>CM024753.1:34965664-35565664 GCA_014218235.1 Colocasia esculenta
CATCTAATGCTTAATGAAGAAAAGGGAACTAGAAAAATCCTTGGTGAGATGGAGTCCCCAACACGGTAGTGTGCGATCCCACGGCTCGACCCGTCCCTTGGATGATGGCGGCTCCACAAGTATTCTCCTTAGACTTGATGATGAGAGATAGAATGAGAAAGAGGGAGAGAGAATCTAGAGAGAGAAATAGAGAGTGGAATGAAACTGTTTTAAATTATGAGAGAGAAGAGAGAGGCGAGAGATAAGAGAGAGAAGAGAGAGGAGAGAGGGGGCGAGAGAGAAGAGAGCGACCTGCCTCCTATCCATGCATGCAAACGCATGCACGTGGAGGAGGGGGGGGGAGAAAGTGCGTGGGGGTGACATGTGGAGGCGGCGACGTACGCAGGCGACGCGTCAAGTGCGCGCGGGGGGGACAGCAGGAGGACGCGGACGCAGGCGTGAGCATGCATGCGAGCATGCATGCAAGGGCAGGAGCGGGCGTGTGGGTGTGGGCGTGCGCGCACAGGCGAGACGGGGCACGAGGGCGGTTTGGCAGGCGAGCGCAGCAGGCTGAGAGAGAGAGAGATCGGAAGAGAGAGAAAGAAGAAAGAGAGGGAGAAAGAAGAAGAGGAAGAAGAAAGAGAGGGGGAGGATCCGGCGGAGGAGGAAGTGTAGACACCCATTTCTGGCCCATAAGTCGAGCAAAATTCCTTGTCATATCATTGACGCCCCACGTTGGCTCATCATCGTCAAGTTGGCTTTCCCCGATCATGGCATCTTTTCCATTTAGTTCATCACCCTGGTGGGTTCTTCCTGGTCAAATCAATCAGTCTTCATCGTCATCTCGTAGCTCTCTGAGTTGAGAATCCAATGCCTCAAACTGTGTGCCAATCCGATACCCATGTAAGGAGATCAGATACTTTGAATGAGTCAAATGCTGAGAGATTATGAAGGCGACAATGACCTTGTCACGTTCACATTCAGAGGTGGGCATGTCGTGTTCTTGTTTCCTTCATAGGACCGTGATCACGGGATTTGCTCCCCAAATAATGATGATGAAAATAAAGAAAAGAACCGTGATCGCCACCAAAGTAGTTGCAAAGAGGTGAACAGACGATGGATAAATACTAACTACCTTGGAAAAGGAAGAAAAGTGCAGAAAGGAACCTGGTCCTGTGAACGCGACGCGCAAGCCGTCGCTTTCTATGGAACGCGACGAGGAAGGTGCCGCCTTCTGCTTCCCTAAAAGCGACGCAACCACTGTCGCCTTCTTGAGATCATGACTAGATGTGCGTTGCCTTCTGCAACAGAGGATGAAGACTGTGGGTTCTGTTCTTCCTGCTCCTCAGCTGGCTAAGGGGCAAGAGCCTCATGCTGTTACTGTCTTCTACAACCTGCCAAGAACATCAAAACAACAAAACACCTGTTAGACAAACGTTTGGTGTAGAATCTATCCCAAAATAATGAGTAAACATGAAAGAATTGGTGGGAACTCACGTGGGGTGGTGTTTTAAAACCCCTTCGGTGATTAAAAGTGGTGTGTGTGGAGTGTTCTAATGCAGATCTACGAAAGAAATAGATCTAAACATGCAGGTATGAAGAGAAAATCAAGAAGAATAGGAGAGAGAAAGCGTAGAGGGAAGAAATCGACCTAGGGAGCACTTCCTGGTCGTCTGAGGCTGAGAGGTCTTCTGGGAACACACAACTCTCTGGGAGAGGAAGAAGCAGACATCGGCCTTGCCCAAAACTGTGCCCTATGAAGAGTTTTATATGTGATTATTCCTGAATGGGCTGAGAGAGGAATAATGAGTTGGAGTCCGACTTTGGGCAAGTATGCTCGTGCAAGGGGAGTCAGAATGTGGCAAGGAAGGCCTAAGGAAAGTCTCCTCCGAGTTTGGAAGGATTTAGAGATCTCTAGACCCACCAAAATACGGATTATTCATGAATAGCAAGGGTCCAAGTGGGAATAGGAAAAGCCACATTGCATGGTTCTGTGAAGGAAACAAGAACGCGACATGCCCAGCATCGCTATCAGGTCGCGATGCGTTGATACGTCGCCTTCCATGGAGGGAAGTCTTTAAGCATTTTTTGGCAAATTTTTAGGGAATTAAAAGGCTTATTAAGAATGCGACGTATCAAGGTGTCGCCTTCTGAAGGGACTTGAACGCGGGGGGAGAAGCGTCGCCTTCTGAATGTGAACGCGACAAGGTCATTGTCGCCGTCATAATCTCTCAGCATTTGACTCATTCAAAGTATCTGATCTCCTTGCATGGGTATCAGATTGGTACACAGTTTGAGGCGTTGGATTCTCAACTCAGAGAGCTACGAGATGACGATGAAGACTGATTGATTTGATCAGAAAGAACCCACCAGGGTGATGAACTAAATAGAAAAGATGCCATGATCGGGAAAAGCCAGCTTGACGATGATGAGCCAACGTGGGGCGTCAATGATATGACAAGGAATTTTGCTCGACTTATGGGCCAGAAATGGATGTCTATAAATTGCCCCTCCTTGATGCCTGCTTTGCAAGGGAGTGGAGCGATAGTGGAGCGGAGATGGCACAAAATGATGATGTAGCGGAATGAAGCGGAATGAGATGAAAAGCGGGCATTAAGGTAAAGAGACACCCATTCTGAACGAATAAGCAGCGGGAATTATCCGACGATCTTCGAACATGGCTGGAACAGAGTGCAAGGATGGCTCCAATCTGGGATGAATGAAGATTAAAAGAAAAGAAATGATCAACCTCTTGATGAAGAGGTACCCTGGCCATGTTAGGCTTGCAGGTTTCGCTCATTAGGGGATAGGTGCTGCTCCGGTGAGTCGATTCGACTCTGGCCTTCCAGTGATTCACAGCTAATGAGCGGATCAGTGGGAAAGGGATGACTGATATAATGAATGGGGATGAGAGGAATCTTGAATAGGAACCATACTGGCAAACTGGACTGAGCAACTAGCTCAAAGAGAACTTTTCAAATTCGAAATGGAAATCCTTGTTTGGGAAATGAAGATCTGGTTGGGACATCATTATGAAGCTGGCTTTGACTAATCATGAGGCATAAGCTCAAAGATCCTACATGATGCATGCTAGGCTAAAAGAAAAGAAATCATAAAAAATGCAAAGAAAATGAGAAAATAACAAATACTCAAGGATAACATTGCTAAACAAGATGAGCAAGGGTCAGGACACTTCGCATCCCCGGCGTGCGATAGAATCCATCGTCCCCAAGCCATACCATCTAACGGCCTATCCAACAACTAACAGTGTGCACTTAGATCATCCTCGTTTTTGTTGAAGGGGAACTCACATCCTGAAACACACTGAGAACCAGCCAGTCCTCGAGATGATATAGTAGGGTATGTTGGCCCTTTTTGGCTAGCTTGGTACGGCAACAAGATAACCTAGAGAGGGGGGGGGGGTGAATTGGTTTTCTGCAATCTGAAACAGAAACTTAAAATAAAAAATTATCACTTGAAAGTTTGGTTAGTTTAGTGTGATAAAGAGTAGCAGTGCGGAAGCAAATAAACAATCACACAAAGGACACAAGGAACTTATCCTGGTTCGGCCCTTCCCACATGGAAGTCCTACGTCCAGTCCCCAAGCAACCTCTTGGGATTTCACTAACCAAGGGTACAGTCCCCCTCAAGGACACTACAACACCCAGCACCCCAGCTGGTCTTCTTCTCTTTCTCGGGCAAGAAGGCAACCCACTTTTTTTACAGGCTCATAAGCAAACCTCCTGGTACAAACCCCAGTGCGGTTCTGCTAGACACAAACCCCTAGCTAGGTTCTACACTGTATACAATCCTACAGCTGGACAGAAATCTTTCTTAGAAAAGAAAGATCAGACCGAGAGCTATTACAAGATGAACACTAAGAACTTAGCTCACAGTCACAAAACTCTCCCCCAAAATTACAATGAGCGCAGAGAGAATGAAGAGAGAAAAGAAAGCTTGAAGGCTTGAATGCTTGAGACACTTTTGCTTACTTCTTCTTGGCTTAGGCTCTTTCTCTCTTTCTTTGAGTGTATGTGGCGTTGAGGTTCCTCACTGGTTGTACACTCCTTGAATGATCTTCAGGAAGACTCTCTCTTGTCCTTCAGCCTTGCTTCATCTTTTATATGCGGGGCTTTTTGAATGGATCCGTTGAAGAGATCCGTTGGAGTTCTAGCCGTTGCTCATCTTCTCTCCATTTATCTTAATCAGACTCTGGTGGTCTTCGAGGTCTGTAAGCATAGAAGAGAGTGTTAGCATAAAAGAGTGTTTACAAGATAACAGTGCATGCTACTTTGCTTCTGCTAACATGATAAGAATAGCAGTTCATATCTTTTCTGACAAGACTCTGAAATATGCATGCAGCTTTTTCTATCAGAAGATATTTGACTTTTCATTTAAAGGCCAAAAACACTTCAAAGCAAATCGATATGAGGGCAAATCGTTGCGCTCACTTATCAAATCGATATGAGCCTTAACGAATCGATGTGAGAACCAAATCGTTATGAGAGCAAATCATTGTTCTCACTTATGAAATCGTTATACGGTCAAATCGATGTTTCACTTAACGAATCGTTATAAAAGGCAAATCGATGTGAGGGCAAATCGTTGCGCTCACTTATCAAATCGTTATGAGCCTTAGCGAATCGTTATAGAGGGAAAATCGATGTGAGGGCAAATCGTTGCGCTCACTTATCAAATCGATATGGGCCTTAACAAATCATTATAGAAGGCAAATTGATGTGAGAGCAAATCGTTGCGCTCACTTATCAAATCGTTATGAGCCTTAACGAATCGTTATAGCAGCCACTAAACAAATCGTTGCGACGACCGAATCGTTATGAAACCTATCAAATCGTTGTTCTCACTTATGAAATCGTTATACGCTCAAGTCGATGTTTCACTTAACGAATCGTTACACAATCAAATCGTTGTGTAACTTATCAAATCATTTGTTAGTGAAATCGATGTGGCACTTTGAATAGAAATCGATGTATATTGAATGAACATCGATTTAGCATTTTAGTACACCTTATTAAATCGTTGAGAGACTAATCATCTTGATATGAGATTGATGCAACACAGATGATACAAGATATTTAATAATATTTAATTAACCATACATTTTGTTAACACAAAGATATACTTGATATTATCATAAGTTTTGTTATCACCAAAATACAAGGACAAACATAGAGTGGTTCAACAATCTCCTCCTTTTTGGTGATGATAAAATTTATGAGAATTTTCTGACAAAGATACTTAAGACATAGAAAATACAGAAAATTCACAGAACATACAAATTCTCCCCATTTTTATCACTAACCAAAAAGGAAGGATCTTACCATGCATTCTCTTCCCTTTGAGAAAATTTCTTACCATTGAGGGTTCAACAATGATTGACATTTAATGAATAACTCCCCCTTAGTGAAGGCTCCCCCTGAGCATGAGACTCCCCCTTAATGTGAGGCAAGTCAGATCTTGTTGCTCTAGATCTTTCACCTGTTCTTTGTCAAGTCTTCAAGATTTTTATCTGCATACATCTTAACAGAAAACTTGCAAACATTGTTAGTAGTAATATGAATAGAAATAAACAATTTGTGACTACTTCCTCTTCAGATATGAGATAGATGAAGAGGATAACATTTCTAAACAAGATGAGCAAGGGTCAGGACACTTCGCATCCCTGGCGTGCGATAGAATCCATCGTCCCCAAGCCATACCATCTAACGGCCTATCCAACAACTAACAGTGTGCACTTAGATCATCCTCGTTTTTGTTGAAGGGGAACTCACATCCTGAAACACACTGAGAACCAGCCAGTCCTCGAGATGATATAGTAGGGTATGTTGGCCCTTTTTGGCTAGCTTGGTACGGCAACAAGATAACCTAGAGAGGGGGGGGGGGTGAATTGGTTTTCTGCAATCTAAAACAGAAACTTAAAACAGAAAATTATCACTTGAAAGTTTGGTTAGTTTAGTGTGATAAAGAGTAGCAGTGGGAAAGCAAATAAACAATCACACAAAGGACACAAGGAATTTATCCTGGTTCGGCTCTTCCCACATGGAAGTCCTACGTTCAGTCCCCAAGCAACCTCTTGGGATTTCACTAACCAAGGGTACAGTCCCCCTCAAGGACGCTACAACACCCAGCACCCCAGCTGGTCTTCTTCTCTTTCCCGGGCAAGAAGGCAGCCCACTTCTTTTACAGGCTCATAAGCAAACCTCCTGGTACAAACCCCAGTGCGGTTTTGCTAGACACAAACCCCTAGCTAGGTTCTACACTGTATACAGTCCTACAGCTAGACAGAAATCTTTCTTAGAAAAGAAAGATCAGACCGAGAGCTATTACAAGATGAACACTAAGAACTTAGCTCATAGTCACAAAGCTCTCCCCCAAAATTACAATGAGCGCAGAGAGAATGAAGAGAGAAAAGAAAACTTGAAGGCTTGAATGCTTGAGACGCTTTTCCTTGCTTCTTCTTGGCTCAGGCTCTTTCTCTCTTTCTTTGAGTGTATGTGGCGTTGAGGTTCCTCACTAGTTGTACACTCCTTGAATGATCTTCAGGAAGGCTCTCTTTTGTTCTTCAGCCTTGCTTCATCTTTTATATGCGGGGCTTTTTGAATGGATCCGTTGAAGAGATCCGTTGGAGTTCTAGCCGTTGCTCATCTTCTCTCCATTTATCTTAATCAGACTCTGGTGGTCTTCGAGGTCTGTAAGCATAGAAGAGAGTGTTAGCATAAAAGTGTTTACAAGATAACATGCATGCTACTTTGCTTCTGCTAACATGATAAGAATAGCAGTTCATATCTTTTCTGACAAGACTCTGAAATATGCATGCAGCTTTTTCTATCAGAAGATATTTGACTTTTCATTTAAGGCCAAAAACACTTCAAAGCAAATCGATATGAGGGCAAATCGTTGCGCTCACTTATCAAATCGATATGAGCCTTAACGAATCGATGTGAGAACCAAATCGTTATGAGAGAAAATCATTGTTCTCACTTATGAAATCGTTATACGGTCAAATCGATGTTTCACTTAACAAATCGTTATACAAGGCAAATCGATGTGAGGGCAAATCGTTGCGCTCACTTATCAAATCGTTATGAGCCTTAGCGAATCGTTATAGAGGGAAAATCAATGTGAGGGCAAATCATTGCGCTCATTTATCAAATCAATATGGGCCTTAACAAATCGTTATAGAAGGCAAATTGATGTGAGAGCAAATCGTTGCGCTCACTTATCAAATCGTTATGAGCCTTAACGAATCGTTATAGCAGCCACTAAACAAATCGTTGCAACGACCGAATCGTTATGAAACTTATCAAATCATTGTGAGAGCAAATCGTTGTTCTCACTTATGAAATCATTATACGGTCAAGTCGATGTTTCACTTAACGAATCGTTACACAATCAAATCGTTGTGTAACTTATCAAATCGTTTGTTAGTGAAATCGATGTGGCACTTTGAATAGAAATCGATGTATATTGAATGAACATCGATTTAGTATTTTAGTGCACCTTATTAAATTGTTGAGAGACTAATCATCTTGATATGAGATTGATGCAACACAGATGATACAAGATATTTAATAATATTTAATTAACCATAAATTTTGTTAACACAAAGATATACTTGATATTATCATAAGTTTTGTTATCACCAAAATACAAGGACAAACATAGAGTGGTTCAATAGGGTAGATATCACATAGTAATGCAGAGATTAGATGAGAAATACTTACCTGACGAACCATCTTTTGATTTTCTGATTTTTCCGATTTTTATGAATTTTCTGCATTTTCTGATTTTGCCTTTCATTCATGATGTATCATGATGATGATGTAGATATGGAATGGAATGGAATCTTTTGTTTATGGAATGTGATTGTGTGCTAGTGACGAGTGAAATATGAGTGTCGCTTTCTTTCTTCTGCTGCGACCTGCACACTTAGGACAGCCATGAAGACAAGTTAGATCCGCTCTTCGACTTAGCCCCTTGCCTTAAGCTTGACAAGTGACCAATCTCGATAAATGGTCAAAGGGCTAAGTCTTATTAAATAGGTGAAAAGACATAAGTAAATAAATGACATGCATGAATGAATGAGTAAAGTGTTTTTGGGATTTTTGAAAACATTTTTTTGGAGTTTTGAAATATTTGATTTTCTTGGAGTTTTTGAAATATTTGAGTTTTTTTTGGAGTTTTGATATTTTTGATTTTTTGGAGTTGGAATATTTGATTTTTTTGGAGTTGGAATATTTGATTTTTTGAAGTTTTGAAATGTTTGATTTTTTTGGGGTTTTGAAATGCGCCTAAAGCCGACGTTAGCCCTTCCTAAGATAAGACGCGTGAGATGGAAGGTATTCGCCCCTTTTGGGCCACAACTCGTAGACCAATTCAAAATGCTGGTTAAGAGTCTTGGTCACTTCTCCTTCTTACCAAAGGCTTTACTAAGGTAGGACGTGCGTTTAGGGGTGACATGCCATGAGTGACTGCCCCTAGCTGATAGTGCGACTAGTTAGGCCATACCTGAGAGATGACTCGATCTTATAGAAGGAAATGGAAGACTATTTAAGGAAAGTCTAATGCAGGTTCAAGGGACGTTGGGTTTGGCTTCTTCCCGTGGCATACCCTTTAAAGATTAGGTCTGTTGTATAGGGACTTTGTGGTCTTTTCTTATGGATTTGTACTGTTTGGGGCATGCGTACGACCGGGCTCATGAATGTCCCGCGGGGACTTTGCCACTCTTTGCCATGCCCCTATTCTAACCATGTATCTTTCTATCTTTTCCTTTTGCTTCTTTGTTTCTTTACCTTTGTTATTTGACCATCCCTGTTTGAGACTTCCTCTCGTCAGGGTATGCTTAAGGTTGACAACCTCGCCTCTACGACCCTTGCACCTACACTTCGACCGATTTTGAAGAGAATGACCATCGCATCGCTAAAGTAGGGCCTACAAAGCTGCGACATCTACTAAGTGCAGCTGCCCAGGCTTGCCGTGTGTGGGTGTTCGTCCTACCTTTAGAGAAACCCTTAATGATTTGGGAAAGGACTTCGGATTCTTAACACGGGGTTATTCCTAATCTAAGTGTTGTGGCCTCACACCTATAGATCTAGGGATAGTATCTTTTGAGGTACAACCCATTCCACGGATGTGACAATTCTACACCCTCAGCATTGACTAAGCGGTAGGCATTTCCCGGATACACCTCCTTCACAACGTACGGACCTTCCCAATTTGGTTGTAATTTAGACCTTGGACCTCCGAGTTTGATAAAAATGCGTTTCAAGACCATATCACCCTCTTGAAATTTTTGTTCAATTACCTTCTTTTCAAAAGACCTTGAGATTCGCCTTTGATATGAGAGTACATGATGGCTGCCATTAGTCGCCTTTCATCTAAGAGTTCCAATTAGACTAGCAACACCACTCGACGTTCT
Organism: Colocasia esculenta; assembly: GCA_014218235.1. Classification (NCBI taxonomy): domain Eukaryota; kingdom Viridiplantae; phylum Streptophyta; class Magnoliopsida; order Alismatales; family Araceae; genus Colocasia; species Colocasia esculenta. The sequence goes on from CM024753.1 coordinate 34,975,083, forward strand.
TCAAGATTAAGTTCCTTATCAAGTTGGACTCTTAGTGAAGGGATCAAGATCTCGTATGGAACTACCGCCTCCATCCCATAAGTGAGAGCATACGGGGTTTGTCCCGTTGGAGTACGGACAGAGGTAATATAAACCCATAGAGCCCTTATTAGCTTTTCTGGCCAATCAACGAATTTATGCGATTCACGAGTTTTCTTTAAAATTTTAAGAAAGGTTTTATTAGTTGCTTCAACTTGGCCATTGCCTTGTGGGTAATATGGAGATGAATGATACAGAGTGATGTTGTATTTCTTACAGAGGTTCTGGAGTTCTTGTGAGATGAATTGCGGCTCGTTGTCTATGACGATATTGCTTGGCACTCCGAACCACAAAATGATATTCTTCATGATAAAACGACACACTGTGGATGTTTTGATTTCTGTAAACGCTTCTGCTTCTGTCCATTTGGTGTAATACTCAGTTGCTGTTAGGATGAAGGATTTTTGTTTGGTTTGAGCATTAGGATCACCAAGGGGGCCAACAATATCAAAAGCCCACATGGAAAATGGCCAAGGTGTGGAGAGTGGATGAAGTGTGGATGAAGGAGCATGAATTTTATCAGCATGGAGTTGACATTTGACACACCTACGGACGTAGATGACACAATCTTCAACTAGGGTTGGCCAGTAGTAGCCCTACCTAATGATCTTCTTAGCAAGCATTTGACTGTTGACATGCCCTCCGCATTCACTAGCGTGGGATCCTTCCACCACTTTCCAAGCATCGTCATTATTAAGACATCTTAGAAGAACTCCATTAAGAGCCTGCCTGTACAAAACTTCTCCAACGACTGTGTACCTTAAGGCGACTCTTCTTATGGCCTTGCGATCTTCCGAATTTGCCCCTTCGGGATACGACCCATCCTTACAGTACTGCTTAATCTCAAAATACCATGGCAATTCCTCTTCGTCTAGGATTTCCTCAAGCTCAGCCAACATGATTTGTTGCCCTCCTCTCTTCCTAGCCCTCTCTTCTAAGGTTGTCCTAAGGTTGTTGAACCAAGGATCCTAGGTAGATGGAACATCGAGCCATTGGACAACGATTGTCTCGGTCCGGTGGCTCAGAGGGAAGGATAGAGAAGAGGCTAGTGACGCCAAGGCGTCAGCCAGGATATTTTGTGAGCGAGGAGTGTGGACATAGATAAGCTTGCGGAACTACCTTTCCAGCAACGTGACCAACTCTTGATATGGTTTAAGCTTTGGGTCACGAGTGTGGTAAGTTGAGAGCACCTGCCGCAGAACAAGATGAGAGTCTCATATGATTCTAAGGTGGGATGCACCCAAGATATAAGCACGTTTAAGACCAGCGAGGAGGGCTTCATACTCAGACATGTTATTAGTGGCAAAGAAGGTGAGTTGAAAAGCGATGAGGATAGTAATACCCTCCGGGTGAGCAGCATGGCTCCAATGCCCCGTCCCTGAGAGTTGAGCGCACCATCAAAATGAAGGGACCAGAAGGGATCTTTGGAAATGACCGAGAGCTCTTCATCAGGAAACTCATCTCGGATGGAATCGCTGTGAGGTAGTGGAAGATGGGCAAGGTGCTCGACGATGGCATATCATTTGATGACCTTTTGGACCACCAAAGATATGTCAAATTGGGAGAGGAAGCTCTGCTAGTGCGCAAGCCGATCAGAGAGGACAGGTTTTTCTAGGAGGTACCTGAGTGGATCCATCCTCGAGATCAGCTTGACCTCGTGGGCAAGAAAGTAGTGCTTGAGTTTTTGGACTACCCACACAAGCGCGACACAAGTTTTGTCCACGGTGGTGTATTTGGATTCTGCGGTGTTGAAAAGCCTAGAAAGATAGTATGTTACCCTTTCTTTTCCAGATTCATCATGTTGTGCAAGGACAACACATAGGGAGTCCTTAATGACCGAGAGATATAGGATCAGTGGTTTTCCAGGTACAGGAGGTTGCAAAACTGGGGGATTCATGAGATACATCTTTAAATCATCAAAGGCTTCTCGACACTTGTCATTCCATTCGAACTTTGCCCCTCCTTTCAAGAGATCATAGAATGGGCGGCATCTTTGTGAATGCTGTGATATGAATCTTCTAATGAATTGCAGACGCCCAATCAAGTCTCTCAGTTGTGAGATGTTCTTTGGAGGCGGCATTTCCGCAATAGCCCTAGCCTTGTTTGGATCGATCTCAATCCCCCGCTTACTAACTATGAAGCCTTACAACTTCCCTGATGACACCCCGAACACACACTTCTTTGGATTCATTCTCAATTGGTACTCCCTTGACCTTTGCAACACCTTGGCGAGGATCTCGGGGTGTTCTCTCCTGGTTCTTGACTTCACCAAAATGTCATCCATATACACTTCTACATAGACATGCATCATATCGTGGAAGATAGCCATCATCGCCCTTTGATAGGTAGCCCCAGCATTCTTTAGCCCAAACGGCATGACTACATAACAATACGTTCCCCAGGGCATGGTGAAGGAGGTTTTCTCTTGATCTTCAGGAGCTAGATAGATCTGATTGTAGCCTGAATACCCATCCATGAATGAGAGGGTCTCATACCCAGCAGTGTTATCAATCAATACATCAATGTGAGGAAGCGGGAAGTCATCATTTGGACATGCCTTATTTAGGTCCCAGAAGTCAATACAGATTCTGACTTTTCCGTCCTTCTTCATGACTGGGACTATATTTGCCACCCAGTTCGGATAAAGCACTACCCTGATGAATCTAGCTTTGTGGAGTTTGTCCACTTCGTCCTTCATCTTTAGGGCCATAAGTGGGTGGAATCTTCTAAGTTTTTGCTTTATGGCCTTTGCCCCTTCTTTCAACACAAGTCGGTGCTCCACTAGCGAGGGGTCTAGGCCAGGCATGTCTTCATATGACTAGGCAAATGTGTCTTTATATTCCCTCAGAATTTGTACAAGTTCCTCTTTTTCATCAGGAGGGAGGTTTGCTGAAATCATCACAATCCTGGGATCTTCTTCTATTCCTAGGTTGACTTCCTTAGTAGGTTCATCCACTACCGACGTAGGCTCATCAAATCTTCTTACACCACTAGCGTACATTTCAGCAGTGTCATCTACTTCGCTATCCTCTTCATCGAGTAGGTCCTCATCATTCATGATCACATAGACACCAAATCCGTCGTCTACGAACACCCCCATCCTGCTCGATTTCTTCTTCTAACACCAACGCCTCTTTTGTGAACTCCTCTATTAACAACAGTGTCTTTATTTTCAAAAGGTGTAATCATGGGATTTGCGCCCCAAATAATGATGATGAAAATAAATAAAAGGACCGTGATCGTAACAAAGTAGTTGCAAAGAGGTGAACAGACGATGGACAAATGCTAACTACCTTGGAAAAGGAAGAAATGTGCAGAAAGGAACCTGGTCCTGTGAACGCGACGCGCAAGCCGCCTCTTTCTATGGAACGCAACAAGGAAGGTGCCGCCTTCTACTTCCCTGAAAGAGATGCAACCACTGTCGCTTCTTGAGATCGCAACCAGATGTGCGTCGCCTTCTGCAATAGAGGATGAAGACTGTGGGTTCTTTTTCTTCTTGCTCCTCAGCCAGCCAAGGGGAAGAGCCTCATGTTGTTACTATCTTCTACAACCTTCCAAGAACATCAAAACAACAAAACACCCATTTAGACAAACATTTGGTGTAGAATCTATCCCAAAATAATGAGTAAACATGAAAGAATTGGTGGGAACTCATGTGGGGTGGTGTTTTAACCCCTTCGGGTGATTAAAAGTGGTGTGTGTGGAGTGTTCTAATGCAGATCTACGAAAGAAATAGATCTAAACATGCAGGTATGAAGAGAAAAATCAAGAAGAATAGGAGAGAGAAAGCGTAGAGGGGAAGAAATCGACCTAGGGAGCACTTCTTGGTCGTCTGGAGGCTGAGAGGTCTTCTGGGAACACACAACTCTCTGGGAGAGGAAGAAGCAGACATCGGCCTTGCCCAAAACTGTGCCCTATGAAGAGTTTTATATGTGATTATTCCTGAATGGGTTGGGATAGGAATAATGAGCTGGAGTCTGATTTTGGGCAAGTATGCTCGTGCAAGGGGAGTCAGAACGTGGCAAGGAAGGCCTAAGGAAAGTCTCCTCCGAGTTTGGAAGGATTTAGAGATCTCTAGACCCACCAAAAGACGGATTATTCATGAATAGCAAGGGTCCAAGTGGGAATAGGAAAGGCCACATTGCATGGTTCTGTGAAGGAAACAAGAACACGACAGGCCCAGCGTCACTATTAGGTCGCAATGCGTAGATACATCGCCTTCCATGGAGGGAAGTCTTTAAGCATTTTCTGGCGAATTGTCAGGGAATTAAAAGGCTTATTAAGAACGCGACGTATCGAGGTGTCGCCTTCTGAAGGGACTTGAACGCTACGGGAGAAGCGTCGCCTTCTGAATGTGAACGTGACAGGGTCATTGTCGCCTTCATAATCTCTTAGCATTTGACTCATTCAAAGTATCTGATCTCCTTGCATGGGTATCGAGTTGGCACATAGTTTGAGGCATTGGATTCTCAACTCAGAGAGCTACGAGATGACAATGAAGAATGATTGATTTGACCAAGAAAAACCCACCAGGGTGATGAACTAAATAGAAAAGATGCCATGATCGGGGAAGCCAGCTTGACGATGATAAGCCAACGTGGGGCGTCAATGAGATGACATGGAATTTTGCTCAACTTATGGGCCAGAAATGAGTGTCTATAGGAAGAAGAGAAAGAAAGAGAGAGGGGTTTCATGAAAAGAGAAAGTAGAGATAGGGCAAAAAGATGGGAATGAGAGGAAAGAGAGAGTTTATAAAGTAGATAGAGAGAAGAGAGGAAAGAGAGAGTTTATAAAGTAGATAGAGAGAAGAGAGGAAAGAGGAGAGAGTTAAGGAAAGAGATTTTGGAAAATAAAGAGATTTTAAAAAATGAGAGGGAGTTTTAAAAATTGAAAAGAAAGAGAGGGAAAGAAAATGATATTTAAAATTAGAAATCTCTCATCATTATCCCTTGATCCAATTAGATCCATTGGCCCGAAACCTCATTTATTGGCCCATTAATCTTGCAAACACAACACAAAAATATTTAATCATTATCGCACGTAATCAAATAATAATAGAATCTTATGAAACTACAAATTATTTGTCAATAAAATTATACAATTATTTATAACAATTATGTAATTATCACATCCCCCAACTTATTCATTGTTAATCTCTTAGCAATGCACACAAATGAATAATTGAGATTAACAAGAGTTCAACACATCATATTTCATAGCAAGAAAGTAAGAATGAAAATGTTGATCATGAGTGTTTCAAGTTCTTGTGGCAAGTGTCAAGGGTAAGTATGTCAGTTCATGTCTTTAGATAGTTCCTCAAAATAAGCTCAAATTTTCATGTCATTTTGTCATAGTTTGAGCATTACAAGAGGATGTATGGGCCTTTTACCTATCACTCAAGGATGATATCAATTCTACACTCCTTAAATCTGATTCTCGAATTACGGATAGCTTTCACTCTGCCTACATTTTTTTCAAGCGCATGGTGCTGCACTTCCCTTTACTATTTGACGCAAGTCTCAACTCTTGCCTTAGGAGAAGCAGGCCCGATTACTAAGATTAGGGGCATTTTTCATGCTTTTTTACTTTTTTTATGTGCAAAATTGCATTTTGTTTTTCAAACACGTTTCCACATTTATTTGTAGGTAGATAGCTTTTTCCCCACGATTGATCTTCAATAGGAGTGTAGAATATCAATCAATCAACTTGAATGTTAGGTAAAACTCTCATCATCCATCTGAATGCTCCTAATGATCTTTTAATGTACTAATGGAATTTCAAATGTATTCTGAGGAGGCTGCTAAGAACATAACTAGTTAACTTACCCTTTAACTCAACACTGTCACAAGTACACATTGTGAGTCAAGATAGAAAATTTTTGTTGCATGAAATATGAAGCATAATGTTAAGGGCAAAATTTTGAAATTTATTTACAATTTGTCTCTCCCCCCAACTTGAATGACATTGTCCTCAATGGCATAAAAGTAATGAAATAGAATAAAGCCAACATAAGTTATGAAAGGAGATATGCAACTTGATACTCACATGAGGGCGATTGCACAATAGCTTCATCCAAGGATAGTGAGACTCCAAACACCTAAGAGACAAAAGAAAAACTAAATCAATAGAAATCAATTTTCCTAAAAATATTGAGTTGCCTCCCAACAAGCGCTAAGTTTAATATTTTCAGCCAGACATATGGAGGTAATGGGCTCACGTAACACCCCCAATCAATTGACGCCAAATTCTTGCTTTGTAATGCATCACCAGTCATAGTGGGTCAAGTGGTCCAAATGTACCCTACAGATCAGTAAGGGATAGAGAAATTGGGGCATTCAAGATCATATCTTCAATTAAGAAATGTTCATTTATGCACTTAAAGTCTTTATAAGTGTTGAATACATCAATGTGGACTTTACTTTCCCTCTCATTTGTGATGTTGATAATTGACTCATCATTTGCAAAAAAAATCTTTTCCTTATTGAGGTCTTTGTGTGTATTGAGCACTTCAATTTAGATTTTATTATTTCCACTATTTCACCCACAACTTCCATTTTTAGATCCTCTTTCGTGATGTTAGGGTCAAAATGGGTTAAGTGCTCAGAGGATTGCTTGAACTCCATAGGAAGACTTGTGTCAGAGATAATATAATGATTTGGAATGAAATGGTTATGATCCTTAGCACAAGGATGCTTGAAAGGTTCAAGTGGAGTTGACTAATCAGCTAGTGGTAGTATGTCCACAGACATATTGGATTTGCCAAGGAGTTCCATGTCTTTCTAGGAATCAAGAGAGACCCAGTCAATGTGGACTTCGAGCAGAATGTCTAATTCTTCTCTTACCCAAAAAGAATGATTGAAGATTACACCCAGTTCTTTCTCTACACTCACCTCTTCTTCATCACCCACTTGAAAAAATGTAACACCAAACTCGAACCCAACATCTAGATGACATTCTTTCTCTTCTCCCCCCAACTTGAGTTCAGCTAACTCACTAGAGCTTTCCTCAAATATGACATTATGGATGGAGTCTTCTTGATTGTAGCAATCTGGATTTTTCAAAAACTAAAAATTTAATAATAAAAAATAAAAGCAATTAGAAAATCAAATAAAAGAGAATTAAATAAAACTTATTAAATAAAAAGAAGTAATGGGCTTTGTTAAATAGACCCATTAGAAATTAGTGGGCCAAAATAGAGATTTTTAAAAGGGGAATAATAGAAAAATATCCTAAATTCGTACCTAAATTATTACTTAAATAGAAAAGGGGTATTTAATGCATTGAATAGCTAATTTGAGTTGGATTTGGATTCTTAAACCTACCCTAGTTGCTTGGCCATGAATTTAGCTCACATCCTAACCCAATTAGAAGTTCTCAAGCTTGAAAAAGGTGAGAGAAATAGGAAATCCCGAATTAAATAGGAGTTAGAGTCTTATTAGGAATTAGAAATACAAGAGACATAAATACTCTCTTAAACCTCCATGGCCGGCCCTAGCCCATTGCCAAGGGTTTCTAGACTAGGAAGAGAGGCCAAGGAGGAGGAGAACTCGTGGGGAGAAGGAGCTCTCAAGCCATCAACCTCGTTCTTCAAATTCTAGCCCTAGAAGAGTAAAATGATCAAAGGTAAGCATTCTCACGAGCAAAATTAATGAAATCTCGACTGTAGATTGTTCCAAGCATCAGGAACAAAACCTCTTTTGTTTCATAATTTTTTGTTCACCCAATCTTTTGTTATTATTTTTTGAAGTTCTGTAAACTCCATGACCTCGAGCCCCCTTCTTATTTCTTGATCTCCATGCATACTAAACCACATGCTACGAAATTTTTATTAGGGATACTGATGCATGTTAGGCTTCTTTTGCCCCTAAAAGCCCTAATTTTCGTTCATCCTATCTTGCGAATTAATTTGTTGATGTCATCTGTGTACTGTTCCATGTTCTTTATGAATACATATGACCAAAGCATGTCGAAACCCTGTTTGTTTTCCAATCCCTATTTACTGTAAGTACCCATGCATGTCTAGATCAATTCGCAACTAGTTTCATGATTTCTCATTGTCTGTACAAATAGATATGATTTTCTGAATCACCCTGTGTCAATTAGAGTAAGTTTTGGCCCGTAATCCAATGTAATGTCCTTTCCCTGTCGGACTCGGGCGCAGACCTTGTGAACGCGTCGGCCCAAAAGGCTGTGTTCACAAGGCCGTCGCGACAGAGCCTTCCGTCGCAATCTGATCGCGACAGGGCCTGTTGTCGCGATCTGCAACCTGATCTCAAGAGCCCATTGCGACCCCATGTCGCGACCTGCCTGCCCGAACTGACAAGGCCGTCACGATCTGTACAAGCCCATGTCGCGTTCTCAGTTGACCCCGTCGCGACCCTTACTGAGGTGCGTCCCGATCTGGCTTTTTGCATGAAAACCCAACCTTTTGCAAGTCTTATTGTTATACAGTCACCCCCTGTCCTATTAACTGTCTTGTACACAGAAAAATGAAGTTGTAATTATTGAGTATATTTTAATTAATTCAAGTTAAACACATGATCTATCTTGTCCATGTTTTTCTCATAACACTTGCACACACTTTGAACCACCCAATTATGGCTTAACTTGGCATATAATTAACTCATAATACATCTGGTAATTTATGCAATTAAATTGCCATATTCTAAATAGACTTGTCTATGTTTTCTCGCGATGTTTTGGGAATACCGTTATCGATGCTCCACTGTTCTAGAATTCCTCTAAAACGTCGAGCACTTGTTTCTATATACATACTCTCTCTTGACTTGGATAAACTCTCCATCGGATACTCCTTCTGCCGGACTAGTGAATCCTTATTCAAGGCCTCCGTAAGTCTCCTCTGTCCATGGATTTCCACATGGTCGACGAGCTGGTTGTACCCTAACACCTATGATACCCTTTAGGGATCAATATGATCCAAACGACTAGTAGAAGTTCGCTCTTATCTTGAATCACGCTGGACCTCTGGACCTGTGCTTAACATGGCCAGTGGTAGGGTGGTGAGTTCCACTTAACTGCCAACACCAAGTGCGCGTGTTGTGCAACTATTACTATCGCCTGTTTACTCGACGTGTTACGCACAATGTCCACTAGCTCTCATCTATACTCTACTCGCTCATCTATTCACGTTCACTCTGCTATCTCGTGTATTCATCTAGTACTCTCATATATTTCTTGGTACTCTATATTGGCCATTGACTGATTGTCTAAAGATAAACAATATAACCAATGCTTGGCAATATATAAAGGGCCCGATCTGGTCCTGGGATGTGCGCCCGAAAGTGCTAGTGCCCATGGGAGTTAAATGATCAGAGTGTTTGGCATTACACTCGAGTGCTATCTATCTCAACTATCTAAATGACAATCAAAAGTGCTATATTCTCTCGTTGTCTATTGACAAAAAGTGCTATACTATACCCATTGTGCTATTGCTATACTTTGTGCTATTAGTTCTATGGCCATCTTGCTATTTGTGCTATACTCAACACTGGTGCTATCTTTAGTAAGCGTGTGCTATTTCCATCATGCACTATCCTGCTATCTTTTTACTTGACTCACTCGCTCTATCATTAGTTACTCTGCCTTTAATATATTAATCATTTAAAGCATGCTTGAATATTGAGATTTAAGTCCTACTGGGCGTTATCGCTCACCCTGTGTTATTGGTCGTTGTGTTCTCAGGTGAGACCGAGGATGAACCATACACTCAAGAGGACGGGAATGACCAGGAGTGATGTTATGACCACCCTAGTGTCTTAGTACTATGTTAGAGTGTTAGTTAGTCTTTTGCTTTTATTCAATGTAATTGGGCCCTATAGAATGGCTCTGATATTAGTGGTTGTAACTAGACATTGGAAAGTTATTAATGAGAATAATTTTCTTTAGTATTAATCATTGTGCAATGGTTTGATGTCTAGTACTTGCTCTGTAATCGTTTACTTCCAATTGCCTCGCGTTCCGATATTCCGCATCGGTGCGTGACAGTTTTGTGGTATAAGAGCCTAGGTTATTCTTAAGTATAGGATGATCTAGGTTGACCTGCCTCGATTAGAGTCAATTACCCTACCTATGTGAGTTGTGGTTAGAGCCAAAGGTAAATAGCTAAAATGAACTCACACACACACGAATTAAATTCCACATCAATATCATGACAATAAGTTATTTTTGTAGGAACTAAGCAATCAAGATGACTACTGAACATGCTTAAATGAGGGGCATGCAATAGACCATCCAAGAACTGACGCGCGCGATCGTGCAAGCTACCCAAGGAGGTGGCAATCGTGGTGGTGCAGGCGACCTGCATCGTAACTTCCAGAGTCTAAACCCACCTAGGTTCATTGGATCCACAGATCCGGATGAAGCCGAGCACTGGCTAAAAGAAATGGAAAGAATCTTCCATGTCATGCAATGTGCAGCGAGGGAAAAGCTGCTACTGGCCACATTTCAACTTGAAAAGGACGCCCGCGCTTGGTGGGAGTCTGTGGAAGCGACCCGAGCGAATGGTCAATTCACTTGGGCCTAATTCAAAGAAGCATTCAATTCCAAATACTTCTCCGAGCGTGTGCAAGAACGTAAGGCTACAGAATTTGCTGCTCTTAAGTAGAGGAGCCTGACAGTGGCCGAGTATGAGGCCTAATTCTCTATACTGGCAAGGTATGCTGAACACCTGGTGAACACGGAGAGAATGAAGGCTAAGCACTTTCTCAACGGCCTTAAGCCTCAATACATTACCCAACTGGAACCTCTCGACATCCAGACCTATGCCGAGATGGTAAAGAAAGCTCAACTGCTGGAAGGTGCTACGAACTTCACCGACCGTATCAAAGGGAAGTTCGTAAATAAGGAAATGACTTCTGGACCATCATCTGCCAAGCCGAACAATGGCAAGAAACGTCCCTTCAATATCACAGAGGGGTCCAGCCAAGAAAGAAAACCTAAGGTCTTCGTACCCAACACTCCAGCCAAAAGCAACTGCAAACATTGTGACAAGTCAGGTCACACTGCGGACGAATGCTGGAGGAAATCCGATGCATGCCTGCGTTGCAGAAGTCGCGAGCACCGCATCCCCGGGTGCCTGCTACTGAAAGAACATGAGAGGCGCCCTAATGCGCCTAAGAAACAGGGCAGACTGTAAGCCCTGCAAAATGAAGAGCCCACTGAGGAAGGTGGCGTGGTAGAAGGTACTCTACAAGTTTTCTCCTTATCAGCATTTGTTTTATTTGATACTGAAGCAACTCATTCATTTATATATCAACACTTTGCTGATACCCTGGCTACAAAACCTATATCCATGGGTTGTGAGTTCTCTGTCACAACACCACTAGGGGAAAAGGAGAAATTGAACAAATACTTTTAATCTGCCAATGTAATGATCAGAGACCATAACCTAAAAGCCGACCGGGTGGGTATGCCCATGGAAGGCTATGATGTAATTTTGGGAGCCGACTGGTTGTCCACTTATGGGGCAAGTGTTGATTGTAAGAAAGGAAGGGTGACATTTAGTGACTTCCCTAAATTGGCATTCTCTGCGATTAGACATAAGAGACGGATGTCTCTAGTCTCTGCCATAAAAGCCCACAACATGATAAGGAAAGGTTACATTGCTTTTCTAGCGGCTGTAGTAGTGGAAAGGTAGGGTTCTAAGATAGAAAACATCCACATAGTCCAGGATTACCCCGATGTGTTTCCTGAAGATCTGCCAGGGATTCCCCCGGAACGTGATGTCAACTTCGGCATTGAATTGATCCCTGGAGCCGCCCTAGTATCTCGTCAACCGTACCGGATGTCACCTGCCAAGCTCAAAGAACTAAAGGCGCAACTGATGGAGCTATTAGAGAAGGGTTTCATCAGACCAAGTTCTTCCCTATGGGGAGCACCTGTGCTATTCATCAAGAAGAAGGATGGATCGATGAGGTTGTGCATCGACTATCATCAACTCAATAAGCTCACTATCAAGAACAAATACCCATTGCCTAGGGTCGATAAACTTTTCGACCAAATATCTGGAGCTCAATATTTCTCTAAGATCGATCTTCGATCTGGCTATCACCAAATGAGGATCAAGGATGACGACATCTTCAAAACGGCTTTCAGGAGTAGGTATGGACATTATGAATTCGTCGTTATGCCTTTTGGTCTAACCAATGCTCCTGCAGCTTTTATGCAACTCATGAACAACATATATCGGCCATACCTTGACAAGTTCGTGGTCGTCTTCATCGACGATATACTCATATATTCAAAGACCAAAGAAGAGCATGAAGAACATCTGAAGATAGCACTGCAAGTCTTGCGAGACAACAAACTATACGCAAAGCTTAGCAAGTGTGAATTCTGGCTCGTAGAAGTGTCCTTCTTGGGCCATGTCATCTCAAAGGACGGCATCTCCGTTGATCCCTCCAAAGTCGAAGTTATACTCAATTGGGAGAGACCAACCAACGTCACCGAGATCAGAAGTTCCCTAGGACTGGCTGGCTACTACAGGTGGTTCATCAAGGACTTCTCCTAGATCACCGTTCCTCACACGCGTCTGACACGAAAGGAGAATCCCTACTCCTGGAGTATAGAGTGTGAGAAAAGTTTCCAAACTCTTAAAGATTGCCTTACCTCAGCACTTGTTCTCGCTCTGCCAATAGAGGGAGAAGGTTTCTCTGTCTACACCGATGCCTCAGGGATTGGGCTAGGTTGTGTATTAATGCAAAAGGAGAAGGTTATTGCTTATTCTTCAAGACAACTGAAGACTCATGAAGTCAACTACCCTGTGCATGATCTTGAGTTGGCTGCTGTGGTCTTCGCCTTGAAGATCTGGAGACATTACTTGTATGGTGAAAAGTTCACTGTCTACTCAGACCATAAAAGCCTGAAGTACTTATTCTCCTAGAAGAAACTCAATATGAGACAGAGAAGATGGCTAGAATATCTGAAGGATTTCGACTTCAACATCCAATACCATCCAGGCAAGGGAAACGTCGTGGCTGATGCTCTTAGTAGAAAGCCGATGGCATCTGTTTCAAGTCTAGTCCTTGGCGAGATGCAACTACTAGAACAATTTGCAAGGTTAGACTTAACTATTGAACACAGAGATGACCGAGTCTTGATTGCCAATATCAAGATTGAATCCGGCTTGCTGGAAGAGATTAAAACCAACAAGATAATGATCCATTCTTAGTTCGCATCAAGGAAACCTTAGTCGAAAGATCGGACTTTGCTATGATTGAGGATGGAAGACTGGTATTCCAAGGGAGGACATACGTCCCCGATAACGAAGAACTGAAGAGGAAGCTAATGGATGAATCTCACAAGATGAAGTACACTATTCATCCTGGAGGTACCAAAATGTATCAAGAGATGAAAAGAACGTTTTGGTGGCCGAACATGAAGAGAGAGGTAGCTGAACATGCCGCACACTACCTTACTTGTCAACAAGTAAAAGCGGAACACCTTCGCCCTGCTGGTGTACTCAGACCGCTAGATATTCCAGAATGGAAATGGGAAAGTATTGGCATGGACTTCATCATGGGTTTACCCAAGACTCGTGGTGGACTCGACGCCATATGGGTCATTGTGAACCGACTAACCAAATCCGCCCACTTCCTAGCCATAAAGAGTAAGTAGTCGGTAGAAGTACTAGCTGCCTTATATGTCAAAGAGATTGTAAGACTACATTGGGTTCCATCATCCATAGTCTCGGATCGAGATCCGAGATTCACATCTCATTTTTGGAAAGGACCGCAAGGAGCACTGGGTACTAAACTCAACTTTAGTACCACCTTTCTCCACAAACCGATGGGCAAACTGAAAGAACCAACCAAATAGTGGAAGACATGTTGAGAGCTTGCACTATAGACTTCCAAGGATATTGGAATGAGCACCTATCCCTTATTGAGTTTGCCTATAACAACAGTTACCAGGCGAGTATTAAGATGGCACCGTTCGAAGCACTCTATGGAAGAAATTGTAGATCTTCTGCATGCTGGAATGAGGTGGGAGAACGTCAATGGCTAGGCCCGATATGGTACAACGAACAACAAAGGACATTCAGGTGATTAGAGACCGGCTTAAGACTGCTCAGTCCAGACAAAAGAGCTATGCCGACAAAAGAAGGCGGGACTTAAAATTCCAAGTCGGTGATCATGTATTCTTAAAGGTGTCACCTACTAGTGGCATCCAAAGAGTTGGAGTGAAAGGAAAGCTCAGTCCTAGATCTATCGGTCCTTTTGAAGTACTCGAAAGGATTGGTGAGGTTGCATACCAACTAGCGTTGCCACCAGATCTGGCATGTGTACACAATATGTTCCATGTCTCCATGCTCAGGAAATATGTATATGATCCTACTCACATCATTCGCCACGAGAAGTTGGTGTTGAACAAAGATGTAACATATGAAGAGAAGCTAGTCAAGATACTAGAACGAAAGGTACAACAGCTCAGGAACCGTCCTATTCACGTGGTTTAAGTCTTATGGAATAACCGTGGAGTGGAAGAAGCCACATGGGAACCAGAAGGAACCATCAGAAGGAACTACCCCGATCTTTTCGGTAAGACATTCCCTCCATTATGATCATATGAATTTGGGGACCAAATTCTTTTTAAGAGGGGGAGGATGTAGCAACCTGAATTTTTCGAAAAATAAAAATTTAATAATAAAAAATAAAAGCAATTAGAAAATCAAATAAAAGAGAATTAAATAAAATCCATTAAATGAAAAGATGTAATGGGCTTCGTTAAATAGACCCATTAGAAACTAGTGGGCAAAAATATGGATTTTTAAAAAGGAATAATAGAAAATACCCTAAATTCGTAACCAAATTATTACTTAAATAGAAAAGGGGTATTTAATACATTAAATAGCTAATTTGAGTTGGATTTGGATCCTTAAACCTACCCTAGTTGCTTGGCCACGAATTTAGCTCCCATCCTAACCCAACTAGAAGTTCTCAAGCTTGGAATGGGTGAGAGAAATAGGAAATCCTGAATTAAATAGGAATTAGAGTCCTATTAAGAATTAGAAATACAAGAGACATAAATACTCTCTTAAACCTCCATGGCCGGCCCTAGCTCATTGCCAAGAATTTCTAAACCAGGAAGAGAGGCCAAGGAGGAGGGGAACTCGTGGGGAGAAGGTGCTCTCAAGCCATCCACCTCGTTCTTCAAGTTCTAGCCCTAGAAGAGTAAAATGATCAAAGGTAGGCATTCTCACGAGCAAAATTAATGAAATCTCGATTGTAGATTGTTCCAAGCATCAGGAACAAAACCTCTTTTGTTTAACAATTTTTCGTTCACCCAATCTTTTGTTATTAATTTTCGAAGTTTTGTAAACTCCTTGATCCCCAGCCCCCTTCTTAATTCTTGATCTCCATGCATACTAAACCACATGCTACGAAATTTTTATTAGGGATACTGATGCATATTAGGCTTCTTTTGCCCCTAAAAGCCCTAATTTTCATTCATCCTATCTTGCGAATTAATTCGTTGATCTCATCTATGTACTGTTCCATGTTCTCCATGAATACATATGACCAAAGCATGTCGAAACCCTGTTTGTTTTCCAATCCCTATTGACTGTAAGTACCCATGCATGTCTGGATCAATTCGCAACTAGTTTCATGATTTCTCATCGCAAGTACAAATAGATATGATTTTCTGAATCACCCTATGTCAATTAGAGTAAGTTCTAGCCCGCAATCCAATGTAATGTCCTTTCCTTGTCGGACTCGGGTGCAGACCCTGTGAACGTGACGGCCCGATAGGCCGCGTTCACAAGGCCGACGTGACAGAGCCTTCCATCACGATCTAATCACGACAGGGCTTGTCATCGCGATCTAATGCCCGATCTCAAGAGCCTGTCGCGACCCTCATGCGACCCCGTCGCGACCTGCCTGCCCGAACTGACAAGGCCGTCGCGATCTGTACAAGTCCATGTTGCGTTCTCTGTTGACCCCGTCGCGACCCTTACTGGGGTGCATGGCGATCTGGCTTTTTGCATGAAACCCAACTTTTTGCAAGTCTTATTGTTATACAGTCACCCCCTGTCCTATTAACTGTCTTGTACACAGAAAAATGAAGTTGTAATTATTGAGTATATTTTAATTAATTCAAGTTAAACACATGATCTATCTTGTCCATGTTTTTCTCATAACACTTGCACACACTTTGAACCACCCAATTATGGCTTAACTTGGTATATAATTAACTCATAATACATCTGGTAATTTATGCAATTAAATTGCCATATTCTAAATAGACTTGTCTATGTTTTCTCGCGATGTTTTGGGAATACCGTTATCGACGCTCCACTGTTCTAGAATTCCTCTAGAACGTCGAGCACTTGTTTCTATATACACACTCTCTCTTGACTTGGATGAACTCTCCTTCGGATACTCTTTCTGCCAGACTAGTGAATCCTTGTTCAAGGCCTCCGTAAGTCTCCTCTGTCCATGGATTTCCACATGGTCGACGAGCTGGTTGTACCCTAACACCTATGATACCCTTTAGGGATCAACATGATCCAAACAGCTAGTAGAAGTTCACTCTTATCTTGAATCACGCCGGACCACTGGACCTGTGCTTAACATGGCCAGTGGTAGGCTCGTGAGTTCCACCTGACTGCCAACACCAAGTGCGCGTGTTGTGCAACTGTTACTATCGCCTGTTTACTCGACGTGTTACGCACAATATCCACTAGCTCTCATCTATACTCTACTCGCTCATCTATTCACGTTCACTCTACTATCTCGTCTATTCATCTAATACTCTCATATATTTCTTGGTACTCTATATTGGCCATTGTAACGTCGCTTATTTTCGGATCCTTTTGGGTCGTATGTGTTGTGGTTGTGATGGCCGTTGTGAGGCCAGTGTGGTGTAGACGCGTGGTGTGTGCAGGTGTGGTGCAGGTTAGGTCCCGAAATGAAATAGGACCTACTGCAGTTGAGAAGGAGTTGGCGGCCAGGGGTGGTCGTTGACTTGTTGGCGTCCAGGTAAGTTGCCGTTGACTGCATGATTTTGGCGGCAGGGGATATGGACGTTTATGGTGGCGGTTGCCTTAAACGACAGAGGGGTTGACGCCAACCTGTGCAATCTGCAGGTTATAGGGTCACCCGAGAGCAGGTTTTCCACCGGGTTCTCTCTCTCCCTTGCTCTAGCTTCACGCCCCCGTATCCTTAAAGCTTCCAACAGTCACAGAAGAGTGATTGGAGGATCATGGAACGTGTGGCGTTGTCGAATCGGACGAGGAAACGCCGTGGCGTGGTGTAATCTTCGTCGGAGCTCGCGGAGGACTCGGCGTGAACCAGGGATCTTTAGGTGTTTTTAAGCGTGTTCAGAGGTAGGGGACAATCCCATTAGAGTTTCTAAACTGTTAAAACATGCATAGGAAACATGTAAAAGCCTGTTAATTGAGTTTTTGGGTAAAGGTTCTTCATGGGGGGTTTTAAGGGTGGTTTGATGGAATTTAAAGGTTAATTATGTAGTTCTAATTGTAAAATGATGCATGCTTGACTTGGGAAAGAGTTTCGTTATGTTTCCCCGCGGTTTCAATAGTTGTAAACCCTGTAAAATTGATCTAGGGTTTCTGAAGGAATAGTGGCTGAAGATCTTGGCGTCAATATCGACTGTCGCCAAGCTCATCAGCCGGGATATAGACGGCCATATACCTTGCCGTCTACTTCCTGTAGGTGGCAGTCGATGTTGTCGCCAATATGTGTATAAGTAGAAATGGCTAATAATGGTATTTATCGATAATGAGTGGTGCCTTGGCACCTGTGGTGCACTGAGTGCACATGGTTTCTGTGTTTAGCATACGGGGTATGCAGTTAGTTACTCACTTTCGAGGCTGCGTGTTGTTCACGTGAGTACAGTTGGGTTCACGTGTAGTGGACCGTTGTTACCTGAGATTTACGTGATGTTTCACGTGGTTTGTGTGTGTCGTACACGTGGTTTTGTGTACGTGGCAAGTAGTACGATGCCTACCGTGGTTACCTCTCCAGTTGGGTACCTCTCCAGTTGGGTGCCCCAGGTTCTTTGTGAGCCAGGCTGTTAGCTCGGGGCTTTGTCCCGGTACTTGTGTTGTACCGTCGAGGTCTGTGTCGTCTGACCTGGACACCCTCACTCTTGTGTTTGAGTTGCATGTCCGGCTGAGGGAAAGACGACAGTGGGACAGTGACACTTGTGTTTGTTTTTAGTCACTTGTAGCGCGCTCTTAGTTGGGGGTACGGACACCAGTAGATGTACTGGACCCCAGCTAGTCCTTTTCCAGTGCCTCACTCTAGAGAGTTCCGGGCCAGGATCTCTAGAGGTGTCAGGCATGGGCCTGCGACCGTGTGGTCTGTAGGTGGTGGTGTTTAGTTGGTCTCCATAGTTGCTTGACCTTTTCACGTGGAGCAGCAGCTGGACCTTTCGTCCGTGGCTGCGAGACTGAGAGGTAGACCTGTGTTAGCTTGTCCGAGTTAGTTTCTGGTGTCGCGAACCAGTTCACGTGGCTCGTGTTTGGCTGTCTCTACTTTAGCTTGTACACCTGTACTGATTTACCGTTTAATTATTACAGTTGTTTTTCGTAGTCGGTAGTCGGTGAGTACTTTTACAGCTTTCATATCCTGCTTAGCTGTTCTATAAATTGTTGGTACTGTTTATTGCTTTTGTACCTGTGGTTTTGGTTTGCTCAGTTTTGGGGGAGTTCCCTACTGAGCCAGTGACTAGCGAGGCTCACCCCTACCCCCACAGGTGAGAGCGAGGAGGACGTTTCACGATCGTCGTCCAGTTCAGAGCCGCGCCGTAGCAGTGCAGGGTCGGTACCTCCAGCTGTGTAGAAGCAGCTCCAGCAGTGTAGAAGCAGCTCCAGCAGTGTAGTGTAGTTAGTTGTTTATTTTCTTCAGTTGTACCTCGGGGTATGCCCCAGACTCTTGTACTTCTTTTCAGTTTTGTGGAAATATGGCTATGTAACTTGTGAAATATATATTAAATGTGGTGTGTTCCTTTGTGTTTACACGGACTATGGTTTGGTATCCCTTGCGAGGCTTCGGCCCGTTCACGGGAGGCGGACTCGGATCAAGTACGTTATTGGTTTAACGGGCTTGGCTGTCACGTCCCGAGAATTACGCAGCGGATAGTATTAATTCGAATAATTTGAGTCGATATTTCGAGACGTGGACAGTCGGCAAATAAGCCTCTAGCTAGCATGCACTAAATGTGTATCAACACAACATCATAATAGGGCCCAAATGTGAACTCAATTATAAATTGTATTCAAATCTCATATTTGTCTCAGATAAACTAATACAGGACTAAGACTCAATAAAAGCAAAAGTACATACTACCTCACTTCCTACTACATTGTTCTAACACTCAAAGCAAATTACTATAACTAGACTCATAGTTGGAACGCTCATCACTCGGACGCATTCCCATCCTCGACTTGCTCTTCCTCTTGAACTTCATAGTCACCTAGATTGGGTAAAAGTAGGGAATGAGCAAACTAGCCCAGTAGGATTTATATCTCAATGTGCGGGCAAATGATATAAGTGATTAACATTTTAGAACTAGGCAAGTATGATGAATGATATGCAAGTACGAATAAAACTCGTTAAAACATGATATATAAAACAAGCTAGAGAGAGTGATTATGATAGAACGAGATTTGTGAACAAGATGACAAGATCGAACTAGCAATATATCACTTTGTACAAGCACGCAAGAATTCACTTGATGTCAAGAACGCAAGATATCACTAATTGCATTAAATGCAGAATGGCCATATCAAGCAAGCAAGCAAGCAAGATTTCACAAGCACGATCAAGTAACACTAATCAGGCACGTAGACACCAATGTACACCAAGAAAAGATCCATCAAGAATGTACACCAGGACACGTGTATGTGGTTATGTATCTATCATTCAACAAGCAAGAAAGTACTCCCAGCGCAGATGCAACGCCAGTAATCATTATACCCCATGGTTAACAGTATATCTATGACTCGCCGTCATTGGGGCTAGATTGGAGCCCTTGGACACACGCCGTGCCCTGTCAGCATCTCATGTAAATTTTTAAATGTAGATACCCACAGTCATTAATAATGGCCAATGAGAGTTTCAAAACGTAGTATGTGTAATGTCATGTTCATGATGATGATGAGAAGAAGTAATAATTAAATTGAACATGATTTCATGAGAACAATGGTCAAGAGATAAATTCGGCAGCATAACGGTACAATTTATACTTTCGTTCAATCTTTACATTAATGGCTTTAGTCTAGTTTGTAAGTCACACTCACGAGATCAAGAAGATAAAGGAAGTGCACGCTATCTCCAGGGAACTTCAATGGTACAACCAACTCGTCGGCCATGTGGGAATCCATGGTCAGAGGAGATTTACGGAGGCCTTGGTGAAAAGGTCACTAGTCTACCGATTCGGAATGACCGGTAGAGAGTTTCCAATTTCCCAAGAAAAGGCTGCCTAATAGTGCTAGTGTGTAGTGCGGTACGCATGTCTCAATTCACGAACCATCGGTCTCAAACTCGCAGGAAACACTTGACAATATAACATGGAATAAAACTATGCACTTTAACTAATCATGGATTGCAAGATTTTATGATAACCATTATCATTTAAACGTAGAAGAACAGTAGGAAGATTAAATCACAAGAAACATGAATGGATCATAACATTTAAGGAGCACTTAGAATAGCATTCATGTAATTAAAGCTTTTAAATGGGTTAATCAAATTTTAAGCCATTAAATAACAATCATGTAATGCTCAGACTCAAGACATGCAACTTACACAGTAAATATCATATTTAAACAGATCTTGGGTATATGCGGAAAACTTGGTAAGAAAACACGTGGTTTCCGGTAAAAATCCTGAGATCGCGACATAGCCATATAAGGAAGGCGACGGGGTCGTCAGATCAGGCAGGCAGAAGGCGACATGGGTACTGTCGCAACCAGAACGCGACAGAGGTACTGTCGCGACCCGACCTCGGAATGCGACATATCGGGCCGTCGCGTTCACAGGGTCTGCGCCCGAGTCCGACATGGATCTGACATGCTCTTGGTTCAGACTACCATGATTTAACACAGGGTGATATTCATGAAACACCTATATCTCTCTATATGCTGACCTTTAGACAAAATTCACAACATAGAAAATGTCGAGGACATCTATTGGAAGAACTTTTGTGTTGTGGGCTGGGTCTGAATCGGTCTCTAATTGCATGAAATACAGGAAGAACATGGTAAAGCCCTAAACATGCATGACTTCATGGCGACTTACATGTTAGACTTGTAACATGAGATCTACTGATATTTGGACAAAACATCTAACATAAAAGATGACAAGGACAACTAGTATAAGAACTTTGTTGTTGGTGTTTTAACCTAATTCGGTCTTGAACCTTGTGAAAAACATGAGTAAGTGAAAGTTAAATGCAACCAGAAAACGCAGTATCATGCATGACTCTATTACGAAGTTTATAACTCTATAAATAATGATCTTTAAGCAAAACATTTAACATGAAAGATGACCATATCGATTAATACAAGAACTTTCATGTTGGAGGCTTGACCTACGTCGGTCTTAAATCTCAAGCAAAACAGGAAGAACCTAAGGCTAACTGCAAACCCGAAAACACAGTATTATGCATAACTCTCTTACGGGGTTCATAACTCTCTAACTAAAGACTTTTAGACAAAACTTTGAACATGAAAGATGATCGTGACTACAAGTAGAAGAACTTTTATGTTGATGATTTAGTCTAATTCGGTCTCAAATCGTGTGAATAATAAGAAGAACGGAAAAAACTCTAACAGTGCGCGACTTTGGCAAAACGCTTATAATTCAAAATCTACTAAATGAAATTCGATGAAACCAGTGGTAAATGAAAGTTAACTTGATGCTCTACACATTGGTATAGGATATGTTAAGGTTTGGCCCGAGAAAACCTACCTTTGGTTGACTTCAAGAGAGTGGTTTGTGCAGGTCGCAGCAGATGAGAAGGGGAAGAAGAACGGCTTCTTGTGGTCGTTCCACAGCTCCTCAGCCACCAAGAGCTCCTCCACACGACCCTAGCAAGTTCTAAATTCGTTCCTAGGGTTTGGGTGAAGAGTATTTAAGTAACCATGGTGTTTAGGAGTCCTATTATAACTAGGAAAAGAGGATTTCGGAATTGGCATGTTTGGTTTCCTATTTTTGATGATTTCCTCCTCCCTTTGAGTGTGTGAGGCATTAGGAAACCTCCCCTCATAGTTAGGCACGAATTTGGGTTGCCATGAATGCATGATTGCATCCCAATTCAACTCTAATTGCCTCTTTTTAATTTCAGCTTATTTATGATTACGAATTTCTATGTATTTTCTAGCTTTATTTGATTTTTGGGCCAAATGTTGTCCATTGGCCCGATTATGATAATGGGTCATCAATATATAATGTTGGAAGTCTCCCCAAGACTTTTATTTAATTTTTTATTGCGTCGTATTTCCGTGTTAACAGTTTTCCGACTTATTTCCTTATTTAGATAATCGGTCGCAATAACTCTTAAACCTAGCCCAAATGATTTTTATTGAACCAAATTTCTTGATGGGTCATTATAGGATATTATTTGAAGTCCATTTATGATTTTTATTTAATTTTCTAACTCATTCCAGTACGTGTGATAATGATTTTCTGACTTATTCATGAATTACGATAATATGTCGCGAAACACTTTAAACTTGGATAATCTGATTTTTCTTGGCACAAATTTCTTTGTGAAACATTTAATAATAATATTTAGGGTTGATTTATAATTTTTACGGAATTTCCGATGTGTTTTAACACATACGATAATGATACGTATGTTTTAAATACTTCCGATATTATGGAAATTATTTATTTCCATTTACTTTGAATTAAAATTTCCGGGGTGCTACATTGGCCGAGGCGTTCCGTCACAGCCATTGACTGATTGTATAAAGATAAACAATATAACCAATGCTTGGCAATATATAAAGGGCCCGATCTGGTCTTGGGATGTGCGCCCGAAAGTGCTAGTGCCCATGGGAGTTAAATGATCAGAGTGTTTGGCATTACACTCGAGTGCTATCTATCTCAACTATCTAAATGACAATCAAAAGTGCTATATTCTCTCGCTGTCTATTGAAATAAAGTGCTATACTATACCCATTGTGCTATTGCTATACTTTGTGCTATTTATGCTATGACCATCTTGCTATTTGTGTTATACTCGACACTGGTGCTATCTTTAGTAAGCTTGTGCTATTTCCATCATGCGCTATCCTGCTATCTTTTTGCATGACTCACTCGCTCTATCATTAGTTACTCTGCCTTTAATACATGAATCATTTAAAGCCTGCTTGACTATTGAGATTTAAGTCCTACTGGGCATTATCGCTCACCCTGCGTTATTGGTCGTTGTGTTCTCAGGTGAGACCGAGGATGAACCATACACTCAAGAGGACGGGAATGACCAGGAGTGATGTTATGAGCACCCTAGTGTCTTAGTACTATGTTAGAGTGTTAGTTAGTCTTTTGCTTTTATTCAATGTAATTGGGCCCTATAGAATGGCTATAATATTAGTGGTTATAACTAGACATTGGAAAGTTATTAATGAGAAGAATTTTCTTTAGTATTAATCATTGTGCAATAGTTTGATGTCTAGTACTTGCTCTGTACCCGTTTACTTGCAACTGCCTCGTGGTTTGATATTCCTCGTCGGGGCATGACAACCTAGGTTATTCTTAAGTATAGGATGATCTAGGTTTACCTGCCTTGATTAGAATCAATTACCCTACCTATGTGAGTTGTGGTTAGAGCCAAGGGTAAATAGCTAAAATGAACTCACATACGCACGAATTAAATTCCACATCAATATCATGACAATAAGTTAATTTTGTAGGAACTAAGCAATCAAGATGACTGCTAAACGTGCTCAAATGAGGGGCATGCAACAGACCATCCAAGAACTGACGCGCACGATCGTGCAAGCTACCCAAGGAGGTGGCAATCGTGGTGGTGCAGGCGACCTGCATCGTAACTTCCAGAGTCTGAACCCACCTAGGTTCAGTGGATCCATGGATCCGGATGAAGCCGAGCACTGGGTAAAAGAAACGGAAAGTTCCGTGTCATGCAATGTGCAGTGGGGGATAAGCTGTTACTGACCACATTTCAACTTGAAAAGGACGCCCGCGCTTGGTGGGAGTTTGTGGAAGCGACCCGAGCGAATGGTCAATTCACTTGGGCCGAATTCAAAGAAGCCTTCAATTCTAAATACTTCTCCGAGCGTGTGCAAGAAAGAAAGGCTACAGAATTTGTTGCTCTTAAGCAGAGGAGCCTGACAGTGGCCAAGTATGAGGCCCAATTCTCTAGACTGGCAAGGTATGCTGAACACCTGGTGAACATGGAGAGAATGAAGGCTAAGCATTTTCTCAACGGCCTTAAGCCTCAATACATTACCCAACTGGAACCTCTCGACATCCAGACCTATGCCGAGATGGTAAAGAAAGCTCAGCTGCTGGAAGGTGCTACAGACTTCACCGACCGTATCAAAGGGATGTTCGTAAATAAGGAAATGACTTCTGGGCCATCATCTGCCAAGCCGAACAATGGCAATAAACGTCCCTACAATATCACAAAGGGGTCCAGCAATGAATGAAAACCTAAGGTCTTCGTACCCAACACTCCAGCCAAAAGCAACTGCGAACATTGTGACAAGCCAGGTCATACTGCGGACGAATGCTGGAGGAAAGCCGATGCATGCCTGCGCTGCGGAAGTCGCGAGCACCGCATCCCCGAGTGCCCGCTACTGAAAAGACATGAGAGGCACCCTAATGCCCCTAAGAAACAGGGCAGACTACAAGCCCTGCACAATGAAGAGCCCACTGAGGAAGGTGGCGTGGTAGAAGGTACTCTACAAGTTTTCTCCTTATCAACATTTGTTTTATTTGATACTGGAGCAACTCATTCATTTATATCTCAACACTTTTCTGATACCCTGACTACAAAACCTATATCCATGGGTTGTGAGTTCTTTGTCACAACACCACTAGGGGAAAAAAAAATTGAACAAATACTTTCCATCTGCCGATGTAATGATCGAAGACCATAACCTAAAAGTCGACCTGGTGTGTATGCCCATGGAAGGCTATGATGTAATTTTGGGAGCCGACTAGTTGTCCACTTATGGGGAAAGTGTCGATTGTAAGAAAGGAAGGGTGACATTTAGTGACTTCCCTAAATTGGCATTCTCTGGGATTAGACATAAGAGACAGATGTCTCTAGTCTCTGCCTTAAAAGCCCACAACATGATAAGGAAAGGTTGCATTGCTTTCCTTGCGGCCGTAGTAGTGGAAAAGAAGGGTTCTAGGATAGAAAACATCCACATAGTCCAGAATTACCCGATGTGTTTCTTGAAGATCTGCCAGGGATTCCCCCGAAACGTGATGTCAACTTCACCATTGAATTGATCCCTGGAGCCGCCCCGGTATCGCGTCAACCGTACCGGATGTCACCTGCCGAGCTCAAAGAACTAAATGCACAACTGATGGAGCTATTAGAGAAGGGTTTCATCAGACCAAGTACTTCCCCATGGGGAGCACCTGTGCTATTCGTCAAGAAGAAGGATGGATCGATGAGGTTGTGCATTGACTATCGTCAACTCAATAAGCTCACTATCAAGAACAAATACCCATTGCCTAGGGTCGATGAACTTTTCGACCAAATATCTGGAGTTCAATATTTCTCCAAGATCGATCTTCGATCTGGCTATCACCAAATGAGGATCAAGGATGACGATATCTTCAAAATGGCTTTTAGGAGCAGGTATGAACATTATGAATTCGTCATTATGCCTTTTGGTCTAACCAATGCTCTTGCAGCCTTTATGCAACTCATGAACAACATATATCGGCCATACCTTGACAAGTTCGTGGTCGTCTTCATCGACGATATACTCATATTTTTTAAGACCAAAGAAGAGCATGAAGAACATCTGAAGATAGCACTGCAAGTCTTGCGAGACAACAAACTGTACGCAAAGCTTAGAAAGTTTGAATTATGGCTCGAAGAAGTGTCCTTCTTGGGCCATGTCATCTCAAAGGACGACATCTCCATTGATCCCTCCAAAGTCGAAGTTATACTCAATTGGGAGAGACCAACCAACGTCACCGAGATCAGAAGTTCCCTAGGACTGGCTGGCTACTACAGGTGGTTCATCAAGGACTTCTCCTAGATCGCCGTTCCTCACACGCGTCTGACACAAAAGGAGAATCCCTACTCCTGGAGTATAGAGTGTGAGAAAAGTTTCCAAACTCTTAAAGATTGCCTTACCTCAGCACCTGTTCTCGCTCTGCCAATAGAGGGAGAAGGTTTCTCTGTCTACACCGATGCCTCAGGGATTGGGCTAGGTTGTGTATTAATGCAAAAGGAGAAGGTTATTGCTTATTCTTCAAGACAACTGAAGACTCATGAAGTCAACTACCCTGTGCATGATCTTGAGTTGGCTGAAGTGGTCTTCGCCTTGAAGATCTGGAGACATTACTTGTATTGTGAAAAGTTCACTGTCTACTCAGACCATAAAAGCCTGAAGCACTTATTCTTCCAGAAGAAACTCAATATGAGACAGAGAGGATGGCTAGAATATCTGAAGGATTTCGACTTCAACATCCAATACCATCCAGGCAAGGGAAACGTCGTGGCTAATGCTCTTAGTAGAAAGCCAATGGCATCTGTTTCAAGTCTAGTCCTTGGCGAGATGCAACTACTAGAACAATTTGCAAGGTTAGACTTAACTATTGAACATAGAGATGATCGAGTCTTGATTGCCAATATCAAGATTCAATCTGACTTGCTGGAAGAGATTAAAACCAACAAGATAATGATCCATTCTTAGTTCGCATCAAGGAAACCTTAGTCGAAAGACCGGACTTTGCTATGATTGAGGATGGAAGACTGGTATTCCAAGGGAGGACATGTGTCCCCGATAACGAAGAACTGAAGAGGAAGCTAATGGATGAAGCTCACAAGATGAAGTACACTATTCATCCTGGAGGTACCAAAATATATCAAGAGATGAAAAGAACGTTTTGGTGGCCGAACATGAAGAGAGTGGTAGCTGAACATGCTGCACACTACCTGACTTGTCAACAAGTAAAAGCAGAACGCCTGTGCCCTGTTGGTGTACTCAGACCGCTAGATATTCCAGAATGGAAATGGGAAAGCATTGGCATGGACTTCATCATGGGTTTACCCAAGACTCGTGGTGGACTCGACGCCATATGGGTCATTGTGGACCGACTAACCAAATCCGCCCACTTCCTAGCCATAAAGAGTAAGTAGTCGGTAGAAGTACTAGCTGCCTTATATGTCAAAGAGATTGTAAGACTACATGGGGTTCCATCATCCATAGTCTCGGATCGAGATCCGAGATTCACATCTCATTTTTGGAAAGGACTGCAAGGTGCACTAGGTACTAAACTCAACTTTAGTACCGCCTTTCATCCACAAACCGATGGGCAAATTGAAAGAACCAACCAAATAGTGGAAGACATGTTGAGAGCTTACACTATAGACTTCCAAGGATATTGGAATGAGCACCTATCCTTTATTGAGTTCTCCTATAACAACAGTTACCAGGAGAGTATTAAGATGGCACCGTTCGAAGCACTCTACGGAAGAAATTGTAGATCTCCTGCATACTGGAATGAGGTGGGAGAACAGCAATGGCTAGGCCCGGATATGGTACAACGAACAACAAAGGACATTCAGGTGATTAGAGACCGACTTAAGACTGCTCAGTCCAGACAAAAGAGCTATGCTGACAAAAGAAGGCGGGACTTAGAATTCCAAGTCAGTGATCATGTATTCTTAAAGGTGTCACCTACTCATGGCATCCAAAGATTTGGAGTGAAAGGAAAGCTCGGTCCTAGATTTATCGGTCCTTTTGAAGTACTCAAAAGGATTGGTGAGGTTGCATACCGACTGGTGTTGCCACCGGATCTGGCATGTGTACACAATGTGTTCTATGTCTCCATGCTCAGAAAATATGTATATGATCCTACCAACATCATTCGCCACGAGAAGTTGGTGTTGAACAAAGATGTAACATATGAAGAGAAGCCAGTCAAGATACTAGAACGAAAGGTACAACAGCTCAGGAATCATCCCATTCACTTTGTTAAAGTCTTATGGAATAACCGCGGAGTGGAAGAAGCCATATCAGAACTAGAAGGAACCATCAGACGGAATTACCTCGATCTTTTCGGTAAGACATTCCCTCCATTATGATCATATGAATTTGGGGATCAAATTCTTTTTAAGAGGGGGAGGATGTAGCAACCTGTATTTTTCGAAAAATAAAAATTTAATAATAAAAAAATAAAAGCAATTAGAAAATTAAATAAAAGAGGATTAAATAAAATCTATTAAATGAAAAGAAGTAATGGGCTTCGTTAAATAGACCCATTAGAAATTAGTGGGCCAAAATAAGGATTTTTAAAAGGGTAATAGTAGAAAAATACCCTAAATTCGTAACTAAATTATTACTTAAATAGAAAATGGGTATTTAATACATTAAATAGCTAATTTGAGTTCGATTTGGATTCTTAAACCTACCCTAGTTGCTTGGCCACGGATTTAGCTCCCATCCTAACCCAATTAGAAGTTCTCAAGCTTGGAAAGGGTGAGAGAAATAGGAAATCCCGAATTAAATAGGAATTAGAGTCCTATTAGGAATTAGAAATACAAGAGACATAAATACTCTCTTAAACCTCCATGGCCGGCCCTAGCTTGTTGCCAAGGGTTTCTGGACCAAGAAGAGAGGCCAAGGAGGAGGAGAACTCGTGGGGAGAAGAAGCTTTCAAGCCATCAACCTCATTCTTCAAGTTCTAGCCCTAGAAGAGTAAAATGATCAAAGGTAGGCATTCTCACGAGCAAAATTAATGAAATCTCGACTATAGATTGTTCCAAGCATCATGAACAAAACCTCTTTTGTTTCATAATTTTTTCGTTCACCCAATCTTTTGTTATTAATTTTTGAAGTTCTGTAAACTCCATGACCCTGAGCCCCCTTCTTAATTCTTGATCTCCATGCATACTAAACCACATGCTACGAAATTTTTATTAGGGATACTAATGCATGTTAGGCTTCTTTGCCCCTAAGAGCCCTAATTTTCATTCATTTTGTCTTGCAAATTAATTCGTTGATATCATCTGTGTACTGTTCCATGTTCTCCATGAATACATATGACCAAAGCATGTCGAAACCCAGTTTGTTTTCCAATCCCTATTTACTATAAGTACCCATGCATGTCTGGATCAATTCGCAACTGTTTTCATGATTTCTCATCGCCTGTACAAATAGATATGATTTTTTGAATCACCCTATGTCAATTAGAGTAAGTTCTGGCCTGCAATCTAATGTAATATCCTTTCCCTATCAGACTCGGGCGCAGACCCTGTGAACGCGGCGGCCCGATAGGCCGCGTTCACAAGGCCATCGCGACAGAGCCTTCCGTCGTGATCTGATCGCGACAGGGCCTGTCGTCGTGATCTGCTGCCCGATCTCAAGAGCCCGTCGCGACCCTCATGCGACCCCGTCGTGACCTGCCTGCCCGAACTGACAAGGTCGTCACGATCTATACAAGCCCATGTCGTGTTCTCAGTTGACCCCGCCTCGACCCTTACTGGGGTGCGTCGCGATCTAGCTTTTTGCCTGAAAACCCAACTTTTTGCAAGTCTTATTGTTATACAGTCACCCCGTGTCCTATTAACTGTCTTGTACACAGAAAAACGAAGTTGTAATTATTGAGTATATTTTAATTAATTCAAGTTAAACACATGATCTATCTTGTCCATGTTTTTCTCATAACACTTGCACACACTTTGAACCACCCAATTATGACTTAACTTGGCATATAATTAACTCATAATACATCTGGTAATTTATGCAATTAAATTGCCATATTCTAAATAGAATTGTCTATATTTTCTCACGATGTTTTGGGAATACCGTTATCGATGCTCCACTATTCTAGAATTCCTCTAGAACGTCGAGCACTTGTTTCTATATACACACTCTCTCTTGACTTAGATGAACTCTCCGTCGGATACTCCTTCTGCCGGACTAGTAAATCCTTGTTCAAGGCCTCCGTAAGTCTCCTCTGTCCATAGATTCCCACATGGTCGACGAGCTGGTTGTACCCTAACACCTATGATACCCTTTAGGGATCAACATGATCCAAACGGCTAGTAGAAGTTCGCTCTTATCTTGAATCACGCTGGACCTCTGGACCTTTGCTTAACATGGTCAGTGGTAGGGTCGTGAGTTCCACCTGACTGCCAACATCAAGTGCGCATGTTGTGCAACTGTTACTATCGCCTATTTACTCGACGTGTTACGTACAATGTCCACCAGCTCTCATCTATACTCTACTCTCTCATCTAGTCACGTTCACTCTACTATCTCGTCTATTCATCTAGTACTCTCATCTATTTCTTGGTACTCTATATTGGCCATTGACCGATTGTCTAAAGATAAACAATATAACCAATGCCTGACAATATATAAAGGGCCCGATCTGGTTCTAGGATGTGAGCCCGAAAGTGCTAGTGCCCATGGGAGTTAAATGATCAGAGTGTTTGGCATTACACTCGAGTGCTATCTATCTCGACTATCTAAATGACAATCAAAAGTTCTATATTCTCTTTCTGTCTATTGACAAAAAGTGCTATACTATACCCGTTGTGCTATTGCTATACTTTGTGCTATGGCCATCTTGCTATTTGTGCTATACTCGACACTGGTGCTATCTTTAGTAAGCTTGTGCTATTTCCATCATGCGCTATCCTGGTATCTTTTTACTTGACTCACTCGCTCTATCATTAGTTACTCTATCTTTAATACATTAATCATTTAAAGCCTGCTTGACTATTGAGATTTAAGTCCTACTGGGTGTTATCGCTCACCCTGCGTTATTGGTCGTTGTGTTCTTAGGTGAGACCGAGGATGAACCATACACTCAAGAGGACGGGAACGACCTGGAGTGATGTTATGAGCACCCTAGTGTCTTAGTACTATGTTAGAGTGTTAGTTAGTCTTTTGCTTTTATTCAATGTAATTGGGCCCTATAGAATGGCTCTGATATTAGTGGTTGTAACTAGACATTGGAAAGTTATTAATGAGAAGAATTTTCTTTAGTATTATCATTGTGCAATGGTTTCATGTCTAGTACTTGCTCTGTACCCGTTTACTTCCAACTGCCTCGCGTTCCGATATTCCGTGTCGGGGCATGACATTGATGGTCAGTTTCAAGTTGGTGATTTTTAGTGGCACCCATCTCCTCTTGATTTGACTCATTAAAATTATCTCTCATTTTTCAATTAGGCATGTCCAAAATCATATTAGACTGAGAAGTTTTGAATGGAATTTGAGAGTCAAATTCTTGGTCACAATCAATATAATGATGTTCATGATTTTCAATGGGTTGACATTGTGATTGGCTATCTTGTCTCCTTCTGATTTCCATTAGTTGAGCAATTAGGAGGTCAGTTTTGACAAAGGATTGCTCTAATTCTTGTTGTTGTTGGGCAAATGTTTGCTCAAAGACTTGTTGATTATCATAGAATTTTTGCATAAATTGCCCAAATTGATCATCAAAGAGGCCTGATTGCGAGGGAGATATATGAGTGGGATGTGGATATGCATTGTGTCCCTCATGATGGCATTTATCATGAATATCAATTTGGAATTGGGCCCAATGTTGAAAGTTGTGGATATGTGGACTTTGGCTTGGGCCAAAATAGGTTGATCTCCAAGTGTCAAATGTGGCATTACTTCTCCAAGTTGTTGGAAAGGTGTGCCTTCAGGAGCATTTACTAAGCACACAGGTAGATCAATGTCAATTTTTTTTTTATCAAACCATGATATGATTTCGGCACCTAAAAAGGGTTCTTGAATCTCTCCTTGAGGATCTTGGTAGAGTAAACTCAAATTTTCAAGAGGGACACCTAGTTCAACTTTTGGACAGGGAGTGGGTGTAGAGAACTCTTGTGCAGTTGGGACTTGATCTTGGTTTAGAGATGGCCATTGGCTAGGAATGAGATACTCATTATCATAATGGGCATGGTCAACCCACTTGGTACTATGGGCCTGAGAGGATGGAGATGAGATGTGAAGTGGGTCAATATAGTTCCTCGACCCTGAATTATGCATATGAATTGCAATTGGGTGATCATGACCATGAATCTGATGGGCTTGAGTCCATTTGGAGCCATTGGACTAGTAAGTAGGGGTTGATGAATAAGGTGGGTCAGGTTGTGAGTGAATGCATGATATATATTTTTGATATATTTTTTGTAATTGTTTTGAAAGATTTTTTTTTCCAAATAAGTTAGCAAACAGTTAATCCTATGACACATATTGTTCCATGGGACATAAATATTTGATTTCTCACTAATCAACTGAGGCCTAGCTTAAATCCACTCTCAAACCCATTAACTGGCCAGGTAAGAGGTGGGAAAGTGGGAGGTTCCCTTTGCTCTCACATGGACCTAATTAAGTAAGCACTTGTCCACTTAGGCGTTTGTCTATGAACCTCTAGCCTTAGACACCAGTTTCCAAACTTGATAGCGAGCCCAAGTGGGCCTAAGTCTCAAAGCGAACCCTAGGTCAAGTTTCTACTTTTTTTTATTGGACTTCGGTTAGTGAGTGCAAAGGTGGTTGTTTTTTGGGCCAAGGAAGGGTGATGGAATCCCCACCTTATCTTATTAATGGGCTTGCCCTTAAAATGTTTTAGAAATGATGTGCACACCACAAAATCAAGCAAGGGGTTCTATGCAAGCATGGCAATGCATGATCATGTTTTTTAGAAAGTTGAGATTCTCACCTTGCCTCCCGCAATCTTCGACAAGAAAGGAAACTTTTCAAAAAGAAAAACACCTAAAAATGAAAGTCTAAATGATGCATGTCTTAAATATGGAAGTTTCTAATCTTGACATGACATCTTTTTATTTGGTCCAAGTGATAATTTTTGTTTTTAAATTAATATTTCCAACTACAACAAGAGAGATTTTTTTCTTTTTTCTTTTAATTATCTAAATATGACAACTAAGAAAAGGAAACTAAATCAAGAGGGTTTTAATGGTACTTACCTCCAACGCAATCCCTCATTCTTTTTGAAAATGAAAATAAATAGAAAATGTTAGAGAGAAGGAAACTTACCTCAAAATGACCATTTTTTCCTTGATTTTTCTGCAATTTTTCAATTTGTTTTTCAAAACATAACCTTTTACCTATGGATCCTGCTTTCAGCGTCAGATTTCTAATAGATTTTTCTTTTCTTCAAATTTCAAGGGTTTATTTCAATTTTTTTTATTGGACACCTACAAAAAGGAAGAAAATGTTAGCATGAATATATACAAAAGAAACCAAGATTAACAAGGCTAAAAATCTAATTCCCCAGCAACGGTGCCAAAAATTGATAGCCCACAAATACGTTGTTAAACACGTGACTAACAATCTCAATTTAATTGGCCTACACTAAATATTTTAACATAGTTAAGTGGCGAGAACTAAATCATATCCACGGAGAAGAAGACTTTTAATTTTGAAAACCTTGAGTTTTTTTTTATCAGAAAAATATGGTGATAAGACTAGTAATCTAAGGAGCATAAAAAAATAAATCTAACCAACTAAAGAGACTAAGAAAGAGAAGGAAGAAGTAGAGAGAGATAAAGAGACATCAAAGGTTAAAACAAACTTCCACAAATCAAACAAATATCCCATACAACTTGAATAACAAACGACATCTAATGCTTAATGAAGAAAAGGGAATTAGAAAAATCCTTGGCGAGATGGAGTCCCCAACATGGCGGTGTGCTATCCACAGCTCAACCCGCCCCTTGGATGATGTCTGCTCCACAAGTATTCTCCTTAGACTTGATGATGAGAGATAGAAAGAGAAAGAGGGAGAGATGATCTAGAGAGAGAAATAGAGAGTGGAAGAAACTATTTTAAATTATGAGAGAGAAGAGAGAGGCGATAAATAAGAGATAGAGAAGAGAGAGGAGAGAGGGGGTGAGCAAGAAGAGAGCGAGAGGAGGCGACATGCCTCCTCTACGTGCATGCAAACGCATGCACGTGGAGGGGGGGGGGAGCGTGCGGGGCGACACATGAAGAGGAAGAAGAAAGAGAGGGGGAGGATCTGGCGGAGGAGGAAGAAGAGAAAGAAAGAGAGAGGGGTTTCGTGAAAAGAGAAAGCAGAGAGAGAGAGAGAGCAAAAAAATGGGAATGAGGGGAAAGAGAAAGTTTATAAAATAGATAGAGAGAAGAGAGGAAAAAGGAGAGAGTTAAGGAAAGAGATTTTGGAAAATAGAGAGAGACTTTAAAAAATGAGAGGGAGTTTTGAAAATTGAAAAGAAAGAGAGGGAAAGAAAAAGATATTTAAAATTAGAAATCTCTCATCATTATCTCTTGATCCAATTAGATCCATTGGCCCATTTGAAACCTCATTTCTTGACCCATTAATCTTGCAAACACAATACAAAAAATGTTTAATCAATTATCGCACTTGTAATAAAATAATAATAGAATCTTTTGAAACTATCAATTATTTGTCAATAAAATTATACAATTATTTATAACAATTACGCAATTATCACTGCTCTATAAAAAGATGAAGAGTTGAAACTGAAGAGGTCAAAAAAAGAAATAAAGTGTGAACATGAAGATCATTCAAGGAGTGTACATCTAGTGAGCATCCAACTCTATACACACTCAAAGTAAAAAAAAAAAAAAAGAGAGCTTGAGCCCATGCAAGCTGAATCATTCAAGCCATCTTCCTTCTTCCTCGTTCTCTCTTTGTGTGTCTTTGTTTATTTGAGAGAGAGAGAGAGAGCTGTGCAAGCGTTCCCCTTGATTAGAAG
Organism: Colocasia esculenta; assembly: GCA_014218235.1. Taxonomy (NCBI): domain Eukaryota; kingdom Viridiplantae; phylum Streptophyta; class Magnoliopsida; order Alismatales; family Araceae; genus Colocasia; species Colocasia esculenta. The sequence continues at coordinate 35,010,090 of CM024753.1, forward strand.
GGAAGACCAGCTTGTGCCTGGTGGTGACCATCTAGGGTCTGTACTAGTGTTCCCTTTGTTTGAAGGGAAGACCTGCTGAGGTGTGTACCAGTGAGTTGCTTCTGAGCTCGTAAAAGAAGCATCTGGCTGAGGTGAAACAGTGGGTTGCCTTCTTACCCTGAAAGAGAAGAAGACTAACCTAGAGGGGGGGGGGGGGTGAATAGAAAATCTAAAAACTGAAACAAAAATCACCACTTGAAAATGTTTGGTTAGTATAAATAAGCGTGTGCAATGGAAGTAAAGAGCACAGAAGCAAGCACGCAAGGAACATAGAAATTAATCCTGGTTCGGCCCTTCCAAATGGAAGTCCTACATCTAGTCCCTAAGCAAACTCTTGAGATTTAACTCAACAAGGGTACAGTCCCCCTTAAGGATATACAACACCCAGCCCCTGCTGGTTTTCTTCTCTTTCCTGGGCAAGAAGGCAGCCCACTTACTTTTACAGGCTCAGAAGCAAGCCTACTGGAACAGACCCCAACGTGGTTACACCACTAGACACAAGTTGGTCTTCTTCTCTTTCCGGGCAAGAAGGCAATCCACTGTTTCACCTCAGCCAGGTGCTTCTTTCACGAGCTCAGAAGCAACTCACTATTACACACCCCAGCAGGTCTTCCTTTCAAACAAGAGGAACACTGGTACACACCCCAGCTGGTCACCACCAGGCGCAAGCTGGTCTTTCCTTCTCAACAAGGGGAACGCTTGCACAACAAGCTTTCTCTTCCAATCGAAGAGGAAAACTTCTTTACACATAAGCAAGGACCTGAAGCCCCTAGATCAAGCTCAAGATATACAATAGAAAATGCTTGATCTGAGACTATGCGTAAGAAAGAAAGAGTTTACAGTAAAGGACTCTTCTTAGGCTAAACCCGCAGCTCTCTCTCTCTCAAATACACAAAGACACATATAGAGAGAATGTGGAAGAAGGAAGACGACTTGAATGCTTCAGTTTGAATGGGCTCGAACTCTCTTCCTTTTGTTTGAGTGTGTATGGAGTTGGATGCTCATTGGATGTACACTCCTTGAATGATCTTCAGATTTTTCCATCTTATTTCTTCAGTCATTGCTTCATCTTTATATAGAGCAGATGAAAAGGATCTGTTGAAGAATAGTTGTTAGAGCTTTTTGGATCCATTGAGTTTCTTGGCTCTTTTCTTCTTTTGCTCTTCTTTTGTTGAGTCTAACGGATGTCTTCTTGAGTCTACTGGCTTCTTTGAACAAAGAATTCTTCTAGCGGTGCATATTTCTAGGGGCACAGATAGTAGATCCCAATTTCTTGACTATGATTAGAAGAGGGCCTGTAGACATTAAATGCAAGGCAGATGATCAGACTTGTGAAGTCTTTTGTCAAATGGCTCATACCTCTTTTTGCCTTCTGTCTGTATTTCCTGCAAATAGCTAGAAATAGAAGGTTAGATGCTTTTCTTTTGTTGCAGAAAGGATGAATTCTCTTTTTGTCTTCTGTCCATGTTTTCCTACTGACAGTCTACTGTAAAAGCTTTTTATCTGTCAGAGAAATGACAGGATAAAAGTTAGAAAGTCATTTGAATTATCATTGGGCGCCAAATACATTTTGAAATACATTTGAAATGTAAAGGCAATTGATGTTACAGAGGCATTCGATGTTTCATGAAGGTAATTGATATGTAACTTCCAGTAGAGACTTCGACTGTATGGAAGTCGGAGTGAGAAACAACTATAATCGATGCATGAAGGTAATCGATGTCTAAGGCAATCAATGTCCAAAGACAATCAATGGCTAAAGGTAATCAATGTCCAAAGACAGTCGATGTCTAAAGGCAATCGATGGGGTAATCGATGTTTGAGTGCAATCTATGTTTATGCAATCGATGTGAAAGTATAATCGATGTTTAAGAACAATCTATGAAGACAATCGATGTTTGAGTATAACTGTAATCGATGTTTAAGCAGGACAGTCAATGTTTGAGACAGTCGATATTCAAAGAGTAATCAATGTTTAAAGGAAATCGATGTTTAAGACAATTGATGTTTGAACATAATTGATGTTTAAGTATAAAAGACAATCGATGTTCATGTAATCGATGTTTAAGTAAACTGTAATCGATGTGCATGCAATCGATGTTTAAGTAAACTGTAATCAATGTGTATGTAATCGATGTCTAAGGGTAATCGATGCACCACTTCGACTATTCAGGAGTCGGAGTTGGCCTGGTTACTTCGACTTCTTGAGAGTCGGAGTAGGAACTACTTCGACTTTTCAGGAGTCGGAGTGGACATTCATATAAAGACTTCGGATATGAAAAATATAATAATTCTGTTAAAAATTATATTGAATATATTAATGATATTTATGATAATCAAGAGTTTTGTTATCACCAAAATAAAAAGATAGAATATAAGAGTGGTTCAACAGCTTCCGTGCTCTTAACTTCCATTGCACACGTTTATTTATACTAACCAAATATTTTCAAGTGGTGATTTTTGTTTCAAATTTCCTATTCACCCCCCCTCTAGATTAGTCTTGCTGCCAACCGTGAGTGGGCCAACAAATGTGTGTTTGTGTGCGTTAATGTACATAGAATCATATATTAATGTAAATATAATAACAATATACACATACACATACAAATTATATTAATGTATAAATATAATTAATATGTATATCAATCATATATTAATGTGTGTTTGTGTAAGTTAACGTACATACAAATATACAATCATATATTAATGTAAATATAATAACAAGCACATATATATAGTTAATGTATATATATGTGCATATAGTTAATGCATGCATATATACATAAATATGTAAATTAATGTACATTTAATACATATATTAATTAGTATATATAATAAAAAATTGTGTGGCAAAATCAGCCTGAACTCCGTCTGGAATGGCTGGGTTAAAACTCATTAGCAAGATTACCCCGGATCGGATCGGCTGAGTCAAAATCGATCCGAGTTGGCCAATTTGATCCTGATCCGGTCGATTTTTGATACCCTGACAGTGCTTAGTAAGTAGTGCTATTGACCATGAAAGGTGTTCCTACTTCTTTCCATCCAAGTTCCACTTGGAATGCATATACGTTTTGGTGTCAGTAGTGAAGAATTTAAATACGCAAACATATGTGTGATGATCAACCAAGAGAGGAGGGGTGAATTGGTTATCGCCAAAATAAAAAATTCTTTTACAGAATAGACTAAACTCAATTAAGCTAATCTATTAAGCAAGATGTACAACGGAATATGACAACAGAAACAACGAAACCAACTATCCTAACGTGCGTAGAATGGAGGTAGAAGAGATGGATCAAATCATAAATTACGCACAAAATTTTAGAGTGGTTCGTCCAACACACCATGTGTGTACCTACATCCACTACCTCACACCCCTGTGAGAATTTTTCTTCACTTGTTTCAAGGTACAAGTGGATAAACCCCTCCACACATAACCGTTGTTTTCGACGACAACAACAACCCCACCTCATTTTTCGATGACGAGATAACCCGATATGTAGCACGCGCATACACCACACACCAACCACACAATTTGTTTCTGGTTCAAAGAAGAACAAATGAAGAACGTGGACAGGAGAGACAACAATCTAAACAAGCAATGTATAGAGTTCTCCTATCTTAGAAGTTCAGCCTTTGAAGTCGTCTCTGTTGACGATGTCACAACGAAGAATAGGCCAATGTAGAAAGCTTCAGAACGAAGTCTTGCAAAATGCAGCACCAAGTATATGCCTTTCTGATGAAGAACACCTTCTTGGAAAGTCTGGAAGACTTCTGGATGAAGTAGACTCATTCTTCAAGCTTCTACAGGTTAAGAGGTTTTGTTGGCTCTCTCCAAGTAGCACAACCCCTCTCTCAAACTCTAGGGCGCGAGAACCAACTCATGGGGTTGTGTAGAACTCTTCCAAATCATGGAAATATGTTGTATTTATAATCCCATGAGATCTCTCAAAGTTTGGAAAGAGTTCAACCATCGTAAGACTCTTTTTAGGAAAGTCCGCATTGAAATCACCGAACCGGTCAACCATTTTCTCAGGATCAGTCGTCTGATTTTTGCACTATCCCAGGTCTGGAGCTACTGGCAAACTAGGTTGTCTGATTTTCTATTTGGTCATCAATTGGAACCTTCTTCTCTTTACCAATCGGAAGGCCTATCATTTTCAGTCGACTGATTCTTGAAGATATTAATTATCCAAATCATATTTTTCGTTTCAGAAATGTACTTTATGGTCTGAAACAAGCTCCAAGGGCTTGGTATGAAAGACTAAGTGCTTATATTTTACTACATGGTTTTTCAAGAGGAAAAGTACATAGCACTTTATTTATTAATTAATTTTTAGAAGGAATCTTAATTGTTCAAATATATGTTGATGATATTATCTTTGGTGCTACTAATGAGTCACTTTGCACACTCTTTGAAAATGTTATACAAAGTGAATTTGAAATAAGCATGATGGGTGAGCTTAGTTATTTCGTTGTCTTACAAATTAAGCAGACTAAGGAATGGATTCACATTTGTCAAACCAAGTACATTTCAGATTTGCTTAAGAAATTTGAGTTTGACAACTGTAAGTCATTAGAAACTCCCATAAGCTCAAGCATAAAGTTAGACAATGATCATATTGGGAAAAAGGTAGATCAAAAGATCTATAGAGGAATGATTGGCTCACTGCTTTATTTAACTGTTAGTAGACTAGATATAATGTTCAGTGTATGTTTGTGTGCTAGACTTTAGGATGATCCCAAAGAATCTCATTTAAATATTGTAAAAAGAATTTTAAGATATCTCATAAATACGAGTAAACTGGGTTTATGGTATCCTAAATGTTCTGAATTCAATTTGCTTGGATATAGTGATGCTGACTATGCTGGATGCAAAATATACAGAAAAAGCACCAGTGGTACATGGCAGTTTCTTGCAGGTTGCTTAATTTTTTGGTCTTCAAGAAAGCAAATTCAATTGCATTATCCACAACAAAAGCATAATATATTACAATTGGAAGTTTCTGTAGTCAATTGATGTGGATCTAACACCAACTGGAAGACTATGGTCACACACTTAACGGAACTCCTATGCTATGTGACAACACAAGTGTAATCAATCTGACCAAGAATCCAATCTAGTATTTCAGAACCAAACACATTGAGGTTAGACATCATTTCATCAGGGATCATGTAAATAATGGAGAAATTTTACTTGAATTTGTTGGTACTAATCACCAACTAGCAGATATATTCACTAAACCTCTTCCTGAAGACATATTTACTTCAACAAGAAGAGAAATAAGAATGTGTAATTCTGAATAAACTACTAGCCTAAAAATGGTGAGTGTTGAAATCATCTGTAAGCTATCATCACTTCGACTCATGCCTTCACTAGTCAAATTTCTCACAAGTCATAGTTGATACTTGCAGTTGAAGTGGGAGTTGAAGTTACTCCACTCGAGTCAAAGTTGTGCCTTCAATCGAAGTTTCATAACTAGAGTCGAAGTTGGAAGTCGAAATTTATGAAATTGAAGTCATGATAATTTATAGTCAAATTTAATATTAAAAAAAGTATATATAGAATTATTCTCTCTCTCTCTCTCTCTCATTGGCACTTCCCAAAGTCCAATACTAATATTAGTCATTAATCTCTCTCATTGTCGTTTCCACTTATCAGAAAACTCCCCTTATAAATATAGATGTTCTTCTTTATTTCCACCTACCGGCTACCACACTTATAAACCCTTAAAAATCTTTTGTCACTGTGATGCTTCCCGCGCTCATCTTCAAACTCAGAAGAGTCTCTCACTGTTCTTGTTTTGATCTTTTAAAACTCTTGAAAAAGGTATGATCCTCATCCTTGCTTCGAGCATTTGATTCATTCTCTCGTATTCCTCGAAGTTATTCCTATCATCTTTGGTCTAGATGGCTTCGTCTAGGGCTTTGAACATTTCCTTCTTCACACCTGATAAGTTTCAAAGGCTTTCTGCAACCAAAGCATCAATATGCGTTGGAAAAAAATGCAGATTTCTCTGATTTGACAAGCCAGCTATGCATAGTGTCAGAATATGGGGTGGAAGAAGCTCTGCGAAATCCAGGAACCAACATTCGTAGACACAGTGAAAGCATTCTATGTTAAGTATGAAAATTTCAGAAGATGGGTCATTAGAAGGATATATCAAAGGCAAAAAGTCAAAGTTTTAGAAGACATTCTTGTAGAAATTTTGGACTGTCCGAAGAATGGTCAAAGACTCAATGAAGTTTTGACACTGGAAGGACAGCGAATGGGCACTATTGGAGCTAAAAGCGATATTCAAGAAAGCAATGCTGATCAACCAGCTATCTGCAGAGAAAAGGTTATGCATGCCATTATCACAACTATCATCACACCAAGGGTAGGTACTCACTTATCCATCTCCTTTAAGGATGGAAATCTACTATTTTGGGCGATTCAGAGACATCCAGTCAATCTAGGTTCTGTAATAATGGATAGAATGGTTGGGTCCATAAATTTAAATGAGTCTTTGCCATATAGATCTTTGTTGACAGTCTTATTCAAGATGAACAATGTTAACTTGGAGACTGAGATTGCTACTCAAATAAAGGAGAGCAATGGGCTATCCACACTAAGAGGAAGTCCTTATATCTTAGTGGATAAAGCTCAAAACTTGTGGGCCAAAGATTTGGTACCCGAATGCTCTCATGAGGTATTTGCTAATGTTGTGATGGGTATTTCTTCAGTTGCTCCATCAATCCTTGCAACTAAAACTGAAGGTGAAGGAGTAGAAGTAGCATCCACTGTGGCAGATGGGCAAGAAGCACCTCCAGAAGACACCATTGCTCAAGTTATCCATGATATTAAGGGCAAGCACATCCTGGAAGAAGATACTGCTCCTGAACAACCAAGTTTGAACGTTGAAGAAGATTTGCCACAACATCATCCTTCTCCTCCACCTGTTGAGACCACTACTCCTTCTCATCAGCCATGGTCTCACGGGGAGTCTAGTAGAAGCAAATGTTTGGATGATGTCTTTGATTTGGTTCTTAAGCAATAAGAGATGATAAGCATTCTTCAGATAAAAATTCATCATGTGGATGTAAAATTTGGCTTCATGATAGATGAGCTACAATAGATGAAAGATATGCTTTTCCAGCATGTATGTAGTCAAAACAAGGGGAGCACCCCTATGGCAATAGCAGCAGCAGAGCCAGTAGCAAACTTAGCAGCAGCAGTAGCAAAACTAGCAGCAGTACCAGTAGAAGTGGAAACAGAACAAGTAGCAACAGTAGAAGCAGAAAAGGATGACTCTCCTCAGAGGACTCTCACATGTATGCAAGCAAAGAGTAAAGAGAAGAGTGGTCAAATCCGGATCCCAAGTTTCCCCCACTTCTCAAACCAAACCTTCCTTTGCTCCTAACCAATCCACTACACCTACACGTCCACTACCTCAAGCCAAAGCTTTTCAAGCTCAACCTGCTACATCTCCACCTCCTATGCCACCAAGACCAATTGACGAACCTACTTCCTCCAGACCTATAGGTAAACAGCCTGTAGAGCTTCAATCCTCAAGTAATGACTCAAATACTAAAAACTATTTCCCAGAGACCCAACCTAACATCCAATTCTGTCCACCTACATTCTTCTCCTATCTTACAATAATTTCTACACCACCATAGGACCGGACATAACCATTTATTACGAAGCTTATTCCTAAAGAAGAAATCCCTAGTCAGCTTGAGCAAAGAAGAAAAAGAGTAGTTCGTCATCCATCACTCGAAGAAATATTTTGACTTATTTGAAGATTTTTTGAAGATAAAGTTATTTTTAGAAATTCATGAAATGCCTGGATGTAAATTTGAAGATTGGCTCCCAATCTTAGTAAGGATTAAGGAAATAATAGCAACTGCAATGACCGCTATCATTAATACAAGTCTGAGCCTGACAGTTGAAGAATTCTTAAGTTTCTATCCAAGTGAGGCAGCCATGTTCAAAGTAGCAAACAAGGGCAAACCAATGCCTCTCTGTGTAAAGAGCTATCTAAATCTTTGATTTTATGATCTATTTGGAAAGACTTTGAAGAAATATCAAGAGGCCTTCACCAAGATGAAAACATTCAATGAAGAAAGATACAAATTGGATTTGTTAGAAGTTAGTATAGGGCAATGGTTTATGCTACTGGGTGGGCAGTGGGAGATAACGCCATCTATGATAGTTGGATTGCCATCCAATCTACACCCCAGTCTAATAGGAGCAGTGACATTGAGACCTAAATTTACCAGAGTTGCTTTCCACAGACACATTAGACTGGCAATCAAACATAAGATGAAGCATAAAACACATCTGCCATTTTACAGATTTTCCTTGCTCCAGTCTGCAAAGTCTGATTAGCTACTCAGAAACTTTCAAGATTGCTATGCAGAGTCTGAAAGACTGACACTTGAGCAATGGGTGCACAAATATCCTGAGGAAGCTAAAGAATGTAAGAATGAAAGCTTCATCCTTACAAATACATACACAGAATCTATGATGGCCTCTGTAGATCTCTTGAGGTGAAATGGATTGAAAGGTATCATGTCTACTACAAGGCCAAGGAAGAAGCACACTCCAAAGGGTTGCACTAGAATATTACTATTCATAATTTTCTGAAGAAGGCAGCTCACAAAAAATTCACCCCTCTCAGGCAGGCTATGATCAGAGGAGATTATCATGAGAAGATCACCTGGTATCATCGTCGACACATAGCTTCCTACAGAAAGCTTCCCTCCATAGGATCATCCTACAATATAGATAGCTCTCTTTTCGAACACAACTTTCCTGGGAATGAGAAGAAGTTGTGGGAATTACTCCAACATTTCCTTGATCAAATCCCGCCTTCTCTCTATCTTCCTCACTCATCTTGAACACTTCTGTAATTGTCTCCTATACAAGTCTTTGTGTTCAATATAATGACTAATTTCCCTCATTTCTGTGCATCCTTGCTCCTTCTCCAATCCCCCTTTTGTATCCTTTCTGTTGATGACACAAAGGGGAAGAAATACATATAGCCTACTATAACGCATTAAGCGTGATGAGATTAAGGGGGAGATAAGAAGAAATCGATTAATTTATTTCCCTATTGATCTATAATGAATTTGTTTGCATGAAAGATTACTTATTTCTAAAATTATTTCTGAATATATATATGATTTTGTCATCAAAAAAGTGGGAGAATTATTGTACATTTGTTTATGCAAAAGTATTATTTATTATTTTGAATATGACAAAATCATTTTTCCAACATTATTCAACTACGAAATTCATCTGATTATGCATTAAAAGAATTGCATGTAATCAAGCAAATTCATATTTGTATCAAAGGCATATTATTGTTGTGTATATGTGTTGACTTGCAACTCTATCTAAATATTCCCTGAAAAAATATGTGTCGACACATGATGTCCACATGCCAATGCTTCATGCATAAGTGTTGTCTTCCTTTTGAAAATGTGTCGACCTGTGACAACCATGTGTCAACACATGTATTATATCTGTCGACACATATATTTTATCTATCGACACTTGATTTATTTCAAGAAGCTAATTTTTTCTAAGTCCTCATCGACTACGGTATATGTATCATGGGTAGTCGAAGTACGACATCGACTGATGAATAAGTCATAACAGTCGAAGTTCAACTTCGACTTCTGGAAGTCAAAGTGTGACATCAACTAATAAACATGCCACAACTGTCAAAATCCAACTCCGACTCTAGGCCAGTTGAAGTGAGATCAATTGGTGACCAAGTCACACCAGTCGAAGTCCAACTCCGACTCGTGGCCGATGAAACTATTATATCAATTACTCTGAGCTTCATACCAATTAACTTAATTAATATCGATTGTTGTAGTTTTTGTTCCAATTGATGAACAAAGTATCAGGTATTGTTATGTCTTGTTCCAATCAATGAACAACTTTTTGATTTCTGATATGATTAATTAAATAGTAAACATTCATTAAATTTACACTTCGATTATAGAACAAATGACTTTGCAGTATTCTGATTAGTTTATTATTCCTCTTTGACTTTGATTCCGTCAAATAACACCATATATGCAGTCGAAATTTTTAGTATGAGCTAAAGTTTAAATATTTTTGATCGGTTTTCATGTTCCCTATAATCTTGAATTTATTATACTCTAAAGGGAACATATTCTAACATGCTATGTTTAAAATAATCCTTGTAAGTCAGAATCCTAACTATTTGTTTTGAACAAAACCTGTAAAATGTCTTGTTTACTTTGACATCGCTTTTTAACTGTCTGTAGCCTCTTTGCGTGCTAAGCAATGCTGTACATCAACTTAAATGTGTATCTATTTTTTACATGATTTAAGAAAAAATACTTTCTCTGGAACAGAAAGAGTACATAAGTCTTACTTTTTATTCATTTTGTCAAGTATGCTAACCTCGGACAAGAGAAAGTCCTTTGTACGAGTTTGTTATGTGCAGATATTCAAATCATTCTCTTTATATATATATATATGTGGGGGCGTTTTCCTGCTTGAACCGGAACCAAATGGGCCTACACTTGAGAAAGGGAGGAAGATGGTCGCCGGTAGCGGACGCAAGCCTGCAAGACCAGAACCGGATCAGGGGGGACCCGGTTGAAGAACCGGGGAGAACCCTCTGATGCTTAAGTCAGTGAAGAGACTCCAGAACTGGAAGAAAAAAAAAGGGGGTTCTCGTATATGAATCGCAAGAGGGCGAGTGTGAGCGTCCAAGACCACGTACCTCTGCATAGAGGTTACCTGGGCCTTTTATAGGCGAAGGTGTCAAGGGAACGGGACGGAACATCCCTTAACAATGTCGGAAATGGCGCGCCTGTTAGCGTCCTTAGTGGGGAGTTACGCGTTGAGGCGTCCGTTGAGGAGTTCTGCAGTTAACGCACCACTTGATCGTGGGGCGCGTGTGGTGTATCTGTTATAACCGCTGTGAGAGGATGAATGGCTGCTTGGATTCTCCTGGGTGGAAGGTACCGAGCAGATAGCCTGTGCGGTGGGCTAGACCTGCTATTCGGTAGCCGAGCCCGCTGTTCGGTGCCTGGTGCCCGGAGGCACAGCTTGTGCAGACAGTGCCACAGCGTGTTTCGAACAGGGTCTGTTCAGTAGGCCATGCTTAAACCGAACAGGATGAGAGGCATCCGGAGGTGTTCCCCAGGGAGCTCGGTGGTGCTTGGACATTGCGGTCTCTTCCTGGAGTCCTTGGCATGGTCTTTGAGGAGACGTAGTGCCCTGCGGAAGGGCCACGTTTGCCTGGAGAGCCTCGACGGGGCCCCGATGGGCCGTGATGGGCCATGATGGGCTTAGCTGGCTAGAAATGGCCACCACACTTGCTCCCCATGCTCTCTAGTGGTTCGGGGACCGGAGCAGTTGAGAGCGGTGACTTGCCCGGATGTCATATCTGCATTAAATGCTGTATCGTCCTTGAAGATCCGAACGGATACATGGCGACGCCATTTGGGGATTCCCCTCGAACACGGAGCTTTCATAATGAGTGCGGGGGTCATGTCGAGCCGCGGACGCCACGCGCTCCGTCAGAATTTTCTGCTTTCAGGACCTTCGTGCCCCCAAGCTCTTAGTCGCCTTCTTCCTCGCGTTTTTCTCCTGTTCCTTGCTTCCTTCTGCAACTTCCGGCGATGGCGGGCAAGGGGAAAGCGGTTACGGTCGCCGGGGCGAGTGGAGTCACCGTGGCCGCGGCTTAAGGGCCGCTATGCTGCCACTACAGCGGGCTCCGGGAGCGCTTCCGCATCGGCGATGAATATGAGATCGTCGACGCGAAGAAGGAGAGTCGTACCTGGTGAACAAACCAGGTTGTCTTCCCCTATCCGTGGACCACATGGAGGCAGGACTCCGACTGCCGTTGCCGGAAGTGGCGAAGGCGTTATTAAACCGATGGGGAGTCTCGCCAATTCAACTGACGCCGAATACGTGGAGGTATATCTGCATTTTTGGCGTCATTTGCAGGATCAAGCAGATCCGAGGCTCGGCGGATGTGTTCTGAGCTCACTTTAAACTCTCTGCTTCGCGGTCGTCAGGGACGGACGTCTATTATGCGAAGCACCGGACAGACAGGATGCATATACAGCTATCCGGCAAATGTTCCAACAACAAAGGTTGGATGGATAGGTTGTTCTTCATCCGGTGCCGGGACGGTGCAGAGTGGGGGTTCCCCACCGTCGTCCGATCGGCGCAGAAGGACAGCTTTCCCAAGCTGATCCAAGATGAGGCGAAGGCCTCGGATAGTCTGCTCCGAGCCGGCGTGAGGAATGGAGAGGGCTACGTGACAGAGTTCTCACTTGTTCGGCATGGTTTGAGCAAACCATGGAGTAAGTGCTCAAGCTTGTCTTGTTGCGCGCCTGTTTGGTGACTGTGTTCTAACCACTTCCCTCTTTTTGCAGCCGCTGCGGAGTTAGAGGCTGGGAGAGATCAGGAGGCGAACGAGAATTTCACCGAACAGATCCCTGTCATGGCTCATATGGTATATGAGGGTGACGACGTTGCCTCTGTTGTTTGGGTCCCTTCTACTGTGAGGATTGGTACTGCGGTAACGACCGCACTGGTGGCGCCTTCACCTGCCAAGGGGTGCCCCGAAAGCACATGGGTCCCTGAGAAGGGGCCCGAAAAAATTCGTTTGAAGAAGAAGGCCACCATGAAGGTGGTTTCAGTAGACGCACCACGACCCTCGCTTGAGGAGGGCGAAGGAGCGAGCCGGCCTTCCGCGGCCATAAAGAAGAGGCCGATGCTACTCGACGAGGGTGTGGTGGCCGAAGACCAGCTCCGAGCTCGGAAGAAGAAGAAGTTGATTCGCGCTGCCCCTCAGCAGAGCGAGGAGGAGACCGAGGAAGTGGTCGATGAGGAGCAGTTGCTATTACGCAAGAAGAGCAAGGCCGTTGGGACGGCTGAACAAGAAGCACCGCGGATGCCCTCCGTGGCCCGGCCTGAGGTCGTCTAGAGAATGGTGACCGAGCTAGGGCTCGTCGTGCTAAGCAACGGGTCAGAGAGCTCTGTTGGGGAGCAGGAGAAAGTGCCCGCGCCATCGGGCCCAAATGAGGGCCGCAAAGAGGGAGTTGCTCGTACAGTGGCGTCGAGCACCAGAGGCGTCGAGTAGGATACTGCTGACGATGCTGCAGAGACCTTTGTTCGAAGGAGCGAGAGTAATGAAGAGACCCCTTCCATGGGGGAGGTGACCTCTCCATGCATCGAGGTGCCGAGAGGGATGTCCCCGTGGAGGTGACTGCTGCGGTAACCATCAGGGCTGGAGAGGTTGTAGTTTCAACCGCGGGGGCCATTCCCACTGGGGAGACGCCGGCTCCGCCGGAGGAAGTTGTCGTGGTCCCCCTGCCCCCCACCAAAATGGTTGCGGCAGCGGAGTCATCGACAATCACTTTGGTCCCCACAGTGGTTGGAGAAGCCGCGCGAGGGGCTGAGGAGATGGCCCTGGCGACAGAGGACCACGAGAAGGTTGCTGATGCTGTTGCTGAGACCGCTGGGAGAACGGAGGCTTCTGACGAGCGAACGGACGCCACTGCCGAGGAGGTTGTCAATTCCGAGGAGGACTGGAGACCCCTCTCCGCGATACTGAAGGGGAAATCGTCCGAGCTCCCTTCGCAGGTGATGCAGGAGGTCATGCTTGGTAGGCTTGGGAGTGATGCTTTGAGGCTTCTACCTCCATGTCCGTCCGCATCCTACCTAGATAGGATGGCGTGGTGCCAAGACCTGAGCCGAGAGAAGACCCCTGAGCACTCCAGTACAGCCTACTGCCCAGAACACCTCGCCGAACACGACGATGATGACAATGTTGATGTGGGGGAGTTGGTGGATGGAATCGCGAGCTCAATGGCCGTGTTGAAGAAGCTGGCCTTACGCACCCAGAATCAGAGTCATCTATGGGAGGCAAAATCCGCCTTCTACAACGACCTCGTGCAACAACACAAGGCTCGTGAAGCCGAGCTGCTAGGTGAGGTGAGTAACCTCAAGAATGCGCTCCGGACTTCCGAGCTCAATGTAGCTGTTGCGCGGGCGGAAAAGGAGGCGATCGCTCGTGTTTTGGCTGATGCAGAGGAGCGAGCGGTGGCCAAGTACAAGGCGGGTCAGAGCTTCAAGGAAGACTTGGAGAAATTCGGGGCCCGCTGCTACAAGGTGGGCCTCGATGCCGGGAAGGAGCTCGGGCAGAGGCTAGCAACAACGGAGCGGACCCGAGCAGCCTTTGAGGCTGCAGTGGGGGAGTGCCGACGCCACACAAATGATGCTCGTCTGGACGGAGTACGCTTCGCCCAGTTCCTTTCTGGGCGGATGCCCTCAGCTGACGATGACGCTGGCCCCTCCGAGCAAGCCCCCTAATGTACTTGTCACTTGCTTCTTTTTGGTAGCTCTTGCCGGAGCGAGCTTGTAAAGAATCTGAATAGATCCTTTTTCTTTATGGATGACTTCACTTTATCTATCTCCTTCCCTTGCACGTGTTCTGTCCGAATCGGAATTCGTTGGTCGTTTAGAAGGGTTCACAATTACCGCACAGGTTGTTATGAATTGGAGGCATCCCAGCCTGGGGTGCTTGCGGAACAACTTCATACTAGGAGATGTCGATACATCCTTGTGAGCTGAGGATCTTGAGATAAGGATGTTTTGGACTTCGTCTCTAGCCGGCCAAAAGAACAGGTAGGAGAGAAGTAGGATGCCGAAAAAGGCTTTTACAAATAATAAGCCTTGAGATTGGATACATGCCAAGCCCTGGGCACGGCTTTGCCGCTAGTAGTAACGAGCTTATAGGCGCCTTTCCCAAGGGCTTGGGTGACCTGATAAGGTCCTTCCCATTTAGGGGCGAGTTTGCCAACCGTTGTTTGAGGGTCCGATGCCGAGCAGCGGCACATGACTAGATCGCCTTCACAAAAGTGCCTTTCCCGAACTCGAGCATTGTAATATTGTGCGAGTCGTTGCTGATAGGAGATCAAACGAATGCTGGCGTCGCCCTGGCATTCGCCGAGCATGTTGAGGTTCTCCCGAAGATCACGGTTGTTGGCGGCTTCGTCGAAATGAGTTGTTCGGATAGTGGGGAGAGCCACTTCCAAAGGCACAACAGCTTCTGAGCCATAGGACAAGTGAAAAGGTGTTTCACCTATAGCCACTCGTGCTGTTGTTCGGTGGCACCAAAGCACGTTGGGGAGCTCGTCAATCCACGAGCTACCGGCAGCTTCAACTCTCGTGCGAATCCCGTGCAGCAACGTTCGGTTGGCGTTTTTGACCAGACCGTTTGCCTGAGGATGTGCCACGGAGGTGGAGTGGTTGTAGATGCCGAACTCGGCGCACTTCTGCTTGAAGAAGGTGCTATCGAACTTCTTCCCATTGTCGGAGTTAATCACTCTTGGGATGTCAAACCTGCAGAGGATGTTCTTCCAGACGAACTTCCACGTGGCTTGCTCGGTGATTGTGGCAACGGGTTTCGCTTCGACCCACTTGGTGAAGTAGTCAATGGTCACGAACAAGAACTTCTTCCGACCCTGGGCCTCTGGGAAGGGACCCAGGATATCAATGCCCGACCTGGCGAAAGGGCGAGGCTCAAACAGGTTATGAAGTTGCTCGGCAGGTTGCTTAATGAGCTGCCCGAACTTCTGACATTCCAGGCACCGTCTGACAAAAGACATACAGTCCTTCTGCAGAGAGGGCCACCAGAACCCTGCTCGAATAATGCTGCGTGCCAGCGTTCTGCCCCCCAAGTGGCTTCCGCACAATCCCTCGGGAACCTCTTCGGTAGCCGAAAGGGCCTCTTTAGGGCTGAGGCATTGTAAGAGGGGTCTTGAAAGGGACCGTCGGTAGAGCATTCCCTCAATGAGGGTGAAGAGCTGAGAATGCAGTCTGAACTTCTGGGCTTCGCCCTGATCAGGGGGAAGCTCACCTCGAAGTAGATAGGCCAGGAGAGGGTTCGTCCAGTTCGGAACTAGAGGGTCGGACCCAATGACTGCCACATCTACTTCGGTGCTCGATGCAGCGAGTTCTTCGATGAATACAGAGCGAGAAGGGGCGATGTCACCTGAAGATGCCAACTTGGAAAGTGCATCGGCTCACGCGTTCTGCTCCCGTAGAACATGTATAACTTCAAAGTAAAGGAGGCCATCTGCTCGGCTCTTGACCTATTGAAGGTACTGGGCCATGTGTGACTCCCTTGCTTTGAACTGTCCGTTCATCTGGTCGGCAACCAATTGGGAGTCGCTGAAGACCCTAAGTCGAAGGGCTCCAAGGTGCCTAGCCATTCGGATTCCGGACAGTAACACTTCGTATTCGACAACATTGTTGGAGGCCGCAAAGAGGAACCGGAGGGCATATTGAAACTCTAGACCCACCGGAGAGGTGAGGACCAGGCCAGCTCTGCTCCCTATGACACACGAGGATCCATCGACGTAGAGCTCCCATGGGGGCTCGTCAGCCAGCGGAGGATCCTGCTCGGTAGGGAGAGTGCATTCTGCGACGAAGTCCGCCAATGCTTTTGCTTTGATGGCCGTCCTTGGACGGTATCTAATGTCGAATTCTCCTAGCTTAATGGCCCATTTAGTGAGCCGGCCGGAAGCTTCTGACCGCTGAAGGATAGATTTCAGCGGCTGGTCGGTGAGAACCGTGATTAAGTGGGCCTGAAAATAGGGCCTGAGCTTTCGGGCAGCCGTGACCAGAGCAAGGGCGAGTTTCTCTGCTCGGGGGTACCTCCTTTCTGCTTCTTGAAGGACCCTGCTAATGTAGTAAACAGGATGCTGCGTCGCTACCTCTTCTCTGATCAAAACTGTGCTGATAGAATGTTCAGTAACCGAAAGGTACACGAACAGTGGTTCTCTGAGTACGGGCTTTGAGAGAATAGGTGGGGCTGCCAAGTATGCCTTCAACTCGGTGAAGGCAGCTTCACATTCCTCCATCCACCGTACATGCCCCCCTTGCTGTGAGGTACCTTTGGGACCTCGCAGCAACCTGAAGAAGCTGAAGCTTCTTTCCGCTGCTCGGGACATGAACCAGTTGAGTGCGGCAAGATGTCCGGTGAGGCGCTGGACGTCACGCACTGTTTTGGGACTGCCCATCCCAAGTATGGCTTGAATCTTCTCTGGGTTGGCCTCAATTCCTCTATTCGAAATGAGGAAGCCGAGGAACTTACCCGAGCGCACACCAAATGTACACTTGGCTAGGTTGAGCTTCATGTTAAACTTCCGCAGGGTCGCAAAAGTCTCTTTGAGGTCGGAAATGTGGTCAGTGCTCGGAAGCGTTTTGACCAACATATCGTCGACGTAGACCTCCATGTTGCGCCCGATCTGCTGCTCGAACATCTTATTGACCAGTCGTTGGTATGTTGCGCCCGCATTTTTCAGACCAAAGGGCATCCTGGTGAAGTAGTATAACCCCAAGTCCGTGATGAACGTGGTGGCATCTTGATCCGGGGGATGCATACTGATCTGGTGATACCCAGAGTAGGCATCCAAGAAGCTGAGGAGCTCATGCCCGGATGTAGCGTCTACCAGCTAATCGATGCGCGGCAGCGGGAAGTTATCCTTGGGCGCTTTGTGGAGGTCTTGTAATCCACACATACGCGCAATTTGCCAGTGGTTTTGCGTATGAGGACTACGTTGGAGATCCACCTCGGGTACTGGGCTTCCCGGAGGAGCCCAATGGCTCGACTTTTGACGATGTGATCTCGGATCATGGTCTGTTGTTCTCGGTTGACGGGTCGCCTCCTTTGTTGAACTGGTGGGACCCGTGGGTCCAAGAAAAGGCGATGCACCATCACTTCTGGAGGAATGCCCGGCAGCTCGCCGTCAGACCACGCGAACACATCCAAATTGGCTAGCAGGAAGGTTCTATACCGTTGCTACTCGGCTTCCGCTAGTAACGCGCCAATGTATAGGACGTGTTCAGGATTGTTGTCAACTTGAACTGGAAGCAGGTCCTCGGTAGGAGTTCCGCAGCTGGTGGAAGGTTGGTCGGCCGGTGGAGGAACAGACGTTGGAGCTGCGAGTGGTTGCTTGTCCCTTAGAGAAAGGACATAACACCGTCAGGACTCGCGCTAGCATTCGAGCACCTCGCCGACCCCACACGAGGTGGGGAACTTCATCTTCT
Source organism: Colocasia esculenta (assembly GCA_014218235.1). Lineage (NCBI taxonomy): Eukaryota > Viridiplantae > Streptophyta > Magnoliopsida > Alismatales > Araceae > Colocasia > Colocasia esculenta. The sequence continues at coordinate 35,028,232 of CM024753.1, forward strand.
GATGGAGGGACGAAGGCACCGCCTTGATTCGTCCGATCAGACCTCTACTGAGGATGACATTGTAGCCGGGCATGTTCTTGATGACCAAGAAATCCACCACCTTGGTCACACACTTCGGAGCCGTTCCGAGGGTGATCGGGAGGCGAACTCTACCCACAGGCTGAACCGAAACCCCCGAGAAGCCAAACAGAGGTGACTCTATAGGGGTGAGCTGATCGGTTTTAAGGCCCATAAGGAGATAACAATCGTAAGCCAATACGTCGGGGGCACTTCCATTGTCTACCAGAATCCTGCACACATTACAATGATTGATGATTGCCGAAACGACCAACGCATAAGTGTGTGGGGTAGTAACCCCTACAAGGTCTTCGTTCGAGAAGGTTATGGCCTCCTCGGACTGTGCGCGTGCGGGATTAGAGGGATAAGGGACTGGCCGAGGCGCCGGAGGCCTATCCACGACGTGTACTCGCCTTGCGTAATCGCGTCGGCTCTGAGTGCTCTCTCCGCCTGCGCCGAATCCTCCCGCGATCACATTGATTTCTTGCCCATTGGGCTCATTGTTGATCGGTTGCTCGGGAGTCCGCTCTCGGCGTCTGGGGCGGTCTTCATTTTGGCGCACGAATCGTCTGAGATAGCCACGCTTAATGAGGGACTCAATCTCGTCCTTAAGCTGGAGGCATTCGGCGGTGTCGTGGCCGTGGTCGCGGTGGAAGCGACAGTATTTATCTTGATTGCGCCTCCGGGGATCGGAGCGCATCCTCTGTGGCCACCGAACATATGGTTCGTTCCTGATCTCTACCAGGATCTGTTCGGGTGCCACCGTCAGAGGTGTGTAGTCGATGAAGGGGCGTGGTCGACGCGGCGAATCGCCATTGCGCCGTCCTTTCTTCCGATCACGGTCGGAACCGTTATCGGAAGGCCTCTTTTTGTCCGACGACTCTCCCTGCTCTGTTCGGCCAGCAGCTAAACTCTCCTCGCAAGCCGCATGGTGCTGGGCAGTAGAGAGCAGCTCGGCGAGAGTGGACGGCTGCTGTACCCCCAACGTCCTCTACAGAAAACCATCGCGAGTGCCCTGGATGAGGGCACTAGTGGCTAACGGGACGTCAAGGCACGGGATACGGAGGGCCTCGGTCTGGAACCTTTTGACATAGTCCCAGAGCGCTTCTCCCTTCTTCTGCCGAACTGCCAGGAGAGAGGCCGCCGTGCGCGGCTGCGACCTCCCGCCAAGGAAGTTGTCCCGAAAGGACTTCTTCAATTGGCGGAAAGAGGAAACGGAGCCGGCAGGCAAAGCTTCGAACCATGCCCTGGCCGTCTCCTTGAGGGTGGTTGGGAAGGCCTGGCATTTGGCCGCATCGGATGCTCCGTGGAACACCATGTGCGACTCGAACCCGTGGATGTGGTCCGCTGGGTCGGTGGTACCATCGTATGGCACGATGGTGGGCAGGGAGGGCTTGGGAGAGACCCGAGCTTCCAGGATCTCCACAAAAGGGGGAGAGAAAGTCCAGGTCGTCTTCGGTCGTAGCCTTGCCCTCTGCCCGTTGGACCATAGCGGCCACACGGTGCTCCAGGTCGTCGACGTGGCACAGGCGCCTAGCGAACTCCTGCTCGGAATGAGTGGAATCTTCTCGGTCGGCCCTGTGGGAGTTGACTCCCACAATAGAACGCGGCGGTCGCGGGGCCACCATGGAGCGACGAGGTGAGCGGTCGCGGCGCTCCGGCGTCCGTTCCTTGGACGGGGCGCGGTGGGACCGCCGTGGCGAATCCACCTGCTGCTCCTGGGGGCAGGAGGTGCGCACGATCGCCGATGAGCCGACTCTGCCTAGCGCTCCTGCGGAACGGAGGCCGTCGGGATTGGCTGCCCGGCCAACTGAGCCTGGAGACCCAAGCAGATTCTCGTCAGCTGCTGCATCTACCCCCGGAGTTCGGCCATCTCCAAGGCGGTCGAAGGCACGACGGCGGCAGGGATATCGCCTGTCGCACCGGGGGGGCGATGGCAACGTCAATGAGGGGGGCGCGATGACGGGAGCTCGCGTGCGACCGGAGGGACCTCGTCATGCGGATCCCAATGTTCTGGTATGAAGATGGTCCGCGAGCCATGGCTGTCGCGTCCCTTCCCACAGACGGCGCCAAAGTGTGGAGACGTTTTCCTGCTTGGACTGGAACCAAATGGGCCTACACTTGAGAAAGGGAGGAAGACGGTCGCCGGTAGCGGACGCAAGCCTGCAAGACCAGAACCAGATCAGGGGGGACCCAGTTGAAGAACCGGGGAGAACCCTCCGATGCCTAAGTCAGTGAAGAGACTCCAGGAACTGGAAGAAAAAAAAGGGGGTTCTCGTGTGTGAATCGCACGAGGGCGAGTGTGAGCGTCCAAGACCACGTACCTCTGCATGGAGGTTACCTGTGCCTTTTATAGGCGAAGGTGTCGAGGGAACGGGACGGAACGTCCCTTAACAACACCGGAAAGGGCGCGTCTATTAGCGTCCTTGGCGGGGAGTTTTGCGTTGAGGCGTCTGTTGAGGAGTTCTGCAATTAACGCACCACTTGATCGTAGGGCACGTGCGGTGTAGCCGTTATAACTGCTGCGAGGGGATGAAGGGCTGCTTGGATTCTCCTGGGCGGAAGGTAACGAGCAGATAGCCTGCGCGGTGGGCTAGACCTGCTGGTCAGTAGTTGAGCCCGCTGTTCGGTGTCTGGTGCCCGGAGGCACAGCTTGTGCAAACAGTGCCACAGCGTGCTTCGAACAGGGTCTGTTCAGTAGGCCATGCTTGAACCGAACAGGACGAGAGGCGTCCGGAGGCGTGCCCCAGGGAGCCCGGTGGTGCTCGGACATTGCGGTCGCTTCCTGGAGTCCTTGGCATGGTCTTTGAGGAGACGTGGCGCCCTGCGGAAGGGCCACGTCTGTCTGGAGAGCCTCGACGGGGCCCCGATGAGCCGTGACGGGTCATGATGGTCCTAGGTGGCTAGAAATAGCCACCACAATATATATTATACTAAAATCACGAACACTCGCCGCGCCTCGAACTTCGTGAAAGTATGATGAGATAACATGTAAACTATTTACAATTTTCTAACTTGTTGTAATGATTAAAAGTTAGAGAAATATTCCGTGTGACCGTCAATTCTATTTAAGTGAATTAAAACACCCATGCCTCCACAACTGACACAACCTTTTAAAACACTCCTGCCTTCTGTGTGTGTGTGTGTGTGTCACAGCAAGTCCACCAGCAAGTCCCGGCGATCAAGACATGCTGAGAGAGAGAGAGAGAGAGAGAGCTTTGTATCACAGTTTGTCCTGTGTGTGTGTGTGTGTGTGTGTGAGAGAGAGAGAGAGAGAGAGAGAGAGAGAGAGAGAGAGAGAGAGCGCTTTGTGTCACAGCTTGTCCATAATAGAAATATTTATTGCATATGACCGGGCTTCCAGTGACCAGCAGGGGGCAGACATTCAGATGCATTTCGTCGAACACCTCCAAACTCGATTATAGTTGCACCAAATTAAGAGAAATTAATGGCAAGGCCACATACAATGTAAGAGAAGTAGATTATGAGGCACGTATGAAGACATGTAGCTTGTGGGGGACATATAATAGAATATGATCGTTTCGAGGATGTGATTATCTCTTCTTATAAACTGATCACTTAAATATGGTCATCCTAGAAGTACTGCCGCCGGGGAACAAGCAACGCAGCCCATGAGCGAATCCGCACAGGCGAGTTACTCCACCAAACATGGATATGATAATTATTTAGGAAGACTAAAGCACGAGCCCCGCCATCTCTCCGGCCCCTCCCTCGGTCATTGTTTTCTCGGTACCTTTCCTGTTGTGCGTACCGAGTAGTGATTGCTGTTAAACTTATATAATCTGCGGTCATCATCACGAGTTATCTTTCTGTAAACTTTGAAGGAGGGTAATTTTGGTCCAGTCCAATAACAGGTGGGCCGGCCACTCGGGCCAAGCCCACTTTTGGTGAGTTGTCGGTGACTCTCGTATACGAGAAATACTTGTAACAAGACATATCTTACAATAAGATTGATAAGACTCTTCTCTCTTTCTTAACTAATAAAACTATTTTTCAAACAATCCATGTCTGTCTTATAAGACGACAAGCATTTCTCCTCATCTATATGTAAGCCCGCGGCTGAGACAAAAAGGAAGCCTTCGCTTTTACCCTTACACTAATTTTAACCATGGCAGGAGAATCCCCGGACTGAGAACCAGCGGCACCTTAACAGTGGTCTGCTTCGCAGGGCTACGAACAATCACCTTGGCCGGGCGGATGGGATCGAAATCCCAGGCCCAACAGACCTAATTTTTACTGGTCTAGTATGTGTAAAAAGACGGCTGAATTGACTAAACTACCGGTGCACAAACCACATGTAACAGTTCTCACAGGAGAGGAAGACATAGGCGCCTAGATCGTAATGGCAAAGTATGCGTATTCTAGAAGCAAATAGATGTTTAGAGAGCAGACAAAACATATTGTTTTAGGAACAAAATGTTCCTCTCTCAGGAGCATATTCTTTGATTTCGCATTTCTTTCCGGTCTCTGTTCCGTTCCAAATTCCTACAAACACATACACCCAAAGTCATCCATGTCAGACGTGTCATACAGATTTGCATAGTAGTCGTGTCAATTTACCAAGCCATCTTATTCATGCTTGCATAGAATAATAATTTAATATCAGATGCATTTACTAATTGTCTACACAACCACAAACCATGATTTGCAGCAAGAGTTAGTGTTACTCCTATTTCTCTCGTTTTTTTTTTTTTTTTCGGGGGGGGGGGGGGGGCGTACTGTGTGTTGAACTGGACGGGTTTGTCCTCCGATCAAAAGCATCACACTGAGCCCACCAACTTCCCAAAAATAGCTGTTGGCCTCTGGATGGCCAATTTTTTATCCGATGGCATACCAAAATAACTTCTCCTCACATTGAATACAGGCTAAAGTGCGCTTTCAGAAATATGTAGGGCTCCAAAAATCAATTAACTAGACAGGCCTATCAAAATGTCAACTAAGCTCTGGTAGGCAGGCCTGTTAAAATAGGTAAAGCATTCACTAGAGTCTAGTAGGGATCCAAAGATCAATCTTTGCTAAGAACATGAAGAGAATAAAGGCTTACTTTAACTTACACAATTAAGCAACAAGAATAGCTTATTAAGCTCTTAGGATTATCGTATGCAACAAAATACTTCTGTGATCAGAATTGAGATTTGTTCTCATACAAAGAGAAAACACATTAAGAAGAATAAACGGTTGGCAAAAGCATACACTTGTGAACAGATGAATGGCATTGAAGCTATTTTATGAAAGAATCATGTGGCCTTGTATCTTGCATTACCTGGAAATACTACTCACATTTCTATAACCCACCCCAATCAGAAAGGACAAACAATTTTTACTAGAAGTATGATGGCAAACACCACAAAAGGACAATATAATTCTTCGTTACAGATTTAGTAATCCTCGGTCATGCTTGTGCATAAATCTGCTGTGCCACAACCATTGTTCAGAGACAAACGACGGGGGTTACTAAGGTTTGTTGATTTACAGTGTCGTAGCAACACAATGGTTATCATGCACCAAGCTGCTCATATTAGGTGGACTCTGGATACAATGCATTCTTTCTTTACCAAATATTGATCACCTATAGGTTTATTGAAAGAGCCTCTACGATATCTGTCAATACTCCAAATCATTGAGATAATTGAACACATCGCTAGGCGGACCACATTTTATTAAAAAATTTACATAACAGCTTCATGTTGTTTGTCACTGTACTGTCAATGCTTCAAAACATGTCAGCTTCTAAGGCATGATCACATTCTTCATCTACTTACAGGGAGTCAAGGATTTCAAAAACATGCAAATTTAGTATTGACTTTGCTGGTTTCATTCATAAATGATTCAAAGCATAGTTACCTTTCAGTCCTGCTGTGTTGGTTAAATTATCCACTGGGTGTACTCTTATGATTTCAGCTTTCAAACGCTGGCTGGAGATCTAGTAGGTGACTCTTGCTTGGCAAGTGACAGACTGCATATTGGACCATTGCTTGTTAAGGTTTTCTCCATCCTTGCCCTAGGCTTCTCGATATTACTTATTAGGAACAACAATAAAAAAACTCCGATGACACCATTTGGGTTGTATGTTTAGAATTGGATCCTCATGCGTGAAATAATGAGTGAATATAGGGATTCCAGAGTGCTTGAGATAGTGATTACCTGTGATGAGTCCTCTTCCATGCTCCACCATATGACAAATTTGGTTGTCGCAGCCCATCCTCTTCACTGTTACCTATAACATGAAAATTGTGGCCACCTATATAAAAGAGAATACATGTAGATAGAGTTTTAGTAAACTAAACAAACAAGAAGAATTCAGGTAATGTATTTGGGAATTAACCAGGAAATTTATAATTGTTTAGAAAGTTATGACTAGCTCATGGCAAGACATGAAACTCAATTTAGACTTATTGAGAATCACTTTTACCGTTGCAAACCAGGTAACCTAATCTATGATTTTATCTCCTCTCTGCAGTTTTCTCACAGCAGTTGTACAAATTAAATAAGCATGTCATGGCTTGGGACCATCTTCAGGTCACCATTGTCCATTACTGAAACTGACGTGAGGTTTCTTGTCAACCGCAAATGAAACTTTTGGCGTGAGTAAGAAGACTGGTTACCACTGGCCAGTGACAGTCAAATCCAAGAGCTGAAAAGGGACATCCAATAGAGCAGAGAGAACAACTAGGGATACGCCAACAAATGCAAGTAGTCAGCGACAGGCGATCCTATCAAGTGTCAGGACAGGAAAAAGATATTTTCCACTGATTTAACCAATATTTTGTCAACCAATTGTGATTGTCATGGACAAATGTAATCGCAAAAGAGAGAATGACAGAATCATATTTTTCATGTTTTTTTGAAAACGAGAAACAGCCATACAATGCACAGCACCTCAATCTGGAGAAAGGTTCGAGCAAACCAAGAAAATTGTTGCTGAACCCTCCAGAGTCTAGAAACAGGTAAAGAACTTCAAAAGAACAAAATGACGAAGCACACTTCAATTTTCGGTGTGTCAAATAGTTGTACAATGGGAGTGACAGGTATCACCATGTCCTCCACATTCTATGAAAAATGTTAAGAACAGCCTGCCAGAGCCTTCTTGCAGCGGTCGTGGATGGCAGTTTAGGCTTGAAAGGCAATACCTGAGAGCATCTACTAAGTGGACAATCGTTCGTCGCAATGGATGCGTTTCATGGCTGTCACCTTGCATAGGTTAGAAGACGTAGAATCCGTCCAGCCACAGGCACAGATCTACGATCAAGTGTTCCCTGGCAGATTCCGTAACAACTGCATCTGCGTCCACAACTTGGGCAGGTAGGAAGGGCACAAGTTTCAAGTAGTTAAACCGCGGCAATTTGCAACAGCAATGGTATCAGCTCCATTCGATGAATTGTGATGGATTTTTTGCACCGACAACATTAAAATTTTCTCCGAAAACGAATCCCCAATGGTATCAGCAATGCGTCCCAATTCCTGAACTTGCCGGCTTTTGCGGCCAACTACATATCTGGAAGCACAAATGGCACCTCTTCACTCTGATGTTATGGCGACGGGGCCGGCCAGGTCAGAGCTCTCCCACACCTCGACACCCTCCACCCCTTCCCTGTTCAAGAACAATCGATCACCCCCAGCTTCCATCCTCCTTATCACGCCCCGTGCTGCATGATCCTCCCTGTCCACAAGGTTCCTCCTGTATGTAAGTCTTCTCTGATTACCCTCCGTTGTAGCCTCTATCTCCGCCGCCGCAGCTCTTTCCTCCTCGTCCCGCTCGTCCACGGCTGACCATACCTCCAAACCCCCAATCCTGCTCACAAAAACCTGCTTTTGTAGCAACGAACGATGCTGCCCTCCCCACTGCCTACGTTCCTCAGACCCGCACTCCGTTCCTCCAGGTACACCCACGGATCCTCCCCCAGCATCCTCAGGTCGGCCACCCCGACGTCCCCCGATTTCCAGCACACCTTGTAGATGGCCGGCTCCGGATCCTCCGAGTCGACGTCGACATCCGCGAACGAGTCCCCGAATCTTGCGCTGCTCATCCCCGAACCGGGCTCCGTCGTCTCCCACGCGGCCCCCTTCGTCCGGGGATCCCACAGCCTCATGTAGCCAGAGTACCCAAACGCCCCCACATGGACGGCGGAGGCGAAGAGCAGCCCCCGCCCCGGGATCCCCACCAGCTTCGTCGCCACAGCCGTCTTGATCGAGCTCCCACTGAGCCGCCCGATCTCACCGGACGCCCGCAGCGTGGCGCGGTCCACGGCGAGGATGCAATTCTCGCGGTGGGGGCACTCGAAGGAGGCGAAGATTGTGTCACCGGCGGCGCCCGGATCGGCGGCTATGGCAGCGACGGTGGCCTTGTAGACCCTGGGATCGGAGGGATCCGTCCAGTGGACGGCGCCCACGTGGCGGCCTCCAGCGATATCGTAGAGGTGGAGTCCCGGGGACTCAAGGGACCCCACGGCCGCGACGTCCGGCCAGGCGCGTCGCAGCGACGCGATCTCGTCGAGGTGCGTCCGGACGGTGCCAGCGTGGGAGAGGGTCCAGTCGTAGGCGGAGATCTGCCCCCCGTGCGCGATCCAGAGGGACCCGTCCTCAGCCCCGGCGGAGAAGGCGGTCGCGATTCCGTCGGCGGCAGGGCGGACGGCGGCGACGGGGGCGGCGTCGAAACCCTGGAGACGTGGCGGGGCGGCAGCCGCTCGGAGGAGGGGCTCCACGCCGTAGTAGAGGGCCTCCTCGGCGAGCTCCCGCATGGGGAAACGGCGGGCGGTGGAGGGAAGGGAGCCGGTGCGGAGGAGGGAGAGGAGGACAGAGAAGACCTCGGGGTCGCGGTCAATGAAGATGGGCTGCTGGCGGGAGGGGGCACCGGAGAGGACGGCGAGGAGGGAGTCGGGCCCGCCGGAGTGGAGGGTAGAGACAGTAGTCTCGAAGATGACGCCGCCGACGTTGAGCTTCACGCGGTCGTGGAGCGATTGGGTGGCCGCGGCGGCGGAGTCCTCGCTGCTCGGAGCGGCCATGACCGCCGCCTCCGCTGGAGAAGGATGATGCCGGTGTCTCTCCGTGTGCGAGGGCAGCTGGGCAGGGGCGAGGAGGAGGACGACCAAGATGGGGTCGGTCGGGGCGTGGATAGGTAACCCCGAGCCGCACAGCACTTGATTTGGGAGCGAACACCTCGGCCGGACCGCCAGTAGGGAAGAGTGGGCCGGTTCGTCCTTGGGATTGGGCCGGGGAACAGGGCTCGTGGGTCAGTTGCCAATTGCCATGGTCGTTGAGGGGGGGAGCCCGGCACTCTGTATATTTGTTGCGAAAAAACAAAAACTTTGGACCCATATGTTTCGAATTTTACAAAATTTTTTCTGTCCACTTCATATCATGTAATTATATGAGATTGTGAACCCTTGGTCTACACTGGGATGATTCCTTCATAGTTCCTTCATACAATTCATCATCAACACCGAGATAAAATTGCCATCTCTATTGGTTGTTGTTTCCATCGATCACCTGAGTTTTCCAATTGTTGACCATCATCTATCGGTAGATGTTATTTGGTAAAAGGATAAGCTGAGGAGAGAATAGACATAATTGACCTTAATTTTAAATATACTTATTTTTATTCTAATGAAGTCTGATATGCTTGAGAATATCTTTATTTTAATTATTATTATTTTTTTAGTTTTTTTTTTCTCGAAAGGTTACTAGGTCGACAACCAGGAAAATGCATCCACCCCCAGAAGGGGTGAATGTACCCATGCACTCCACTGGCACGATCAACTAGTACCCAAAAATTTTATTCATAATAAGAAGATGGTAAGACAAAATCTCCGGGGCATACCCCTGTAGCACAGAGAAAGATAGTAATCAAAATAACCTAAAAGAAGGAAGACCTAGATGAGCCAGTCTTCTGAAGTAAAGAGAGAGCAGGTCGCCATCACTGAAGACAATACCAAGCTAGAGGCACAGACAATTTAATAGAATCAACAAGCACAACAGAGGCAGAATAAATGTTGGAGATCTTTAGACCGCGCTCCTCAGCAAGTCTTAAACCGTCACAAAGAGCTCTGACTTCAGCTTGCAGGCTAGTGCCAATACCATAGGAAAAAGCAAAGGCCATGATAATATCCCCCGTGGAAACCCTAACACAAGCACCCCCGCCACAAATGCCTGGGTTTCCTTTGCAAGCACTGTCAACATTGAGACATAGTCTATGTAAAGGTGGGATCCAGCGACAAGCTTAACACTAGCATGGCGCACGTTGGGTTTAAAATCCATACTACGGATGATTTGTTCTTGTTGTATAGTGGGAATAACTTTAAAAGATACTTGTTGAAGGGCAATGGATATCTTAAAGTTAATGTCCTCACAAATCTATCTAACTGTTCTTCTGACCTTCTCAAATCTTAACTTGCATCGCTCCTACCAGATCCGCCAGGTAATCAAGATGAAGCCATATAAAGAGATGAAACCATGGGGCGAGTTCAAATTTGAGCTATGAACAATCCTCCAACATACTGTAGTGAACTAATCATTAACATGTAAAGCACTGTTGAGTAGAGGCCTAAACCAACGCCAAAGGTTGCTAGCAAACTCACCTGTGAGAAACATGTGGTTAAGGTCTTCACATTGCGGGATACTGCAGCTGAAGCATCTAGAGGCCATTTGAATACCACACTCGGATATCTTAGAGTCAACTGGCAAAGCTCTGTTAACAATTTTCTAGCACAAAAGAGAAGCCCTCATGAGGAAAGTATGGTACCAAATCTTATTAAGGGAGGGTCTATGCACCCCACGGGATCTCAACAAGTTGTACGCCGTTCTGAAAGTAAAAAGACCATCATTGTTAAGCGACCAACACATACATCCTTATCAACAACAAGCTTAATGTCATGAAGAATAGAAGTGCAGGGAAGCAGAAGTCCGATAGCTAGGGTGATTCACATTTGTGAACACTTCAGAAACAGAGGTATGAAGGGCATTATCTATGAATAGCCGAAGAGGAGCTTTACCAGCCCATTTTTCAAACATAAAATCTACAGAACACCCTGTTGGCCTTTTTGGTACGGCAGCAAGTTGACCTAGAGGGGGGTGAATAGGTTTTTTGCAGTCTGAGATAGAAACTTAAAATACAGAAAATTAACACTTGAAAGTTTGGTTAGTTTGGTGTGATGAAGAGTAGCAGTGCGGAAGCAAATAAACAATCACACAAATGAGACAAGAAATTTATCCTGGTTCGGCCCTTCCCACATGGAAGTCCTATGGCTGAACATAAGTCTTTTTTTAGAAAAGAAAGAACACGAATGAGAGTTCTACAAGAATGGACTTTGACCCAGAAACTCTCAACCAAAAGACTCTCTCCCCAGAATTACAATCAGCTCAGAGAGAGAAAGAAGAGAGAAAAGAAAGCTTGAAGATGCTTGAATGCTTCAGACACTTTTGCTTGCTTCTTCTTGACTCAGGCTCTTTCTCTCTTTTCCTTTGAGTGTATGTGGCGTTGAGGTTCCTCACTGAATGTACACTCCTTCAAGGATTTTCAGGAAAGCTCTACTTGTTCTTCAGCTAAGCTTCTTTTTTTATATGAGCAATTTGAATAGATCCGTTGAAGGGATCCGTTGGAGTTCTAGCCGTTGCTCATCTTCTGTCTTTCTTCTGATACTGTGTGGTCTACGAGGTCTGCACACATAGAAGAGAGTGTTAGCACAAAATAGTGTTTATGATAAACAGTGCATACCACTGTGTTTCTGCTAACATACTGAAAATAGAAGGTCATATCTTTTTCTGACAAGCATGCAGCTTTATTCTGTCAGAAGATATTTGACTTTTCATTTAAGCGCCAAAAACACTTCAGAGCAAATCGATGTGAGACCAAATCGTTATGGCACTTATCGAAATGATGTGAGAAGCAAATCGTTGTTCTCACTTAACAAATCGTTATAGCTATCAAATCGTTATGAAACATATCAAATCGATGTGAGAAGCAAATCATTGTTTCTCACTTATCAAATTGTTATGAGGCTTATCAAATTGATGTGAGAAGCAAATCGTTGTTTCTCACTTATCAAATCATTATGAGGCTTATCAAATCGATGTGAGAAGCAAATCGTTGTTTCTCACTTATGAAATCGTTATGAGGCTTAACAAATCGATGTGAGAGCAAATCGTTGTTCTCACTTAACAAATCGATGTGACCACTTAAGGAATCGTTATAGCTTCTAAAGAAATCGTTGCAAAGGCAAGTCGATGCGGTCACTTAAGAAATCGTTGCAAGATAAATTCGATGTTTCACTTAACGAATCGTTACACGATCAAATCGTTGTGTAACTTATGAAATCGTTGTTAGTGAAATCGATGTGGCACTTTTGAATAGAAATCGATGTATATTGAATGAACATCGAATTAGCATTTTAATGCGCCTTATTGCATCAACGTGAGACTTAGCATTTTGCTATGAGATGATGCGACACAGATGAAACAAAATATTCAATTTAAGTTACATCATAAATTTTGTTAGCACCAAAATATGAAGGTAATAAAGAGTGGTTCAACAATCTCCCCCTTTTTGGTGATGATAAAATTTATGTGAATTTTCTGACATAAATATATGAAGCATAGAAAATGTAAAAAATTCATAGAACATACAAATTCTCCCCCTTTTGTCACCAACTAAAAACGAAGGATCTTACCATTCATTCTCTCCCCTTTGAGAAAATTTCTTACCATTGAAGGGTTCAACAATAATAGATATTCAATGAATAACTCCCCCTTAGTGAAGGCTCCCCCTGAGCATGAGACTCCCCCTTAATGTGAGGCAAGTCAGATCTTATTGCTCTTGACCTTATACATGTTGTGTAACGGCCCCGGCGTCCGGGTCCCCAGCTCCCACCAAGGATTCGACCGTCGGCACCGCCGCCCATGGGTCCGGAGACCCGGAAGGGCTAACGGATCGGTCTAACGAGATATGTGACGGAAAGTAAGTAACGACAAACGTACTGAAGATGTACCAACTAGTGCAAGAAGAAGTCTAACACAACATGCAAGTCTAGTACAAGTCCCAAAGTAGTAAAAGTACAAGTGCAGAACGGAAAAGGGATAACACGTCCCTTAGGGGCATACCCCGAGGGTGAAGTACAGAACTGGGGGAAACACTGCCACTAGAGATGCCAGCTACTGCGGGCCCGTCTCCTCGCTACGCCGCGGAGGGAACTGCTGTGAAGTCTCACCTGCAAAACAGGGAGTGAGCTTCACGAAGAAGCCCAGTAGGGACTACCAATCTCCCACTGGTTCCACAAGCATATATATATAGACTAGTGCGATATTTAAATAAAGCAGTAAAGTCTAAACTACTAAACAGAGTAAAGTGCGGAAGCATGAAAGAACTACACAGTCGTCGGTCTAAGCCACTTGGCGGGATCGAAAAACCCGTGTAAACCAAGGCACCACAAGAACCCAGCTGTAAACACAGACAGCGAACTGCCTGGACAAGCCCACTAGCTACAGTACACTACTCTAGTCAGCTGGTCAGGTGCGCCACGCGTCTTACCCTCGACCAACGGTCCATGTCTGACACCTCCCGTCGGAGTGAGACGCGGAACCACAAGTAACCACAACTGCCGTAGTGTGGCCGGACTACGGTCCCACGCCTGACACCTCTAGGTGGTACCGGAACCACGTAGAGTGAGGCAGTGAGAACGGACTAGCTGAACTGCGCCGTACGAGTCACACACTACCGGCGTCCCAGTCTCAGCTAAGAGAGCACCACAAACGACCACGTCGCTGTCCCACCGTTTTCCCCTACTGCTACCAAAGTCAACGACTCGAGCAAACACCGTCGTTTGGAGCAACACCCTCTGACACAGACGCGCGGGAACCGGGGGTCCCAGGTAACGGTAACAACCTGTCTCGCGGACAAGCCCTCAAGTGCCTAGCACCGGGCGAAGAGAGACTAGCAGTAGCACTGTACTAGGAAACAGCACAGGTGCCGAGAAAACCGAGTCGCAGCGGAAGCAAGACGCTGAGAAGGTTGCCAAGTCCCTTCTCTGACTGAGAAGGCGACAGGCCTGGTGTCGCCTTCAGGAAGGCGACACCTAGGCCGGCGCAACCCTACTGATCTGGTTGCGACATAGGCCATGTCGCAAGCAGGTCAGTGCTCCATAACAGACCCTGAACCGGAATGGGAAAAACAAGCAGAAGGCGACGGCCCCCACGTCGCCACCAAGAAGGCGACATAGGTGCTGTCGCCTTCAGGAGTTCCTGAAGGCGACGCATCGATGTGTCACCACCTGGGTGGCGACACCAAAGGTGTCGCCTTATCAGTGCACAACACACCGAGGCTCCCTTCTTCAGGGCCTCAACCACACCACAAACACATCCGTGGGGAGGGGATCATGTAGGCTAATAAACACGGTTCTAAAGAGCTCAAACCACCCTCTAGAAACCCCAACAAGCATGCACAATAACCTACACTCACATGCATCTCACTCAACATATGAACAACCCTCAAACCCAAGCAAACCGTTGCATGCATTCCAAGGATCACACAAACCACACCGATCACACGATGCACATCAACAACCTAGCATGGTAGATCTAGGCTTGGAAGGGGGTGAGGATCCTAGCAAGTGGATCTAGGGGGAGGGTTTGGGTTCCCTACCTTGAGATGAAGATCCAACCTCAAGGGCCCTTCTCGTAGGCTAGCAACCCTCCACCTCCAAGCTCCGGCGATCCACGAACCTCCTCCCACGAGCCGGGCAACTCCTCTCCCTTGAAGAGCATCCAAGCATGCCAAAGAGAGAAGAACAGTGAGAGGGGAAACAAGCAAGGGGGAACACTCAAGAGCAACGAATCACATCACCTACCTTGCAAGATGAACACCAAGGCCTCCTCCCAAGCTCCCACGGAGCTCCCAAGCTTCAGTTCTCCGGAGAAGAAGAGCTTGCACGGAGCAAAGGGGAGAACTGGGGCTTGTGCTCACGGCTTGGGTACTTAACCCTTTGAAACTGAGAAGGCAACATGGGCCCCGTCGCCTTCAGTAAACCTGAAGGCGACATAGGACATGTCGCTTTCCCCTGCTCAACGGTCAAGTCGGCCTGCGACATCGCCACGTGTCAGCCATGCAGGCCTGACACCAGAAGGCGACATAGGACCTGTCGCCTCCTTACTGCCAGATGCTGACACCTGTCATCCCTCTTCAGACAGCAAAACGACAAGGTGCATGCGGCTGGCAGCACAGACAGAAGGCGACATAGGGCCAGTCGCCTTCCCAACTGGGAGGCGACAAGCCACATGTCGTCTTCAGAAGGCGACATACCCTATGTCGCCACCCTTGATGGAGGGCGACTGGTCAGGGTAACATGGGATGTTACATATTGATTGTCAAGTCTTCAAGATTTTTATCTGCATACATCTTAACAGTAAACTTGCAAACATTGTTAGTAGCAATTAAGAAAAAATTCAATATTTATGACTACTCCCTCTTCATATGAGATTTGGATGAAGAGTTGACAGTCACTCTTGCCTTGAGCATCCTTGATCCTGATGCTCCAAGGCTAACCTGCAAATAAATTACTCAAAAATAGGTACCCAAATCGTTTTGGGTCCCTTATGGTTAGATACATAAAAGTATCCTTTCGGAATCCAAACTAGGTGCCTTGTTGTGCAGGTGTTTACTGTGTGTCCTAATTTATTACAATGAGAGCAACAATGAATATAATCTATTTTGCAGTTTTTATGATGTCTGTTTAGGACATAATTTTTGAAAACATTTTCTTTTATAGGAGCCTTTTTCTGAGGCAACTTGGTTTCTTTTACAAATTTTGGTAATGGATATTTTCTTGGAATTATGGCTTGTTTTTCTTTTTCCAAAGGTATGTATCCAAGTCCTTGTTTATTATTTTCAGATTTTGACCCTTTTAAGCATAGGGCTAAAGATGTTTTTCCTCTAGTTAATTTACTAAATGATTCTTTTAAATAGAGATTTTCTTCAGTTAGAGTTTTTAATTTTTCTTCTAACTCTAACTTCTCATTATTCTTGATTTTCAAATCTTCATTTAAAAGATAGTTATCATCTTTACTGTCCTTTAATTATTTTTCTAGTTGCTCCAATTCGGATTTAAGATCAGAATTGGTGTTTTCCAAGCAAGTAGTGTTGTTTTTCAGATTTTTTAATTCTTTTACAACACCTTTATGTTTTTCGTATAGTTCATTAAAGACTACTTCTAAGTCTTCTGATCCTGAATCAGTACATGAATCAAAAAATGGGTCAAAATTTACCTCATCTAGTCCTACCATGAGGGCTAGACTTACCTGCTCTTTTTCCGATTCTGAGCTTGTGGTTTCTTTATTTTCCCAAGCAGCCGCCATGGATTTTCTTTTGAATTTCTTGTGCTGCTTCTTGGATTTTTCTGGTTGACCAGTCTTCTTCAGTCTAGGACAATCTGGTCTCAGATGTCCAGATTTTCTGCATTCATAGCAGACTGGTTCTTTCTCCTTTTTCTCTTTCTTTTGAATCCTTCTTGATCCATTTTTCTTCTTCTTGAGAATTTTCTGAAGCTTGGACAGTACATCATCTACGTCACTGTCTTCAGAATCTGCATTTTTGGAACTAGAAGAAGAAGAAGAGGTGGAAGGAGTAGCTACCACTTTAAGAGCATTAGTACATTTTTTCTTAGACGAGCTTTCAGATAATTGCTCCATATTTATTTCATGTGCCATGTGAAAACCTATTAAATTATCAATCGACAATTTGGTTAAATCATGGGCCTCTTCAATAGATGTTACTTTAGGTGTCTATGAAATAGTTAAAGACCTAAGTATCTTCCTAACGATTTCATCATTAGAAAGAGTTTTACCAAGTGAGCTTAAACCAACTACTATGTTTGAAAATCTATTATACATTTGAGTAATATTTTCGTTTGGAAGCATTTTAAATTGTTCATATTGAGAGACAAGAATATCTATCCTAGTTTGTTTCACTTTATCTGTTCCTTCATAAGTTATTTGCAGTTTATCCCACATTTCTTTAACAGAATTACATGCAGATACTTTACTAAATTCCTTTTTGGATAAAGCGCAACATAAATAGTTCTTAGCTTTAAAATTTAATAATAATTTATTTTTATCAGCTATAGTAATGGCAGTAGTGCCGACAGCAGAAGTAACAACATAATCACCTGCCTCTATTACCTACCACAGATCAAAGTTTGCGCCCCGAATGAAGCATTCCATCCT
Source organism: Colocasia esculenta (assembly GCA_014218235.1). Classification (NCBI taxonomy): domain Eukaryota; kingdom Viridiplantae; phylum Streptophyta; class Magnoliopsida; order Alismatales; family Araceae; genus Colocasia; species Colocasia esculenta. The sequence continues at coordinate 35,045,515 of CM024753.1, forward strand.
CATCTTCCAATATTGGTAGTCCTCTCCATTGAAGAATGGAGGTCTGGTGACTGATTGACCTTCAGCATATCCTTGAGCTGCCATGGATCTTTGCTCTAAGATCGTTGGATCTTCTTTGAATGTTCAGAGACCCGCTTTGATACCACTTGTTGGCCCTTTTCGTACGGCAGCAAGTTGACCTAGAGGGGGGGTGAATAGGTTTTTTGCAGTCTGAGATAGAAACTTAAAACACAGAAAATTAACACTTGAAAGTTTGGTTAGTTTGGTGTGATGAAGAGTAGCAGTGCAGAAGCAAATAAACAATCACACAAATGAGACAAGAAATTTATCCTGGTTCGGCCCTTCCCACATGGAAGTCCTACGGCTGAACAAAAGTCTTTCTTTAGAAAAGAAAGAACACAAATGAGAGTTTTACAAGAATGGACTTTGACCCAAAAATTCTCAACCAAAAGACTCTCTCCCCAGAATTACAATCAGCTCAGAGAGAGAAAGAAGAGAGAAAAGAAAGCTTGAAGATGCTTGAATGCTTCAGACACTTTTGCTTGCTTCTTCTTGGCTCAGGCTCTTTCTCTCTTTTCCTTTGAGTGTATGTGGCGTTGAGGTTCCTCACTGGATGTACACTCCTTCAAGGATTTTCAGGAATGCTCTACTTGTTCTTCAGCTAAGCTTCTTCTTTTATATGAGCAATTTGAATAGATCCGTTGAAGGGATCCGTTGGAGTTCTAGCCGTTGCTCATCTTCTGTCTTTCTTCTGATACTGTGTGGTCTACGAGGTCTGCACACATAGAAGAGAGTGTTAGCACAAAATAGTGTTTATGATAAACGGTGCATACAACTGTGTTTCTGCTAACATAATGAAAATAGAAGGTCATATCTTTTTCTGACGAGCATGCAGCTTTATTCTGTTAGAATATATTTGACTTTTCATTTAAGTGCCAAAAACACTTCAGAGCAAATCGATGTGAGACCAAATCATTATGGCACTTATCGAAACGACGTGAGAAGCAAATCGTTATTCTCACTTAACAAATCATTATAGCTATCAAATCGTTATGAAATTTATCAAATCGATGTGAGAAGCAAATCATTGTTTCTCACTTATCAAATCGTTATGAGGCTTATCAAATCGATGTGAGAAGCAAATCGTTATTTCTCACTTATCAAATCGATGTGAGAAGCAAATCGTTGTTTCTCACTTATGAAATCGTTATGAGGCTTAACAAATCGATGTGAGAGCAAATTGATATGAGAGAAAATCGTTGTTCTCACTTAACAAATCGATGTGACCACTTAAGGAATCGTTATAGCTTCTAAAGAAATCGTTGCAAAGGCAAGTCGATGCGGTCACTTAAGAAATCGTTGCACGATAAATTCGATGTTTCACTTAACGAATCGTTACACGATCAAATCGTTGTGTAACTTATGAAATCGTTGTTAGTGAAATCGATGTGGCACTTTTGAATAGAAATCGATGTATATTGAATGAACATCGATTTAGCATTTTAGTGCGCCTTATTGCATCAACGTGAGACTTAGCATTTTGCTATGAGATTGATGTGACACAGATAAAACAAAATGTTCAATTTAAGTTACATCATAAATTTTGTTAGCACCAAAATATGAAGGTAATAAAGAGTGGTTCAACACACCCATTTCCTAGAATCCACCTAGAATTCTTGTTAATGAGATCACTAGCATCCATGTACACCTTTCTAGGAAGCCCCTGCAAAAGTTGATTCTAGCTCCTAATGTGTCTAGCCCGAAGAGACGTACCTTGTTCCACATGCCAAAGTTGCTTGGTAACCAAAGAATGTTGCACATGCCAAAGACTTCTTATTCCTAGACCACCCTCTTGGATAGATCTTTGGATGACCTCCCAAGGGACCCAATGCCTTTTATGAGTACCATCTGCGCCATTCCAGAAAAAAGAAGCACAAGCTCTGTCAATTAACCGGATGACAACTTTTGGGAGAACTGTAGCCAAATAAATTGGAAGAGAGTAAAACACAGAGTTGATGAGAATGATCCTTCCAGCTTCAGATAATAGCTTGGACTTCCATCCTGTTAGCTTCGCATTAATTTTATCAAAAAGGCCTCTGAAATCTGCCACCATCACACGGCCCTCTTTAAGATAAATGCTTAGGTAACTAATAGCACCGCTTTACTATCTAAAACCGGTGGCATCCTTAATCCTAATGGCCATCCCCGAAGGGGCTTTTTGGATAGAAGGAAGCTACTTTTGCTGACATTGATTTTCTGGCTAGAAGAAATTTCACAAGTACTCACAAACTGTAGAAGACGAGATACGTTACTGGCACGACCATTTAAGAAAATGAGGGTGTCATCAGCATACAAGAGGTGAGTAACAGTTGGGCATGCTCTAGGTCCTGCAAAAGGCTTAAGAGTACCATTTGAAAAAAGATGACGAAGACCTCTACTAAGAACCTCCTCCATGATGATGAATAGGGCCGGTGCAAGAGGATCACCCTGGCGCAGACCTCTTGTAGATTTGAAAAACCCAACTAAGTGCCCATTGAAAGAGACAAAGAACCAACAGTTAGAGATAAACTTCTAACAAAACCCAAAATGGCGTAGGATAGCAAAAAAAAATTCCCACTCAAAGCGGTCATATGCTTTCATCATGTCTATTTTAAAAATAACATTGTGACCTCTCACTTTGCGGACCAGGTCCTTGACTAGTTGGCGGGATAAAGAAACATTGTCTAGGATGAAACGCCCTTTCATGAAGGCGCCCTACTCCACAGAGATGATAGTAGGAAGAACAACCGTCAAACGTGTTAGTTATGTGTGTCCTCAAGCCAATCATAACTTGTACATTCGTGTTCTTTAATAATAATAATAAGGCTTTTATATTCATTATATGTAATTCGTTTATCATTTCATTATGAAGTCCATGAATAAGTGCAATAGATATTAATTATGATGAGATCATAACAATGAGATTAATATCCTTTAAACGTATATTCTTAATTGTTCCTAGTCGGAGGATATTCGAGAAGGACATCGAATATCTGGTTAGACTAGTACAAATTGCACCTGCTCATATGATGAGGGTGACTGGTCTCATAGTCACTTGTGTGGAGACACTAAGGTGAATCTGTAGGTGCTCGTTGGAGAATGAGTTCACTGAACTGATCCGTTATGAATCACTGGATGGTAATATTACCTAACTGTCAACCAGCTAGATTCATTGTCACAGTGGCGTGATTGGTTCTTAGACCTGAGACACCAAGGACACCTTGTTGGTGGACTTCTGGGTTTTGACCTTAACTTATAGATCTCTAGCCATGAGGTCTTAATTAGTTAAGTGTTCGGATCTAGCAGAATACGTTCGAAGGTGATTGTGTGGTCAATATGGGATCGCTCGCTCTAGGGAAAGAGTGAATGCTCTAGGGAAAGATGCCTGAGAGTCCCTGGCTAGGGCAAGACTACTTATCAAAAAAGGAGTTTTCTGATATTGCTATGCGGCATCTAAACCAAGTGAGTGCACATACTAGAGTTTGACAGTTGACCATACCCTAAGTTCGCTCGGGAGCATTGTACGAGCGAAGAACTATAGTCACGTGGTAACTGTTGACAGAAAGGGTTCCTTGATTGGGTTGCTGAACCCCAATGCTTTCCAGGATCAAGTGGTGTTGCTTGGCACCCAACTTGATTGGAAGCCCGGTCAATTATCGTGAGACGATAATCGATTGTGTAATTAATTAATATGAGTTATTAATTAATTACAGTAAGTCAATAAAGAGTTATTGGACTTAATGGGCTGAAAACTGGACCAGCACTTAGGCCTAGAGGGTCACACGCAATAGAGTTCTGAGCAGACTGGGCAAGATGACCGTTATAGACATTAACTGGGTTTTTGTGAAAAACCGTAGAGTCTATATATGCACGTGGAGAGTCAAACCCTGGGTCAAGCTCCAGGGGCTCTCTCTGGCCGCCTCCTCCTCTCTCTCCTAGGGCGCCCCCACCTCTTCTCTCTCTCTCTGGCACATGGTGGAGCTGAGATCCGGGAGGCGCGTGGAGACCGAGAGACCCCGTCTCCATCTGGATCTCGCGTGGATACGTCTAGAGGCCGGACACCTGAACGGCTTGAAGCACCAGCGCCTCCAGCGCTACCACCTCCCCGGATTCGGGAGTTTCTCGACCCCGCAAAGGTAAAGATCGGATCTTCCCACGTGGATTTTCCGTTTTTTGTTCGATTCCGACCACCGGCAACGATATCAAATGGAGGGAATCGCGTTTCCGCTGTGCTCTAATCGATTCCTTACAAAACGATCACAAATGATTCTAGATATGATTTTAAAACAAAAATTACACATGCTAATGGGGCGAAAGTCTCCAAAAGAGGAGGTGTCCTTGACCTTAGGGACAAGGGCAATGAGAGAAGCAACAACACCCCGCGGTAAGGGAAAGCCCCTGAAAAAGCCATGCACAAAGTCCACCACGCCCTCACTTATAATATGCCAACAAGTAGTATAGAAAATCCCGGAAAAGCCATCATGGCCTAGCGCGCCATTGCCATTCATAGCTCAGACGGCGCTCTTAACCTCGCTAGGCGTTGGAATAGAGGTAAGGCTTGTATTTTGAGCTTTCAGAGATTAAGCAAGGAATGACCTATAGGAGATCATGATTAATCACATAATGCTCAGAGGATAAAATGTTTTGGAAATACCTAGCAGCATCCCTCAATGTGATTTGGTCCTCACACTAAGTGTTACTGTCATCAATTTTAAGACGATGAATAAAGTTTTTTCTTCTGTTACCCTGAATCACAGCATGATAGAAAGTTGTGTTCCTATCACCATTATTGAGCCATTCCAACTGAGATTTCTACGACCAAAAACTTTTTTTCACACTGCAGAGCTTGCTTGAGTCTAGCCAGCGCTAAATTAAGGTTGGTTTTGTTGCTTTCGGTAGGTGCATAGTCAGACGCCACCTCCTCCTCCGCAAATTTAATATTTAGCTTGATGTCTCTAAAAATGTGAACATTCCAAGATTTAAAAATAGCTTTCACGGACTTCAACTTCATATGTAACCTAACATAGAGATTAGGATGCCAACAAGCAGCGTCCCTCCAAGCCTCATCAACAACCTGTAGGAAAAAATCACTAGACGTCCACATACATTGGAAGATGAACCTAGCCGGAGGCTTTGGGGCATTAGCAACAAACAACAAGAGGGGGGAGTGGTCAGAGGTCCCCTTCGGTAAATGCTTGACAGAGATAATTATGAAAATCAGGGCTATTTTTAAACAATTTTATCCTTCTTAACTTTAGTTTGAGTATATGTGTTAACCCTTATTTAATTAGAGAATATAGTGAAGAATAAAGATAATGATATAATTATTACAATAATATAATAATATTAGTATGTAAGTATAGTAATCATAATTTACTACTTTGACTATGTTACAATGTTAATTACTATAGTTATATGTAGTATAATAATTGTTACATTACTATAACAATTACTATAGTAATGAAACATAATGTTAATATGCTATTACATTAAGTCTAATCATAATTTAGTGTGGCATTATCATTAAATGACCATGTTATTATATTAATTACTATAGTTATATATGATATAATATATAATAATTTGACTATGCAGCTATGTTAATTACTATAATATATATATTAATTATCATAATAATAATAACAATCATTACATTATTAAATTAAGTTTAATCATAATTTACTATAATTTCATTAATAATTTGACTATGTTACTATGTTAATATGAATATTATTGTGTTCGTCATTGTGATAATCACTAAAGTAACACTCTATGTTATTATATTAAGTATAAACATATTTTAATGAGTAGTAAGCAATAATATGACTATGTTGCTATGTTAAGTTTATAATTGTTATATTCATCGTTACACTAATTATTATAATAATATGATAATTAACTATGTTAGTATGCTGCAATATAATAATAATTACTACATTATTACATTATGTTTACTCAAACTTTACTATAATGTCTTTAATAATTGACCAAGTTGTGATGTTATTACTAGTGATAATTACAAAAGCAATGTAATAATCTTATTGTCTTAATGTATGAGAAGTTATCAATAATTTGACCATCACCATGTTAACTATCATAATTATGTATAATATAGTAATTAATAATACTAATTATTATATTATTACATTCAGTTTATATAATGTCATTAATAACTTGGCTAAGTTACTATGACACTTACTAGTGATAAGTACTACATGCTTCTTATTGAGTGCATCAGCCATAGCATTGCCCTTTTTTGGGTGGTATTGAATTGAGAAGTCAAAATTCTTCAATGACTCCAATCATCTTCTCAGACTTATATTCAATTCCTTATGTAAGAACAAGTATTTCAAGCTTTTGTGATCTACGTACACTTTAAATTACTCTCCATACAAGTTGTGTCTCCATATTTTGAGACCAAAGAGAACTACCACTAGCTCTAGAATATGCATAGGATAGTTCTCCTCATGATTTTTCAGTTATCACCTTCTCATATTGCATTTATACACCTATTTCAAAAGCATCTTAGTAAACTTCATATTTTTCTCCTTTCACTAGCAATGCAAAGCATAGGATCCCAAGTCAAACATGATCAGTTAACAAAAGAAAGCCTTTTTTGCTCGCAGCGCTACAAACTTCTTAATTCCTCTGTACATACTGGTCTACCGGTATGGAGCCATCGTCGGTCACACACCATCAATATCAAAATTGGGGTCATCACCTCTGTAGTGTCGAAGGGTGAGCTAGGTCACTAGAGGCACTCTGCCCAGATACTCCTCAAGGCCTCCGTTGATTGGCAAGCTGGCTGACCGCTTCGGCTCCCATGAAGATCCTTCCTTTGAAGACGCTAAAAAGTATTGGTCACTCTCCTGCCCCTATTTCCATTGAAGTCATATTTCACTTCGAGCCTCCATCTTCTTTTAGAATTTGGAAGCCCCTTTCACACGCCTCATATCACACATTAGGACTTTTCTTCCAAATTAACCTAGTTAAAGTACAACTATTCTAAAAAAAATTCTTAATAAACATTTAATAATAACCAACCAATCTTAGAAAGCTCCTGATCTCAGTCACATTAGTAGATCTGGTACAGCTCCTCACTGCTTCAACCTTAACAAGATCCACCGCAATACTTTCTTTTGATATTACATGTCCAAGAAAGGACACTTCTTCTAACCAGAATACTCGCTAGGATGAATAGCACATTGCATTATATTTAGAGCATTAAAATTAATCTTAGATTTTTTAATATTATCCTCTGTCCACTTTCCCTCATCCTCTGGCAATGTATGTGGACCGTTATTTGCGACTTTTCAAATTTCATAGTCTTGAGCTCTTAAGAAAGACGTGCATACGGTTTTTCCAATAGGAGTAGTTGTTGACATCAAAGTATGGTGGATGTTGGATAGAATGACCCTCAGACATAAATCTTTTGTTAGCTATCACACACAGGATCACTCTTCAGAACAAGAGCCCTGCTCTGATACCAATTGAAGTAAAATATGTGCATACGATGGTCAACTTAACCAAGAGGGGAGGGGTGAATTGATTATCACCTATTTAAAATTTCTTTCACACAAGACAGATTAAACTTAACTAAGTAAATCTATTATGTGAGATGAAAAATGGAATATAACAATTATAAAAGTGAAACCAACTATCCTAACGTGCATAGAATGAAAATAGAATAGATGGATCAAATCATAAAATGCATGTAGGATTTAGAGTGGTTTGGCCAACACACCACGTGTGCGCCTATGTCCACTACCCTACACCCTATAAGGATTTTCCACTAACTTGTTTAAGGTACAAGCTATAGACTCTCACACTGTTGTTTCCGGGGATAACATAAACCACACCTCATTTCTGGAGACGAGATAACCCGATATGTAGTGCACACATGCACCAAACACCAACCACATGCTCACAACCACAGCACACACACAGATGTTCAAATAAAGTTTGAATCAACCCAATAAGCATGTGAGAGTAGGGAAAGAAATAGAATAGAAAGCACAAGTATTCCCTCTATCTGAAATATGGAGATCATCCGTAGAAGCAAGAATGCCATTGTAGAACGTACATCGATCTCTCCACGAAGCCTTATGGGCGTTGCTTGGATGTAGCACAGCCTTCTGGTGCTTGGTAGCAACTCCACACAACAACAAGATGATTTCTAATGCTTGACTTTGAGGTTGCTGCAAGCTTCTTCAGAATCTCACCCAAAAACCCTAGCTTTAAAAGTAGAACACTCCTTGAACAATAGGTTCCCTTCTGGGGCTTCAGATCCGATTATATTTATAGCCCACATCTAAAGAAGAAGAGTCTTGGACAGATCTTTGGAAGAATCCTAAAGGAGGAAAGAGTCTTCTCAGATTAGGAAACTCTATCGCCGAAATCGATCGACCTATTTTACATAATCGATCGTCTAATTCTTGTACTGTCCTAAAGCTGATGTTCCTGAGAAAAGCAATCGTCTGATTCTTCAAGATCGATCGTCTGATTTCCTACTTCTTCAGCAATCATAAGCTTTTCTTCATTAATTGATAGCCTGATCACCAATTGGTAGAATTTGAACAGCAATCGATTGACTTGGCAATTTTGATCGACCGATTATTAGAATTCGGTCGTATGATTTCTAGATTGTCCCAAGTTCAAAACTTCTAGGAAAAGCGGCCGTCCGATTTTTTCAAATCGGTCATCCAACTTTGCTTCGACTGGCGCTTCGATTGACACATCAAGCTTTCTTCAATAATTGAAGTATCACTTCGACTGGGAAGATTGGTCGACCGATTTGCTGAAGTTGGTCATCTGATTTCACTTCGACCAGCGATGTATATCACTTCAACTGGCCCTTTGTATAGCTTCGACTGGCCCATTTCAGTCGTTAAATTTCCTAAAATTGGTCGTCCGATTGTTAGTTCTACACAATCCATATTTTCTTTTAAGTCCAAGACTTGACCTTTATGAAGTTCACTTCAAGTGTGACTTTTGGACTATTTTCCTATACACTTAACACACAAATTAGCCTTTCACATTACATATAAATAAATCAAATTGTTGGGTCATCAACATGAATTAGAATTAGTGTTTGTGATGGAATTAACATGAATGACACTTAGTGTTTTTATGATCATCAAAATCTATAGGGTACAACATAGTAGAGGAAGAGACATGGGATTATATCTTGTTTGACACATGTCCATCCAGAGAGACCTATCATGAGCTGTCCACTTCAGATCCAAGACTCGGATATCATATCTGAGGTGTAGAGTTAGGCTCGTCTCCTTTGGGTTGTTGGTTAGTGGACGAGTAGAGAGTAGAGGAAGTGGCGTGGAAAAATGACTTGTTTGACATGTTCACTTGTTAAATTGTTTTGAAAGAATTGATCTTTCTGTGTTTTGTTCTTTTTAAGTGTGGTGCTAGATTCGACTCTTTGTTTCTACTTATCAAATTTTTGGAGTAAGAATAGAGTTTTGACCCAGAATTGTGTAGCAACCCGAAAAATTCGATATTTAAAATTTTGAAATAATAAATTTCTATAAAAACGGGATAATAGAAACATGCATACCATTATCGTATGTGCAAGAATACACCGAAAAAATCCGTAAAAATTATAAATCAACCCTAGATATTATCCTTAAGTGTTCCACGAAGAAATTCATGCAATGAAAAATCTGATTGACCAAGTGTACGTCACAATGTGACTAATTATCTAAATTAGGAAACTAAGTCGGAAAACCGTTAGCACGGAAAGATAATGTGCCCATAAATCAAACGAATATGTCGGAGAGACCTCCAACATCGGGTAATGATTAACCATTATCGGAATTGGACCACTGGACCTCTCATAGTCCATAAATAAAAATCAAGTAAGAAAATATAATAAAATCTGTAACTCTATTATACCCTAATTAAAAAGGGTAATCCCATAAGATAAATTCCAATAAATAATGGGTTTTGTTAAATGGACCATATAAAATTTATTAGGCCAAAATAGGGATTTTTAAAAGATGAATAATAGGAAAATACCCTAAATTCGTAACTTAAATATTACCTAAATAGAAAAGGGGTTATTAAATAAGTAAAATAGTTAATTTGTGTTGTAATTAGATTCCTAAATCTACTATAATAGGTTGGCCACGAATGTAACTCCCATCCTAACCCAAATAGGAAGTGGAAAGCTTGGAAGGAGGTTAGGAAAGAAGAAATTTGGAATTTAATAGGAGTTAGAGTACTATTAGGAATTAGAAACATAACAAGCATAGATACTCTCCTAAATCTCCCATGGCCGGCCCTAGATCGTTGCCAAGGGTTGCTGGACCAGGAGGAGAGGCCAAGGAGGAGGAGAATTCATGGGGAGAAAGCTTCATCAAGCTTCATCCCGAGTTCTTCAAGTTCTAGCCCTAGAAGAAGAAATCAAGTTAAGATAGGCATTCTCACGAGCAAAACTAAAGAAATTTCGACTGTAGATTGTTCCATGTACTAGGAACAAAACCCTCAAGTTTCATAATTTTCTATCAAGACAATATTTTTTTTCATGAATTTTGAAGTTCTACAAACACCTTGACCATGAATCCTCTTTTTAATTCTTGATCTCTATGTATACTAAACCCCATGCTACGAAAGTTTTATGGGAAATACTTATGCATGTTAGGCATTTTTTGCCCCAAAAAGCCCTAATTTTATCCACCCTACTTCGTGAATTAATTCTCTCATCTCAACTGCTCACTGTGTCATGTACTCCATGTTTGACTTGAATAAAGCAGGCAGAAACTCTATCTATTTTCAAATTCCTATTTACTGTAAGTACTCGCGTATGTCAAGAGCAATATGCAACTTGTTTCATGATTTTTCATTGACTATACATTTAGTTATGCAATTTTAAATCATCCTGTATCAAATTATAGAAATTTGGCCCGCAATCCGAGGCTCTGTCCCTTTTCCGCTCGAATACAGACTCAGAACCTGAGAACAGAATGGCCCGATAGGCTGCGTTCTCAGGGCTATCGCGACACAGAAACCTGTCGCGATCTGATCGCGACAGTATACCCCATCGCGTTCTGGCTGCCCAATCTGACAAGCCTGTCGCGACCCTCAAGCGACCCCGTCACGATCTGCCTGCATGTTCAAACAAGCCCGTCACGACCCTCAAGCGACCCCGCCGCGATTTGCCTGCCTGTTCATACAAGCCCATCGCAATCCTTACAAGGCCCTGTCGCGTTCACACTTGAACCCATCGCGACCCTTACAGAGACCCATCGCATTCTAAAGTTTTTCATGAAAACCCCCTGATTTTGCAAGTCTTATTTTTCTACAGTGAACTCATGTCCTATTAACCATCTTGTACATAGAAAAATAAAGTTGTAATTATTGAATATATTTTAATTAATTCAAGTTAATCACATGATTTATCTTGTCCATAATTTTCTCTTACACTTGCACTCACATTGAACCATCCAATATGGCTTAACTTGGCATGAAAATTGTCACATAGTACCTCTAGCAATTGATTTCAATTATATATTTAATTGCCCTATTTTTAAATGAACTTGTCTACGATTCTCGTGATGTTTTGGGAATACTGTTATTGACGCTCCACTGTTCTAGAATTCCTCTAGAACGTCGGGCACTTATTTCTATATACACACTCTCGCTTGACTTCGACGAACTCTCCATCGGATATTCCTTCTGCCGGACTAGTGAGTCTTTGTTCAAGGCCTTCGTAAGTCTCCTCCGTCCATGGATTCCTACATGGTCGATGAGCTGGTTGTACCCTAACACCTATGATACACTCTAGGGATCAGTAAGATCCAAACGGCCTTACCTTACTCTCGCTCTTATCTTGAATCACGTCGGACCTCTGGACCTATGCATAACAAGGCCAGGGGAAGGGTTGTGTATTCCACCTGACTGCCAACACCGTACGTGCGTGTTGTGCAACTGTTACTATCGCTCGTTACTCGACGTTTCTTGTGCAATGTCCACTAGCTCTCATCTATACTCTACTCGCTCATCTATTTATGATCACTCTACTATCTCATCTCTCTCGTATATTCATCTAGTACTCTCTTGGTACCCTTTGAACTGTGTGGCTCCTACTGTTTTGAACTGTTCATGACTGTCTAGCGCTAAAATGGGTCTTGTGACTCTACTGACTGGAATGCATACTAGGGCATAGAGAGTGTCTGAGGGGTTCCAATCTAGTCCTTGGGGTAGAGAGCCACCCGAAAATACCTGCAGGGGCTATAGACGGTATCTGCATTACACCAATTCTGCCTGACTGTACTGAATTGGCTAGACATCTGATTGTTATGCTATTACTGTTAGTCTGATGAGTTCAGACGTACTGTGCGATTACTGTGCTATCGCTGACTGTTACTGTCCTGTTATTGAGTGACTACTGTCGTACTCTCTACTTGCACTACTTGATACTTGCTATCTTGAGTTATTGTGTTCTATCACGACTTAATCACATTCAAAGTGCCATACTCTCTCATTGTCTATTGACAATAAAAGTGCTATATTTTCTCTCGGCTATCTACTGATAACCAAAGTGCCATTACTATTTTGATTGACGAAAGTTAATCAAAAGTGCCATACTATTTCGATTGATGAGAATCAATCAAAGTGCAATTTACTCTTTATATGACCATCTATTATCTCTCTAATTGCTATACATGTTTCTTGCTATTGCTTGACGTTGACGTTATTGTTTCTATCGTGACTTGACTTTAATCATCGTGCTATACTTGATTCATCTGCTATCTGAACCATGTTACTTGTGCTATTACTTTCTCGACTTTACGTGACTCTCTCTATCGTTAGTTACTCTACCATTTAAAGTATTAATTATTTAAAGTTTGCTTGACTATTGAGATTTAAGTCCTACTGGGCGTTATCGTTCACCCTTCGTTATTTGTTATTGTGTCTCAGGTAAGTCGGACATGACGTTACACACACCAATGGGACAGGACCCGAGTGATGAGTGACCTGGAGTTAGTTGATGAAGTTACCCTAGTCCAATGGAGTTTAGTAGTTATTGCATTAGATTTCTTTTCCAATGTATGATGCCATTGAGCTATATGTAATGGCCCGAATTAGTGGTTGTAATAGTCTTAGTGATTTTATAATGAAATCAAGAGTTTATTTCAATTATTGTTCATTTGATGCTCTGATGTTTGCGAAAGTATGCGCAATTGTCGTTACTATACTCGTTGTTTACGTTTCCCTCCGATTTATTCCGCTGCTAAATTGGAGGGGCGTGACAGTCCTTATGACCTTTCATTTTTAATGATCTTTCATGAGAATCGAGCTTTCCTTTTCTGATTGAATTACTATCTTAAGTGTACTTAAATATTATATTTTCAATTTCTCACATTTAATGTCATAACCTGATTCAACTCTTAAAAGGTATTATTTATTTTGTACTAAACCTATATGGTTTTGTCTCCAAAAAACATCTCTTAAGTTATGGACTACAATTCCACATATATAGCTTAGTAATATTCTACTGATTTTTGATATGAGATATCACTTGTAAGAACCGGGGTATTTATCCAGCCTTTGACTCCCCTTGCGCTGATTTTGGGATTGTGAAGGATTGAAGAGTCACATTCTGAACGCGACGAGATCCTTGTAGTCATTTGGTTGTGAAGGATAGGGTCCCCATGTTGCATCCTTATTTGTTGGTGGCTTGTGTGCCATGTGTCAAACTGCATGCATGAGGAGGCAACGTGCCAGACATCTCATTTTCCTTGGATCGCATCCTGAGTGACACCTGTCCCCTATGGTTGGCGGCCTATCAGAGGGGTCTTTTTGGACTTTTGAGAAGCCAACAAGGTGGTCATCGCGTTCTGTCGACACTCGCCCTATCGCGTTCTCATGTCCAAGGGCCTTAAGGCCTTAGCCAACATTTCTCCTCTCATTCTTTCCTCTTTTCTTATGTAAGACCCGGTTTCCCGACTTCTATGCGGTGTCGTGGGATGACTAGCCACTGACGCGTCTAGGCTGATGACGCATTGGTGTCGCGTCGGGGGTGCCCGACGCGACAGTCATCCGTGTCACGGCAAGCTTGTGGGTCACGTTCTGGTAGCGCCCTGGCTCTCCGTCGCGCCTTCATGTCGCGCCCAGTCAGCGGGTCGCGACTGCTTTCTGTCGCTTTCGGTCGTCTGATGCCTGTCAGGGTGACAGGCGTGTCAGTACGGCCTGTCGCGTTATCGCATCACCTGTGGGGGGAGCGTTCTTGTCGCGGTCCGTTGACCCATCGCGTTAAGGTCTTAAGGCGACGGGGCGGTCCGTCGCGTTCTGGGTGCCGGGGGCTTAAGGCGCTAGCCGGCTACCCCTTCCCCCTTTCTCTCCTCTTCTTCCCTTTTCCCTCTTCTCCAGTGATGGGGAGGTTCCCCTCCGGCGATTGGGGCGTGGTGGCGCCGGCGGGCTCGTGCGGAGCGGCAGAGCGGCGTTGTGGAGCAAGGAGGCAGTGGTCGTGCGTCGTGAAGGCCCTTCATGGGTTCGGTTCTTCATAACCTATAGAGATTTCTTGTGCCCTTCCCGATCCGGGTGGATTGGGAGCCCCTCAAGGTTTATAGTTAGCTTTACTGCTTTCCCCATGCTCCCCTCCCCCTTGTGGTGTGATTGTATGGGTTGTGGGCGGCCCGGGATTGAGGATCCCGTTGGTCTGCCTCTCTGCTAGTGTCGGAATGGCTCTATGCGTCTGTCGCGCCGCGCTTCCTGGTCGCGACAAGATTGCTGTCGCGGTGCGTTTTCGGGTCACGACAAGGTTGCTGTCACGACGCCTTGCCCGGTCGCAACAAGGGCTGTCACGGTGCCCTTCCCCGTCGCAATGGTGTCGTGACGGCCTTGGGGTCGTGACAGTACATGTGTTGCCTCGGGTGTTTCCTGTGGGCCCAGTTGTGTGCCGACGTGTGCCCCAGGGCAGGCCTTGCCCTTAGGACCTTCTTGGAAGGAACGCGGCTGGTTGCCTCCCTGCGTTCAGCGACAGAAGGTGACACCTTCGTGGCCGTGTCCTGACAGTGGTGCTAGGAGGGTCGCGTCTGGCTAATAATCGATTGGCAGGCGATCCATCGATTATTAGCAGAGTGACAAGTTTCTGTGCTAGCTGGTAGTGTTCTGAGGCTCCGGCTTTTCCGTGCGTGTTTGGTTGGCCGACGGCCCTCCTAAGGGTCTGTGCGTGCCTCGTGCTCGCTAGGCTTGTCGTGTGCTACAAGCCAGCGGTTTGGCATGGTTTTGTTGTGCTGCCCCGCCTGTTCGCCCGATGCTTGGCACTTGAGGGCTTGTCCTCGATCTGAGAGGTTGTTACCATTGTCTGGGACCTCCATCCTCGGGAGCTTGTTGAGGGAGCACTCGAGGCTACGAGCGTGCTCGAGTTGACAGCCGACAGGGCGGACTCTGGAGCTGAGGGGAAAACGGTGGTTTGGGGCAGCGGCGCTGAGTCATTTGCAGAGCTCTCTTGTCTGGGGTGGGACGCCAAGGTTGTCGAGGTGGTTCTCTTCCCGGCGTGGCCCAGACAGTCCCTTGTCTCACTACCTCGCTCTACGTTGGTTCCGGAGCCGCGTAGGGAGGTCAGGCGTGAGGCTGCAGCTTGGCCAAGCTGTGGTGTTGCATGTGTTGTGTGTTCCTGGCGGCTCTGTCTCGCTCTCGCGCGGGGTCAGAGGTAGGAGCTAGGCTAGCGAGCAGAGCGTGTGGACTGCGGGTCCCCCTCTTGGTTGCTAGCGGTGATGGCTTGGTTGCTGTTGTTGTGACAGCGTTTCCCACGATGTTTCTAAGTGTTATCCGTTGCCCTAGCGTGCACGGAGGTTATAGCCTAGCTGTGCCTAGTTTCTGTGGGCATCGTTGGTCTGGCTTTGTGCAGACCCGTGCTTCTGGTGGTTTCCGCTCGGTGTTCTCTCGGTGCCGTAGTTCTGTTCTTGGGTGCCAGTCCGCAGTGGCACTGGCGTGTATGGCTTCCCGACCTTGCGGTGTATCCGGGGTCCGGGGTGGTTCTGCTTGTGGGCCCTCGACCCTGTGGAGGTCTGAGGTGGCCGTGCTTGAGGTGAGACGTCGTTCTCACTTGGTTGTTGTGTGGCCTCGACAGATGTGCCAAGGGTTGCTTCCGCTCTGTGTGCCCGACTCCGTTGGTTTCTGCGGGAGTCGTGTGTGTGGCCCGACCTCGGTTGGTGGTTGTGGCGTTGCGCTATTCTCTTCCGCTGCTTAGTAGTATCATGCTGTAGGTGTTACTTGCTTTACAACTTTCTAGTGTAGTTTCCTATTTTCGAAGTTCCTGCTGCTCTGGCCGGTGAGGGACTGGTAATCCCTACTGGGCCTTGTTCGCGAGGCTCACCCCCCTTCTTCCTTCAGCTAGGGGCTCGTCGTCGTGGGAGCTCAGTGTCGGACTAGTTGCGGAGGCGGCTGTGGCGCCGTGTGTTGTCAGCAGCAGTGAGAGCTAAGCGTTGTGAGCTCTTGTAGCTGAGTGAGCTGAGAGTTGTGCTTTGCAAGTCCTCGGGGTATGCCCCATAAGGACTGCACCTTTCTTCTTGTGCCTGTGCTTTTTCTTAGGACACATTGTACAGACCTTTGTATATTGTACATATTGTTATAGTTATTTAAATTCAGTACATATTTCACTAGACTATTTCTTCTAACCCTTCCGGATCTTCAGATCCGTGGGTGGTAGCGCGACCCTCGGGACCCCTGGCGAGGGTTTGGGAGGTCGGGTCGTTACATCTTCTCCTTCAAGGGGAGAGCTCCTCCTTTCCCCTTTTCGGTGCAATTTGAGTGAGACTGAGTGAGATGCAAGTGTTTGTTGGCCATGGAGCTTGCGTGGAGCAAGGAGGAGGTGGCTATGCATACGAGAAATCCCCAACATGTTTGTTTCTTTGTTTGGAGATAGGGATTGCCTTCCCTTTTATTGTTTAGAGTAGATGGGCTCATCCCTACCTTGTTTTTGTGCTTAAGTGATTGTTACTATATTTTCCCCCTCCTTGTGGCATTTTCGTTGTGTGGGGAACCCTTGGGATGGCCCCCACCCAGGTTCGATCTTCAGACTCGTATCGCGACACGTTGGGTGTCGCGATACCAACTGAAGGTGATGGGGTCCATTGTTGCCTTTCTTGTCGCGATGGGATGGCCATCGCGTTCTCCCTGCCCCATTGATTTTCCAAGACGTGGCTTTGGGCAAGGGTGACCCATGCTTAAGTGGTTTGATTTGGGTTTTCCTGCTCAATTCTTAGCTAGGTCTTTCCGTGGTGCCCGTGTCTTGTGTGGGATTTGGGTTGTGAGCCCTAGGGCAGGGTCTGCCTAGGGTTTGACCTTCAGTCGAGGAATGCAATGGGCCTATATGTCGCATTCATCAGAGGAAGGTAACACCTTGGCAGTCGCATTTTGATGGTGACGCCGTGTGGGTCGTGTTTTGCCTGATGATCGACTTTTTTGGGGGCAGCCGATTATCAGGAATGCTATGGCCTCTTGGTCGCGTTAAGATAGCAATGGGATGATATGTCGCGATTTAGTTGCCTGGACAACCATGCGTTGCTTCTTTTTCTCTTTCGTCTTCGGACCATAATGCATGTGTTTGTGTTGGCCTACATTGAGGGTTTTTGGAAGGTGGAAATGTATGTGCCATGTACCTATAGGACTTGTCGTGGTTGACAAGGCAACTATGTTGTTTGCTTGTTGTTGTTGGTTGCCCCCTCTGTTCTCTATTTGCTTGATGCTCGACACTTGAGGGTTCATCTTGTTGTGTGAGTTGTTACCGTTTCCCGAAACCCTCGTCCTCATGAGCCTGTGGAGGGAGTGCTCCAGGGTATGAATGTGCTCAAGACGGTGTCTCTAAGCTGAGGGGAAATAGTGTTTGGATAGAAGTGTTGAGTTGTTTTTAGAGCTCTTTTGACTGGGGAGGGACGCCGAGGTGGTTTTGGAGTTGTGCTTCCCAGCGCGGCCCACTTAGTCCAATTTATCACTACCTTTTCCTACGTGGTTCTAGAGCCACGTAGTCATTGCCTGGCGTGGAGCCACAGCTTGGCCAGGTTGCGGTCGTTGTTGTTGTGGCGTGTTCTTGTGATGGCTTATTGGCCTCACTCTTTCGAGGAGCTTGACGACAAGAGCCGGTGGTTGTGTGGTGAGCGACCTGTAGACACTTCTGACTATCTGTGGTGGTGGCATGGTTGATGTTGTTGTGACGGTGTTTTCCTTATGGTGTGCTCTGTGCATTGGTCTATTGCCCTGTCTTGCACGACGGTTGTAGCCGAGATGTGCCTTGTTCCTGGGGTCGTTGTTTAATTGGCACTTGGCTGTAGTTCTCTATACCTTTGTTTGTACCATGCCTTTTGGATCTATGATTTTAATCCCTGTGTTGACTTGGCCTCCAGCCCTGCCGACGTTCCGAGGGCTGGAGTAAGTGGGCTCCAATTTATGGGCATTACGCCAAGGGATGATATGGAGCGGTTCCTGACTTAGTTGTGCTTTTGGTGGTTTTCGTCTCAGGTGTTCTCTTGGTGTGCCTTGTGTGGGCCCTAACCTCAGTTTCGTAACCCATTTCGTGGTGCCCGTTCATGGTGGCACTTGTGTGTGGTCTCCCAACCACGTGGAGTGCCTAAGGTCAAGGTTGGTTGTGCTTGTGTGTGAGACCTTGTTCTAACATGGTTGCTTCGTGGGTTGCCATGTCTTTCCTACCTCAACATGCATGCCAAAGGTCATTTTTGCATGGTGCTCGACTCCGTTGGTTCTTGTGGGAATCACGTGTGGCCTGACCTTGGTTGGTGGTTGTGGCGTAATATTAGTTCCGCTGCTTTGTAGTAGCTAGTGTAGATGTTTGCTAGTTACTGCTTTCTACTTGCAGTTGTTTATTGCTTTCTGGAGTTGCTATTTCTATAGCAAGTAAGGGATTGGTTATCAGTATTGGGCCTTGTTTGTGAGCCTCACCCCTATACTTCCTTTAGGTAGGGGCTCGCTGTAATAGGAGTTCGGTGTCAAACTGTTGAGGTGGCAGTTAGTTGCATTGTGTTCTGCCAGTAGTGTGAGTGTGTAAGCTCTTGTACTGGTGTGATTGCAAGTCCTCGAGATATGCCCCTTAAGGATTGCACCTTTCTTATCATAATTGTACTTTTATTTGGGATATGTTGTATATATTCCTTTGTTTAATGTAATAATACATTGTTATAGTTTTTTGAACTCATTGCTTATCTCATTAGATTATTCTTCTAACTCTTCCGGGTCTTTAGATCCGTGGGTGGTGGTCCAAGGGTTGGATATTTAGAAGGTTTTTGGGTATTGAATCCTTGGGTCATTACATCACTCTTTTCCCAGCCCTCACATATAGTGATAGCTCCTCTTTTTGGGTGGCTCAATATTGGATTTTATGTCAAATCGTCCTTTCTAAATACACAGATACCTCTTTTTTCCTGACTGCTCAATCGTGACTGGCTTATTGCAAGAAGAGATGGCAATTCCTTCACCACTAGCCATGCAATAAGCCAATCATGAGTCGTGCAAGAGGAAAGAGCTACTCGTGCATTCTAAAATGGCTACTTAGCAAAATAGCCAACGTGAAGTCGCCTACAGAGTTGAGCTACCATTATTTATGGAGGTTGAGACAGGAATAAACCAAATTATCTTATATCAAAAATTGGGAGAATATTATTAGACTCTATATGTAGGGTTGTGGTCCATAACTTGAGAGGTGTCTTTTGGGGATAGAATCGTACAGATCTGCCCAAAGTAAACAATACCTCATAAATGTTGAATCAGGTTGTGATACTTAATTCCGCTTCGAGTTATATGTGAATGCAATCACTTGGAATTTAGTTTATGAATAACTTTCTGAGGGAGGACTGTGGATTATTCTACTGAAATGTAGATTCATTAAAATTTACTCATATTTTTTCAGAAAATCTAGGTGAAGACAGGGTTCAACTGAAGACCAAGTGTATGTAGTTGAAGTTTGAAGAAACTTTTCCATGAATGATATCATTTTTTTGGTTAGATAGACTAATGGCTTAGTCATTGGACAAACACGACTCCACCCCGAATACGAGACCCGACCGGGCCCCCCCCCAGCCACCTAGCCTCTGTAGAAAATCATAGTAAAGCTTTCTTTAAGAACATCATGTAAAGTGCTTGAGCGCATAGCCCCACAAATAGGGAATCAAACCCTGGTTACCAACAAATCCTCGGTGTACAGCAGGGTCTCAAACCGTTGGGCCACCCCTCGCGCACCCATGAACGACATCATAGTTGTGAGAATTCTTGACTTTTAATAGTTAGATGTTTCATAATTATGTTTATACTTTCATATTTATGTTTAGCCATATTTTTAGTGGAATCATATGTAAGTTATTGCGACGAGGCTAGAGTTGTATTTTTAATTAGTGGATTATTGAATTTATTGAATAAATTGATGCTTTGAGCATATATATTTGATGATGATGTCACTTACTTTATGTTTGGTTAAGCTAGGTTGTTTTTATGGCGACATTCCAATTTTTTAAAAAAACAATCAGATTTGTAGAGGGACATAAAGTCACTAGATAATGGGTGATAGCGATATAATGGACAATAAATATGGTAAAACAAAGAGAACATGCCAATACATGGGATGAAGCGTGGAGGGACTATGTGAGTTAATTTGAAGAATGGCTAAATATGTAGTATGTACGTACTAGGATGTTCGACAAAGTATTATTCTTGCTTGAAAGATCTTTTGTACAATATTTAGAAACATGGGCAGGGATTATAGTATAGTCCTGGCCCATGTTTTGATCTATACTTGTAACTGACAAGTAAAAGAAGTATTTCTCCAATTAGTGTCCAATGCGACACTGTTATCCACCCAACCACCCCCAAGGCTTTCTTCCCTTTTGCACCACTATTCATGTTCCTAGATGTCCCTTATGGCCTCTACATCATCCATCCCTTTCACCATTCCCTCGGTCCCTCTTCGTAGTAGTGTGCATTTTTGGTTCAAAAAAAAAAAACTAAATTAGATCAACCGATTCGATCTGATTTAGTTTGGTTTGGCACCTGTTACGGGGAGTTCCCAGCAAGTCGGCTGAATCCTCAAGCTCAGCCGACCTCATTGAGGCATAGGCTGACGTCCTTTCTTTCTCAGGCGGAACGTTGGCATTTTATGATCCAACGAGTCAGGTCAGAAAGATCAACCTACTTTCACACCTCGGGCCGTCTTCCTCAACTGGGTCGGGGACATTTTTCTCGGCTCAGACGTAGCCGACCTGGAGCCCAACATGCTCGCGGGTGTCCCAGAGCATAGCTTAGTGACTGACGGTGCAGTAACAAATGAGGTATGGTCCGAGGATCACGCGCTCGATAATTACGCCTATTAAGACCACGATCTCGGTGATCTGGCATATTGGTTACAGCCACGATTTGGCGTGAATCACGGAAACCCTCAGCGAGATTGGCGGAGTCATCCAATAATTACACAGGTGTCCTAACATTATATAAAAGGCAGACACTCCACTGGCGTAGGTACGATGTTCTATCCCACAGGCTAGGCCATTCTGCTCGGCTAGCGACTGACAAGAGCGTCGGGGTGTCTCCCCGTCGAGGCTTCTCGGCAAGCTTTGCAGGTCAGATCGAGAGCTCGGAACTAGCATCACACGTCGGCCAAGCGCGCCTCAGATAGGATTTATCGGCTTGATCGTCTCAGCTCATTCTTCCGCGAGGAGCACCTCAGCAGTCACCTTGGCCTGAGCTGACCTATGTTATGCATACGGTAACATGGGCACCGTCTGTGGGAAACGCTACTAAAGGTCAATACGGCTTTCCCCACACCCCTTTAGTTGATCTCAACTAAGTGTGGATATTAAGGAGCCCCTGAGGAACCATCCACGATCGACAAGGGGGCCGATCTGAAGCATATAAGGTTACTCCGACAAGTATCTCCAGAGAACAGTTTAAAAAGGGCAAATGATGAGTCACTTACTCTTTCCCAGGAGATCTCGTACCTCTTGCTGGGGAGGTCTAGTGGTCAGCCATCAGACGCTTTGTCGTCGACGACCTTGCTTTACGTAATCTAGTCGTATCGAGTACCGTGTTCATAAGCACTATGAGCTGAAGGCCCATACCATGTGATTGAGGACCTTGGTCACGGAGCCGATGAGTTGTGTGAGATGTGCAGGTCGGCTATTCCGAGAACCTGCGATATTTGTTGTGATTTGTCGATAAAGTTGAATTTCTTTTGGATCTGCATGATTTAAACGTGGTTGAAATATTGAAACTTGGCGAGTCGCATTATAGCTATGTTAATGGTTATCCCGTGGTCCCTCAGCCGGTTCCGAAAACATGAAACAGGTCGAAGACAGGGTCGCTCCGGCACTCACATTGAACGTGGACGTCGTAGTTCGTTGGACGAGGTCGCTTCTGCACTTGTCAGGAACTGAGGAACGAAGTCCAACATGAATAGAAGGCGTGGTCACTTCGACACACGTGATGAGTGAGGACGACGTAGTTCGCTGAACGAGGTCGCTTCAGCACTCGTCAGGAACTGAGGAACGACGTCCGACATGAATTGAAGGCATGGTTGCTTCGACACACATGATGAGCGAGGACGTCATAGTTTGCTGGACGAGGTCGCTTCGGCACTCTTCAGGAACTGAGGAACGACGTCCGATGTGAATTGAAGGTGTGGTTGCTTCAGCACATGTGATGAGAGAGGACGTCATAGTTCACTAGACAAGGTCGCTTCAGCACTTGTTAGGAACCGAGGTACGACGTCCGACGTGAATTGAAGGCGTGGTCTCTTCGGCACACGTGATGAGCGAGGACGTCGTAGTTCGCTGGACGAGGTCTCTTAGGCACTCTTCAAGAACCGAATGACCATGATCGACATGATATGAAGGTAGGTTCACTACTGCACTCGATCCTGTTTCATGTCGGCTTATATTCTTAGACGTCGGACTAGCCACCGTAGGCTCGGCCATATTAGATGGAGATGGCGACAGCGTTATGCGTGGTCTCGATACCTTAAGAACTAAGGCTCAGGTTGCGTTCTCGGATAAAACTGACGACCCGAACAACCGTCGTGTTTGGAAAGAAAAGCTTGCAGTTTAAAGAAATTCCTTTACAATAAAGTCCTCGGTTTTTTGGCCAAGGCAGTGGTGTACAAAAATAGGTCTCGGCAATGCACAAGACCAAGAAAAAAAAAAAGGACCCTTGCAGTGGTCATCTAAGCTACTATCGTAGCCGGAGAGGCCATTACCTCAGTATTGGCAGCGACGTTCGCGTCAGCAGTGGAGGCCTCGTTGGCAGCACCCACGTCGGCGGCAGAAGCCTCGGATGTGTTCGGAACGTAGGTACATGCCAGAACGTCATCGGCTGACCCTTCGACGTCAACATCCCCCTCATTATCGATCACTAGCTTGGAGAGGTCGAAGTTAGGATGCTTTTCCCTTACGCGCCCGAGGCAGAAGTCATACCCTTGTTGGAAGAGCTTGACAACCTCAACCTTGAGCTCTTCGGATTCCCGGTACTCGGCGACAACCTCAAAAAATGCCTTCTCCTGCTCATCAGCCATCAGTCGCGTGATCTCGGCCCTCATCTTCTCGTGGGCCCCCTGCTCTGCCTTATGGGCCTCTTTCTCATTCTAGAGGGACTTGAGTAGGTTGTCCTCCCTCTCGGCCTCCTCGGCTCTCAACTTCTTCTCGGCCTCAAGCTTTGCCTCAGCCTTAGCTACTCGTGCCTCGGTTGATGCTCGAGAGCCCTCAACCCGGAGTAGAAGTGTCGTGAATGATGCCAGTTGGTCTTGCGCAGCTTTATAGAAGTCCTCGATAACCTCGTTGGATTTCCAGGCCAAGGAGCAGGCTCTGGCACCAGCGGGGACTGATTGTCAGCCCCACTCAGTGGCACTAGGCTCCCTCGATCGACAGGGCGATGTCGGAAGAGAGGAGCCCGAGGCGGTGACATCGGTCGATGCCAACCCCGTGGTAGGCTGAGGACGTTTGGATGGCACCCTCTTCTCCGACAACTGCGCCTTCTCAGGGGCTGAGGACGATGGAGCAACAGTAGGGATGTCAGTCTCAGCTGGGTGACCACGCTTTAAGCCTCGGCTCACACTCTTCTTGCTCCCCGACATGAGCTCACGCGTAGCCAGCTCGGAAAGGGAAATTGTAACGGCCCCGATGCCTGGACCCCCGGCTTCCACCAAGGATCCGACCATCGGCACCACCGCCCACGGACCCGAAGACCCGGAAGGGCTAACGGACCAGTCTAACAAGATATGTAACGGAGGTAAGTAACAACTAAAAACACTAAAAAGTACCAACAAGTGAAGGAAAGAGTCCAACACTATATATAAGTCTAGTACAGTCCCAAAGTAGTAAAATACAAGTGGAGAAAGTAAAGGGGATAACAGGTCCCTTAGGGGCATACCCCGAGGGTGAAGTACACGAGTCTGGGGAACACTGCACATGGAAGACGCCGTCTACTACGGCCTCATCTCCTCAGCCCACCGCGGAGGGTTCTGCTATGAAGTCTCACCTGTAAAGGAGGGAATGAGCTTCACGAAGAAGCCCAGTAGGGACTACCAATCTCCCACTGGTTCTAACAGTAGAATAGATCTATATGTGCAATAATTAAATAAAGTAGTAAATTTATCCTACTAACAGAGAACGTGCGGAAGCGTAAAGAAACTACACGGTCTATGGTCTAAGCTAAAAGTCAGGACCGAAAACCCATGTAAACCATGGCACTGGGAAGACCCCAATGCTGTAACACAGACAGTAAACAATTGCCTGGACAAAGCCACTAGCTACAGAGACACTACACTAGTCGACCAGTCAAGTGCGCCACGTGCCTTACCCTCTATTGACAGTCCATGTCTGGCACCTCCTGTCGGAGTGAGACGTGGAACTAAAGTAACCACAAATGCTGTAGTCTGGCTGAACTACAGTCCCACGCCTGGCCCCTCTAAATGGTTCCAGAACCATGTAGAGTGAGGTAGTGAGAGAAGGACTAGCTGATCTGTGCCGGAAGAGCACCAAACCATCTCGGTGTCCCAAACTCAGCTATGAGAGCTCTATAAACGACTCTACATAATTGTCCCCACCGTTTTCCCCTCTGCTACCAGAGTCTATGACTCGAACTCACCCGTCGCTCGGAGAACTCCCTCAAATAAACACGCGGAGACCGGGGGTCTAGGTAACGGTAACAATCTGTCTTGCAGACAAGCCCTCAAGTGCTTAGCACCGGGCGAAAGACTAGAGTAGAACTGTACTAGGAAACAACATAGTGCCAAGAAAACAGAGTCACAGAGAAAGGAACTCCGAACAGGTCGCTAGTCGCTCTCTGTTAGAGAGGCGACGTAGTGGTCCGTCGAGACCTTAACCCGATGGCCCTGCCTGACACGACTTGTGACAGAAGGCGACTCCTACCCCCGTCACGATAGCAACGCGACGGAGAAAGCTGTCGCCACAACACAGAGCCTTATGAACGCGACGTATATTCCCGTCGCGACAAGAAATGTGATGGGAACTGGAGACGCGTTCATAGACACCCAGAATGCCACACACATACAAGAAATGTGATGGGAACTGGAGACGCGTTCATAGACACCCAGAACGCCACACACATACCCGTCGCGATTAGAAACTTGACGGGTGCTAGGGCGCGTTCAAAGAGAACGCGACGGGGCGATACGTCACGACCAGGGAACCTCTAGCGACCACAGCCGATGTAAGACCTGGCCCTCTTGGGCCCTTGGCCCCTTCTTCAGGGTCGCAACAGGCGCTCTGGTCGCGACATGGTCGTGCCAGGGGAGCCCATCGCGATAGGCTTTGTGACGCGGCACACCTGGCCGCCGCGACATGGTTGCAATGGGGTGGGCGTTGCATTCTTTTTGCGGCGTCTGGAGGCATCACGACTACTTTTCTGACCGATGCGACCGCTGTCCTTTCTGTCAGAATGGCTTTGTCGGGTGTCAGGTGCATACAGCATTGACGTGACCTGTTAGGCCGTAGCGTTCTGCTTTCCTGGTCTTCAAGGTTTGACCGCCTTTTGGGGTCACACCAGGGGTGGCCGCCGGGACATGGTCGCGACGCTCTTGGGTGTCGGGACATGGTCGTTGTCGCGCCGGGCCGACCCCTCGCATCTTGGGGCCCATCGGTTTAAAACCGAGGGCTACGCCCCATTTCCCCCTCTCTCCCTTTTCCTTCCTCTTCCTCTCCCTTCTTCTTCCTCCTCCGAGTTCTCCCCTCTCCGGTGGTTTCCCGGCATGCTCGAGGTGCTCGTGGTGAAGGTGACGCCCTGTTCGTGCAAGTGGCGTGATCGTGGAGCTTGGAGCGAGGAGGAGGTGGCCATTCCGACGTAAAGACCCCAACGGGTCCGCTCTACACTTGGAGGTAGGGACCCTTGACTCCTCTCACCCTAGAATGCTCCCTCTCCCCTTAAGATCGTAGTTTCCCCGTCGTTTGGGTTGTGGGAGTGTGAGGAATCGTGCTCGTGTGAGTGAGGTTTTCCATTGAGCGTAGATTCGTTGTAAATCCATGTTTGTGGGGTTTCAAGGGTGGTTTGGCTTGATGAGATGTTTATATGATGTTTAGCATGATCCCCTCCCCCTGTGGATGTATTTTGTATCAGTTTTTGGGGCGGTCTCCGGGAGGGTTGTCCCAGAACCCCCCTCGGCTGAGAATGCGACCGCTATAGAGATCGCGATGATGTCGCGACCGGCAAGGCCGCCGTGACATCATCGTGATGCTCTTGGGTGTCATGACAAGGTCACGATGGCTTGGGCTGCTGTGACAGTGTCGCGGCAGGTCTAGGCGTCGTGACTACAGTAGAGACAGGTAATGTCTTGCGAAGTTCCATTTTCTGTGGAGTCTTCGCCATTTTTCGCTTCTTACTGTACCCATGGCACCAGTGCTAGTTTCCTAGTATGGCCCTACACTAGTCGTTCACCCGGTGCTCGGCACCTGAGGGCTTGTCCTATGAGAGAGGTTGTTACCGTTGCCTGGGACCCCCATCCCCGTGTGCCTTAGAGGGAGCGTTCGGGGCGACGAGCGTACTCGAGTCATGGACTCTGGAGTTGAGGGGAAAATGATGGTTAGGACAGCGGCGTCGAGTCATTTGCAGAGCTCTCTTGGTTAGCCTGGGACACCGAGGACGGCCAGAGTTCTACCCGGTGCAGGCTAACCAGTCCTTTTCTCACTGCCTCGCTCTTTGCGGCCCTGGAACCGCCTAGAGAGGTCAGGCGTGGGACCGTAGTCCGGCCAGACTACGGCGGTTACTATTGTGTACTTGTGTCCTGCCTCACTCTGATGAGACGTGGAGGTTTGGACCGTCAGTGGATGCACCTAACCGGTTGACTAGTGGTAGTGTTTTCTGTAGCTACTGTCTCTTGTCCAGGCGGGTTCGCCCTGTCTATGTTGCCAGCCATGTGGTGGTCACGACGTGCAGTCGTACGGAGTTTTCGACCGTGGTGTTTTCCGTACTGAACTAGTTAGTAGCTTGCTTCCACACTTCTTTGGTAGGTAGACCATATAACTGCTGTTATTTGATTAAGTACCTAGTTTTGACTACCTATTAGATCCAGTAGGAGATTGGTAGTCCCTACTGAGCTTTTGTTGTGAAGCTCATCCCTTCTTTTTCCCAGGTGAGACTTCTCAGCAGTGACAGGGCGCGCGTTGGGCAGAGGAGACAGAGCGGTAGTCGTGGTCTCCGTAGCTAGCAGTGTTTCCCCCTCTCAGTGTACGTCACCCTCGGGGTATGCCCCTAAGGGACCTGTTCTTCCCTTTGTTACTTGTACTAGTTGTGTGTGTTGGGACTGTACTTAGAGAGATACGCAGCGGTCTCGCTCTTCTTTTTGCTTCCGCGTGTGTGCTCATAGTTAGTAGTTGACGTTTACTTCCTTTACATATTCTGTTAGACTTGTGTTATAGCCCTTTCGGGTCGCCGGATCCGTGGGCGGCGACTGCGAAAATCGGGTCCTCAGCTTAGGCTGAGCTGTCGTTGTTGCCGGTTGGACTGTCTGTGTTACAGTATGACTGGGCATTTTCGGTCAAGGTGTTGTGTGCTTGGCCATGCGTCTGGCTACTGCGTTGGCCAGGTTGCCTTGTTGTTCATTTCTGAGTTTCTCGGCTGCACTGGTGGGACTTCGTGTGTCCCCGTGAGTCAGATGGTTTGTTTTGTTTTCCTGTGCCCGGCGTGCTCTCCCAGATGGTGGTCTGGTGATTGTCGTGGGTGTCTGGCTGGCTGTGCTTCTTGTGGAAGTGTCAGTCTTGCGTTGTGGTTTTCCCTCTCGCGTGTGGAAGAGACTCGTTGTGTGTTTCTCCTTCCTCTACTTTTCATTGGTTGCTCGGGATGGTGATGCTCCACTGTGGTGTTGTGTTGCCAGAGTGCGCATCGTTGCGACCTTCTAGTGGAGTTATCTTCCCTTGAGTTGTTTTTGGGTTGAGTTGGTTGCTCCCCTCGTGTTGTCGTTTCCTTATGGCACCATGGGTCGGTGGACCTATTTGTGCTGTTTGTCGTCGTGATTGTTTCTTGCTGCCTGCCTGAACAATTTGGGGCATTGGGTCCCTGTTGGTTTCGTGCAAGGTAGTATTATTTTCTTGTTGGGTTGCTTGCCTGAGCATTGCTCTACTATGCACTGGTTTTCTTGCTTGGCTTGCTCGTGCAAGCGTTGTTCCGGTGTGTGCTCGATCGTGCCTCAGCTTATGCCTTGGAGGCGTTTTGTATCATCTTTTTTGGTGTTTGGCCTCTCTATCGGTTGCGATACAGGTGGTGCTTCTTGATCCTGCGCACCAGGGAGTCTCTGCGGTCTTCACTCCCTGTGCGGTAGAGTCGGTGCTCCGTGTTTTGTGTGGTCTTTGGAACCGACGTGGTTGTTGTGCTCTTGAAGTTGTCGGCTTTTCGTGTGCTTCTGTTGTGGGTCTCTGGTGGAGAGTCCCCTTCGGTGGGCCCTGTGTTGTCTTGGGCTATCGGTGCGATTGTGTGTGCTGCACCTTGAGCATTTTTCGATGCTTCCTATTTTTGTGCCTTAAGGGCTGGGGCCATCATGGCCTGTTGTTCCCTTTCAGGCTTGCGGTTCTTTGCGTGTGGCTTTTGGAGGGTCTCTGGTAAAGAGTCCTTCCTATTAGCCCGTGTTGTTTTGGCCGCTGGTGCACGTGTGTTGCACTTTGCTTAGTTTTGGTGCTTGTGGTAGCACCGTGTGCTCGTGCTCGAATGTTTCAGTTTTGTGCCATTTGGAGTCTTGGTGGATTGTGTTGTACCTTGAGTGGCTCCTGGTGCTTGTGATAGCACCATGTGTTGTGCGTGTGTCTATTCGTAAGATTTAAGTGTCGTTTCACGACTTCGCTCGGTGTTGGAGGCGTTGGGCTTTCCGCCTCTGGGACACTTTGTGCTGGCCTATGCCTTGTGGTTTTACCATTGCCACTGTGGGGAGGCTGCTTTGCCTTGTCTTGGTATCCCTATCGGTGGTACACCAGGCTTTGGTCGTAGTATGTGTCTGAGTTTTCCCTCTCGCTTTGGGAGCGAGTGTGTTCGGTGGTGGTACCGTTCTTCTGTCTGGGTCCCTATGAGGTCGACGTGTTGTCCTCGACCTCTGCGGTTGTTTTGGTTCTTGTGTGGTGGTGCATCTTTTTGGTGGTTGGCATATTGGTACCCGCGCTGAGCCCTGGGTGCCCATGGCGGGTGTGCTGCCAACTCTTCGTTGGTTCTCCCGTTGTGCGTGGTATTGGTAAGTCTGTAAGCCAATGGCGGAGTCTCCGTTCAGTTGGTTTGGTGACAGTGAGGCCTATTGGCTTGCTAGTACTCGACCACGTGGTTTGTTGACATTATGAGGTGCCAAGTTCTGGCTTGACTTCAGACGTCTTCCGTGCTTCTGTTGCGATGTGTTGTGCTATGGAGCATGTGGTTTCCCAGTCTTGTGGCTCCACGTGCATTTGGTGTCCTTGTTGGACCACGAGGAAGGTTTGGGTGAGACCTAGTGGTGATAGTGGATGTCGTTTTCGCGTGTTGAGGTTTCTCTGCGTGCATTTACTGTCCCTATTGGACCGCGAGGAAGGTCTGGGTGAGACCTAACGGTGACAGTGGACGTTGTTCCGTGTGTTGAGGATTCTCCGTGAGCATGTTGTTGCTCTGGTTCTCGTTGCTCGTGTGGCTTCTCGGTTGGACTAGTGACCGATGCTAGCTACTGCTAGTAGCGTGAGACTGTTCCCCTGAGTGTTGTGCTTGACTCTCAGGTGTTTTTCCTGGTTGTTGTCAGCAACTGTGTACTCTGTCAGGTTTCGCTGGCGATAGAGTGAGTTGTTGACCATCGATTCTCGTGTTGCTATCGGCAAATGCGTCCTCTGTCGAGTTTTGCTGGCGACAGAGTGGGTTGCTGGTCGGCTGGTCCCAACAGCGGGGTCTGTTGGTGGCTGCAGTCGTGCAGTTTTTGCAGGGCATTTTCTGATGTTCTGGTCAGTTTTGGCATTGCTTGGCACTTGTGGGGTTGTCATTCCGTTTGGACGCCCCACGTGTGGCTGGAGTGATCCGTTGGTTTCTCGGCTTGGTGCTCCACCCGCGTGTGGAGCGTGTTGTGAGCCGTTAGGTTTTCGGTTGTGCGCTCCCCATGTGTTTGGAGCCCGTTGTATGAGCTGTTGGTGTAGATACGGTTTTTCGCCCCTCGAAAAAATGACGCTATCCACTCGTGCCAAGAATTTGGGAATCAGAGCGTGGTTTTTGGGTTTTTTCTCTTCGAAAAAAAGGAGGAAGTTGTGGGGTGTAGTGGGAGAGAAAAAAAAAGAAGTGAAGTTGTGCGTGTGTGCACGATGACTGTGTGATCGCCAAGCGCGCGTGGGCACCAAATGAAATGGGCAAAGGGAAAGACGGACGTACTTACCTTTCACCCAAAGAAACGGGAGGTTCGTGGTGGGTTCTGCTTCCTTCTGACGCTGGCCAACCGACGAGGAAGATCCAATGTCGGTTACCTTGCAAAATGGAAGACAACAGGGAATAGATGAAAAGAGATTAGGCTATGAAGTGTGGTAAAATGTAAATGTGCAGAAACAAAGAAAACATACAATTGGAGAGTAACAGACCTCGTGGAGGTGGTGTTAAACCCCTAAGAAATGGGTGGATGGGGAGAATGCTATGTGCACGTGTGTGTATGTAGGAGGGTGTGATGCATGTTTAACAAGAACAAAAAAATGAGAATGAAAGGGGGTGTAAGGAGAGAATTGGCGGTGCAGCCCGGTGATGACGAAAGACGGGGAGAGTGAAAGAGTTGATGGAGATCCTCCCGCCACGCTCCAATGCTTCCGCCACGTGGAGAGGAAGACACGGGGATGACAGTTCGGCTCCGAATCACACTGCATTGGTTCGTCGGATTCTCGCCTCGGATGGATGGAACACGGATGCTTAGAGGTCGAGAGAGGAATTTGGCAGGGCTTCGCCGTGCTTGGAGATGGATCCCAAATGAGGACCCCTTGGGTCTGTATTTATAGTCGGAATCGCGTCCTATGCAGCGGACGTTTATTAGGCCTAAAGGGCGTCCGCCTCACAAGCCGTGTTTTACATAACCCGCTGGATTTACGGGGATTTGACATTTTCATCATGGACGTAGCTGTAAGCTAGGTCCTAAATTGCGTCCGAATGGCTAGTCGCGTTTTCTTAGGCAAATCGAATCTTTGACAAAGTTCGATCCTTGATTTGATGTTTATAAAATGCGGCGAGCCACCTGGACGCGCTTTCAAACAACATCATGATTGCTGACATGGCGTCCATTAAATGGAGCTGACAGGGCGCGGTCAGAAATCTTGACTTTAAATCGCGGCGAGGCTGCAGGACGCAGTTCAGAAATAGCCCATGTGTCTAATTACAGGTTAGATGTGCGTCGGTGACTGCCGGTGCGCATCGATCCTACAAGAGACGTCCGCTGGTGTGGACGCGATTTAATGAAGTTCATCAGACCCTTTTGGGAAGTTTTCTAAAAATCCTAGAATGATCTGAAAAATAAGAACACCACTCAAGAGGTTAATTGAGAAAGAGCCATTGTGAAGTATCGCAGTGTGACATGAAATTTACCCAATGTGAAGCCAAATTGGCGTGTCTACAGCTGCCTCGCCTGGGTGTCTGCTTTGCAGGGGAGCGAAGTGGAGGGATACGGAATGGAGTGTAATGGAGTGAAGTGAGATAAAGCGTAGTGGAGTGGAGTGTAGTGGGAGCATACTGAAAAGTAGACACCAAGGTGTGATGAGACACGCCTCAGCAATACATGATAGAAGCTTTTCGTCAATTTAGAGTGGAGTTGTTCGGGGAAAACTTTAAGAGAAAACTCGATGCTTTGGACGGAAAAAAAAGGAAGTGTGTGCGTGGGCACGGGAAGGAGGGAGATCAACTTCCAACGTCGGGGAAGTACCTAAGAACACAATCTGTTAGGTTGCCCCATTGGGGGTGTCTGCCACTGCCGCAGGTGGATCTCTGGGAGTAACTGAAAAATAAAGTAGGTATCCAAAGTCCAAAGCAACTGAGTTTCTCAAAAGGACGATCTTTAAACAACAACACAATGAACTGAGTACTTGGCTTGGAATGGAATATTCCATGTTATCTGTGATTTTAAGAACAAGTGGCTCTCTCCAATCAAGAACGAGAGTGATTCTCCAAAGTTATGCTCAAGGTTCTATATGATGCATGCTGGGCTAAAAGAAGAACATAGGACAAAAGAAAATATAAAATAATCAATGATAATATTGTTATGCCATGGAAGTCAGGATGCCGGAGGGAACCGTCATCCTTCTGTGGCATAACGTCCTATCCTCAAGTTGTAAGACTCCTCTGGAATTATCATTATTTTTGGCGGAGGAGGGGAACTCAAACTCCAGTTTTGTCAGAGCCTCGAGGTCCTTGATGTGTTCTAATAAAGTATATCATATAGTAAGATGCAATATGTACAATACCGAGGTAGCGTTTTCCGAGGATGATCATGTATTGCATGGCGAAAAGACATCCAGATCCTGTGCTCAAAGATTGATTAGTATTGACAAGCAACAAATAATAGAGTGAAAAATAATGAAAACAATGCTGCTTGTAAATTGCGGCTGGAAGACTGGACGCCTATCAATTGTGAATTGCGTCCGTTATGTTGGACGCTATTCAAATTGTTGGTGGGAGAGATCCTGAACATTATTATTATTGGGGGCCTCATTTTCTAATACGGCATGCACTTTTGCTAAAGATGGTTATATGAAAAACCATGCCGCCCACACTCTTGAACACCAAGAGGTCCCCAAAGCTCATCCCGTGAGCGGATGCAAACCTCCCCCAACCTTCAGCAAAGTGCAAACCTCTGCTATCATCGCCAATCTTGATGCTTCTGGCTTCTACAAAGAGGGCTCAAGAGTGTGACACGTGTCAAATTCTCTCTAATGAACCTCTGCCATATTATGTGGCAAAGCCTGAAGCAAAACTTTGAAGAACTTGAACTTCCGAGGCCGGACATGTTCGTTCTTCAGTTATGGCGAGAATAGAATAACCCTCCACAAGGACTGAACTTCATCTGAAAAGGGATAACAGAAAGTTCGATGAAGCAGCTTTGTGGCGTAAAAGGGTCATTATGGGTAATAGGGACTTTTTCTTGATTTTCTCACTCCCGGAGCAGTGAGAGCATTGAAGTCCTTCTTACCGATGATAGTGTAGGAGTGCATCTTCAACTTTGAATCATGGTGGGGCACTTTTGGCATTTCCTTGAATTAGCGTCCAGTTGGGACGCCGCCCTTCTCTCTCTCTTTTTTTTTTTAATGCGTCCAACATATTGGACGCTTATGGAAAGTAAATGGCGGTCGGATAAACATACGCTTATACAATCTTAACGGCGTCCACTGCACTGGACGCGATTCAAAAGGGTCAAACTGATTTGACAGCTTTGGCCTCTTCCCATTCAATGGGACATGGGGCATCGGTTGCTACAGGAGATGGCTCATCTCCGGGATTCCTAGTGTTCCGCACCTTTCTCCTCCTCATCCAAGGGTGAGAGGCTTCCATTGAATCAAAGAGAAGAGAGGGGAGGGAAGTGCTTGAGAGAGAGGGACAGAGGGAGGAAGGGCTTTGAAGATGGAGCATGGTGGATCATCCTCTCATGGATCAAGAGGACAATTTCAAAGATTGAATCAAGTGAAAGGGCATATTTGCAAACTAGTTCAAGCGAAGATGGTAAGCTATTTTTGCTCTTGATTAGCTTTGCTTTTACTTGTTACTAATATTTGATTTGGTGCTCTTCCTTCTTGTTTCCTTTTCTTTCTTTCTTCCCCACTTCTTCCCTTCTAAATCACGCCCACCTATTGTAGGATTTCCCATTATTCCCAAGTAACCGACACTTCATGCGCCTTCCTTGGCTCCACCACTTGACTTCTAACATCACTCCTAACATGTCTGCCATCCTTAGACAATGGGGGCTTAGTAACCTCACCGTCCATGCTAAAAGGTACCACGAAATTCACCTAGATTGGGCATCTCTCGGGGCTCTGATCGAATTATGGCATCCTCAAACCAACACATTTATCTTCCGAACCTTTGAAGCCACTGTCCTTCTGGAAGAGGTTAAACTTTTATTAGGTTTGAAGTGGATGAAGCGGGACGGAGAAGATGGAATGGTGACCATGACACGGTATTATACGAGCAAGGCGGTGCTTGAGAGCTTGATGGATCCAAGGGAGGCACAAAGCATCCGAGCTCCGCAAGGGATAAACCTCCAAAAGCTGGCGGCCTGGACAATGAGGGAGATATCGAAAGCGAGAGATGATGAGAGGCTCGAGTTGGTGATGCGGGGGTTCGCCATCTGCGTGGTGGGTGCGCTACTCTTCCCTTCAATCGACAGCGTCTTGGAGGAGGATCAACTTGGCGCGGTGTGCGCTATTTGGGAAGGAGAGAAGTTAGGGCCAGCGGTGTTAGCCTTTCTCTATAGTGGGCTTACGGCGGCGAGCTTGGGTAGGCCTCCATATGGATCTATGCTTTTATTAACTTGTTGGACTGACCTACACTAAGTTTTTCTTGAGTAATGACGTTGCAAGCTCGTCCCGGATCTTCTCCAAAAGTCCACTTAAGCACGGGGATCATATCGTGGGCTTGGAAGGGCGTGTGGCGAACCGGGCGCCACAACTCAAGACGCAGGCGGATTGGCGAGATTTCTTCCGAGATATGCCCGAGAGCGCCTTCTCTTTCATTCCGTCGCCACTTCTTGCCCGGGATGTGCGGACTCAGCTAGCACCCGATGTGGATTTGCGGTTAATCGGGTCTTCCGAATTTGTTCTCTACAATCCACATCGCTGTCTCCCACAGCTCGGCATTCCAAGATGCATTTTCGAGGGACCATCCCACCTCCCACCGATTAAATGACATGACATCGGTACTAACAATGATGGCGAGGAGGTGAACACAATAAATGCTATATGGAAGATCTGCACCTTTAGGAGACCGGTTCTGAATGTAACGGAGATTGAAAATGACTAGATGACCTATGTAAGGGAGCTTAGGAAATTGTGGCCCAAAGTGGTCGTTTGTAAACGACGTGATTAACTTTGAGATCGTTTCCTTGATGCAACAAATCGTTTCCTTAACATGGCCAAAACTGTCCCTTGAATGTGATTGTGTCATCTAAAATGCAAGGATTATCTCCTCAACATGGGACCTCGGATGGCACCTCAAAATGCGTCCATGACAGAGGCCGCCTATAAATTTTGAATTGCGTCGCCAAATCCGAGCGCAATTTACAACATCCTTTCAAACCTCAAAAGGCGCACCTCTATGGTTTCTGCGCCAGGCAACAATTACTCTGAATCGCGGTGACCAATTGTGGCGCGATTCGACCCGACCTTTCTCATTCTACGTCCGCCTATATGGACGCCCTTCGAAATTCAAACTTCAAACCTTGGCACCCATGCCCGATGCAATGATGACTTTTATAATCGCGGCGACCATGCTGGGCGCATTTCCAACACGGTTTCTTTAAAATGCGGCTTCTGCTGTGGATGCGATTTCAGATCTTCGCCGGAACGGCAAAATGACCCACAGGGTGACTATTCCGGCCATATCGAACCAACCTCTAACCTCTTCTTCTTCTTTCTCCCTAATCTCTATCTTTCTCTCCTAACCTTTTCTCTAAACTCTCTCTTTCCCTCCTAACCTTAATCCCGCGGCAATGGCGAAGCGGCGGAGGGTGGAGGAAAGCGAAGGCTCGCCAGAGGAGGCGATGGCGGAGGGCGCAAAGGCGGTGGAGGAGGCGTCTGTGGCGACACCGAGGACGGCGGAGCTCTCCGCCATGGTGGCGGAAATGACGGCGACAACGGGGGAGTTGGCCCTCATCCCGGTGGGCTAGGTAGCAGAGCCGGCGAGCGAAGAAGAGGAGGATGACGACGACGATGAGGAGGCGATGAAGGAGGACTGAGTGGAGCGCCGCCGCGGCCAGCATGGTCGGGAGATTCCCTCCCGACCGGAAACGGTAAGTCCCCCTCCCTCTTCTTTTTGGATTCAGGTAGAAAGGGGAAGGAGGGGAAGGCGGATGTCACCGGGAAGGAGGAGGGCGCGAACTGCATCCAAAGCAGAGGACGCAGCCAGTTCCCATGAAATGTGGGCGCGGAAATGGGGATAAAATGCGGCCGCCTGGCGGGCGCGAATTCGGGCCTTAAATGCGCCCCTTGGTTAGGCGCGGATTAGGAGATGAAATGCGCCCTCTGCTTTGGACGCCTTTCAGAGGCTATCTGAGGGTCGTTTTGCTCTGCACAGTTATCTTCTTTAATGTGTTTTGAGACTTATGCTTGATTTGTTTGTGCATTGCAGGGAGTGATGAAGGCGAGGACCATGTGGCCCCTTGTCCTGGGAGCATACCAGGGGCTCCCAGACTTCCAGAGAGAGAGGGTCCGGGAGATGGGGTTCGGGCCGATCTTGGAGATCGAGCCCTTCTTTATTGACCTACCCCTGGTCCAGGTTCTGAGGGTGAGATGGGACAGGGTTAGCAGGACCTTCCTGTTCCCATGGGGCCATATGGTCCCGAGCTTGGAGGACGTGACCCGGATCACCGGGTTATGCATCAACGGGGAGGCGATGAGCAGCATGACGTATGCCGACTACACCGAGCAGGCGCAGAGTCTCCTGGGTTTAGATCCCCACAGAGACGAGGCAGGAGATCGGAGGATGGTCGGGCGAGTTGCCTTGCTGGAGACTTTAGGGCTGGCCGGAGTGCGCCAGCGGTCGGAGGAGACGCTGCAGGATTTTGTGCAGTGAGCGGCGGGGCTAGCGCATGCGGCGTACGGCCAAGACCCTGCGGACAGAGACCGAGCAGACCAGGACCTCCGATGGTTCCTGGTCTTCTTTTTCGGAAAGATCCTCTTTACCACGAAGGGTGACAGCATCCATTGCCGATTCCTGGAGCTACTCGAGGACTTGGGCAGAGTCGGGGACTATGCATGGGGTGCGGCCCTCCTGGCCCACACCTTCGCGGATCTCTCTGCCGGTACTGGGCGAGAGACGACAGTGGGCGGCTTCGCGCCCTTCCTACAGCTATGAACTTTTAATTTGCCCTTCCTGCATTAAATTGATCGGCAATTGAATTTATTAAATATGTGACTGGCTGGTGTGTGTGTGCAGGTGTGGAGTTACTACTACTTCCCCCTGGGCAGGGCGACCGAGGTGCGCCCAGGTGCGGTACCCCTCGCCCAACGTGGCTTCCGAGGGTGACCACAACCACATACTCCTACCAGCTAGAGGTCCTCCACCGAGATGTTCGCGACTTCTCGGCACTTCTGGTATGCACCTTATGCTTCCCTCTAACCTATGCATGTGATTTGGTTACGTGACTGACTCGATGCATATGTAGGTTGTTTGGGAACCCTACGTAGGCATGGGGGACGAGGACCAGCCATGGGTGGAGGGTGGTGAAGGATCGAAGTGAAGGTGTGGAAAAGATCTAGAAGGGGGGGGGGGGATGAATAGATCTAAGCCACTTTTTGCGGAAGCTTATACAATTTAAAAACACTTTTGAATCAGAGGCAATTTTATCAGTGAAAAACCACAGATCTGATGAGATTTGAGTGAGTTGGTAAAATAGATGTGAAACAAGTTGATTAAGTGAATATTAACCGATCCTATGCAAGCATCTAACGGATGAAATGATCAAACCACAATTAGACAAATGCACAAGGATTTTTAGGTGGTTCGGAAATCACCCAAGTGATTCCTACATCCACCCCTCACACCCCGTGAGGATTCACTAAAACAACTGGGTAACACACCACTGGAGCCTGACAACTCCAACACTTGAGAGCTTACAACTCACACAACTTCTAGAGCAAGACTACTCTAGAACAACTGAGCAAGACTGCTCAACACAACCTTGAGTTAGACAACTCAAACTGAGCACAACGGCTCACAACAACCTGAGCACAATGCTCACACAACTTGAGCACAATGCTCACATAAGACTTGCTAGACACCAACTCAAGACATAGACCTTCTAGCAACAGATCTAGTCGAAAATGAGAGCACTAATGAGAGCTATGCAGAAGCACTTGCATAATCTCAAAAGATATCTCAGAAGAACAGAAGTACAATGAATTGTATTAAATAACTTCGTTCTTCAAGTGTACTCCCTTGTAGAAGCTTGGATTGGGAAGAGGCTTGCAATCTTGAAGTCCAAAACCGATGCTCTGCACTTTGGAATTGTTGGATCTTCCTTGAGTTCTTCTCCAACGAAGGCTTCTACTGGATCTGCTTCCTTGAGATGCTTCAGAGGTTTCTTCAGGGATCACACTCCAACTCTCACACTTGAATTAGTGAGAATTGGTCTTCTGGAAGCACACGGAGAGCAGAGGAGGGAGACGACCTCTTGTAGCCGCCAGGAAACTTGGGTCTCTTCTGATGTGATGGGGGGCCGATTAGGGACCTTTTATACCCAAAAGATTCCAAAGATACCCTTTGGGTACAAGGGCACACGATTCTAGGTTGATACCCCATCGCCCTAGGCTGACACGTGGCAAACATCCATCTTAGGATGGAATCTTTCCGTAGTGTGTCGACCTGCCCTGGTGGTGGTGTCGACACACTGCCCAATCTTGAAACAGGCTGTTCTGGGAATTGATCCAGTGTCGACCTGCTTTGGTATTGTGTCGACCTGCTATCCTGGTTCTGAAAACAGCTGTTCTGGGAGCAGGATCCAGTGTCGACCTGCCCTGAGAGTGCGTCGACCTGAGTAGTGTAAATCCTGGAATCTGCAACTC
Source organism: Colocasia esculenta (assembly GCA_014218235.1). Lineage (NCBI taxonomy): Eukaryota > Viridiplantae > Streptophyta > Magnoliopsida > Alismatales > Araceae > Colocasia > Colocasia esculenta. The sequence goes on from CM024753.1 coordinate 35,084,745, forward strand.
GTGTCGACCTGCTTCTGGACTAGTGTCGACACAGTCTAGGCAATTCTTCAGCTTTTTGCCTTTGAGACTGAGGTGTTGTGTCGACACCATTGAGGGGTGTGTCGACACTTCTTTTGCAAAAAGTGTTTGTACCTGAAAATTAAACACATATATCATTAGTTAAATGATTTATCATGAACATAAATGATAAATGTGATTTGAAACATGCTTTTTGAACATTGACTTCAGGTATGATGTTTTTGACATGTTTCATTTAAATTGCTTTAAAATCACCTCTTGTCATCATCAAAATAGGAGGGAAATGATATGAATATACACTCAACCCAACAATCTCCCCCTTTTTGATGATGGCAACAATAAATCCATATTACAATGTGGTTTTGATGAAGTGTGATTTTAAGCAATTTTTGTTATTCACATTTTTATTTTCTTTTTGTTTAAACTTGTCAAAGACCTTTTGATATTTTTCAGTAACAGTTGATGATGTATTTGTGGAACACAATGTTACTTGAAATGAGAATTTTTGTACACAGAAGTCAAGCAACTTGACAAGTATTCAAACAATCACATTCACATAAAGATTTTCATTCACATTGAAGTCACAATTGAAGATTTCATTCAAGCTAAGCAGAAAAGCATTTCATTTCATTCATCAAGAGAACCATTACAATCATTCCAAAGATTACAAAAGAACATTAACATTTCTCTTTCTTTCTTTCTTCTCCCCCTTTGACATCATCAAAAGAAAAATTACATTAAGTAGAGATGGAGGAGGAGGAGGAAGGGGAAGTAAGATGGTCTCAATGTCAGACATTCTTTTCTCCATAAAAGTCAAGCTGGACTTGATTTGATCTTGAATGGTTGTGAGTTTGGTGTGCAAGAAGTGTTCCATTCTATCTGAATTCTCTATCAAGGTAGCTTGAATTCTTGCTAGATCAGCTGCAATGGGCTGTGAAGATGATGATGATCCAGCTGACCAACCAGGTCTATGCATTATCTTGAATTCCTTTGTCAAATCAGATATCTGTGTATCAATGTGCTCATTGAAGTTCCTCATGCTTTCCAAATCATCCACAAAATGAGCAAAGGACAGTCTTGTGCTGGTGATCTCATGTAATGTCTGTTTGGTGTTGAAGACATCAGCTTGGGAATTTGCCAAAATTCCCTTGAGAACTGTCTCCAATTTTTGCTGGTGCTCCTTCAGCTGTAATGAGGCATCTGCCAGTGTACCAATCAGTCTGTTGAATCTTTGAGCTGCATAGTCTGAGGCAGCTTTTTGTTCTATGAATTTGGCAGATACAGTGTTCTCCAATCTTTGAATCCTCAACTCAAATGTTTCTGACATGGTTTGGATGGAGGAGTTCAGGGTTTCAAACTTATCATTTAGGAAGGAGATCAATTCTGGTGGAACAGGAGGCCCACCAGAAGATGTGGATGCTTGAAAATTGGGTTGAGGAGAGAAATGGGGAAACTGAGGTGAGAGTGGGGCATGAAAAGGAATGTCACCTCCAGTTGAAATTTGAGGCTGTTCCTCATTCAAAGGAGGCTGATCCTCTTGACTTTGGGGCTGGTCCCCTTCAGCTGGAGGTTGTTCCTCTTGAGTTTGGGGCTGGTCCCCTTGATCTTGAGGCTGTTCCTCCTGAGCTTGGGGCTGTTCCCCTTGATCATGAGGTTGTTCCTCCTGAGCTTGGGGCTGTTCCCCTTGATCATGAGGCTGTTCCTCCTGAGCTTGGGGGGCCTCAACCACAACTGGCCCTCTCCTTACTTGATTTCCCTCCAGTCTAAATCCCATAAATTTTTGAATATTCTTGAAGGTGTAGATGTTGGGCTTAGGAATAGATTGGGATTTCTCATTCTCCAAGGGCACACCAAAATGCTGGAAGACTGAGGTCAGATGTGCAGCATATGGTAGAGATCTTTTGAGGTCCTTCCTTGTTGTTTCAGATATGATTTGATACATAATGACATGAAGATTGATTTTGATATCTTTGACCATGCAATACAGAATAAACCTCTGAATATCTGTCAACCTGTCCCTTCCACCACCTTGAGGAGTGATAATGGTGGTCAATATGTGGTGGAGGATTCTCAACACAGGGGGAAAGAATTTGTGTTGAATCTTGTAACATGGGTTTGTTTGGGATCAGATGCATCAGAAGGTAGGCCTGTCATGATGGAATAGGCTTCATGAAGATCAAATTCAAATTGATGATAATCTGCCCCTTCATCTGGTACTTTGAAAATAGAGGCAGCTATATCAGTTGGCATATCAATTGCTATTCCCTTAACCTTTGATTCATACCCTTCATCTGTGCATGTCAGGTTCTTGTAGAATTCCCTAACAAGTCTTGGATAAGAAATTTGAAACTCAGAAATGAATGGTAACCAAGACTGAAAGGAAAAATAGGTCTGAATTTCTGGAAATGTGTCTGCTAGCTGAACATCTGATAAGTCCACTATCCTGGGCTTTAGAATGAGCTTGGCTTCACTAGAGGTGTCTTGAGGCTTGGAGGACTCAGACGAAGATGAAGATGATGACTCTGAAGAGTCTCCAGAAGGAGAGCCCGGATTCTCTGTTCTAGAAACCCTACCTCTGCCTGAAGAAGATGGTCTACCCCTCTTGGCTGCCCTTTGAGGTGCTGAAGAGGATCCTGGTTGCTCGGCAGGATCATTCCTTCTTTTAGATCTTCTTTCGGATTGGGCAACGACAATGTCTGCCGGAATCGGCCTTGAAGAGGTCCTGGACCTTGCGCCACGGCGGGGACCCAACTTCCTGACCATGGTGCAAGGAAGGAGTGGAATTCGTAGAGGATGGAAGAGTGGAGAGGTGATGGAAAGAAGGATGAGATTTAGAGAGAAATGGTGAAGATTTCTTGCCGGAAATGATGAGAATGTGGCCGTCGGGTCGACCTGATGCCTAAAAGGGGTGCAGTGGTGCACTGCCCCGCAGGAACAAAAAGGGCTTATCATGAACCCGAACGGTTTGAAAAACATCAGGCAAGGGTTAGTGTCGACACAGATGAAGGTAGTGTCGACCTGACCTAGGAAGTGTGTCGACACGAGATAAATGGTGTCGACCTGACCTTTGAAGAAAATTTGAATTTTTGTGAGAGGAAAAATTTGAGAAATTTTGGGACATCTTTAGAATGATAAGCAATGAGGGAATTATCATTTCAAGGATTTTTAAGAGGCTTAAAAATTCATTTGTTATATTTTGCAAAAATTCATCACAATTCAAGTTTTCAAACAATTTCCAACAGGATATTAGCATTCCAAGACTTGAATCAACAAAATGAGAAATTGAGGGATATAATATATCTAACAATCAACTATAAACTACCATATTTCTCAACTTTAAAGAATTAAAGATGTCATCTAGACTAAATACAATTGTGTTGAAAATAAAACACAATCTCAAAGAACAACTGGATGAGGAATGAAGATGATTCTTTCTAGACACATCTCCAATAATGTTCACATTTTGTTCTTTTAACAAACTATCAAATGATATAAATCTCTTTCACTCAAGTACTAGTGCTTTTTACACCATAGTCCCTGGATACTTAAGATTTAGTCATTGTCAAGTCTCAAAGGGGTAAATGATGGCCTTTTGACATGAAAATATACGTTTTGTAGACGCCAATATTTCCAGTTACTCAGTCATCATCAAAAACATAGCACATTTTGCTTTTGTTTTGAATTTATTTTTATTTTGATCCCCCTTTGAACAGAGTTAGCAATAGTGCCTCATGACATACATGGCACTTCATTCATTGTGAAGGTGTGCAGTTTCTCAGCACAAGTGCCATTGCTCTGTTGGATTTTTAAAATTTTGGAGAGTTTGTGAGATAGAAATCAAATACATCCAATCATCAGTTGCAAACAAGGAAATGTTTTAAATTCAAGGCACAAGTTGATGTTTAGTCTAGGAAGAGATCTGAATTTCTGTGGGTTGAGAGATATAGTTGAAAGTTGATTAGTAAAAAATATAATAGATCACTCAAGGTTCATTTTGAGACTCTAGACTTCGAAATGATGACATCATGCAAGGAATTGATGAGATTCAAGAAAAGTTTTGAATTTTGCAAAGTCATGACTTGTGAATTTTCTAGCTCCCCCTGAGATGATGATTTCAATCACTTTTCATCAAAATAAAGATATGTAAATTTTGGAAATCAGAAAAGTTTTCTTCTTGGACAACAAAGACTCCCCCTCAACAATTGCATATCCATTTCTTGGTACTTGGCGGAGTCATATACTCACGCATAATGAAAGGTTTCCAGACAAGCCTAACTTGTCCTTCTCCAAACACTATTTGATATACCAAGAAATTTCAATACAATAAGAGTTGAAGAATTCATTATCAAAAAGAAATGGAAGTGAAAATAAGCAAGATTTTGAAATCAGAAAAAGTATCCTCTTTGAACAATAGAAGCTCCCCCTCAACAATTGCATATCAATTTCTTAGTACTTGGCGGAGACATATACTCTCGCATAGTGAAAGTGTCCAGACAGGCATAACTTGTCCTTCTCCAAATCACCATTTGATATACCAAGAAATTTCAACACAATAAGAGTTGGAGAATTTATTGTAAAAAGGGGAATAGAATTGAAAGTGAGAGAGATATGAACAATGTAACTCAAGGAAGCAAAGAATTATGAGATGCAAAGAACTCCCCCTTAGATAATGCATTACACTCAACCCAAACCTTGAGAGAGATCATGAAGGTGGACATTTACAAAGACCAAGTTCTCTCCTTAAAGATGAAAATCTGTTTTCAGGAAGGGGTTTAGTGAATATGTCTGCAATTTGTTTTTCAGTTTCAATGAAGTGGAGTTCAAAGGATTTCTTGGCAACCTCATCTCTCAAGAAATGATGCCTAATTTCAATGTGTTTTGTTCTGGAGTGCTGAATGGGGTTTTTAGACAAATTTATGGCACTAGTGTTATCACATAGGATGGGTACACACCCTAAATCTTGGTTGTAATCAAGAAGTTGATGTTTCACCCAGAGAATCTGAGTTCCACATCTACCTGCTGCAACATATTCAGCTTCTGCAGTTGACAGAGCAACTGAATGTTGCTTCTTAGAAGCCCAAGAGATAAGGCACCCACCTAGAAATAGACACAAGCCACTTGTGCTTTTTCTATCTAATTTACACCCAGCATAATCAGCATCACAATAGGCAAACAGATCTAACTTGCAACCAGCAGGATACCAAATGCCTAAGTCACATGTTCCAACAAGATATTTGAAGATTCGTTTAACAGCAAGCATGTGACTTTCTTTAGGATTAGATTGGAATCTAGCACATAAACACACACAAAACTGAATATCAGGTCTAGAAGTTGTAAGATAGAGCAGAGAGCCAATCATACCTCTGTAGGTCTTTGGATCTACTGACTTACCAGATGGATCTTCTTCTAGTTTAGCATTAATTGCAATTGGTGTGCTTGAGTGCTTGAGGTTCTGAAAGTCAAACCTCTTTAATAGCTCCTTGACATATTTGGTTTGACTGATGAAGATTCCTTCATGTGTTTGGTTAACCTGCAATCCCAAAAAGAATGTTAAATCTCCCATTAAGCTCATTTCAAATTCATTCTTCATTTGATTTGAAAATTCAGTGCAAAGGCCTTTATTGGTTGATCCAAATATTATGTCATCAACATAAATTTGGACTACAATTATTTGATTTTTAACTATTTTTGTGAACAATGTTTGATCAACATTACCTCTAGAATATCCTTTTTCAAGTAAAAAGGAACTCAACCGGTCATACCAAGCTCTTGGAGCTTGCTTAAGACCATAGAGAGCCTTATTAAGCTTGAAAACATGGTTAGGATATTTTTCATTTTCATATCCAGGAGGTTGTTCAACAAAAACATTTTCCTTTATATATCCATTTAAGAATGCACTTTTGACATCCATTTGATAGACTTTGAATTTCATGGAGGATGCAAAAGCAAGGAAAATTCTGACAGCTTCTAGTCTAGCTACAGGGGCATATGATTCTTCAAAGTCAATTCCAAATTCTTGGTTATACCCCTTTGCAACTAGCCTAGCTTTGTTTCTTATTACTTGACCAGTTTCATTTAACTTATTTCTGAAAACCCATCTAGTACCAATCACTGCTTGGTCACTAGGTCTAGGTACTAATTCCCATACTTGATTTCTTTCGAATTGATGAAGCTCATCATGCATGGCATTAATCCAATCAGAACTGGATAAGGCTTCATCAATTGACTTGGGTTCAATTTGGGAAATTAGAGCTAGTGGGTCTTCTTCAATATTTTGCAAGAAGGATGATCTGGTCCTTACTCTATCATTCAAATTGCCAACTACACTGTCTAATGGGTGATCTCTCAGATATCGAGGTTCAGAAATTACCTGTTGAGAAGTACCCACTTCTGGAGCAATGTTACCTGACCCACTTGAAGATGGTGAGTTGTTGTTCAGGTTCTCTTCATTATTGACAAGCTCCTCAACAGTTGGTGAAGAATCCACAATGAGGTCATCCTCTTCATTGTCTTGTCTTTCCCTGCAAGATTTAGAATCATTAGTGGAAAAGGAATTTTCATCAAAAATAACATGTGGAGATTCTTCAACAGTTTTGGTTTTTAGAATGTACACTTTGAAAGCCCTTGACACTTCAGAATAGCCAAGGAAGATAGCTTCCTGACTCTTAGCATCAAACTTGTCAAGGTTTTCTTTGTTATTATTGTGTACAAAGCATTTGCACCCAAAAGTTTTGAAATAAGAAACAGTTGGCTTTTTGTTTTTCAACAATTCATAGGGGGTTTTTCTGATCTTTGGTCTGATCAAAGCTCTATTTAGGATATGATTGGCTGTGTTAACAGCTTCAGCCCAGAAGGATTTGGGCAGATTACTTCCTAAGAGCATGGATCTAGCCATTTCCACAAGAGTTCTATTCTTTCTTTCCACAACTCCATTTTGTTCTGGAGTTCTAGGTGAAGAAAACTTGTGAAATATTTGAAATTCAGCACATAGATCAGAAAAGGATGTGTTATCAAATTCACCCCCATGATCAGTTAAAATGTTTTTGATTTTATATGGATAAGTTGTTAAGATAGTGGTACAGAAATTCCTGAATTCAAGGCAAGTATCACTTTTGTGGGATAGAAAGATAACCCAAGTAAATCTAGTAAAGTCATCAATGATTACAAACCATATCTCTTGCCACTTAAGCTTAGAACTCTTGTTGGCCCAAAAAGGTCCATGTGAAGAAGTTCTAGTGGCCTAGATGTAAGTACCTCATTGAAGGTTTTAAAAGATTTCCTAGTTTGTTTTCCTTTAGCACATATCCCACAAACTTGATCTTCAACATTAGAAAAAGATTCAGGAAGACCCTTAACCAAGTTCAGTCTTAACAACTTATTCAATGTTCTGAAACTTGCATGGCCAAGTCTTTTGTGCCAAGTCCATGCAATTTCATCTTTATTTGCAACAAAGCAAAGATTTTCAGAAAAGTTTTTATTAAGGTTGATCATGTAGACATTGTTTTCTCTTTTTCCAAAGAATTTGATTTTATCAGTTGATGAATCAATTATCTTACAAAAATCAGATTCAAACACTTTGTGACCTTTGTCACATAGTTGGCTGATACTGAGCAAATTATAATCAAGACCATCAACTAATAAAACATTATCTACTGAGTTTGAAGAAGTTTGACCAACCTTTCCAGATCCAATGATCTTTCCTTTATTTTTACCTCCAAATGTAACTGACCCTCCCTCCTTTTCAAGCAGGAATGAGAATTTGGCTCTGTCTCCCGTCATGTGTCGTGAACACCCACTGTCAAGAAACCATACATTGGTGTTGGGTGCACGACCTTCCTGCAAAAAGATCAGTGGAGAGAAGATTTTGGTACCCAAACAGAGTTGGGACCATCAGAATGTTTGAACATTGTCAGTAAATCTTTTCTCACCCAAATTTGACCTGTTTTTGATTTTTGTTTTGTTACATTGGTGTTTTCAGCCTTTTTCTGTTTGTTCTTTCTTTTAGGAATGAAAGCACCAAGATTTTGTTTTTGGTAGGAGGGGAGTTTTTCATTTGAAAATTGGAGTTCAGATGAGGAGGTGGAATCCAGGGATTTTGTTGGTACATCAAGAGATTTGGATAAAGGAATTGAGGATGATACCAACATGGGTTTTCATACCATTGGCTCCAAGGATTGGTCCAATCATCTTGAAATGTTGTCTTGGAGGTCCAAGGTTTTTCATGAATTATTTTTTTGACTTTTTCTTATTTTTCAAATTTTTATTTGAATTTTTGGTTGAGTTGTTTGCAGCTTTTGATGTTGAGCAGGTCGACCTCTCCTGTACTGGTGTCGACATAGCAGCCACAGAAGCCTTGTTCTTGTGGACTGGTGTCGACCTGTCAGGGGACTGTGTCGACCTGATTGTCTTCTTTTGTTTTTGAGTTTTTGCTTTGTTTTTTGTTTTGTTCAAGGTTTTGTTTGCTGTTTGTTGAATTTCTGTGTTCTCAAGATTAGGACCCTTGACAAATTTAATTAGTGGTGTTTTGCCCTTTTTCTCACCAGATTTGTCTTTCATGGGTTTCTTTTTGTTGAATCCTAATCCATGAGAGGTGGTTGTCATGGTGGTTCCTAGCAGTGCCTCTAAGTTATCTTTACCTTTTGTGAAGGTTTGGATAACTTCATCCCTTTCTTTTAGTTGGTTTTTAAGAGTTTCAATTTCTTCAATCTTCTGTTGTTTTTCTTGTTTTTCAATTTCCAGCTTTTCAGTTAGGTTTTTGAATTCTTGGGAGGCCTTTTGAGAGGCAAGTTTTAGTTCATCAATAAGGTTCAGGAGATTTTCTTTTTCTTCATGCAATTCTGTTACTTCAGTTTCTAGTTCACAAGTTCTGTTGTTTGAAGATTGGTTATTATAAAGATTTTCAATTTTCTTTTTGATGTGTTTGTTTTCTTTTCTCAATTCAGAATATTTTTCAACTAATTCTGCATACACATCCTGCCAATCTTCAACAGTAAAGTCTTCAAAAGAAGTATTTACCTTTTCTTCAGAATTGTTGGCCATGAAGCAAACCTCCTCACTTTCAGAGCTTGAGGATTTCTTCTCTTCTTCTTCCTCACTTGAGTCTTCATCAGACCAAGTGGCTACCATGGCCTTTGGCTTCTTAAATTTCTGGAACTTCTTGTGCTTTTCCTTCTTGTTCTCAGGACACTCTCCCTTCATGTGTCCTGGTTTGTTGCACCTGTAACAGACAATATTTTCGTCAGATTTGTGATTCTTGTTGAAATTAGAAGAGGAAGTGTTTTTCTTACCTGAGAAAAACTTCTTTTTCCCAGACATTTTTCCTTTTCTGTATTTCAAGAATTTTCTGAATTGCCTGGTCATGAGGGCAATTTCATCCTCATTTGACTCAGACTCCTCAGAACTTGTCTTTTCCTGACTTTTATCTTTATTGCTTGAAGAGGCCTTAAGTGCCATAGGCTTGGTCTTAATTATGTGTTCTTCATTTCTTTTTAAGTTGATTTCATATGTCATTAAGGATCCAATCAATTCATCCAAAGAGATTTTGGACAGATCTTTTGAATCTTCAATGACAGTGGCCTTTGTATGCCAAATTGAAGAAAGTGAACGTAAGATTTTTCTTACCAAGTCTGCATCTGTATATTCCTTACCCAAGGCCTTTAATCCATTCACAATCACCATGAACCTGGCAAACATTTCAGAAATATTTTCGTTAGACTTCATCATAAAAGTTCATATTCTGAAACTAGAATATTTGCCTTAGTCTCCTTTACTTGTGATGTTCCCTCATAGAGTAATTCGAGTTTATCCCACATCTCTTTGGCAGATTTGCACATTGAGATTCTCGAATACTCCTTGGGATGGACAGCACATTGAATCATGTTCATGGCACTATAATTCAATGTAGCTTTCCTTATTTGTTCCCTAGTCCAGGTGTCTTCTTCTCCCTGGTTTTCATAGGGACCCACTTCCACTACTTTCCAGATCTCATAGTTCTGGGCCCTTAAAAATACTTGCATTCTGTTTTTCCAGTAAGAATAGTCCGTCCCATTAAAGAATGGTGGCCTATTTATGGAATGACCCTCAGCTATGAAACCTTTGGAATCCATGACTCTAAAGCAGAAAGAAAATGCTTAGCAAACAAACAGGCAAACACTCAAACACACAACACTCAGAAACAAAAACTGCTCAGATCAAATCAGATCAAAGTAAACCCGCTCTGATACCAATTGAAGGATCGAAGTGAAGGTGTGGAAAAGATCTAGAAGGGGGGGATGAATAGATCTAAGCCACTTTTTGCGGAAGCTTATACAATTTAAAAACACTTTTGAATCAGAGGCAATTTTATCAGTGAAAAACCACAGATCTGATGAGATTTGAGTGAGTTGGTAAAATAGATGTGAAACAAGTTGATTAAGTGAATATTAACCGATCCTATGCAAGCATCTAACGGATGAAATGATCAAACCACAATTAGACAAATGCACAAGGATTTTTAGGTGGTTCGGAAATCACCCAAGTGATTCCTACATCCACCCCTCACACCCCGTGAGGATTCGCTAAAACAACTGGGTAACACACCACAGGAGCCTGACAACTCCAACACTTGAGAGCTTACAACTCACACAACTTCTAGAGCAAGACTACTCTAGAACAACTGAGCAAGACTGCTCAACACAACAGGTGGCTGGCCTCAGTTTAGGCGGGACGTGTGGGTCCACTGCCTAAACGAGATCGAGCCGCTCTGCTTGCGGTTGGCTGCTTGGACCTTGGGCCTGCATCAGGCATGGCTCGAGACGGAGGAGCCCCAGCGGATCGGCCAAAAGACACGGGGGAAGGCAAAGACCGTCGACTGGCGTCTCCGTTTTCTAGACCAGTATGCAAACTGGCAGCAGGGCGGCCAGTTAGTAGAGTCGGACGCGGTTGACAGTCTTGCCTACCTCCGCCATTTCCAGGAGGAGTACGGGGGCCAAGATTTCATGAGGCCTGCTAGGGTATGCATTCCTTTTTAACTTGAATTTTCTTTTACAAGGTATGTATGACATTCTATTGAAATGGATGCATGTGCAGGATGCCTGTGATGAGCTGATTGATCAGCTCTGTGTTCAGCTGGCGAGCACGGAGGCTTAGCTGACCGAGGCACGTGCTGATCTCGAGATACTGGTAAGTCTTAGGAAAGCATACCTTTATTGTTTTATCTTACCATGTGCTGAGCTGCCATTGGAATGTGTGCAGCATGCTGCTAGGACATCGGTGGAGGGTACCGCTACCGCTGGCGCTTCCTCGAGCCAGAGCATTCCTGACTCAGAGGTGACCTCTCTCCGATCGCGGTTGGCGGCGGCAAAGGCCAGGGCGGAGGAGGCGGAGCGTGACCTCACTACACAGGTAAGTGTTTTGACCAGGTATATACATGAATTAAATTATGTGTTTTGTATTTACCTATGCCTTGCTTCTCGCAGTCAGGTGAGCTCTAGGATGCCCTTACACGGAAGATGGATACCCGTGCTGAGCTGACCGAGGCATCCCAGCAGCTGTCAGGGCTGCACTCACAAGCGACTCAGCGGAGCACGGAACCGCCCGGGGAGGCTGCGGAGGCGCATATGAGGCTCTCCCTGGAGCGCGAGGATTGCGAGAGGGAGAGGGCTCACTGGGTGGAGGAGCGTGACCGGTTGACTCAGCATTTGGTGGAGGCGTGCACGAGTTTGGGCATCGCCGAGCGCCTTCGTCAGGTGGCAGAGGATCGGTACCAGCGTGGGCGTGAGCGTGCGCGACAGCAGGGGCGAGGCAGCCTCTTCACCGAGATCCTTGTCGCGACGTCCACGGGTTCCCATGCCTCCACGTGGCCTCCAGCTCCACGCGTGGCAGCAGACCCCGATGAGGCTTAGAGCAGCCAGCAGTAGAGGCCGGTGGAGGGAGTAGGCGAGAGCGACCACCCTGCAGAAGGTGGTGGCGAGTGTTAGCTATACTTGTCCTGATATGTACTTTTTTACCCTTCTTTGGATGGCGTGTGCTTGTCTGGGCACTTTATGATAATGTACTTAGGGTTGGCCCCCTCCCCCCTTTTGGCCGCATGTATATGTATACATGTTCCTCCCTGTTGCGTGCCTGTAAACCATTCGATCAAACAAGTTAATTGCCTATTCCGGCTCAACCCCTTGCATACTAGTAATTTTTGTCTTCATGTTCTTGTCAAGGGGCTGAGCCTTTACTCAAACAAGGCATAAGATAAGTAAAATGACGATATGCAAGAGATGAATGCAAAGTATTTCTATATGCGAGCAAAGGATGAATGTGCACAATATACAAGCAGGTAGCAGTCAGAATTTACAAGGATGAACGTACATGCTGTAAGCAGAAATGATTTTTTTAGAGGTTTTAAAAAATATGTGATTTTTTTAATTTTGAAATATATGATTTTTTTCTTGTTTGGAAATATAAATTTTTTGTTTTGGAAATATATGATTTTTTTGTTTTGGAAATATATGATTTTTTTTTGGAAATATATGATTTTTTTATTTGGAAATATATGATTTTTTTATTGGAAATATATGATTTTTTATTTAGAAATCTATGATTTTTTGGATTTGGAAATATATGATTTTTTTTCCTTTTTTGTTTTTTTTTGTTTGGAAGTATATGATTTTTTTTTGGATTTTGAAATATATGATTTTTTTTATTTGGACATATATGATTATTTTTTTTGGAAGTATTTACCACAGCTTGGCGTGATCCTTTCTAAAAAGGCGGGTGGGACGAAAGGAAATTGCTTAGTTTTGAAAGTTCGTGGCATTTGGACCCCTCAATTACTTGGTTGTCACTAAGAATTTGTTGGTGACTCTTGGATGCGTTAGCCAGTGATGGGACGTGCTTAAGTGGTGCCTTTACCCAGGGTTGCCTTTGGCAACATCCTCCTTAATTGATCGTTGCCTTACCTGGATCCTTAAGGCATACCCGAAGGGTAGGAGGGAAGAGATATTTAGGAAGTCTACCAGTAGACTTGGGGACTTGGGGGGATGTTCACTTCTTTATCCTAGACTTAGCAGATTCCGGTCTTCTTCAGGCTTATGGGGTTTAGCACGCTTACGTCAGGTCCATTTGAATCCCTACGGGGACTTTGTCACTCTTGTCGTACTGCACGCTTACGTCCAAGTCTATTTGGATCCCTGCGGGGACTTTGCCACTCTTGTCGTGCTTTTAGTAATTTGATTTGCCTGTTTTGTGGCTCTTTTGGTTTGGATTTTACCCTTTTGCCTTGACCTGTGCCTGCTGAGTTTTGGACGAATTCATGAGGTCAACCTCTCAGATTCCCTTGTCTATTGGCAGACCGAAAAGGGAGAGAATGGATAATGCCCTGGGACCTTAGCTCGACATTGATCTCTCTTGGACTTTGCACTTCTGGTTCCCAAGGGTAGGCATGTTTGTGTGTGAGTGTTGACACCTCTAGCCAACCATCAGGAATCAGGGTGAATTCGGGATGACCTCCTTTCAGTGCGGAGTTCTCGTGCCACGAAGAGCCAAAATTAAGGGTAGTATTTCTTAAGGTGAAGTCCATTCCAAGAGTGAGAGAGCTCCTCACCTTCCGCATGACCAACCTATATGCATTGCCTGGACGTACCTCTTTGATTATAAACGGCCCTTCCCAGTTTGGTTGAAGTTTTGACCGAGGACCTCTGATTTTTACAAAGATTCTTTTGACCACCATTTCACCAACCTTGAATTTTCTCTCAATAACCTTCTTTTGATGAAAACGTGCGAGTCTATTTTGATAGACTTTCGCGTGTTCTGCGGCGACCAGACGCTTCTCGTCTAGGAGTTCCAGTTGTGCTAGGAGTGATTCGCGTTGCTCATCAATTGACAAGTCCTTGTCAAGCTGGATCCTTAACGAGGGGATGGGAATCTCATATGGCACTATTGCCTCCATTCCATAAGTGAGGGCAAAGGGTGTTTGCCCTGTAGGAGTACGGATTGAAGTACAGTAGGCCCATAGAGCTTCTGTAAGCTTTCCTGGCCAGTCCGAGAATCTGTTAGCCTCGCATGTTTTCTTAATAATTTTAATCAAGGTTTTATTAGTGGCCTCTGCTTGGCCATTGCCTTGCGGATAGTAAGGAGATGAATGATGCAATGCAATCTTATACCTGCCGCAGAGGTCGCGCAATTCTTGAGAGATGAATTGAGGCCCATTGTCGGTGACGATGGTGTCCGGAATGCCAAACCTGGTGATGATGTTCTTTATGATAAACTTGCAAACAGTTGTTGCCTTGACCTCCGCGTATGCTTTGGCTTCTGCCCACTTGGTGAAGTACTCCGTAGCTGTAAGGATGTACGATTTGACCTTATTCTAGGAGTTGGGATCACCAAGGGGTCCAATGACGTCAAAAGCCCACATAGCGAAAGGCCATGGGGAGGATATCGAGTGAAGCGAAGAGGGTGGAGAATGGATTTTGTCGGTGTGCAGTTGGCACTTGACACACCGACGAACGAAGATAGAGCTGTCCTCTTCTAGAGTGGGCCAATAGAACCCTAGCCTAAGATCTTCTTAGCTAGCATCTGACTATTCACATGGCCACCGCAGACACCTGAATGGGCCTCCTCAACAACTCTCGAAGCTTCATCTTCATCCAGGCATCTAAGCAAAATGTCGGAAAATCCTCTTTTATAAACTGCATTTCCAACCAAGGTATACTTCTGGGCTAGTCTCCTAATCAGCTTTTTCTCTTCTGCTGTTGCTTCCTCAGGGTACGACTGGTCTTTGCAATACCGAGCTATCTCATAGTACCACGACTTCTCCTCATCATTTAATTCCTCTTCTAGCTCTAACAGCAAGACTTCGGTCTTGCTTCTTCTTTCTGCATCCCTTAAGGCTTTATCATTAGCCCAGATGAACATGGGATCTTGGGTGACAGGGGTTCGGCAGCGCTCAAACTGAATACCGGTGAAATCCCCATGATAATTCATGTCCAAAGTGGCACCAACAGTAGCAAAGGCATCTGCTAGAAGATTCTGATGACGAGGGATGTGGACGAAAACAAGTTTAGAGAATAGCTTAGCATAGGCTGAGGCGAGCTCTTGATACGGCTTGAGCTTAGGATCATGAGTTTCATACTTGGTGAGCACCTGGCGCAAAACAAGCTGACTATCACCTACAATCCGCAGATGGGTGACACCATAGAAGTGGGCATACTCTAGACCAGCTATCAGAGCTTCATATTTGGCAATGTTGTTGGTAGCTGGGAATTCTAGTTTGTAAGCCTTTGGGAAGGTGACACCCTCAGGTGATAGGAGAACGATTCCAACACCCTTTCCATGAGAGTTCATAGCTCCGTCAAAATACAATGTCCACATAGGATCAGATTGTCTAAGGGACATTAATTCCTCATCCGGAAACTCTAAACGGACAAGATCGAATCGAGGGAGAGGGTGATGGGCGAGGTGCTCTGCTATCGCATAGCCCTTGATTGATTTCTGCTGAACGTAAGTGATGTCGAACTGAGATAGAAAGCTTTTCCAGCGAGCTAGCCTATCAGTAAGAACAGATTTTTCAAGGAGGAGCTTGATAGGATTCATACGAGCAATGAGGTGAACCTCGTAAGCCAGAAGTAGTGCTTCAGTTTCTGCACCACCCACACGAGCGCGGCACAAGTTTTCTCCATTGTTGTGTACCTCTGCTCGCAGGGGTTGAGAAGTTTAGACAGGTAGTATGCTGTCCTCTCCTTGCCTTCTTCATCCATTTGTGCGAGGACAGTCCCTACTGAGTCTTCCAGGACAGATACAAAAAGAATGAGTGGTTTGCCTAGAGTTGGCGGCCTCAAGACTGGTGGACTAGTCAAATAATCCTTAAGTCTGTCAAAAGCCGCCCGACACTTCTCATCCCAACGGAATTCGGCTCCCGACTTGGTGAGGTCGTAGAAAGGTCTACACCTCTGCGAATGTTGGGAGACGAATCAGCGGATAAACTGCAATCTCCCAATTAATCCTCGAAGCTCTTTCAAATTCTTGGGAGGGGGCATTTCTCTTATTGCTTTCACCTTTTTGGGATCTAACTCGATACCTCTCTTGCTCACGATGAAACCTAGGAGCTTACCCGATGACACACCGAATACGCACTTCTTGGGATTCATCTTCAAATGATATTCTCTTGATCTTTGCAACACTTTAGATAGAACCCCGGGATGCTCAGCCAAAGTCTTTGATTTCACTACCAGGTCATCCACATATACCTCGATGAAGATATGGATCATGTCATGGAATATAGCCATCATAGCCCTTTGATAAGTGGCTCCAGCATTCTTGAGTCCAAATGGCATGACCACATAGCAATAGTTCCCCAAGGGGTAGTGAACGAAGTCTTTTCCTGGTCTTCCTCAGCCAACTTAATCCGATTGTACCTTGAGAAGCCGTCCATGAAAGAGAGGGTCTCATACCCAACCGTATTGTCTATGAGCACATCTAGGTGAGGCAGTGGGAAATCATCCTTAGGACACGCGCGGTTAAGGTCCCAGAAATCGATGCAAATTCTGACTCTTCCGTCTTTCTTCATGACCGGGACGATGTTTGCCACCCAATTAGGATAAAGTACGACTCTAATAAACCTGGCTTTGTGGAGCTGGTCGACTTCACTCTTCATTTTCAAAGCCAACTAGGGGTGGAAATGCCTTAACCGCTGCTTAATAGCGGCAGAACCTGGCTTAAGAGTTAGATGATGTTCAACTAGCGCGGGATCCAAGCCTGGCATATCCTCGTAGCTCCATGCGAACGTGTCCTTGTATTCTCTGACAACCTCAATGATCACCTCCTCTTCTTCCGGTGACAGACTTCCGCTTATGAGGACGGTCCTAGGTTCTTCCTTGGTTCCCAGATTGACTTCCTTGGTGATTTCCTCTACTACAGTCGACGGTTCATCAAATTTCTTCAATCCTCTCGCGAACGCGTCAGCCTCGTCCTCAAAATCTTCGTCACCTTCCTCAATTGGGTCGTCATCATCTTCAATGAAGCACACAGATTGCTCATATTCCAGCTCTGGCAACTGTAATGGTTCTTCTATGAATTCTAGAATTGCCAAGCAGGCCTTGCACCTACGGGCTAGGTCTGTTAAGAAGCGGTGTGGAACCCTTCTACCCTTGGACTTATTTTCTGAAACTGCCCCTAGTTCGCTACTACCCTTGCCTAGGCTTGAGCTACAACTACTGGAATCTACAACAGGAGGGGAAGCAGTGAAAGCTGAGTCTTGCGAAGAGGAGGGCGGAAGATGATTTAAAGGGGTAAAGGAATCCCACGAAGGGGGAGGTGGTGGATAATTCACAGTAGGTGGAGTGGGGAAAGTAGAATCCCGTGCGAGGGAATTACCGAGAGTAATGGAAGGATTTCCCGGTGCGGGGGATGATGGCGAAGGATTTACAGGAGGAAAAGCAGCAAAAGCGATGTCCCGCGATGGGGATTTAGGGAAAGCAGTAAAAATAGAGTCCCGCGTGGGGGAATTAGGGAAAACAGCAAATGCAGGATCCCACGATGGGGAAAATGAAGGAGAAAAAGCAGTAACATTTCCTTGCGAGGGGGGAGGATTATTGAAAACAGTAAATGCCTTGTCCCATGTGGGGGACTTAGGGAAAGCAGTAAATGAAGGATCCCTCGAGGGGGAAGATGGAAGAAACAAGGCAGTAACATTCCCCTGCGAGGTGGGAGGATTATTGAAAGCAGGAAACGCCCCCTGTGCGAAAGGAGGTGGGGACCCGGTCAAAGGACCAGGGAGGAGTGGCCCGTCGGTTGGGGCACACTCAGGGAACGAGGAAAAAGTTTCCTCGAAAGAAAAACTAGGGTCGGACATTGTGAGGTTTGACCTTGGGTGCCCCCTCCTTGCTAGTGTGTGCGAAAGGAGGGAACGAAGTGTGAGCACCAGGGGCTCGCAAGATCGGGGAGTGCAATTGAGAGTAAGTATCTGATCTGGGGATGCAGTGCTTTTGAGACGAGTTGGGAGATTGGGAGGGCTGTTCGAAGACAAGGAGGCAGTGATGCTCAGAAGAATGGAGGAAAAAGGGCTATGGTGGGCGCAGGGCCCAAGAGGAAGGTGGGGGACGCATTGCTAGAAAGGGAAGGAGGCGTCAGACGGCCTGCCTTGAAAGAACGGGGCGAGACCGCTCGACGAGAATTTTAAACTCTCAAGGGGACTCAGAGCGGGGGTGACGGAGGTTGAGACGAGACTACCAATTGTGAAAGTTGAGAGGAGAGTGCAAGTTCGGAGGGTGAAGGGTCAGAGAGCGGAGGAACGCGTGTTTGCTCGGAAAGCAGTAGGGAGATCGTGAAGCGGGGTGTCGGCGCCCGGGGAATGCTTAGAGAAGAGAATAAGGACCCGGCCACGGCTTGTAGGAGGGAAGGTGCAATGCCCGGCGAAAGGACAAAGGTGGGTGCACTGCTTGGAAGGGAGGGAATGCTTGACAAGGAGGGGGAAGGCGTAATACTTGAAGCAAGGGATGGAACGGGCGTGGTGCCCGGGGCAGAATTTAAAGCGGGCGCGGTGCCCAAAATAATGCTGAGTGTGGGCATGATACCTGGACCAGAAGTTGGGATGGGTGCGATACCCGGGGTGGATTCTGAAATGGGCGTGATGCCCGAAGTTGTGGTTAGGATGATGCTTGAGGAGTTGGCATCGGTATTGGACCTTGCGGCTACTGGAGTTGCTTTGGTGCCTTGGACTACCTCTGTGCTGACGTTGATTGCCGTTGGCTGTCCTTCTTCTGTCAGGCCGAAAAGCTGACCCAAGGAAGTGGCGACATCGTTCATGTCAAACCATCTGTCCCATTCTACTTCGAACTCACCGATCTTGGCCTGCTTGGATGGATTGAGGTTGCTGATAATATCACAATTATCATGAATAATCATGTCATTTTGATGACTAATACTTGATAAATTCATATGATTTCTATTATCATGAACGTTAATTGATTAAATTCAATCATGTGTTGTATTTGCAGGTTAATGGGCCATTTTATGAAGTGCTTAACGGGCCAATGAATCAAGCAATCCAACAAGGGCAAATCTGGCTTATACAAAAAGTTGCAAAACCCTAGCCACCTTCCTTCTTCTTTCTCTCTCTTGTTTCTATTTTTAAAATATTCTCTCCCTATTTTAAAATCTCTCTCCTCTCATCTATTTAAAAAACCCTCTCTCTCACCGCACCAACTTTCTCTCCTCCTCCTCCTCCTTCCTCTCTTCTTTTCTTCCTCTCTTCTTCTCCTCCTCCGGCCACTCTCTTCCTCTCGCACAGAAGCACAGCAGCAAAGGGGCCGCCCAGCGCCCTGCCCACGCCCAGGCCGCACGCCTGCGCGCCTTGCCGCCTGGCTCGCGCCCGCCTGGCCCGCCCAGGCCCGCCAGCCCGCTGCACCGTCCGCGTCGCCCGCCCGCGGCCCGCGCGCCCCGCCCGCGGCCGCGCGCCCCGCCTGCGCCACGCCGCCTCCTCTCCTCTCTACGTGCATGCATGCACGTAGAGAGGCGCAGCCCTCTCTCTCCTCTATCCCTCTTCTCTACTCTATCTCCTCTCTCACGTTTCTCTCTTCTCTCTCCTCTCTCTCTCTCTAACGCGCCTCTCTCCTCTCTCTCGTCTCTCTCTTCTCTCTCTCCTCTCGCCGCCTCTCTCTTCTCTCTCCGCGCTATCTCTTTTCTCTCTCCTCTCTCCGCTCTCTCTCTATTCTATCTCTCTCCCTTCTCTCTCCTCTTTCTCGTCTCTCTCTTCTCTCTCCTCTCTCTCTTCTATCGCTCTCTCTCTCTCTTTCTCTTTTCTTTCTTCTCTCTTTTCTCTCTCCTTCCATCTCTCTTATTCTCTCTCTTATTCTCTATATTTCAATGTACTTGTTAATGGCTTTGGATTAGAATACACTCTTTGCATTAATCATTTTGTTATTGTTTAATAGATTATAGTTTTAAGTTGTATCTTGTGTTCTCTCATTCCCTCTCTATCTCTCTCTTTATTTATTTACTTAGCTTAGATTTATTTAATTCAACTTAGTTTAAATATCACCACGTTATTTTCCTAAATAAAAACCCAAGGTTTTCAACTCTAAAATCTAGTTCTCCGTGGATTCGACTCGGCTCTCACCACTTAACTATTGTCAAAATAATTAGTGTAGGCCGATAATTTTGAGATTGTTAGTCACGTTTGTAACGACGCATTTGTGGGCTATCAATTTTTGGCGCCGTTGCCGGGGAATTAGATTTTTAGTTTTGATAATTTTGGTGTTTTTGTATATATTCAGGCTAACATTTTCTTTCTTTTTGTAGGTATCAAATAAAAAGTGAAAAAAATCCGAAAAATTGCATGAAAAATAAAGAAAAATGGGTAAGTGAGGTGAGTTTCCTTCTCTCACTCTTTCCATTTGTTTCATTTCCAAAAGAACGAGGGATTGCGTTGAAGGTAAGTACCATTAAAACCCTCTTGATTGAGTTTCCTTTTCTTAGTTGCCATGTTTAGACAATTAACAAAATCAAAAATCTAAAAAAAAAATCAATCACGTGAATCCAATCAAAGATGTCATGTCAAGAATAGAAACCTTCCATCTTTAGGACATGCATCATTTAGATTTCCATGTTTAGGTAGTTTCTTTTGTTTGAAAGTTTCCTTTCTTGTCGAAGATTGCGGGAGGCAAGGTGAGAATCTCAATTTCTTTAAAAGCATGATCATGCATTGCCATGCTTGCATAGAACCCCTTGCTTGATTTTGTGGTGTGCACATCATTTCTAAAATATTTTAAGGGTAGTTTCCTTAACAAGATAAGGTGGGGATTTGATCACCCTTCCTTAGCCCACAAACCACAACTTCCTGCATCTTTTGCATTCCCAAGCCCAATAAAAGAAAGTAGAAACTTGACCTAGGGTTCGCTTTGAGACTTAGGCCCACTTGGGCCCACTATCAAGTTTGGAGGCTGGTGTCTAAGGCTAGAGGTTCATAGGCAAACGCCTAAGTGGACAAGTGGTTATTTAATTAGGTCCCTGCGAGAGCAGGGGGAACCTCCCACTTTCCCACCTCTTACCTGGCCAGTTAACGGGCTTGAGAGTGGATTTGAGCTAGGCCTTAGTTGATTAGTGAGAAATCATATGTTTATGTCCTAGGGAACCTTAGATGTCATAGGAGTAATTGTTTGCTAACTTATTTGAAATAAAAAAAATCAAATATTTTTAAAACAAAAAAATAAAAAAATAAAATAAAAAAAGATTTATGTGGGTTGCTAATAATGGTTATAAAATTGGCACATCAATTGGGCAAATTGGTTCAGCCCATTATGGCATTCACTCTCAACCTAACCTACCTTATTCATCCAACCCTACTTACCAGGCCAATGGTTCCAAGTGGACTCAAGTCCATCATCTTCATGGTCACCCAATTACAAATCACATACTTGATTCAGGACTGAGGAAATATGTTAACCCACTTCACACATCATCTCCACCCTCTCAGGCCCATAGTACCAAGTGGGTTGACCATGCTCATTATGATAATGAGTATTGCATTCCTAGCCAATGGCCATCTGTCAACCATGATCAAGCCCCAACTCCACAAGAGTTTTCCACACCTACTCCCTATCCAAAAGTTGAACTGGGTGTCTCTCCTGAAAATTTGAGTTTGTTTTACCAAGATCCACAAGGAGAGGTTCAAGGACCCTTTCTAGGTAGTGAAATCATTCGTGGTTTGATCAAGGGTTTATGGTACTAATTTGCCTGTGCGTTTATCAGATGCTCCAGATGGCACAACTTTCCAACAACTTGGGGAAGTAATGCCACATTTGACACTTCAAGATCAACCTATTCTAGCCCAAGTCCAAAGCCCTCCTATTCAAAATTCTCAGAATTGGACTTCACATTTCAACAATTCTTCTCATCAAATCCAATGTGGAGGACAACCATTACACTCCCAGTCACCTTACCATCAGTCTGAGGATTCCCCAAATTTCTATTCATCCCAGCTTGATTCCCAGTCCACCTACACATCTCCTGCCCCAACCAATCTCCAAAAGGAAATGCTTGATCAAATGGAACAGATAATCCTGACTCAAAATCAATCCATTTCCAAGATGACAACCCAACTAAGCCAGCTTGCTAAAGCCACCCTGCAAGTGGAAATAAAATTGGGCCAATTGTCTAGTTACTCTAATGCAATCTCTGAAAATCATTCACTGGGATTTGACCACCATGCAAGCCCATGTGGCCAACTTGAGATTCTCCAACCCGAAGACACTCATATCATTGTTCGCCAAAATAGTTTGGGGGGTATTGAGGATTCATATCAATGGGATGTTAGAACCAACATCAGCCAGGAGCAACCAGAGCAACTCAAGCCCAATTCTACTTTTCAGATGGGATGTGTTGAGAGTGTTAATCTTAAGTTGGGGGAGAAGAAAAGGAAGTGGATAAGTCAGATGATGATCAAATTCCACTATTTTCCCTTCCTCAGTTTGAGGTGACCGTAACCCAAGTGAGGGATGAAGAAAAGGTGGGTGTAGAGATGGGATTGAGTGAAGTTGTCAACAATTCTTCATGGTTAAGAGAGGAGTTGGAGATTGTGTCTGAAATTATATCGGATTCAGCATCTCTTGATTTAGGGGAGGATGTGGATCTTTTACCCCTCCCTGACTTTGGTAAAATGGAAGTTGTGGGTGAAAATGGTGAAAATAATCAAGTCCGCATTGATGTGTTCAACACATATAAAGATCTTAGGTGTGCAAATGAAAATTCTTAATTGAAGATATGATCTTGAGTGCCTTAATTTCTCTATCACTTACTGATCTGCAAGGTATGTGTGGACCACTTGACCCACCATGGCTGGTGATGCCTTACAAAGAAAAATTTGGCGTCAATTGATTGGGGGTGTTACGTGACCATGTTACCCCCATGTGTCTGGCTGAAGACATTAAACTTAGCGCTTGTTGGGAGGCAACCCAATATTTTAGGAAAATTGATTTCTATTGATTTTGTTTTTATTTTGTCTTAGGTGTTTGTTGGCCACTATCCCTTGATGAAACTAGTGTGCAACCACTCGCTGTGATCATCAGGTTGCATCTCTCCTTTCTTAACTTACATTGGTTTTATTCTATTTTCATTATTTTTATGCCATTGAGGACAATGTCATTTAAGTTGGGGGGAGAGACAAATTGTATTTCAAATTTTTGTCCCTAACATTGTGCTTCATGCTTCATATTTCATGCAAGAAATTTTTATTTTCCAGCTTGACTCATAGTATTTTTGTGAAGGTGGTGAGTTGAAGGGGTAAGTTAACTAGTTATGTTTTTAGCATCTTCCTCAGAATACATTTGAAATTTCATGAACATAGTAAAGTATTGTTAGGAGCTATTCAAATGGATGATGAGAGTTTTACCGAACATTCAGGTTGATTGATTGATATTTTACATTCCTATTGATGACCAATCGTGGGGAAAAAGCTACCTGCCTACAAATAAATGTGAAAATGTGTGTAGTAGTGAAAAAAAAAAAAAACATGGAAAATGCCACTGATCTTAGTAACCGGGCCTGTGGCTCCTAAGGTAAGAGTTGAGGCTCGCGTCAAACAGTGAAGGGAAGTGCAGCACCATGTAAATGAAAAAAAAGAGCATAAAAAAAAAGAATTAGGCAGAGTGAAAGCTACCTGTAATTCGAGGATCGAATTTAAGGAGTGTAGAGTTGATACCATCCCTCAGTGATAAGTAAAAAGCCCATGCATCCCCTTATTAATGCTCAAACATTGTACAAAAAGTCATGAAATTTTGTGTGTATTTTGAGGAACTGTCTAATGACATGAACTGACATATTTGCCTTTAACACTCTCGATTGGAACTTGAAATACTTATGACCAAGCATTCTCATTCTTACTTTCTTGTCATGAAGTATGATGTTTTGAACTCTTGTTTGTCCCAATTATTTACTTATGTGCATTGCTAAGGGACTAGCAATGAGTAAGTTGGGGGATGTGATAATATCACAATTATCATGAATAATCATGTCATTTTGATGACTAATACTTGATAAATTCATATGATTTCTATTATCATGAACGTTAATTGATTAAATTCAATCATGTGTTGTATTTGCAGGTTAATGGGCCATTTTATGAAGTGCTTAACGGGCCAATGAATCAAGCAATCCAACAAGGGCAAATCTGGCTTATACAAAAAGTTGCAAAACCCTAGCCACCTTCCTTCTTCTTTCTCTCTCTTGTTTCTATTTTTAAAATATTCTCTCCCTATTTTAAAATCTCTCTCCTCTCATCTATTTAAAAAACCCCTCTCTCTCACCCGCACACAACTTTCTCTCCTCTCTTTCCTCCGATCCCCTCCTTCCTCTCTTCTTCTTCTTCCTCTCTTCTTCTTCTTCCTCCCGGCCTCTCTCTTCCTCTCGCACAGAAGCAGCAGCAGCAAAGGGGCCGCCCAGCGCCCTGCCCACGCCAGGCCGCACGCCTGCGCGCCTTGCGCCTGGCTCGCGCCCGCTGGCCCGCCCAGCCCCGCCAGCCCGCCTGCAACCGTCGCCCCCCCCCTCGCCCGCCCGCGGCCCGCGCGCCCCGCCCGCGGCCCGCGCGCCCCGCCCGCGGCCCGCGCGCCCCGCCTGCGCCACGCCGCCCCTCCTCTCCTCTCTACGTGCATGCATGCACGTAGAGAGGCGCAGCCCTCTCTCTCCTCTATCCCTCTCTCTCCTCTATCTCCTCTCTCACGTTTCTCTCTTCTCTCTCCTCTCTTCTCTCTCTCACGCGCCTCTCTCCTCTCTCTCGTCTCTCTCTTCTCTCTCTCTCTCGCCGCCTCTCTCTTCTCTCTCCGCGCTATCTCTTTTCTCTCTCCTCTCTCCGCTCTCTCTCTATTCTATCTCTCTCCTTCTCTCTCTCTTTCTCGTCTCTCTCTTCTCTCTCCTCTCTCTCTTCTATCGCTCTCTCTCTCTCTCTCTTTCTCTTTTCTTTCTTCTCTCTTTCCTTCTCTCTCTTCTCTCTCTCTCTATCTCTCTTATTCTATATTTCAATGTACTTGTTAATGGCTTTGGATTAGAATACACTCTTTGCATTAATCATTTTGTTATTGTTTAATAGATTATAGTTTTAAGTTGTATCTTGTGTTCTCTCATTCCCTCTCTATCTCTCTCTTTATTTATTTACTTAGCTTAGATTTATTTAATTCAACTTAGTTTAAATATCACCACGTTATTTTCCTAAATAAAAACCCAAGGTTTTCAACTCTAAAATCTAGTTCTCCGTGGATTCGACTCGGCTCTCACCACTTAACTATTGTCAAATAATTAGTGTAGGCCGATAATTTTGAGATTGTTAGTCACGTTTGTAACGACGCATTTGTGGGCTATCAGTTGCCGGTTGTCTTGTACATATCTTGTGATAACTGATGCACAAATTCTGTTGTGATGACTGGTGTTCGTTCATTTCCCGGCTGCAGCGGTCCCCTCTTGAAATGTTGGTGCAAAGCCCATGTGAGGGGTTCTGTTAGTTGTTGCTTGACCTTGCCCGGCTTGTAGCCTAGCCCCATTTTGGGCCTTTTCTTGCAGCTTTTTACGGCCTCTGTTCTTCCTTACAATCGTGCCCTCAGTCCTCTGCCTGGTCGATATCCCATCTGCTTCATGATGTGCCAGCCCTTCTTTGTGATAATCCTGTTTCTTCCATCGGATTCAACAGTCGGACTACTCAGTCCCGGGTGCATGTTTGTCATACCCGATATTGTCATTAGAGGCTGATTACTGGGCCAAATGGAGGGAACCGAGTCGTCTGTTATGGCATTCACTTCTGCGATGATCGGCGCATTAGGCACCTTGACGATCCGTCCGTTGAACGAGAACTTGGGACATTGATGAACTGTGGATATCACGGCACCAAGAGCTTTTACGAATGGCCTTCCTAGGATCATATGAAAATTCGGATCCATGTCCAGGATATGAAGATTTGCTTCATTACAGGATGGACCCAGCGTGACCTTCAGAATGACAAACCCTTTGGCCACCTGCTAGTGTTGTCGAAGGATGTGACTGTGATGGCTGAGGGTAGAATCGCTTGAGCCGGCACCCCACAGAGTTGTAATGTGTCAGGGGACACGATGTTGATGGATGCACCAGAATCGGCCAGGCAACGATCCACACATATGCCATTAACATAGATTGCCAGGCATAGAGCACGCTTCTGGGATTCACCCGATGCTATCTCTTCTTCATGAAATGCAATGGCGGGGCGAGTGCTTGTGGGTGCTAGAACCGCGCTGATCTGGTTCACTGGCACATCTTCGTTCACCATTACCTTCTGTAGGTACTGCATAAGTGCCTCTTGATGAACTGGCGACCTCTTGATTAGTTCCAGGATAGAGATTCTGGCCAGGGTTTTGTCCAAATGCTTTAACAGATCGTACTGTATCCCCGATGCGGATTCTTCCGGCTGAATTTCCTCCTCTTCCTGGGGTGTCAACATTTGTTCTTGCTGTTGGGGAAACATCCTGTTAAACATGCGCCCGCTCCGGAGCGCCATGGTCGCCTCGGGGCCATTTCCCGGTATTACTGTTGAAGCTGACGGGGTGAGATATGTGTAGGAGGTGGAGGGTTGGTCAGAGGATTTGTGGTGCGGTGGTAGGGTAGTTGCTGCACTGGGCGATCGCGTGGGGGCATGGAGAAATGGTGCTCGGTGGTTGGGATTAACGATGGGGGCAGCCGAGGGTGTGCGGAGGAGAGGCGGGTTGGTTAGTAGAGGTTGTGGGATGGCGGTGGTAGGAGAAGGTGTGAGATTTGGTTGTATTGACATGGTAGAGGTGTTGCGTGGGAAAGAGGCTTGTGGAATGGTGGAAGGAGGTGTTGTAGTGATGGGGAACTTGTGAGTAGATGGCGAATTGGTGTGTTGATTGGATTGCGCTAAGTGGGCCGGGATGCGCAAAAAGGGAGGCAGCGGGTTGTCGGGCGTGGGTGTACGGATGAAGGGTGGTAAGACAAAGGAGGGCTGAGAAGGGGAGGGAGAAGGTGAAGCTGTTTCTGTTCGTTGTCCGGCAGCTTCATACCGAGGAGATGCTCGAAAAGCATTGACTTGATGATTCTGGGCCGGGTGCTCTGGAAGTGGGTTCTGGATAATGCCCATGTTGGGCTATTGCTGCGGTTGAGGTTGCTACTGTTGTTGTTATTGTTGTGGCTGCTGATCCTGCCTGGCTGGCCTTCTTGCCTTCATATCTACGATGTACTTCCTCATTTCTGTCTAGTCGATGCCTCCACTGTCATTTAGGTTGTGAATGTAGTCCTTGAAGTGAAAACAGGTCTCCAATGTGTGGCCCGGACCTTGGTGGAATTCACAATACCGCGAGGTGTCAACATTGGGAAGCCATTGTAGCCTTTCCCTGGGCAAGGTGAGCGCGACGGCGGCCATTAGGGCACTGAAGATGTCCGGAGGGTTTCTAGCAACGGAGGGTAATGGGTCCTCCTTGGGCCCGGGGGACGTCTGGACTGTTGCACATCATATTGACCGGGAGGAGGGACTTGGTGATACTGGTGGGGTGCAAGGGGAGGCTGTTGGGGCTGGTATTGAGGGGGCTGGGGTGGCCAATACTGGTTTTGTGGAGGTTGAGGGTGTTGAGCGTGCAGAGGTTGCTGGTATTGCGGGTGCTGGTGTTGTTGGTAATTGGCAGGTTGGTGGGGTTGATTGGGTTGCTGAGGTGGCATTCTGAATAATGGCAGATGGCTCTGGGAGCGAGTGGCTGGGTTTGCGGTGGTCGGGTGTTGAGGTTGGGTCGGTAAGTGGGGGGGTTGGGGTTGCCTATCGCGCTCACCTGCTCATTGTTTATCACCCCCTCGGTCATGGGACCGCCAACCGGGGCGCCACTAGTCTTCTTGAACGTCCGAGTTTTGGGCTCGAACATAGCCATAATGGGGGAGTCTTTCAACTGGGTCTGGATGTATCATGCTCTTTCATACAGCTCCTCCATTGTTATCAATTTGTTCATGGCTAGGATGTGTCTAAACTGAGGTGTGGCATTAGCTGTGATCATTTTAACTTGCTCTGCCTCGGATAGTGGGTCCCTTAGTCTTTCAGCCAGACCTCTCCATCTATCAGCATAGTGAGTGACATCCTCATCCGCTTTCATCTTCTCGGCCATCAGATCAGTAATTGACAACACTGGGCCCACTCTGTCCCTGTACCTCTGCAAGAACTTCCTTTGTACGGTCTCGAAATCCTCAGCATCGGTGGGTTCCAAAGAGTAGAACCACTCAAGGGTGGGCCCGTTTAGGGATCGGCGAAACAGGAAGGCAAGGGCATGACTGTCACCTTGCCAGAAGGACAATTCATACATGAATTCTTTGACATGAACAAAGGGGTTGCCAGTGCCGTTGTAATGACAGTAAACCAGCATTTCGGAAGGAGGAAGATGGAAGACCGGCATCGCGGGGAGTGCCAAGTCAACGGATTCCTTGGGTGCGGACACCCTCCTAACTTCTTGTTCTAACTTGCTCACTTTCGCTAGAAGGGCTTGAGTGAGCGGATCAGTGGAAGATTTAGAAGGTGCCCTTGGGGGGAGGCGACGAGGGACATCGACCTAGATGGGATAATGAGTGACGATGCCTGCGGGCGTAGAACCCTGGGCTGGGATTCGGGGTTGGTGAATGGGCCGCACCACGTCATGGCTTGGTCGGTCATGGGGAAGAGAATGCATCCCGACAGGGCTGTGGGGGCGAGATTGGATAATGGAATGAGCCCGTGAGGGGACAGGAGAAACTCGAGCCATCGGGTCACGAGCGGGCTGAATTTGAGCACCGGTATCTGGGTAGGAAGGAAGGATTGGGTCAGCAGGGGACTTACCCCTAAGGGTAGCCTGGACCTCTTTAAGCTAAGCGGCTGGGAGACCCTAGAGAATGTCTACAATTCGTGTTGTATCAAATGGGGAAGGGGTATTCCCGGCGTCACGCCTTGGCAAGACATGGGGAGCGTGAGTGTCCACCATGTCGACATGCGGTCCGGACGGATCAGTGTGGGCTTGACTTTGAAGCTAAGGGAGTTGTTGATTCGGATCATACATCTCATCATACATGTTCTCATAGTCCTCGTATTCGGCCATTGAAAGGGATCGACCGGAACGAAGCTGCATGCACGAATCCCAAAGACAGACTGCAATTTAACAAGCAACTAACGGACAACTACTCAAACAAGTTCGAGAGAAGGAGTTAATCGGTTTTTATATCACAGTCTTGGAAATGATTACGTCCACTTAATATGTTCAATATTCCAATGTGGGTTTTAATGATCACGTGTCTCTCCAAATAGGTGCGGACCTAGAATAGGCAGGATGACAACTCCGAGCTCAACTAAGCGGCTCCCTCGCACGCGACGGGTACTCTAACTCGGGTCACTGGGGTGGTACAACTGGCTCGGTCCACCGTGAGGGAATCCACGGGGTACGGAGACTTACGGAGGTCCCGATGAGGATTCTCTAGCCCAATGAGACGGAATGCCCAATGGGGAGATAGTCCTCACCGAGAAGGTGTGTGGATTCTAAGGAGGGAGGGAAGGAGGTCCCTCGGCCGAAAATGCCCTGCAAATGCAAATAATAATGTGCACATAACAGAGATGGCAGAATAACTGGTGCTCTGTGACAGAACTGAATTGCGTCTAGTATAGTGGGCGCAGTTCAGTAGAAGCGTCCGTTCTGTCAACCACGGATCTGACAACTCCTGAAAGCTGTAAGAGCCGGGGCAACTCCCTCTGGACTTCTGTCACTAAATGCGTCCAGTATGGCCGCCACGCAAAACAATAGAAGAAGCAGTGTCCTCTGCACTGGACGTGAATAAGACAGGCACCCGAGAACACAGAAAAACACAGGAAATCAACCTAACATGCTTTCTAACAATTATGGAGGAGGAAGTAGAATTCAAATGAAAATGCTCTCTTCAAGTAAAGACAAGTACAAGGGGTGGGGAACAAGATGGATTATATATATATATATATATATATTATATATATATATATATATATATATATATATATATATATATCACAAATCCTATGCAAAGAGTGGAAGCGAATAACAAGGGAAAATACAACTACAACTTGGTAATAGCGGCGGTATTGCCAAACGGCACCTCGCGGGGTGCAAAGAGGGAGGAAAGTGTACCATGTGGAGTACGAAGGAGGGGCACACGTGGGTGCCAAATGGGGGTAACCGGAATTAGAAAAAGAAAAGTCACACCGTGATCGCCAAGATGTAGATACGGTTTTTCGCCCCTCAAAAAAATGACATTATCCACTCGTGCCAAGAATTTAGGAATCACAGCGTAGTTTTTGGGTTTTTTCTCTTCGAAAAAAAAGGAGGAAGTTGTGGGGTGTAGTGGGAGAGAAAAAAAAAAGAAGTGAAGTTGTGCTTGTGTGCACGATGACTGTGTGATCGCCAGGCGCGCGTGGGCACCAAATGAAACGGGCAAAGGGAAAGACGGATGTACTTACCTTTCACCCAAAGAAACGCGGGAGGTTCGTGGTGGGTTCTGCTTCCTTCCGACGCCGGCCGGCCGATGAGGAAGATCCAATGTCGGTTACCTTGCAAAATGGAAGACAACAGGGAATAGATGAAAAGAGATTAGGCTATGAAGTGTGGTAAAATGTAAATGTGCATAAACAAAGAAAACATACAATTGGAGAGTAACAGACCTCGCGGAGGTGGTGTTAAACCCCTAAGAAATGGGTGGATGGGGAGAATGCTATGTGCACATGTGTGTATGTAGGAGGGTGTGATGCATGTTTAACAAGAACAAAAAAATGAGAATGAAAGGGGGTGTAAGGAGAGAATTGGCGGTGCAGCCCGGTGATGATGAAAGACGGGGGGAGTGAACGAGTTGATGGAGATCCTCCCGCCACGCTCCAATGCTTCCGCCACGTGGAGAGGAAGATGCGGGGATGACGGTTCGGCTCCGAATCACACTCCCTCGGTTCGTCGGATTCTCGCCTCGGATGGATGGAACACGGATGCTTAGAGGTCGAGAGAGGAATACGGCAGGGCTTCACCGTGCTTGGAGATGGATCCCAAATGAGGACCCCTCGGGTCTGTATTTATAGCCGGAATCGCGTCCAATGCAGCAGACGTTTATTAGGCCTAAAGGGCGTCCGCCTGACAAGCCGCGCTTTACATAACCCGCTGGATTTGCGGGGATTTGAAATTTTCATCATGGACGTAGCTGTAAGCTAGGTCCTGAATTGCGTCTGAATGGCTAGCCGCATTTTCTTAGGCAAATCAAATCTTTGACAAAGTTCGATCCTTGATTTGATGTTTATAAAATGCGGCGAGCCACCTGGATGCGCTTTCAAAGAACATCATGATTGCTGACATGGCATCCATTAAATGGAGCTGACAGGGCGCAGTCAGAAATCTTGACTTTAAATCGCGGCGAGGCTGCAGGACGCAGTTCAGAAATAGCCCATGTGTCTAATTGCAGGTTAGATGTGCGTCGGTGACTGTCGGCGCGCATCGATCCTACAAAAGACGTCCACTGGTGTGGACGCGATTTAATGAAGTTCATCAGACCCTTTTGGGGAATTTTCTAAAAATCCTAAAATGATCTGAAAAATAAGAACACCACTCAAGAGGTTAATTGAGAAAGAGCCATTGTGAGGTATCGCAGTGTGACATGAAATTTACCTAATGTGAAGCCAAATTGGTGTGTCTACAGTTGGTTTTTCGACTTTGTGTGCTTCGTGCGTGTTTAGCTGTGCGATTGTTGCCACGAGGAAGTCGTGTTGAGACTTAGTGGCTTCTTCGCATTGGTCTTACGTTTGCTCCATGTGCTTCGTTTCGTGCCTCGAAAATCTTTTGGGCTTGCCTCAATTTTGAGGACGAAATTGTTTTAAGCGGGGTAGGATGTAAGACTCGGCTTCCCGGCTTTCCGTCCGGTGTCTTAGATGACTGGCCGCTAACGCGTCCAAGCTGGGTGACGCGTTAGTGTCGCGTCGTGGGTGTCCGACACGATAATTATTGTAGCACCCTTGATTTTTGAAACCCAAATAAAATTTTTAATTTAAATAAATGAGGTAAACATATTTAATTAGAATAAATGAAGAATAAGTGAAATAAAAGGGCATTTAATTAAGCCCATTAATTTAAAACCTTAATGGGTGTGTAAATGGTTCAATTACAAAATAATGGGCCTAATAAAGTGGAGCCCATTATGGGATGGGAAATAATTATCTCAATTTCGGAATTTAATTAATTAATTAATAGTAAAAGGCTAGGATAAATACTAAATAACTTGTATTTATCTAAAATAAGAGCCCTTAGCCCATCCTAACCCTTTGGCCACGAAATGGGCTCTCTTCCTCATCCTAATTAGGTGGATAAATGAAGGAAAATAGGAGAAAAAATATGGATTTTCGGAGTTAAAGGAGAAGAGAAGAGTTTTAGGTGTTAAGGACTCTAATTGTAACCAAATACACCCTACTCCGACCCTATCAACCCCCAATTGCATGCTGAGACCTTGGGAGACGAAGGGAGAGGCTGGAGAACGAGGAGCTTGGAGGAGAAGGACTGGAGCTTGGGGTTTTTCTTCTCAATTTTCGTCATCAACAAGGGATCTTTTTGTTTCGACAAAAGGTAGGCAATCTCTCAAGCCAAATCCGTGTAACAATTACCCTAGGAAGACTCCATGTTCCCGAGCAAAAGCCCTCTGGTTTTGCTATATTTCGATCTCCCATGAGGGAGAATTAATTCTTTGAATCCCTGTCAGTTCCATGTGTTGGCCCTTTTGGTATGGCAGCAAGCTAACCTAGAGGGGGGGTGAATAGGTTTTCTGAAATCTGAAATCAAAACGTAAACACTTAAAAGTATCACTTCAAAGTTTGGTTAGTTTAGTGTGATAAAGAGTAGCAGTGCGGAAGCAAAAGAACAATCACACAAAGGACACAGAAGATTTATTCTGGTTCGGCCCTTCCCACATGGAAGTCCTACGTCCAGTCCCCAAGCAACATCTTGGGATTTCACTAACCAAGGGTACAGTCCCCCTCAAGGACACTACAACACCTAGCACCCCAGCTGGTCTTCTTCTCTTTCCCGGGCAAGAAGGCAGCCCACTTCTTTTCTAGGCTCAGAAGTAAACCTACTGGTATAAACCTTAGTGCGGTTCTGCTAGACACAAACCCCTAGCTGGGTTACATACTGTATACAGTCCTACAGCTGGACAGAAATCTTTCTTAGAAAAGAAAGATCAGACTGAGAGCTATTACAAGATGAACACTCAGGACTTAGCTCACAATCACAGACTCTCCCCCAAGATTACAATGAGCACAGAGAGAAAATGAAGAGAGAAGAAAGGAAGCTTGAAAGCTCGAATGCTTCAAATGCTTGAACACTTCTTCTTGGGCTCAGGCTCTTTCTCTCTTTTCCTTTGAGTGTATTTGGAGTTCAGGTTCCTCACTGGTTGTACACTCCTTCAAAGATCTTCAGAAAAGCTCTGCTTTAATTCTTCAGCCTTGCTTCTTCTTTTATATGAGCAGCTGTGAATAAATCCGTTGGAGTTCTAGCCGTTGCTCATGTTCTCTTTCTTCTGATATTTTGTGGTCTACAAGGTCTGCAAGCATAGAAGAAAATGTTTAGTTAAAAGAGTGTTTCTGTCAAAAATGCTCATACCTCTATGTTTCCTGTTGCCACCTAGAAGTAGTAAGTAATCCCCTTTTTGTTGGTAGGAAAGAAGAGATCTAGAGAGATAACCAAAAAGATCTCCTGTCAGAAAGATAGAGGATTACGCAAATCAAGAATATTTGACTTTTTCACTAGATGCCAAAAGCATTTTAAAAATATAAAGGAAATCGATGTTAGAGAGATCAAATCCATGTTCTTACAAAGGAATCCATATTTTACAAAGGAATCCATGTTTTACAAAGGAATCTATGTGCAAATCTATGAGCAAATCCTTATGAGAATGATTCCTTAAGAGAGTGAATCATTATGAGAGCGAATCCTTATGAGATCGATTCCTTAAGAGAGTGAATCCTTATGAGAGCGAATCCTTATGAGAGCGAATCCTTATGAGATCGATTCCTTAAGAGAGTGAATCCTTATGAGAGCGAATCCTTATGAGATCGATTCCTTAAGAGAGTGAATCCTTCTGAGAGCGAATCATTATGAGAGCGAATCCTTATGAGATCGACTCCTTAAGAGAGCGAATCCTTATGAGACTTTGTGAACTGAAATCGATGTATATTAAATGGACATCGATTTGACTTTTCAGTGTAAATCACAGAGCGATAGTACCATAAATTTTTATTTATTAGAAAAACATAATATTAAATATATTCAATAATATTTAATTAATCAAAAATTTGTTTTTATTATAATGTTATAATATTAAATATATTTAATAAAATTTAATTAAATCAAAAAAAATTATCTTTATTTATTTAATCATAAGTTTTGTTATCACCAAAATATAAGGGTAAAATATAGAGTGGTTCAACAATCTCCCCCTTTTTGGTGATGACAAAATTTATGAGAATTTTCTCACAAAAATACATAATACATAGAAAATACAAAAATTCACAGATAATGCATACTCTCCCCCTTTTTGTCACAAACCAAAAAGGAACGTTCTTACCATTGCATTCTCTCCCCTTTGTGAAAGAAATTCTTACCATTGAGGGGTTCAACACTGATTGACATAAATGAATAACTCCCCCTTAGTCTGTGCTCCCCCTGAATGAGAGACTCCACCTGAATGAAACTTGCAAATAATTGTTAGTAATAAAGACCAATTCAATTTTTGTGACTACTCTTTCTTCAGATGTGATTTGAATGAAGAGTCTGCAGTCACTCCTGCCTTGAGCATCCTTGGTTTTTGATGCTCCAAGGCTAACCTGCAAGTAAATTACTCAAAGATAGGTACCCAAATCTTTTTGGGTCCTTGATGGTTAGATGCATGAAAATATCCTTTAGGGATCCAAACTAAGTGACTTGTTGTGCAGGTGTTTACAGTGCGTCCTAGTTTATTGCAATGAGAACAACAATGAATATAGATTGTTTTATTGTTCTTATTTTCTTTGTGCTGAGTTTTTAGAACGTGATTTCTGTAAACTTTTCTTTTACATGGGCCTTTTTCTGGGGCATCTTGGTTTCTTTTACAAATTTTGGTAGTGGATATTTTTCTGGAATCATGGCTTGTTTTCCTTTTTCTGGAGGTATGTATCCAAGCCCTTGTTTGTTATTTCCAGATTTTGATCCTTTTAAGCATAGGGCTAAAGATGTTTTCCCTTCAGTTAATTTTCTAACTGATTCTTTTAAATACATATTTTCTTCAGTTAGAGTTTTTAATTTTTCTTCTAACTCTAACTTCTCATTATTCTTGCTTTTCAAATCTTCATTTAAAAGATAATTTTTATCTTTACAATCTTTTAATTGTTCTTCTAGTTGCTCCAATTCGGATTTAAGATCAGAATTGGTGTTTTCCAAACAAGAGTTCTTTTTCAGATTTTTTAGTTCTTTTACAACCCCCTTATGTTTTTCATACAGTTCATTAAAGACTTCTTCTAAGTCTTCTGATTCTGACCCTGAATCTGTGTAAGAATTAAAAAATGAGTCAGAATGTACCTCATCTAGTCCCACCATGAGGGCTAGATTTACCTGCTCCTTTTCGGAATATGAGCTTGATGATTCTGAGCTTGTGACCTCATCATTTTCCCAAGCAGCTGCCATGCCTCTTCTTTTAAATTTCTTGTACTGCTTCTTGGGCTTCTCGGTTTGACTAGTCTTCTTGAGTCGTGGACAATCCGGTCTCAGATGCCCAGGTTTTCTGCATTCATAGCAAACTGGTTCTTTCTCCTTTTTCTCCTTTCTTTGGATCCTTCTTGATCTATTTTTCTTCCTCTTTAAAATCTTCTGAAGCTTGTACAATACTTCATCAGCATCATTATCTTCAGAATCTGCATTTTGGGAACTAGAAGAGGAAGAGGTGGAAGGAGCAGCTACAACCTTAAGAGCATCAGTACATTTCTTCTTAGATGAGCTTTCAGACAATCGCTCCATATTTATTTCATGTGCCATGAGAGAACCTATTAAATTATCAATCGACAATTTGGTTAAATCATGGGCCTCTTCAATAGCAGTTACTTTAGGTGTTCATGAAATAGTTAAGGACCTAAGTATTTTTCTAACGGTTTCTTCATTAGAAAGAATTTTTCCAAGAGAATTTAAACCTACTACTATGCTTGAAAATCTATTATACATAATAGTGATATTTTCGTTTTGAAACATTTTAAATTGTTCGTATTGTGAAACAAGAATATCTATCCTAATTTGTTTCACTTTATCTGTTCCTTCATAAGTTATCTGCAACTTATCACATATTTCTTTGGTAGATTTACAAGCAGATACTCTACTAAATTCCTTTTTAGATAAAGCACAACATAAAAAGTTCTTAGCTTTAAAATTTAGGGATAATTTATGCTTATCTGCTGCTGTAAAAGCAGTAGTGCCTTCAGCAGGAACAATAACAAAATCACCTACCTCAATTACCTGCCACAGATCAAAGTCTGTGCCTCGAATGAAGTATTCCATTCTCATCTTCCAATATTGATAGTCTTCTCCGTCGAAGAATGGAGGTCTGGTGACTGATTGACCTTCAGCATATCCTTGAGCTGCCATTGATCTTTGCTCTAAGATCGTTGGATCTTCTTGAAAGTTTAGAGACCTGCTCTGATACCACTTGTTGGCCCTTTTGGTATGGCAGCAAGCTAACCTAGAGGGGGGGGGTGAATAGGTTTTCTGAAATCTGAAATCAAAACGTGAACACTTAAAAGTATCACTTCAAAGTTTGGTTAGTTTAGTGTGATAAAGAGTAGCAGTGCGGAAGTAAAAGAACAATCACACAAAGGACACAGGAGATTTATCCTGGTTCGGCCCTTCCCACATGGAAGTCCTACATCCAGTCCCCAAGCAACCTCTTGGGATTTCACTAACCAAGGGTACAGTCCCCCTCAAGGACACTACAACACCCAGCACCCCAGCTGGTCTTCTTCTCTTTCCCGGGCAAGAAGGCAGCCCACTTCTTTTCTAGGCTCAGAAGCAAACCTACTAGTATAAACCCCAGTGCGGTTCTACTAGACACAAACCCCTAGCTGGGTTACACACTGTATACAGTCCTACAGTTGGACAGAAATCTTTCTTAGAAAAGAAAGATAAGACTGAGAGCTATTACAAGATGAACACTCAGGACTTAGCTCACAATCACAGACTCTCCCCCAAGATTACAATGAGCACAGGGAGAAAATGAAGAGAGAAGAAAGGAAGCTTGAAAGCTCGAATGCTTCAAATGCTTGAACACTTCTTCTTGGGCTCAGGCTCTTTCTCTTTTTTCCTTTGAGTGTATTTGGAGTTCAGGTTCCTCATTGGTTGTACACTCCTTCAAAGATCTTCAGAAAAGCTCTGTTTTAATTCTTTAGCCTTGCTTCTTCTTTTATATGAGCAGCTGTGAATAAATCCGTTGGAGTTCTAGCTGTTGCTCATGTTCTCTTTCTTCTGATATTTTGTGGTCTACAAGGTCTGCAAGCATAGAAGAAAGTGTTTAGTTAAAAGAGTGTTTCTGTCAAAAATGCTCATACCTCTATGTTTCCTGTTGCCACCCAGAAGTAGTAAGTAATCCCCTTTTTGTTGGTAGGAAAGAAGAGATCTAGAGAGATAACCAAAAAGATCTCCTGTCAGAAAGATAGAGGATTACGTAAATCAAGAATATTTGACTTTTTCACTAGATGCCAAAAGCATTTTAAAAATATAAAGGAAATCGATGTTAGAGAGATCAAATCCATGTTCTTACAAAGGAATCCATGTTTTACAAGGAATCCATGTTTTACAAAGGAATCCATGTTTTACAAAGGAATCTATGTGCAAATCTGTGTGCAAATCCTTATGAGAACGATTCCTTAAGAGAGTGAATCCTTATGAGAGCGAATCCTTATGAGATCGATTCCTTAAGAGAGTGAATCCTTATGAGAGCAAATCCTTATGAGATCGGTTCCTTAAGAGAGTGAATCCTTATGAGAGAGAATCCTTATGAGATCGATTCCTTAAGAGAGTGAATCCTTATGAGAGCTAATCCTTATAAGAGCGAATCCTTATGAGATCGATTCCTTAAGAGAGTGAATCCTTATAAGAGCGAATCCTTATGAGACATTGTGAACTGAAATCGATGTATATTAAATGGACATCGATTTGACTTTTCAGTGCAAATCACAGAGCGATAGTACCATAAATTTTTATTTATTAGAAAAAATAATATTAAATATATTCAATAATATTTAATTAATCAAAAAATTGTTTTTATTAGTAACGTTATAATATTAAATATATTTAATAATATTTAATGAAATCAAAAATATCTTTATTTATTAATCATAAGTTTTGTTATCACCAAAATATAAGGGTAAAATATAGAGTGGGTTCAACACCATGTACCCGACCCTTCATGTTTACTCTTAAATCTCGGGCATACATGATCCCATGCCATGATAAAATTCTCATAAATACTACATCATGTTAGTTTTCAAATGCCCCTAGTTTGCATAAATTTCATCATGTATCAATCTCTAATTAATTCTTTGAACATTGACTGCACATGTTTAGGTCATCAAAATATAACTTGATCACAGCATGTCTAAACCATATCTATTTTCAAATTAATCATGCATGTTGATATATCTATATGTCTAATTTCGTTTAAAACTAGTTTCGTGATTTTTGGATCACCGTGCGATTTTATATGGAGTTTAGAACGACCAGTTATCGAAGTGGAATGCACCCTGGGAAAAAGGGAAAAGGGGCGACCCTACCTGGTAGGCCCGCCGCGTTTTTAAGATTTCGGCCAGACTTTTTAATTA
This sequence comes from Colocasia esculenta, assembly GCA_014218235.1. Taxonomy (NCBI): domain Eukaryota; kingdom Viridiplantae; phylum Streptophyta; class Magnoliopsida; order Alismatales; family Araceae; genus Colocasia; species Colocasia esculenta. Next base: position 35,123,584 of record CM024753.1, read on the forward strand.
TGCTCATGCCCTTGCTGTTTTGGCTATATAACCCCTATTTAGCCATGATTAACCCATGTCATAGATAATTTGACTTGGTAAGTAAATAAATGGCAATAATTATATAAATTTAATCATTTAAAGGACATTTGCACGATTTATCATTATCTCATGATTTCTTTACACTTACACACACATAACATTGTTAATTGTCGTTTGACCCTAATAATTTATGCAATAATATATTTGGTAAAATAGCGAAATAAATGACTAAATTTCCTATTTAATTAATCATGTTTGTCTTCATTTTATATGTATGTTTTGTACACTGTTACCGTTTCTCTCGGCCTTCGAACACTCGAGGCACGACGAACCCGTTTTCTATACACTTCCTCTTGACTTGGACCACCTCTCCATCGGGAATACTCTTGACTGGGCCAGGGACTCCTTGTCAAGGCCTCCATAAGTATTCTTGGCTTTGGCGTACGTCCATTACTGACGAGCTGGTTGTACCCTAAAACCCATTACACCTTAGGGATCAGTACGATCCATGGCCTTAGTATGTTCTCTCCTTATCTTGTGATCATGCCGGATCATCTAGTCTGTGTACACGGCACGGCTAGTGGGCGGCGATGATTTTTACCAGACTGCCGGTACACGACCCTGTGCTGTGCAACTCTGACTATCATTGTTATCGGTTTTACGATATTGTCCCTATCTCATCTACTCTCTATATCCTCTCATCTGTTCACGTTCTCTCTAAGCTCTCATCTATCTCGTCTAGTACTCTCTTATCTCTTCTTGGTACTCTATTGGCCATTTTTGTGATTGTCTAAGATAAAGAAATGACTAATGCCAGCGCAATAGGGCCCGATCAGGTCCTGGAGGAGCGCCCGAAAAGTGCTAGTACCCATGGGAGTTAAAATGATCAAGGATGTGTTACGGCATGCATCCAGTGCCAGCATACTATCAAGATTAATCTATGACAATCAAAGTGCTATCTATACTAGTACAATTGTTATCGTTGCTAGTGCATGTTGTGCAATTTACATGTTATATCGTTACATGGCCATTCTATTATCGTTCTTGTTGAACTATTTTTCCTGTGCCAGATGCTACTATTCTCTCGTTATCATTGCTTGTTCTACATGACTCTTCTCTCTAGTTAACCTGCCATTAAGACATTAATTATTTAAACCATGCTTGTGTTCATGAGATATTAAGTCCTACTAGGCGTTATTCGTTCATCCTGCGTTTTTATTTAATGTGTTTCAGGTGAGTCTGATGCTGACCACACTCACGAGGACGGAACTGAGGATGATGCTCAGGAGTGACCATTTCAACAACCATTTACTTTAGTAGTTAGTTAGTATAGTTATGAGTTAATTAGTCTATATATATTAGTTTGGATTTCCATAAAGTACTCTGGGCCCTAGTTTTGGCTCTGATCAGTTGATGTAATAGTTAGGTTATGATTTGATGGAATGTTAATAAAATTTAAGGTTGTTTGCTATTATTCCAATTGAGCAATGGTTTGTATTTATTTTCTCGCTCTGTACTATTTAATAACTATAAACCTGCTCCGATATTCCGCGTCGGGGTGTTACAATTATCCTTGTTGTTGTGTTGTGGTGTTTCTGTGGCGGCTCTGTCTCGCTCTTCTGCGGAGGCAGAGGCAGGAGCTAGGTTGGCGAGCAGAGGGCATGGACGGCGTGTCCCCCTCTTGGCTGCTAGCGGCGGTGGCTTGGTTGCTGTTGTTGTGACGGTGTTTCCACACGACGTTTCCAAGCATGACTCATTACCCTAGCTTGCACGGTGGTTGCAGCCTGGCCGTGTCTAGCTTTCGTGGGCGTAGTTGGTTTGGCCTTGTGGGCCCGTGCTTCTGGTGGTTTCTGCTTCGGTGTTCTCTCAGTTCCGTAGTCTCGTTCTTGGGTGCCAGTCTGTGTGGCACCGGCGCGTGTGGCTTCCCAACCTCACAGTGTGTCCGGGATCCGGGGTGGTTCTGCTTGTCGGCCCTTGACCTTGTGGAGGTCTGAGGTGGTCGTGCTTGTGGTGAGACGTCGTTCTTACCTGGTTGTTGCGTGGTCTTAGTGGGGGTACCGAGGGTTGCTTCCACTTTGTGCCTGACTCTGTTGGTTTCTATAGGAGTCGTGTGTGTGTCACGACCTTGGTTGGTGGTCGTGGCGTTGCATTGTTCTGTTCCGCTGCTTTGTAGTACCCTGCTATAGGTGTTCCTCGCTTTACAACTTTCTAGGGTAGTTTCCTATTTTTGAAGTTCCTGATGCTCTGGCCGGTAAGGGACTGGTAATCCCTACTGGGTCTTGTTTACGAGGCTCACCCCCCCTACTTCCTTCAGCTAGGGGCTCGTCATTGCGGGAGCTCGGTGTCGGATAGGTTGCGGAGGCTGCTGTGGCGCATGTGTTGTCAGTAGCAGTGAGAGCGAGTGTTGTAAGCTCTTGTACCTAAGTGAGTTGAGAGTTGTGCTTTGCAAGTTCTTGGGGTATGCCCCTTAAGGACTATACCATTCTTCTTGTACCTGTGATTTTACTTGGGACACGTTGTACAGTTGTTATATTGTTAGTTATTTAAATTCAGTACATATCTCACTAGATTATTTCTTCTAACCCTTCTGGGTCTTTGGATCTGTGGGTGGCGACGCGAACTTCGGGGTCCCTAGCGGGGGTCCGGAAGGTCGGGTCGTTACAGGTGGTTTCCCGGTGTGCTAGAGGTGCTCGTGGTGGAGGTGACGCTCTGTTCGTGCAGGTGGCATGATCGTGGAGCTTGGAGCGAGGAGAAGATGGCCATTCCGACGTGAAGGCCCCAATGGGTCGGCTCTACACTTGGAGGTAGGGACCCTTGACTCCTCTCACCCTAGCATGCTCCCTCTCCCCTTGAGATCGTGGTTTCCCTATGGTTTGGGTTGTGGGAGTGTGAGGAATCCTGCTCGTGTGAGTAAGGTTTTCCATCGAGCATTGATTCGTTGTAAATCCATATTTTTGGAGTTTTAAGGGTGGTTTGGCTTGATGAGATGTTTATATGGTGTTTAGCATGCTCCCCCCCCCCCTGTGGATGTATTTTGTATCGGTTTTTGGGGCGGTCTCTGGGAGGATTGTCCCAGAACCCCCCTCGGCTGAGAATGCGACCGCTATAGAGGCCGCGATGATGTCGCGAACGGCAAGGCCGCCACGACATCATCGTGACGCTCTTGGGTGTCGCGACAAGGTCACCACGGCTTGGGCCGCCGCGATAGTGTCGCAGTAAGTCTGGGCGTCGCGACAAGGTCACGACGACCCGATGCGTCGTGACTACAGCAGAGACAGGTAATGTCTTGCGAAGTTCCATTTTTTGTGGAGTCTTCGCCATTTTCCGCTTCTTATTGTACCCATGGCACCAATGCTAGTTTCCTAGTACAGTCCTACATTAGTCGTTCGCTCGGTGCTCGGCACCTAAGGGCTTGTCTCGTGACAGAGGTTGTTATCGTTGCTTGGGACCCCCATCCTCGTGAGCCTTAGAGGGAGCGTTCGGGGCGAAGACCGTACTCGAGTCATGGACTCTTGAGTTGAGGGGAAAATGGTGGTTAGGACAGTGGTGTCGAGTCGTTTGTAGAGCTCTCTTGGTTAGCCTGGGACACCGAGGATGGCCGAAGTTCTACCCGGTGCAGGCTAGCCAGTCTTTTTCTCACTGCCTCGCTCTTTGCGGCCTCGGAACCGCCTAGAGAGGCCAGACGTGGGACCGTAGTCCGGCCAGACTACGATGGTTACTGTTGTGTACTTGTGTCCTACCTCACTCTAACGAGATGTGGAGGTTTGGACCTGGGTCGAGGATAAGATGTCAGTGGACGCACCTGACCGGTTGACTAGTGGTAATGTTTTCCATAGCTAGTGTCTCTTGTCTAGGCGGGGTTCGCCCTGTCTGCGTTGCCAGCCGTGTGGTGGTCACGACGTGCAGTCGTACGGAGTTTTTGACCATGGTGTTTTCCGTACTGCGCTAGTTAGTAGCTTGCTTCCACACTTCTTTGGTAGGTAGACTATATAACTGTTGTTATTTGATTAAGTACGTAGTTTTGACTACCTGTTAGAGCCAGTAGGAGATTGGTAGTCCCTACTGAGCTTCTGCTGTGAAGCTCATCCCTTCTTTTTCCCAAGTGAGATTTCTCAGCAACGGCAGGGCGCCCGTTGGGCGAAAGAGACGAGGCGGTAGTCATGGTCCCGTAGCTAGCAGTGTTTCCCCCTCTCAGTGTACGTCACCCTCGGGGTATGCCCCTAAGGGACCTATTCTTCCCTTTGTTACTTGTACTAGTTGTGTGTGTTGGGACTATACCTAGAGCGATACGCAGTGGTCTCGCTCTTCTTTCTGCTTCCGCGTGTATGCTCCTAGTTAGCAGTTGATGTTTACTTCTTTTACATATTATGTTAGACTTGTGTTATAGCCCTTCTGGGTCCCCTGATCCATGGGCGGCGACCGCGAAAATTGAGTCCTCGGCTTGGGCCGAGGGTCGGGTTCTCGGGATCGTTACAGCCGAAGGCCACCCGAAGCCTCCAACAATGCCCTAAAACCACAAAAACGGTGTGTACAAGGGGAGGGGAGCATGGAGAACGATAGAAAAGCATGTAAGAAGCTCAAACCACCCTCATTCACACCCATGCATGTCAAGGAAGTGAATCTACACTCAAAACCTCACATGCACATCATGAAACCCTCAACAAGCATACCCCATTCCAAGTACAATTCAAGCATCACAGAACCATTCAAGCAAACCACATGAACCATAGTACACAATGCACAACCTAGCATGGTTTCTAGGCTTGGAGAAGGGGGTTTGGAGCCCTAGCATGGTAGAACTAGAGGAAGGTTGAGGTATCCCTACCTCAAAATGAAGATCCACCCCAATGTGGCCTTCTCGTAGGCATGCAACCCTCCTCCTCACTCCAATCCCAACAGAGACACCGTCCACGATCCACGAACATCCTCCTACAAGCCGGAGAAGAGCATCATATGAGGAGAGCACGCAGAGAAGATCTCCATTGGAAAGAAGAACCACCAAGCACACAAGAGCAACCCAACACACCTACCTTCACAAGCTGCCCAATTCCTCTCCTCCAAGCTCTCCACGGAGCAAGAACACAGAGAAGGCTCGGGGAGGGGGAAAAATAGGTGAAGTGGAGAAGAAATGGAACTATTCTTAGGCCTGAGCAACTTAAACCTCGGCCTTCAGAATGCGACGGAGCTGGCCGTCGCGTTAGCAATGCTAACGCAACGGTTACCTACGTCACGATCTGGAAAAACTGCCAGCCCTGATGGTCAAACCCACCACGCATCACGCATGCAAACCTGACATCATGAACGCGACGGACTGGCGTGTCGTGTTCATGCATGCATGACGACAGGTGTATCAACCGTCCCGACAGCAAAACGACAAATAAGCATGCTGCTGTCAGAGCTGAGTCGCGACATGGGCGGCCGGTGCATTCTTATCCAGAACACAACGGTGACCTCCGTCACCTTCAGAAGGTGACAGATTGACACGTCGCGACCTCAGCCGAAGGTTGCAGACCCACAAGAAAGGGATGTTACAGAAATGTTGTCTTTCGCTTTGGCGGATGGAGCTGACGACTTACCCTTGTCAGCCATTGCTGCGAGAGGAATCAATTAGTTCTCATAAATGATTAGACAACGACTGAAGGAAAGAACGTCAGTAAAAAGATCAGACCTTGGCTGGCCTCAGCAATCAGCTCGAACAGCTTCTCGGAATGCTCGAACAGCTCGGGAGGCTCCACCGCCTATAGAGACTCGAACTTCGAGAGCTCGGATGCAATAAGATTTGGAGGGCAGAAAGCTTTATCTCGGATGTTCACCGCCGACCATGTGGTCGGAAAGGGCCATCCGGTCGGGGAGTGAACAAAAATAAAGTTCCTCTTCTAGTTGTGGACAGAGAAAGACATTCAGCCAAGAATTTGCCGACCTGACCAAGCTGTGAAATATAGCCAGTCTCTGAAGGCTTTTACAGAGAAATAATAAAAGAAAAGGCGTGTGGTCGGAAGGACCTTGGCCAGGGCACAAGCGGCCAGGAAGCCGATAACCGACCTCCAGGAGTTGGGGGTCAGCTGCGATGGAGCGACTCCCAGCTTGAGGAGTAAAAGAATGATGAATGGATGAAGGGGTAGGCGGAAGCCTGCTCGAACAGCCTTGGAGTAGATGCAAACTCCACTCGGCATGGTGTAGTGGGCCCGGAGCTGCTTAGTGGTGTACATGGTGAAGTCCTCGGGGAGGACGAGACCTGGATGAGTCTTCATCCATTGCAAGGTCTCTTCATCGATCTCACACCGAGCATCCGCAACGGTGTCAGCTTGCCGACGAGATCCCGAGGTATGGGAAGAGGGTTTTCTGGGAACATAGGCCCTAGGACCGACCTCAAGATCGGAAGACTCCTCGGCGGGATCCGACGCTTGGGTGTTGGGCCGAGCAACCTCCAAGAGAGACGTCCTTGTCTTGGAAGGACGAGGTGAGACTGCTCCGGATAACTCCGAAACAGAGAAGTTCTTGGAAGGAGAACCTCTAGACGAGGAAGAGGATGTGGAAGAATTGTACGAGGTAGAGCTCATGGCTTACCTCTGAAGGGAAGAAGCAGAGAACAGGAGAAGAATGCTCAGACGTCAGCACGATGGTCGTCAGCTGGTCGTCTGAAGGATGCTTGCGCATGAAAGCAAGGGTGGTTTTTTGGTAGCAGACCCACTATTTATAGTGTCGGGTGGGGGGGGATTAGATCCAACGGTAGATAATCATCGATGACAACAATGATTCAGATCTTGACACGTGGCTCTACAGGATTGGCCACCAAGCGTTGCCTCGAATTCTGAAGGCATGGTTGGCGAGGAGCGCCATAATGGTGCGCGGGATTCGAGGAGGCGATGTGATGATTGGTGTCGCTGCATAGTAGTTGAGGAGACCTGACAATACGGCATGGTATAGACTGGCACTGACAGCTTCATGATGTGACTGGTGGCAGGCCGACACTGACAGCGTGACGATGTGGCGCAGAACAGGCCACGTGGACTGGCACAGTTACATGGCAAGGCATGTATTTTTCTTTTTCAAACAGCTTCACCTCGGCCCAGTTCCTAGTCCGACGTGAACCTGGGGGCCAGTATTATGGGGAGTTCCCAGCAGGTCAGCTGAATCCTTAAGCTCAGCTGACCTCATTGAGGGCATAGGCCGATGTCCCTTCTTTCTCAAGCGAAACGTTGGCGTTTTATGACCCGACGAGTCAGGTCAGAAGGATCAACCTACTTTCACACCTCGGGTCGTCTTCCTCAGCTCGGCCGGGGACATTTTTCTAGGCTCAGACGTAGCCGACCTGGAGCCCAGCATGCTCGTGGGTGTCTCGGAGCATAGCTCATGTGACTGAAGGTGCAGTAACAAATGAGGTAAGGTCTGAGGATCACGTGCCCGATAATTGTGGCCATTGACCACGATCTTGGTGATCTGGCATACTGGTTACAACCACGATCTGGCGTCAATCACAAAAACCCTCAGTGAGATTGGCGGGGTCGTCTAGCAATTACACAAATGTCCTAACACTATATAAGAGGCAGACACTCACAGGCGCAGGTACGTGTTCTATCCCACAGGCTAGGTCATTCTACTCGGCTAGCGACTGACAAGAGCGTCGGAGTGTCTTCCTGCCGAGGGCTTTGTAGGTCAAATCGGGAGCTCGGAATCAGTGTCACAAGTCGGCCAAGTGTGCCTTAAACAAGATTCATCGGCTTGGTCATCTCGGCTCATTCTTCTATGAGGAGCACCTCAGCAGTCACCTCGGCCTGAGCTGACCTATGTTACGCATATGGTAATAGTATCCTTCAATCGATTCAATTTGATTTTATAAGTTGTGAAATTGGATCAAATTGAATAACTTGAATAAATTAAAATTATTATATTTATTACTATGTAATATACATAATAAAAATTATATACATAAATTTAACTACAAATATGCACATTTAAAAAAACTTCATCATTTTTAGCATATAAATATTATAAAATCATCAGTATTTACATTAATATAAAATTTTGATTTGATCTGAACTGAATCGCAATATTTTGATTTGATCTACTTCGAGTTGGGGAGGGTTTGTGTTCAATTGGGTTCACCTAAAATTAAGCTAAATAGAACCAAATCAACCTTGCATAGCCCTAGTGCATCTTGGCCTCTTATTTTCATCACCTTTGGGGCTTTGTTCATGGGCTTGATCAGCCATCACCTAGCTAGCTTCTGGGTGTTGTCCAAGATCGGCTTGCTCAAAGAGTTTGTAGATCGAGTCCTTTTTAGTCACAAAAATGATTTGGTGACACCATTTTATAACACATATGTTTGACACATCTCACATTGAACAAATTTCAAAATATTATGTGACACTTTTAAATTTGTGTCATGTGAGATGTGTCATGTGTCAAATATTGGTGTCACCTAACCATTTTCCTTTCAATGGTCTTTTTTTTTTTTTTTGGTGTGCTTTCTGCCATGGTCTTTAAGCCTCGAGTACTCACCAAGCTAGAGGGAAGATGTTGGTGGGGTAATTAACATGTGTTCCAGGGATCACTCGCACACCTTTCTCACTACAACAAAATTAGATTGTACTTACGGCAAAAAATTAACCTAAGTGTTACATGGAATTTCGTAAGTAAAGACTTATACTTATGAAATTACTTATGATAATAAAGCAATAGCGTAGCAACCGATGCTATAGATCTAGCTACGGTTTGTCAATTGTAAGTGTTATCATCGATTTTAAACCGTAAGTGTAAAATTTTATACTTACGCAAAATAACCGTAAGTAAATGTAATATAAAATGTAAACATAAACATAATAACACTTACAAATAAAATCGTAAGAATTTAACTGTTGACGTAAACTGTAATTATTCATTTTTTTTATTTGCAATTGTTACACTTTTGAACTGTAAATAGTAAGAATTTAACCATAGTAATTTTTTATTGCAATAACAATATCTATATATTTCATAGCTATATTGATAAATCTATTCTCTTTACTATCAATTTCATCTATCTCACAAAATATATTTTAAGATAATACATAATTTATGTGATTTGTCTGCCTTATATCCAAATCATACATCCTCATTGATCCACCTATACATGCATCACTTATCAACCACAAGAAAAGAAAATACATGAAATCATGATTCGATCCATTGCATAAGAAAAATTCACAAAAAATTTTGTCGTATGTACAAAAAAATATTGTTCATAAATCATTTGGTCAAGTTGATATATTGCAAAAAAAAATGAGTTGATATGCTGCTAATCTATCCCTTCCATGTTATCAAAATGAGTTACAAATACAAGCTGACAATGTAGCTGAACAGGTTGCTCACAATCCTTAATAAGTTGCTCAACATCTTCTCCTCTGCATAAAAGTATTTCAATCAAATACATTTGTTACTGGCATTGTAGATGCACCTTTTATGGGTGAAGAAATTTTCATATGCATTTACACCAAGGCTATCAAAGCAGGACACTAGAATCTTTGTGGATCCATAGAAACAAACATTTTGTAAATAGAATCTTTGTGGATCAATACCTGCAGTAGACACTTTCTCCAGACATTTTCAATGTTAAAGTTTCAGATTTTCTTTAGATAAAAGAACCAAGGTTGGTGGGTGAGGGCCCAAATATTTAATTCAGAACCTATTGTTTTGTTCTTTATGTGCATCTAGTGTTCAACCACTGGACCAGTAAAATAAAATAAAAATTTGCTAAGGCATCGGCAAGTTGATTTCCTTCCCGAAGGTGTAGCGGTCGAGCCCCAAGAGTCTAAATAAAAAGCTTTCCCAAATCTGGATAGGTGCCAAGGTGGAGAAGTTGCATCTGATAACAAGTCAGACAAGGTTTCTGGAATCCATCTCAACAAAGATATGTGAATGCTATATGATGGCATAACAACAAACCAACATGCATATATAGGGAAAGGACTTGTGCAGACAACTATCAGGAGATCTAAGTGGACAGGAGATTTAAAGCAAGCCATAGATTTCCAAACCATCCCACCTTCTGCCACATCTGGATTTTTCCTAGAAGCACCATCGATGTTGATCAGCTTGAGCCTACCTGGTGGGGGCATTAACCACTTATTAAGAAGCTTGATATTGGGCTCCACTGGCATTGAGGGATGTAAAATATTAATACACAGTAAAACAACTACTTCTTGCTGTCGAATATTTTTCTCTATTCATTATACAATGATAAAACCCAACAAATATCAATTATAATCAGAAATTTAAGATGATCATATTAATTTGGATTGAAGGTGATAACAGCCTAGTGGAGGAATCTATCAAATGTATTTCCAAAGCACCACAATAAATTAAAGGACTTGGGAGGAGGTGAAGATTAGTCATATTAAAAGAGATGGCACAGAGCTGCTGACTGGTTGGCAACTGAACAACATAACAATGGACATGAAGAAAATGAAACCTCACCAATAATATATGGACATTTGCATCTGTATGGTTCACTAATCACCAATAAAATTTTAGCATAGCATATGTATGAAGTTGCACTATACATATGGACAAGAACATGAAGAAATAGCTCAACAACACAACATATGGACAATAACATCACCATATCTGTCGACCAAAGACATCACCCATTGTAGACATACACAAACACAATAGAAATCATATGGAAACCAAATATGGGTAATGATGACCAGTCTGTCCCCATGTAATTTTAATTAATTATATATATATTTTTGATGATTAACAAACCCAAACAAAAGTTTATCAATTATATCTAATGAATATTTCATAAGTCTTAAGTACAGAAAATACCAAGGTCAAACAAGCCAATAAGGTATGCATTACCTCTTTGAAGCCTTAATCTTTTCAACATGATATTTCTCTAAGTCCATATCGACTTCTATTGAAGGCCATAACGATTTCTTTATAAGCATATCGATTTTAATAGAATTATCATAACGATTTCCTTATAAGACTGAAAAGTCATGTTGTTTCAAACAAGTCGATGTCACAACGACTCTATAAGTTACCGTTTCTTTTTATTTTCCATATTTATCTCACTATATCTCTATAAAATACATCACACAAATAGATGATCCTTTAAGCACTCTAGATGTACATACAACTGCAGTTCTCTTCAATGTAAAGCAACTTTATGTTACCTTCTGCATATAATTGTAACTTAGTAGTCCAGTTTTACCTAGAAGAATCACAGCATAAAGCAGCATCTAAACCACTGAAGAAATAATAAAATTAGAAAAAGCTTGTATGGTATTTACCTAGAATCCGGAGCAACAAGTAAAGTGTATATAAATTGGCATCAGAGAACGAAACTAAGGCTAGAGGGATGCCAAAAAGGTGTTGGATCCAAGAAATCCAACATCTCTGAAGAATCCCCTTCTTCAGTACTCGAACTTTCCAGAAAGACAAACAAAAAGTTCCGGACGAAAACAACTAGATGAAAATATCTCCGAGGATTCAAAGATACTACATCCTACCTCTGTTGCTCTGAAACTAGGACAATGTTCTTGGTGACAATCTCTCTACCACTCTCTTCTCGTGCCTCGGGTGAGACTCCACCCAAAGAGACCGAAAAACACCAAGCAAAAGAGAAATTGCAGATAGATGGTCGGTTCGGTAGTCTCCGATGCCTCCTCTCTGGTGTTGGGCTTCGCTGGCGTCTGGCAATAACAAAAAGCCGCACCTGCAAAGCGGGAGGAGAAGATGACCAAACGTACCGACTTCTCAAATCTCTTGTCACCTTCTTTCTTCAAGGGATGACGCGGTTTGCGCTCCCGGTGGCCGCCGCCACCACCGATGAGTTCCCCAACCTCTACATGGCAAACTGCAACCCCGCTGTGGGTGTTCCACTTGCAGATGTCGTTGCCGCCTTCGCCTTCGGGGAGGTGGCCGCCGTCCACCTTGCCGACGAGTCTTGCGCGCATCGTCTGCTTCATTGATGCGGGTAGAGCGCGGGCGGCTGTGGAGGCGTTTGGCCGTGGTGCCCCTTGTGTCGGCCTCCGCTGCGCCCAGTTTCTGCCTCCTCCACAATCCTCTTCCTTCTTCTCCTCTCTCTCTCTCTCTCTCTCTCTTTGAATCGATCTGGGGAGAGGGGTTTGGGGTTTTCAGATGGGGAAAGAGGGGTTTCCAAAGGCTCCGTGGGTTTTGAGACAAGAAAAGGGATTCGACTTTTGAGGGGAAGATTTCTATATATTTAAATATTTGGCAGCTTTCTTTTGGATTTTTTTTCATTTACTTACGATTTTTTCATATCTTGTTATTTTAACAAAAAACTTGTCACGCTGTACATATAAAATAGTTCATAAAATTGACACTTTAAAATGTAACTATTAACTTATTTATTCTTACAAAATTTAAAATTGTAAGTACAAATTATTACTATAAACTAATTTTGCTATAGTGTCTATTGTGTGCATATTGTGAACTATAAATCTTAGGATAGATCGAGAGTAGAGTGAGGACTATTTTAGATCTATCCTAATAAGATATCCTTATTTTATCTCCGACCTATCTTAATACCAAACATGTTAATCGGCTGCTAAAAAAACTGCTACGGATGCGCTCTTTATCTTTCTTAATGCACCGCGTGTGGTGCTTTATTGTATGTTGGTGATGTTTATCACTTTAAGCCTCATGTATTATAATAGGTACCGTACGTCTATTATAAATATAAATATATATAGCTATTTCCACTGCAAAAAAAATGATGAACTATAGTGATTTTTAATATAAACTTAAATAATCCAATCCAGACTCTTTAATACTCCCAAACCCCATGAATGGATATATGTACGTGAGAAACACATCTAGATCTTCATGATTCCTTGTATAAAAGTATGATCGATCAGACAAGTTTTATGTTCATATAAGCTAAGTATTCAACAATCAAACAGCACACACCAAGTGTAAACGACACAGATCAATAGCCACACTCGAAACCGGATCGATCATGCCGCCTTAATTTCTATCCAGACGTAGCCAGAACCCTCTTCATGATATGCATGAAATTTAACTTATCAGCTCATCTGCTGGGTGGCGGTGCAGTACTAGTGCCGGTGGCCATACTAGAGTGCCGCGGCGGCTGCCCCAGTTGTAGCTGCAGCGGCTGCCGCAGCTGCAGCTGCAGCTGATGGCGGAGCCCGAGCCGCCGGCACGGCTGCCATCTTCTTCACCTCCGCCGGCAGGTTCCTGTTGCGGACGTGCACCCTGAGGCCGTGCTTCATGAACAGCGTGAGCGACATCTTCTGCTCGACGCGGTGGCCCGGGAAGAGCTCCAGCTTGTGGCGCAGCAGCACCGAGGAGGCGATGGCCTTCATCTGCAGGTAGGCGAGGTCCTTCCCCAGGCACGTCCTCGGCCCCGCGTTGAAGGCTATGAAGCGGTACCCGTCCTTGGGTGGCTCGTACCGGTCCCCCTCAGGCGACAGCCACCGCTCCGGGCGGAACTCCATGCAGTCGTCCCCCCATATGGACTCCATCCTACCCATCGAATAGATCGAGTAGGTCACCGTCGATCCCGCCGGTACTCTCGTCCCGTCCGGCAGCACGTCGTCCGCCACCACGTACTTGGTGTCCTCAGGCACCGATGGGTACAATCGCAGCGTCTCCGCCAGCGCCGCCTTCAGGTACACCAGCCGCTCCAGCTCCTCGAATCCCAGCGGCTCGTCAGCCCACCTGGCCATGTCCTCCCGTCCCCTGGTGTCCGCCAGCACCGCCGCCATCTCTGCTATAATCTTCTCCTCCACGTCCGGCCGCCGCATCACCTCCCAGAAGAACCAGCTGAGCGCGACGGAGGAGGTGTCGCGACCGGCCAGCACGAAGTTGCGGGCCACCCACTGCAGGACTGGCGCCGGGAACGCCTCCCCCTTGCCGTCGCGCTTCTTCATGAAGCGGGAGAGGAGATCGTCGGAGGGTGTGGCCTTCCTCGCGGCGATAGCCTCCGCCATGTAGGCGTCGACGATCTCCAGGCTCTTCTTCATGCTCCGCTCCGTGCCGAAGCCCAGGGCCTTCTTGAGCCGCCAGAGGAAGCCCGGGTAGAGGAGCCGCTGGAGGGTGGCCTCCGTGGCAGCGTCGAAGGCGGCGGCGAAGGGGTTGTCGGGCATCTCCGGGGACAGCGTCTCGGGGTCCTTGCCGAATGTGAGGCCGCAGATGTTGTCGAAGGTGAGCCGGAGGAGCAGGTCCAGCAGGTCGACTCCCCGTCCCCTCCCTTCCTCCTCCTGCGCGGCCGCCCGCGACAGGATGACCCAGAGGCGGGCTTTGATGCTGCTGTGCGCCCACCGCGCCATGGCCTGGCGGAGGGTGCGGGTGGTGAACTCCAGCGCCGCCGTCTTCCGCTGCAGCAGCCATGTCTCGCCATCGGAGTTGAAGATGCCCTGGCCGAGGAGGTCGTGGAAGGCGGACTGCCAGACGGGGCCCTTGGGGTAGTTTTCGAAACGGGCGCGGAGGACGTGCTCCAGGTTGCGCGGATTGCAGGTGACGGTGAACAGCCCCCCGCGGCGCGCATAGAAGGGAACGGCCAGGAGGCATGTTTGGTAGGTGGCGGCGGGGCCCGTAGCGCGGAGGTTCTCGGCGATCCAGTCGTGGACCCGGCGGCGGTTGCCGACCAGCCCCGGGAGGCTGCCGAGGAGGGGCCAGACGCGGGGGCCGGAGAGGGTACGGGTCAGCGCCCAGTACCACATCAGGTAGGCCGAGAGCGCCGCCACAGCCAGCAGCACCAGCAGGCCCCGCGAGCAGAGTGCCTCCCCGAATGCTGCCAACCACGGAGCTCCCGCCATCGCCATTGAAGACGGCGGAGACGGACCAGAGAAGGAGGAAATCAGAGGGCTGATCAGAGACTTGGGGGAGGACGGGAGTACGTACTCGATGGTCGACGGTGGGAGTAGGAGAGAAGAAAAGGGTGCCGAGCGAGCTAGCTGGGTCGAACACCTGAGCGGTGGGCTGGTGGGCAACCTGTGCATACACATGATATATAAATGTGGAGGGAGCAGAGCCATTGTGGGGGGGAAGAACAGTACAAAATCGACCTGCTGCTGGGAGTGGTTAGGAAATACGGAGGGAGGAGAAGAAGATGGAAGCAGACCATGTCCATATGACAGATCTTTTCCTTATTGCAGAGGGAAAGCAATCACAGATGGTGAGGAAGGCGGTATGGTCTGGTAAGGGTACAAGAAAGAGATTAGCTAGGGATAATCTTGTGCTTCTCAATTAACATATTTAGGTGGCATCATCACCGGCCGTGCGATCGAGTACGTACGTGTGACCCTACTAACAGTGAATTGGATTTCCAGGAGCACTGTGACGACGCATGCATATGCAGAATTTTAAGGGTTCTGTTAGGCTTTCTTTAATTTAGTGTGTATGTAATTTTCTATATAACATTAATTGTTTAATAATATGGAATCGTTCAAAAACCTCAACTTCTCTCGGAAATATATAGATCCTTTTAAAACTAAATATATATAGTGTTACCACAGAGATTAATTAAAAACTAAGTATAGAAAATTAGGTTTCAGAGACTAAAAAAACTAGCTAGCTAGGAAGATTAATTAAAAGGTATGGATATACACACGCGCACAGATGATGGGTAATAACTTGTGGGTCATGGTGATGCGTCGTGGATCGTAGTATAGGGTTGGCAGGAAGCGGTTGATCCGATTGGGAACTTTTGGGATAACTTGCCAGAAAGGAGGGATTAGAGTCCCCGTGTTTCCCAATTGTGTTCTAAGTGTCAACGTGGTAGGAGGCCATGGAACACTGAAAGACAAATCCGGGTTTGGCCTTCCGGCTGGGTTTCGGAGTCTGCCGGCGAAACCTTCTGGTGTGTGACACTGGATGTTTTCATGCAAAATCCAAGTATGAGGTGGTTAATTTATTAGTGTGCCATAAAATACTAGTAAAATAGTACTTTTAAATTTTTAATTCATAAAATATGGTGCCTGATTTATTTATTTTGTTATTGTGACTTGCACGAAAATATAAGAAGTAGAAAGTTATTAGAAGAACCAAATTCGGGGGGGGGGGGGGGGGGGGGGGGATGACCCAAAATTCCATCATCAATTATATTCTAACCTATGTTAAGATTACCTCGTGTTAAATCGAGGAATGCTTCTCACAGATGTGATGTGCAGTGATTTCTGCAAAACCGTATGCACCAACCCTAATAAACCTCTATTTTATTTAAGTAAGATTGGTGTGAGTTCATGTAAGAAGTGACGCGCGCTAACTTGTCACGTTCATATCTCACGTCCGTAAGGGATGGATGGAGAATTGTAATTATAGCTGTCCATAGATCGGATTCGATTGGATCAAATTTATGTGAGTTCGATTCAAATTTGACTTAGTAATATAAAAACTTAAGTTAGGTCAGGAGTTGCTTCTCATATTTTTACAAAATTATAAAATTTTATTACAATACGGTCTAATTTGAATATTTTAAATAAAAATTAAATTAATAAAAAATAATATAATTAAGAATTAAATTTATAACCTCACTCAATTAAATAAAGTTTTGATATTAATTATTTAATTATTTGAAAAAAAATTAATTTCTAAATAAGTAAATAACATAACTTTAACTAAATAAAATTTAAGATTTGAAATGAGAAAGAAGAGAAGAGAACCATCTGAGTTAGTTCATCGGGTCGAATTTAAAATTTGAGTATTGATTCGTGGACTTAGTTGGGTTAAATTTTTAAGACAGACTAAAAATTTACGGATCGAAAAAATATTATGACCAAGCCCAAAATCGAATCAAATCTGTAGATCTATTAGATCGGTCCGATAATATACCTAATTATAATATATTTGCATATCATAGATGTGCAGTAAATTACTCTATATGAATTCATATTTCATTAGAACCTTCTTCAGTAGGTTGAGTCGAGTTGGTCACACCAATTAACTTATTCTGATAAAGATCAAAGAATTCATCGAAATGTATGAAATGAATGCAAATGTCATATGGTTAATATAAACTTAGGGTCTCGTAAGGATTATTCATAAGATTTTTCCACAAGGGTTCATCTACAAGTTCAATTCCATGGCTATTGCAACGCTTATGGTTTGTGTTTGATAAATCCCAAATTGGTACATAGAAATTATCCGAATTTCGGACCAATCAAAACTGCTATGTGCTTAATTTCCTTTTTTTTACCCCACTAACTCGTGTCTAAAAACTTTTAAACAAGGCATCATTATCTATTTTTCTTGACGATGGAAAAGCAAAAAAATCCATCATATTATTGTCATCGATTATGTTATAGTAGGTTAATTATCAATATTATGAAAGTGTTGGTCTGGATTCAAGGTAATGATAAACTATATTCAATATCGGTAAAATATTCATTTTACATCATGAAATTGCCTAACAAATTAGCCACAGATTGAAGTTTCAAGTAGCTTTTTTTCTTTTTTGGTAACGAGGAAAGAGCAACAAACACGTCTATTTTAATTGTTTAACATAGGAGAATTTTTTTTTAACGAGAAAACTCCACTCCATGTTATTTTTGTAGGCTCAGAAGTTGATGTTTATGAACCTTAAAATCAAGGCCTAACAACTCTTACTTTTTATATATCCATATTATCTTATCTCACTTGATCAGAAAATCTTAAATTTACACATATCGAAGATTACATGTAAGTCAAACATACAGCCCCAGAAATCAAATTTAAGACCTCTTGCTCAAAGGCAAGGGATCTAACTGATCAACCCAGCTGAGTCCTCTACATAGGAGAATGTTATCATGCCAATTTTTTTACACCTTTAATTGCCACTTTTATCTCGATCTTCTTAGTTTTTCATTAAAGTTTGATAGTTTATCTTTTAATTTCAAATAAGAAAATTATATATATATATATATATATATATATATATCTCCCTATAGAAATGTTATGATACGGCGGAGTCTCTTGGTGCGGCCCGTCATAGCATGGTCTAAGTCTTTGAATTCAAATCTAAGAGCTGTCTTGTCAACCATTATCTGAGTACTGAGCACTGAACATCATGACACTGAACACTGGTTATCAAAACAATCATGGGCTTTGAATCTAAGAATCTGCACTATGTTACGGTGGGGCCATACCAAGAGGTCCCGCCACACCATAGCACTTCTCTATATCCCTAAAATCAATTTGAATGCGTACTCATGAAATCTTCATATTATATATTATACCCCAAAATAAAAAAATATCAATTATATCTCTATAGTTAGCAATCTGTCAAAATAGATGGAATATTTGTTATCATGTAAAAAAGAATTGTTAAAGAAAAGGTGAAAATATTAAAACACCTGTGGACACCCGAAATTTCTTAATGGGCCATTGGCATGGTCGGCCCGACCTCCAAATATCCCTTTTAAATGGACAAAAATACACCCAAAAATAGCCCACATATGAAGCCCCAAAGGGGCCCACTAACCTTAGGCCCACCTCACCCCATGCAAGGGGGTGAGCCTAAGGGAATACAACACCTCCCAAAAATGTGTTCTACAAATGGAAAAAGGTATTTTTTGAAAAGAGGATGGGGTGTGGCTTCTAGAAGCTTTGGGTGTGGAGGCCAAAAAGATAAAAGGGGGTGAGAAAAGAGGAGGCTGGTCTTCTTCTCCAAGGGGGCAAGAGGAGGCTCCTGGGTTTTCTGCTTGGAGGAGCTCTCCCGTGAAGGCTTTGGAAGCAAGAAAAGAGAAGGCAAAGAAGAAAAGGAAAAGAAAAGGTGAGGAGAAGAAGAGAAAAGGGAGAAAGAGAGAAGAGAGGGCTACCTTTTCCATGAGTGGTCTTGTCACTTGAATAGGAAAGAGAGAAGAGAGAAGTGGGTGGTGGCGATGGGTTCCTCTCCTCCCCCTTTTCTTTGAGTTTTTTGTACTATCCTCTCTCTTTTGGCAAGAGAACATCTTATTTATGTGTTTCCTTCCATCCTTCTTTGATGTGATTGCTCATTCCCTTTGCATTTAATGCATGGCATGTTTCCATCATATGTAAGTTTTTTTTTAAGTTTTTTTTTACTTTGCATGGGTGAGAGGTCCGGGATGAAGAGAAGCCACTTGTTGCATAGTGTGCTTTCTCTCATCCCAATGGACCATACATGAGGCCTTAAACCTTCTCATCTCAATAAATGAGGAATGGGAGTGAGGAGCTCTCTCTCTACCCATTATATGTTTCATGTTTTCTCCTTTGGAGCCCATTGTTCCCATGTGCAAGCCCCTGGAGGCACATGTTCTTCATTGTTTTAAACCATTTTAATGAGCATTTATGCATGGTTCAAATAGTCTTCCCCTTTCATGTGTATTGAGGTTTTAGGGGCATGTTCCCTTTGCTAGCCAAGGGGTTGAACAACTAATGTTCATGCCCTCTTGCTTAGCACCCATCCTCAAGAGGCCCTCAAGTCTATTTTCAGTCCATCATCGCCCTGTTTTCATGGATTTCCACAGACCCCAGGTGGCGCCGGTTCGCTGTCTTTCAGGAGAGGGCACTGGTTGCTGGCCTGTTTCCTCGATTCGGCCAGCACAGGAAGCCCCTCCGATTCATCATTCTGGGGGTTGTTTTCCTCGATTCGACCAGCCCAGGAAGCCCTGTCGATTCGCCATTCTAGGGGTTGTTTTCCCTGATTCAGCCAGCCTTGGTAGTCTCGCCGATTCGGTCGCCAGCTTCATGCTCTTGGCAGATTCACATGAGCAAGGCCATTGCTCAATGTGATGTCAGCCAAGGAAATGGATATTAGATCACAAGAGACCCATCCAAACCCCCAGGTTGGACAATGTAATGTTCATGCCCGGATGTATGGGTTCATATGCCCATTTCGCCCCTCGGATTTGGCGTGGTCGTGACGTGACCCGGTTTCCTCGTAGGCTTGCCTCGGGGATCGGTGTTATGTGCCACCGTAGTAACGCCATTGTTCGACGTATACTTCCTCTTTTGGTGCCGTCTCCATCATGGTGGACGTGTACCGCGCTTTCCCTGTTAACCGTGACAAGGGGAGATGCTGCCGAATTTTCCCCGTGAGGGTCGAATCGGCATGGGATTTTGAAAAGAAACCCTTAAGGTTTAGCTGCCTCAATGGTATTTCGGCTGAGCGCCGATTCAACTCGGGTCGCTGATTCGGTTACGTTTCACCGATTCAGCATCATCCCGCCAATTCGGTCATCCCGTCGATTCAGCTGCATATCGCCGATTCAATTCTGCCTCGCCGATTCGCTATTTACATGTGTCTGTCGAATGGATTATACCCCGGCCTGCCGATTCAAACCCGCCTGGCTGATTCGTTGTTTGCCCTGCTGCTTGCAAGCATTGCCGAATCAGATGAGCGCCGCTGAATCGAGTGCATCTGTGCTGCCGACTAGCCCCCAAGTGGCTGGGCAGCGTCGAATCGCGCATAGAACCACAACGTGCACTCTTCAAAAGAACCAAAGAACAAATCGAAGCTTTTTATGGTAAAAGAAACAAAAGAGCAAATAAATCACCCCATGTTTTAAATGTCTCAAAAAGAACGAAAGATCAAAGTGAACCTTCTTCAAGCAACAAACGACAAAAGATCATCTCATGTTTTACGAAAGACCAAAAGATCAATTAAACATTTTTCAAGCAAGTAAAAGATCACCTCATGTTTTGTAAAGAACAAAAGATCCAAATTAAGATTTTTTTTTTTTCAAAAAATGATCAAATAGACCATTTCTCGACTTGTGTTTTTTTTTTAATGAGAACCACTTCATGATAAAAGAAACAAATGAGTAAATAGGCAAAGAGATTCGATAATTGGCTAAATAAAAGGTCAAATGATTTCGAATAGACATTCATTTTGCTCAATAGTACTTCAGCTCAAATTTAAATTGTGTTTCTCACCTCTATTGGATGTCTCCGCTTTAGGTCATAAGGCTTTCTAATCTGGCGATTAATCAAGGATTTTCCCTCTCAGAGGGATGTAATTAACGCCGTTGCACTTAGGCAACGACGGGATTTTGGTCCAGGACCCGACACTCACTTTCGTTTGACGAAGTCAAACGGTGTGCACAATAGACCTAAAGCCCTCTGATTCTCGGAGGCAAACTATTTGTTGTCACCTCGGTGACTGGCACGTACGCGCTCTGCAATTGTAAGGTCATCTCTCGTCACCATTGCTCATAGCATCCGACGGGATTTGAATTTACAATGCGTAGCCATGAGAAAAGAGCAACATGATAAATAGATTTTAAAAACAATAAATTTTTCATTTCCACAGCGTGGCATGCCCAGTGGGACCAAGTTTCCCTTCATCTCTTCGCCAGAATAGAAAGCCGTGTGGCCTTACATGATCAATACTGACCATCATTTTGAATTGACTAACAGGTACTAACAGAGCGATGGCTGGAGTACGTTTTGGGCCCCTGGTTGTCCAAGATCATGCCAGGTATGGCTACCTCGCCGTGCCGACCCGTTTCGGGAGCTTTCCTCCGGTGGTGGAGTTCCCCAACTTTTGGGGGTCGCATTCGTCGACATCCTACACCCAGAAGCCAAAAAGGAAGCTGAAGCTGCACATGAAGCTGAAGTCAAAGAGATCTCTAAGGAGCTGAGCTGCCACGTCCACCACTTGGAGCATGGCAATCACAACAAGTACAAGGGGGAAAGAGCCAATAGGCATTCTCAACAAGCAAGGGAGGTTGAGAACATTGTCACTCGTCGTGCACGAGTTTCTAACTTAGGGAGAAGTGTGCGGATTGGAGATCTAAGAATTCATCTGCAAGCCAAGAGAACTGAAGCTGTACCAGAACGGGTTACAACGGCAGTACCCGTGAAGAACTCGTTTCAAGGTTTAACGGGAAAAAGAGAAATGTTTAACACCTTCAGGGGCAAGATGCCCCCGAAACCCATCAAATTCAAGCAGGTCTGGCGACCTAAGAGAGTGTAAAAGCTTAGGCTGGAAGAGCCTGCACTAGAAAAGGATGTGCCAAAAGAAGTAGCTGATGAAAGGGTCCCTGACTACCATAGGCCATCCAGAAGCTTCAGGGCCAGAGTTCGGCAAGGGGGGGCATGTGCTTATGCCCACTTCCACAACAAGAAGGCAGAGCTGCGGAAGTCCACCTATCTGCCACCTATTCGGGAAAGGTCTCCCGTGCCGGCGCTCTCAGCCACATATGATCGGCAGGGGGCAACACATGTCATGTACAACTGCATCCCCCATCTCGTGAATGCCCCGCAGCGGCAAGCGAGAATGCAAAGAGGTAAAGGAGCTCCTCAGGCAGAAGCTGAGAGCAGTACTGACGAGAACAATGTTCCATGCGAGCACGATCATGAATAGACCGGGAGAGCCAAACCCCGGGTATCAGTTTTTGAAAGGCTATCCTTTCCTCTTCAAACTTCCCGAAGGGTCGAAAGAGACCAAAATGGGAACATTAAAATCTTTGCATGTCACATGGCTGGCATAAGAAGCCGTGATGGAGCCTTTCCGACCGATGATGAAGAGCTGGCGGAACTGGCTGAGAGGCCCGGTGCCGTTACAAGAAGAAGAGTAGTTGCGGCAGCTCTAACAGCAGCATACGGAGGAGTTAGCACCTCCCCAACCCAAATGACGACAATTACTGCCAATGTGATTACCACCCAAGGCAGTGGGGGCAATAGTGAAATTCCCCAGCCACCACCGCCGGAAATGACGCCTGGGGACACAGCACAAGAGATTCCTCTTGCCACACCCCTAGATCCAGCCGTCCTGGAGCTGCTACAGCAATATCGAGCTGAAATTGAGGCACTTAAACGACAAATAAAAGGTAAAGAGACTGAAGAGCATGTAGCTCGAGAGGCCGAAGGTCCGGGAGAAACCCCTCAAGGGACCTCAGGGTCAGTGAGGATTTCGGCCCAGCCAGTAAGTGAGCAACCCCAACAGATGCCAGCGGCTGCAGCTCCGCCACAGTGTCCACAGACCCAATATACACTCCTGCAGCCGCAATTCTTCCAGCAGCGGCAACAGCAGCAACAACAGCAACACCAGCAACAGTCATTGCCTGCTCATGCTCCTGAGCAGCAACTTGAAAACCAAGAGCCGCCCCCGGTGCCACCGGTGGCCGTCATCACCACTCCTAGCAATCAATCAGCCCACTTCTACCCTCAACAAGTGGACCCTGCCACCATCAACAAGTTAACGTTGGAGCAGATGATTGAAATGAAGCTCGCCAAGCGGGGAGACAGAGAGCATATGGCTTTTTATGCGTACAGAGTACCCTACCCTGCGCACCATGCTGTAAAAAGGCTGCCTCCAGGCGTTACCAAACCTCCAAAGTTTGACAAATTTAACGGGCAAGGATCCCCAAAGGAGCATATAGCCTACTACATCAATGTGATGGGTGACCTGGCTGCTGATGAGTCCTACCTACTAAAGTTCTTTGGCTCCTCCTTGACGGGTCTAGCATTTGAATGGTACTTGGCCTGCCAGCAGGGTCTGTATTGGACTGGACAGATATGCAAAAGAAATTTAGAGAAAGGTTCTACATTGCAGAAATGGAGGTTGCAGCTATCGAACTCTATACAACAAAACAAAAAGGCAATGAGTCTGCCCTGGATTACATCCAACGGTGGAGGAACCTTAGTATGAGATGCAAGCGCCCTCCTCACCAGGAAAATGCGGTGTAAATTTGCAAACAGAACCTAAAGAGAGAGTTATTTGAAAAAATGATTGGAATGGAAATTCGTTCATTCGACTGAACAATGTGGCAGCGGAAATTGAAGCCTTCATGGCAAGATATCCCAACAATACATCAATGGAACAAAAGGACAAGCCAGCCAATAAAAAGCCTGCCGGAAAAGAGGTGAACACTGTCGATCTAAAAAACTTCGAACAACAGAAGGGTGTTGGGTCTTCTGGCACCAAGCCTAAGACTCCAAGGCGGAATATGCTTCTCCAAGACAAATTTAGGAAGCCATACTCTTTCCCCAAAGAGAAAACAAAAACATTGTTCGAATGGGCCACTCATTACAATAGAATTACATTTCCAACACCCAAAAGACCTGAGGAATCGGGAAAGAGCGATGATCCTCTATTCTGTCCGTACCACCAAGTCTTGGGACATAGCATAGAGGATTGTTATGTGTTCAAAAACATCATGGAGTCTTTGATCAAGAAAGGGGAGCTACAAATGGGAGAATATAAGGTGAATCCACCTCAACCACATGAAGCCTCTGTTCGACAGCCAACAGCTAACATGGTATCACTATACCAACAACTGCCAGAAGAAATTTCTGAAGTTAAGACACAGATGAGTTATAAACACTGCATTCTAGGCCCTGCTAGAAATCAAGAGAGTTGGAAGAAGGTGCCTCAGAAGGGAATGAGGGAGTCATCCAAGCAGCCTACTCCACAGAGGCACGCTCCAGAGATGATGCCTCAGCCATCTCTTCCAACTGTCACTCCAATATGGCATCTGGCAAAGCCCCAAGTGATCTCCATGAGAAATACTAGCAACAGAAGGCGGCAGACACCTCTACCATTGTACAGAGGGGGCAGCCCATCACTCGAACAGTTGCAAGCATTAATAGATGAGTTGGATAAATATGAGCAACTTGAAAGGAATCCTGCCCAGCTACAAGAATATGTACCATGGGAGGAGCTAGAAATGTTGAAGCTAGAAAAGGCAGCTGAACAAGAAATACCTCAACCCCAAGAAGAACTGCTCTGGGGGCAAGTACCAACGGAGCATGAAAGGAAGAAGAGAAGATCCAAGAGGAAGGAGGAGAAAACGGTTGCTACTCTTTCCTGCAACACTATATCACCCTTGCCAGATATGACCAAACATGGTGAGGGGGAAGAGATCAACGATAATTCCAATGGAGCGAATCAGACTGGATCGTTGAACCCTGAGTCCATAACAAGATCCAGAAGAAGGTGGGAGAAACTACCTTTGAAGAATCGCACCATTATTCTCAGAGGAGAAGCATCTTATAAGATCTCAGAGTCAGAGACCCAAGGCATGCAGGCTCCACCTCCACTGAAGGTGTACAAGAACCAAGAAGCTGGGGGCAAAATACCATCTTTTGTTGAGTTCCTAGCATTAAGGGAGCGGTCTGAGTCATCCCATACACCTCAAATGGCGTGAGAAAGAATTGACCTTGATCCAAGCAATCCCATCAATGAGGTTCCAAACAGGACCTGCTCAAATATCAAAAAGGAATGCGGCTCTAAGCCATTGGCTAATATCCCCTGCATACCTGCCGATAATCCTATCATGGTAGCTCAGTCACAAAAATATCAACTGGAGATTGAAATGCTGAGAAAGCAGATTCAAGAAAAAGAGGCATATATCTTGGCATCAAAAGAAATGGAAGGCTTGGTCGAAGCATTGCAAAGCAACATCAATCCATCCCAAACTCTGCCAACAGTGTCGCAGTCGATGCCAACCCACACCGGGGGCATCTTGCTCACACATCCATATCAAATGACTTCGGGACAGCCGGAGATCTACTCAACAATAGGCCAAGAATTTGCCCTAAAGCCACAAATAGAGAGGGTGTCCATGCAGCCGGCCCACATCTGCCCAAGCTTGGCAGATCCAGCACTGATAAATAGCCTGATGCAGCTGACAGGGATGAGTGGTAGCATTAACACTACACCCTATGATAGTGTAGCTCCATGCCCTGGGGTTCATGATATACACCATACAAAGGCAATGAGAAATGTAGCCCATGGGCCAACAACTTGTAGGTCCTTATCAAGCAAGTGCACATATTCAAATCGTCCTGTCAAGCCCATGGCAGACAGACTAGGTAGGCAAAGGATATCTGAAGCGTGTCCCTATATGGCTGAGGAAGCAATCTCGGCGACTAAATTACATGCCATTTCTCAGAGAGGTGGGGAACCAGCCCGAGACTATATCCGGTGGTGGATGAACGTCTGCAGGAAACACAAGCAACCACTATCTGAAGAAGAGGCTAACAATATATGCAAGAACAACTTGCAAAAGGAGATTCTAAATAGAATGGGCGACATCGGCATCAGAACGTTCGATCGACTGAACAATGTTGCCACTGATATTGAGGCATTCCTCGCCAAGTACTCTTCTGCTGATACTACTGGCCAAAGGAAGAGGCATGTCCAGACTCTAGAAACTGCTGAAGGGGAAGTCAGTTCCTCACTTGACAAATTGTCGAGGCGAAGGAAAATTCCGCTACAAGAGAAGATGCAGAAGCCTTACTCCTTCCCAAAAGATAAGACACTGGTTCTTTTGAATGGGCGCAACGACATAACAAAATCGTCCCACTCGAGCCTAAAAAGTCGGAAGACATCAAGAAGAAAGACGATCCTCGATTCTGCTTATATCATCAGCTGCCGGGACATGTTACAGAGGACTACTATATCCTCAAAGATCAAATTGAGTCCTTGATAAGAAAAGGAGAACTACAAGTGGGCGAGTACAGGGTGTACCCGCCGCAATCTCATAGGGCTTCAATGCAATAGAAAAGAAAAGCATATGACAACCTGCACTGGCCAATCTGGGGGAAAATGCACGCTATAATATACGAGCTAGAAAAGCATGAGAAATTCAAGAGGCTCGATGCACAGATGAAGCCCGTGCACACTGGGGGAACTTCAAGATCTTTGGCCCATCACAAGCAAGCAAGCAAGGATCAGCTCACTGAAAATGAGTTACTCTAGGAACATGTGTTTATCACATATGTAACATCCATGGATGTAAATGTTCATTCAAAAAAAGAAAAAAAAAAAGAAAAAAATGACAAAAAAAATAGTTACAAAAAATTGAGTAAAAAAATGATGACAAAAAAGAGAAAAAAAAAAAAAGAACAAAGGAAGCAGCTTGCTGAGGTGGTCATACCGACCACCCAGCATGAGACTCGATCATGGAGGCAGTCTCAATTGGCTCTTTTAGGGCCACCTGAGGTAATGTTGTCAATGATGAGCAGCAAAAAATAAAGAGGTCAGCCATACCGCTAGTCGGACTATGGTTCTGAGACAAATAATACCTCAACAAAATTATGTGTTTTCTGTAGAGCGATGATATGAGCCTGCATGATCATATCGCACTGGGCTTTCACCGCTTATGTCCATATTCACGCATTGGTTTTCTTGCCGGATTTTGAGTACATATACTTTTTCCAGATCTTTAATAAAACTACCGAAGGATTTATCCTTATGCAAGCATCATCTACATTTCAAAAAAAAAAGAAAAAAAAAAGAAAAGCTGGCAAATTGTCAATCATGTTTTCAAAACCCATGTTTTAAATTGGAGAGCTTGTCTTCCATGATTTCAAAAGACTCATGTTTTGAAAAGTGGCAATGCGCCGATCATGTTTTCAAAACTCATATATTAAAATTGGCAAATTTACCGCTCATAATTTTAAAAGAACTCATACTTCAAAAAAAATGTGGCGACTCACCAACCATATTTTCAAAAGTCATATTTTAAACCGGCAAACTTGTCATTCATGATTTCAAAAAAATTATATTTCAAAAAAATGGCGTCTTGCCAATCATGTTTTTAATATTTATATTTTGAAAATCGGCAAACTTGTCATTCATAATTTCAAAAGAACTCATACTTCAAAAGTGGCGACTCGTCAATCATATTTTCAAAAGTCATGTTTCAAATCAGCAAGTTTGCCGCTCATGATTTAAAAAAAAATCATAATCAAATTTCAAAAAAAAATGGTGTCTTGCCAAACATGTTTAAAAAAGTCATATTTTAAAAGTGACAATATTCAAAAGACATATTTCAAAACTGGCAATTTGTCAATCATGTTTCAAAAGTCATATTTCAAAAGCGACAATTTGTCAATAACGTTCAATTCATATTTGTCAGCCACGTGTTGAAGCCTATGTTTCAAAACTCCAACTCGTGCTTTCAAATTGGACCTTCGGGTCTCACAAATTCAAAATCAGCTGCTACGCCCTCATGATTTCAAGTCGGACTTTCATGTCCTCACAATTTTAAATCGGGCTTCTCTGCCCCCATGATTTCAAACTGGGCCTTTGTGCCAACATCTTTCAAAATCGGGCTTCCACGCCCTCATGATTTCGAATCGGACTTTCACGTCCTCACATCTTTCAAATCGGGCTGCTCTGCCCCTATAATTTCAAACTGGGCCTTTGTGCCCACATCTTTCAAAAAATCGGCTTCCACGCCCTCATGATTTCAAATCGACTTTCACGTCCTCACAATTTCAAATCGGGCTTCCATGCCTTCATGAGTTCAAAACTCATTTTTCAAATCGGCCTTTGCCACCCATTTAAAGAAAAAAATATTATGACCTTAGACCTCCAAAGAGATTGTCCTGACTGTTGGCCACTCCCAATTCATTGCAGGTCCACAAATTCCAACACCAAAGATGAGCCAGGCCAACGGAGTTATTCGTGGGTCTTGAAGCTGATGAGTCAACATGCCCGCATCCCCAGATGATGAAACCGGCCGATGGAGTTCCCGTAGGTCTTGAAGCTGATGGCATAACATAACTGACGTCTCTAGAATATGAAACCAGGCCTACGGAGTTTCCCGTAGGTCTTGAAGCTGATGGCGTCAACATAATCGACGTCCCCTGACGTCTCTAGAATATGAAACCAGGCCGACGGAGTTCCCGTAGGTCTTGAAGCTGATGGCGTCAACATAATCGACGTCCCCAGATGATGAAACCATGCCAACGGAGTTTCCCGTAGGTCTTGAAGCTGATGGAGTCAACATAATCGACGTCCCCAGATGATGAAACCAGGCCAACGGAGTTTCCCATAGATCTTGAAGTTGATGGCGTCAACATAACTGACGTCTCTAGAATATGAAACCAGGCCGATGGAGTTTCCCGTAGGTCTTAAAGCTGATGGCGTCAACATAATCGACGTCCCCAGATGATGAAACCAGGCCAACGGAGTGTCCCATAGGCCTTGAAGCTAATGGCGTCAACACGACCGACGTCACCGGAAGATGAAATCAGGCCAACGAAGTCATTCGTGGGTCTTGAAGCTGTCGATGTCAACATAACTGACGTCTCTAGAATATGAAACCAGGCCGACGGAGTTTCCCGTAGGTCTTGAAGCTGATGGTGTCAACATAATCGACGTCCCCAGATGATGAAACTAGGCCAACGAAGTCATTCGTGGGTCTTGAAGCTGTCGACGTCAACATAACTGACGTCTCTAGAATATGAAACCAGGCCGACGGAGTTTCCCGTAGGTCTTGAAGCTGATGGCGCCAACATAATCGACGTCCCCAGATGATGAAACCAGGCCAACAGAGTGTCCCGTAGGTCTTGAAGCTGATGGCGTCAACATGACCGACGTCACTGGAAGATGAAACCAGGCCAACGAAGTCATTCGTGGGTCTTGAAGCTGTCGACGTCAACATAACTGATGTCTCTAGAATATGAAACCAGACCAACGAAGTCATTCGTGGGTCTTGAAGCTGTCGACGTCAACATAAATGGCGTCCCCAGATGATGAAACCAGGTCAACGGAGTTTCCCGTAGGTCTTGAAGCTGATGGCGTCAACATAATCGACGTCCCCAGATGATGAAACCAGGCCGACGGAGTTTCCCGTAGGTCTTGAAGCTGATGGCGTCAACGTAATCGACATCCCCAGATGATGAAACCAGGTCAACGGAGTTTCCCGTAGGTCTTGAAGCTGATGGCGTCAACACGATGACGTCACCGGAAGATGAAACCAGGCCAACGAAGTCATTCGTGGGTCTTGAAGCTGTCGATGTCAACATAACTGACGTCTCTAGAATATGAAACCAGGCCGACGGAGTTTCCCGTAGGTCTTGAAGCTGATGGCGTCGACACAACCGACGTCCCCAAATGATGAAAAAACCAGGCCGACGGAGTTTCCCGTAGGTCTTGAAGCTGATGGCATCGACATAACCGACGTCCCCAAATGATGAAACCAGGCCGACAAAGCTGTTCAAAAGGTCTTGAAGCCGATGGTGTCAACATGATCGTGTCATTAGAAGATAAAACCAGGCCAACGGAGTCGTTCGCAGGTCATGAAGCAGGTGTCAACAACTTTGACACCTGTGTTAAAAGTCTCAAAAAAATGATGAATGAAAGGGCTAAAAATAGAGATGTCCATCGGATCTACTCTGGTTTCACTGCCGAGTAGGGGTAAAAAGGACAAGAAAATTCTGGTCACGGTGAAAACCCGAAAGGGCCTCGTGGGCAAAATTGGGAACCCTGCTACGTGAAAACCCGAAAGGGCGCGTAGGCAAAAGCAAGAAGGGGCTGACTCCGGTGAAAACCCGAAAGGACGCTTGTGTCTATAATGTGGTTAAAAAAAAATGTCAAAAAAAAAAGTTGCAAGAAGAGGGAGTTCTATCTCTGCTCCCCCAAGTGAACCTTCCTTTTGTTATGCTTTCCCTAAATCTAGAAAGGCATTTTGTTATGCTTTCCCTAAATCTAGAAAGGCACTTTCTTGTCAAGCTGTCTTTTGTCATTTATGCCTCTCTAGAACCCTAGGTTTAGATACCACTGTCTTTTAAAAAATTTCAAATAATGCTCAGCCTTGACTTCTTACCTTGGCTGACTAGTAGATGTTACCTTTAGAACCCTTGTTGACCTAATACATAGATCTTCTAGGTTATCGTTTTGCAATCTACCCAAATAACCTCACACCATCTACCAACGTCATGGTATGATTGGTGGTTGAGTAGTATTCCACTCATGGATCTCTCTTTATAATATATATATATATATAATATATATATATATACAAAATATATATATAACAAAAAGAGGCTTAAAATAGAGATGCCTCGCTGAACTTGTCTAGGTTTCCCCTGGACAAGGTAAAAGAGCTAGAATCCGGTCATGGCGAAAACCCGAAAGGCCGTCATGGGCAAAATTTGGTACCCCGCTACTTGAAAACCCGAAAGGGTGCGTAGGTAAAAGAAAGAGGGGGTCGGATTGGGTGAAAACCCGAAAGGGCGCTCAATTCGATAATGTGAAAAAAAAATCAAAGACACATGCCAAAGACAAGCAGGCTTCGAGTATCTAGAAAGGAAATCCTGGTAGGAGTGGTACTCGACAGTCAAGGCTCATCTTCATGTCAGTGCTGGCCGAAGCTAGTCGTCATCAACAGCCGAGGCTCGTCTTCATATCAGTACTGGCTGGAGCTAGTCGTCATCAACAGCCGAGGCTCCTCTTCATATGAATGCCAGCCAAGGTTCGTCTTCATACCAGTCGAAGCTTATCTTCATGCCAGTTGGAGTTCTATCTCATATGCGATGAAGTGAAATGTCATTATACATGAAGTCATTTCTGACGAATTTCAAGCCTCTCAAAGGAAATTTCTGACAGAGTCAGCCGACAATCAGAAAAGCAGGTGTCGACACATGGTTGACTTTAATTGAATCTGTCAACACTCATGGAGCTGGTGTCGACAAATGGCTAAGTCAGTCGACACCCATAGAACCGCTTTGTGGAAGAAATCTGTTGATACTCAGACACAACAAAAGTTCAAAGAGGAAGACAAGAGCATATTAATCTAGCTATGAGCAAAGCAGCATTGATGAGGGCTAGGAGATCTCCAAAGCAGTAGTCTGGTTATCACAGTCGGTGACAACAACATGGAAGTGGTCTACTTCCTCCTACTGAGACCTCAATGCTACTGTATGCTCAGATTGTTGCGCATTCAAAGCGACCGGTCAGTAAGACAGTTCAAGATAAAGGAAGCAGCATGATCACTTACTGGGTCTAGAAAGAGCTGCCAGATCATATAGCAAGCCAGCATGCCCCATTGGCTCATACAATAGGCCAGCGCAATCCAATTGACACGATGGTTGGCCGATTCTTGAAGGCCACAAGATCTTAAGCAGGCCATCAATTCAATGGTCTTCATTACCCCATCAGTCTGTTCATCAACTCACGAACCCTTGCTGACTCGCGTGGGCCACACCGAATCGGCGCGAGCTGCGCCAGACCGCCGCCACCCGCTGATCAATAGCCCCCTTCCGAATCGCGCTACCCACGCCGAATCGACACGAACAGTAGACCCCCATCCGATTCGCAGGTCCTGCCGAATCGCGCTGCCCTGCCGAATCGCACGAACTCTGCCAGATCACGGTAATTCAAGCAAAAGGAAATTGAAGGGTGAGAAGACCCCAACAGCCCGCCAAGAGTGACATGCCTCCATCATCCGCGGACAACATCACCAAATGGAACCAAAAGTAAAAGATCACAAACAGACCATTGGACCATTAGCACGGCAACAAGTCGAAAACCTACCGGTGTTAGTATGAATAGTTAAAAAGGGCGAGGTACACCCACGGATGTCGCTTCGCGTGTCCTCTCGCACCACCCACGAGTGGGGGGCATTTGTGGACACCCCAAATTTCTTAATGGGCCATTGGCATGGTCGGCCCGACCTCCAAATACCCCTTTTAAATGGACAGAAATACACCCAAAAACAGCCCACATATGAAGCCCCAAAGGGGCCCACTAACCTTAGGCCCACCTCACCCCATGCAAGGGGGTGAGCCTAAGGGAATGCAACACCTCCCAAAAAGGTGTTCTACAAATGGAAAAATGTATTTTCTGAAAAGAGGATGGGAAGGGCCCTTTTTTAGTGTGGCTTCTAGAAGCTTTTGGTGTAGAGGCCAAAAAGGTGAAACAGGGCTTGAGAAAAGAGGAGGCTGGTCTTCTTCTCCAAGGGGGCAAGAGGAGGCTCCTGCGTTTTCTGCTTAGAGGAGCTCTCCCGTGAAGGCTTTGGCAACAAGAAAAGAGAAGGCAAAGAAGGAAAGGAAAAGAAAAGGTGAGGAGAAGAAGAGAAAAGGGAGAAAGAGAGAAGAGAGGGTTACCTTTTTTATGAGTGGTCTTGTCACTTGAATAGGAAAGAGAGAAGAGAGAAGTGGGTGGTGGCGATGGGTTCCTCTCCTCCCCCTTTCTTTGAGTTTTTTGTACTATCCTCTCTCTTTTAGGCAAGAGAACATCTTATTTATGTGTTTCCTTCCATCCCTCTTTGATGTGATTGCTCATTCCCTTTGCATTTAATGCATGGCATGTTTCCATATATGCAAGTTTTTTTTAAGTTTTTTTTTTTACTTTGCATGGGTGAGAGGTCCCGGGATGAAGAGAAGCCACTTGTTGCATAGTGTGCTTTCTCTCATCCCAATGGACCATACATGAGGCCTTAAACCTTCCCATCTCAATAAATGAGGAATGGGAGTGAGGATGTAACGCCCCGACGCGGAATATCGTAGCGGAAATTACAGTTATTAAATAGTACAGAGCGAGAAACAAAAGACAAACCATGTCACAATTGAAATAATTCCAAATAAAATCTAACTTCATTGATAATCCATCAACTAACTATTACATCAACGTATCAGAGCCAAACTGGGGCCCAGAGTACTTTATTCAAACCAAACTATTATATAATGACTAACTGGCTCACTAACTCATAACTATACTAACAAACTGCTACTAGATAGCACTGGTTGCAGAAAGGTCACTCCTGAGTCTCCTCATCGGTCTCATCCTCGTGAGTGTGGTCATGATCCGACTCACCTGAAACACATTAAATAAATATGCAAGATGAGCGAATAATGCCCAGTAGGACATAACATCTCATGAACACAAGCATGCTTTAAATAGTTAATGTTTTAATGGAAGGCTAACTAGAGAGTAAAGTCATGTAGAGCATGTCATGATAACAAGAGAACAATAGCAACTGGCACAGGGAAAATAGTACAACGAGAACGACAATAGAATAGTCATGTAACGTTATAACATGTAAATTGCATAACGGTGCACGAGTAACGATCACGCTTGCACTTGTAGAGATAGTACCTTGATTGTCATAGATTAATCTTGATAGTAAAATGGCGCCGGATGCATGCCGTAACACATCCTTGATCATTTTAACTCCCATGGGCACTGGCACTTTTCGGGCGCTCCTCCCAGGACCTGATCGGGCCCTATTGCGCTGGCATTAGTCATTTCTTTATCTTAGATAATCACAAGAATGGCTAATAGAGTACCAAGAAGAGATAAGAGAGTACTAGACGAATAGACGAGAGAGTAGAGAGAACATGAATAGATAAGAGGATATGGATATTAAATGAGATAGGGACAATTTCGTAAAACAACGTGAAATTCCAATAGTAACGATTGCACAGCACCAGGTTGGGTGCCGGCAGTCTAGCAGAAGTCACAACCGCCCCTTAGCCATGCCGTGTACACGGGTCAGGTGGTCCAGTGTGATCCTAAGACGAGAAGGAAACACTAAAGCCATGGATCGTACTGATCCCTAAGGTGTAACGGGTTTTGGGGTACAACCAGCTCGTTGACTAAGGACGTGCGTCAAAGCCAAGAAGACTTACGGAGATCTTGACAAGGAGTCCCTGGCCCAATCGAGAGTATTCCCGATGGAGAGGTGGTCCAAGTCAAGGGAAAGTGTGTAGAAAACGGGTCCGTCGTGCCTCGAGTGCTCGAAGTCGAGGGAAAACGATAACGGTATTTAAAATGAGCGTATAAAACGAAGACAATTGTATTTAATAAAATAGGGTAATTTAGTCATTTATTTCACTAATTTACCGAATATATTATTGCATAATTTATCAGGGTCAAATGGCATTTAATAATGTTATGTGTGTGTAAGTGTAAAGAAATCTTGAGGATATGACAAGTCGTGCAAATGTCATTTTAAATAATTAAATTTATATCGTTAATGTCATTTATTAACGTACCAAGTCGAATTAACTATAACATGGGTTAATCATGGCTAATTAAGGGGTATAAAGCTTAAACCACAGGGCATATGCACAATTTTTCAATTCTGGTCGGATTCTTGAAAACGCGACGGACTTACCCATCGCGATTCAAGTCGCGACGGGGCGGCCGGGAGCGACAGGTGGATTGGCCGGTCTGGAGTGGAATCGCGGCGGCTTATGCCGCCGCATTCTTGACGCGACGCCATCAGCCGGTGCAACCCCACTGATATCACGGCGGATCGCGCCGACGCGATACCAGGTAGGATTGCCCTTTTTCCCTTTTTCCCAGGGCGAATCCTCTTTGATACATAGACGTTCTAAATTATATATAAAATAGCACAGTGATCCAAAAAAGCACGAAACCAGTTTTAAACGAAAGTAGACATATAGATCTATCAACATGCACGATTAATTTGAAAATAAACAAGGTTTAGGCATGATTTGATCGGTTTACTTTTCGGTGACCTAAACATGCGAAGTTCAGGTTCAATGAATTAATTAATGATGGATACATGATGAAAAATTCCGAAACTAGGGGCGTTCAAAATCTAACAAGATGTAGTATTTATGATAATTTTATCATGGCATGAAGTCAAGCATGAACGAGGTTCACAAACAAACATGAAGGGTCGGGTGCATGGATCTGATAGAGATTCAAAGAATTAATTCTCCCTCGTGGGAGATTGAAATAGAGCGAAACTAGGGGCGTTTGAAAGCTAATACGATGCAGTATATATGAGAATTTTATCATGGCATGAGAACAAGTACATGCACGGGTATAGAGCAAACATGAAGTTTCGGGTTCATAGTAACAGTAGGGATTCAAGCAATTAATTCGCCCAAATGGATGAACGAAATACAACGAGATGAGAGGGCTTTTGAAGAGGTTCATGGAGGCTACCTAGGGTAATTTTTACACGATTTTTGCTTGAGAGATTGTCTATCTTTTTTCGAATCCAAGAAGAACCCTAAGTTGGAGACGAAAACAAGATGAAAACTCCTTTGTCCAAGCTCCCTTCTCCAAGCTCCCACGATCTCCAGCCTCTCCCCTCGTCCTCCAAAGCCTCTACTGTGGTTTAGGGTTGCTAGGGACGAGTTTTAGGGTGTTTTAATTGCTAATTAGAGTCATTTCTATCTAAAACTCTTCCCTCCTATTAAAAATCCGAATTTCCATATTTATCTTCCCACTTTCTCTCATTTATCCACCTAATAAGGCTGGGAACAGATCTAATTTCATGGGTAGGGGGTTAGGGTAAGTATAGGACTCCTTTTTAGGATATATATGGGTTATTTAGTATTTATCTTAACCCATTTTCATTTATTTAATTAATTATGTACGAATTTAACCTAATTACCTCTTATCCCATAATGGGCTCTCCTCTTTTGGGCCCAATAAACCATGTTAGGACCATTAGTACATCCCATTGCTAATTTAGCTTGATGGGATTTGATTTAAATCATTCTAATTATATTTATTCCCCTTTTTATTCAATTATTTCTATTTTCCTCATTTATTAAAAATAGAAATTTTATTTGTATTCGGGTTTTAAAAATCAAGGGTGCTACATCCTCCCCCTCTTAAATAGAATTTGGTCCCCAAGTTCTTAGAATCGTAAGAGGAAGAATGACTTACTAAATAACTCCGGATAATTCCGTTGCATTAATGCTTCAGGCTCCCACGTGGCCTCTTCAACTTTTTGGTTTCTCCAGAGTATCTTGACCACAGATATGGGTCAGTTCCAAAGCTGTTGAATCTTCTTGTCCAAAATCTTTATCGGCTTTTCTTCATAAGTCATATCTCTGTTTAAACTGATGTTGTCATAGCTGATTATGTGTGACGGATCATACACATATTTCCTCAACATGGACATATGGAAAACATTGTGTACTGTCGAGAACTGGGGAGGTAGTGCTAGACGATATGCTACCTCACCAACTCTGTCCGATACCTCGAATGGACCTATGAATCTTGGTCTCAATTTACCTTTCATCCCAAATCTTTGGAATCTTCTGGTCGGGGATACTTTTAGCATTACATGATCTCCGGCTTGAAATTCTAAATCCCTTCTTCTTTTGTCTGCATAGCTCTTCTGCCTGGATTGAGCTATCTTAATTCTGTCTCTGATAATCCGTATGTCCCTGCTAGTGTTCTGCACCATATCTGGTCCTAGCCATTGCTGCTCACCTACTTCATTCCAGCATATTGGCGATCTACAACTTCTGCCATACAGTGCTTCAAATGGTGCCATCTTAATGCTCGCCTAATAACTATTATTGTAGGTGAATTCGATCAGAGATAACTGTTCATTCCAATACCCCTCAAAGTCTATAGCACAAGCTCGCAGCATGTCTTCCACTATCTAATTTGTCCTTTCAGTCTGCCCATCCGTTTGCGGGTGGAAAGCTGTGCTAAAGTTGAGTTTCGTGCCTAAGGCAGTCTGGAGTCCCTTCCAGAATCTAGAAGTGAACCTAGGGTCACAATCTGAGACAATGGATATTGGAACTCCATATAGTCTTACTATCTCCTTTACATGCAATGCTGCCAACACATCCACACTCCAAGTGCTCTTAATGGCAAGGAAGTGTGCGGACTTGGTTAAACGGTCCACAATAACCCAGCTAGCATCAAGTCCACCATGAGTTCGGGGTAAACCCATGATGAAATCCATGCCGATGCTTTCCCACTTCCATTCAGGTATGTCTAGGGGTCTAAGTACACCCGCAGGACGACGGTGCTCGGCTTTCACCTGTTGACAAGTGAGGCAGTGCGCGGCATGCTCAGCCACCTCACGCTTCATGTTTGGCCACCAAAATGACATTTTCATGTCTTGGTACATCTTGGTTGTGTCTGGATGTATTGTATACTTGGTCTTGTGGGCTTCATCCATCAGTTTCCTTTTCAGCTCTTCATTGTCAGGCACGCATGTCCTGGCTTGGAATAATATTCTCCCATCCTCAACGATGGAGAAATCTGGCTTGTCAGCTATGGTCTCCCTGACTCGGACTAGGAATGGATCGTTTGCCTGATGATCTCTGATCTCGGCAAATATGTCAGGTTGAGCTTTAAGGTTAGCAACTAACGTCTTATCATTTCTCTGCTCAATATTTAAATCCAGTCTGACAAATTGTTCTAATAATTGCATCTCGCCCATGACTAGACAGGATAACAAAGCTACTGGCTTTCTGCTAAGTGCGTCAACTACTGCATTACCTTTGCCTGGGTGATATTGGATGTTGAAATCGAAATCCTTTAGATACTCCAGCCATCTCCGTTGTCTCATATTGAGCTCCTTCTGAGAAAATAAGGACTTCAAACTCTTGTGGTCGGAGTAAACAATGAATTGTTCCCCATACAGGTAATGCCTCCAGATCTTGAATGCAAATACTACTGCAGCCAATTCTAAATCATGGACAGGATAATTGACTTCATGCGGCTTTAATTTCCTTGAGGAATACGCTATCACCTTCTCATTCTGCATTAATACATAGCCTAGACCGATTCCAGATGCATCAGTGTAGACTGAGAATCCTGCTCCTTCGACTGGTAATGCGAGGACAGGTGCAGATGTCAGAAATTGCTTGAGTGTCAGAAAGCACTTCTCACATTCTTTGCTCCAGACATATGGGTTCTCTTTCCGCGTAAGACACGTAAGAGGTACTGCTATCTTGGAGAAGTCTTTTATGAAACGTCTGTAATATCCAGCCAGTCCAAGAAAGCTTCTAATCTCAGTGACATTGGTCGGCCTTTCCCAGTTGAGCACGGCTTCTACCTTGGAAGGATCGACAGCGATACCATCCTTGGAAATGACATGGCCTAGGAACGACACCTCCTCGAGCCAGAATTCACACTTGCTCAATTTGGCGTAGAGTTGGTTGTCCCGTAAGATTTGCAGAGCGATCCTCAGATGTTCCTCATGCTCTTCCTTGGTCTTGGAGTATATGAGAATATCATCAATGAAAACCACGACGAACTTGTCGAGGTATGGTCGATAGATGCTGTTCATTAATTGCATAAAAGCTGCAGAAGCATTGGTTAGTCCAAAAGGCATGACAAAGAATTCATAATGATCGTACCTGATCCTGAAAGCTGTCTTGTAAATGTCTACATCTTTAATTCTCATCTGATGATAACCCGATCTAAGGTCAATTTTAGAAAAATACTTTGCTTCTGATATTTGATCAAATAATTCATCGACACGAGGCAGAGGGTACTTGTTCTTGATAGTGAGATTATTCAGCTGCCTGTAGTCAATACACAATCTCATAGATCCGTCCTTCTTCTTGATGAACAAGACTGGTGCTCCCCAAGGAGAAGTACTCGGCCTGATAAATCCCTTTTCTAGAAGTTCCATCAATTGCTCCTTCAACTCCTTCAATTCAGCAGGGGACATCCTGTAGGGTTGGCGTGAAACCGGTGTAGCTCCAGGTACGAGATCAATTGAGAAATTCACATCTCTCTCAGGTGGAATGCCTGGTAGCTCATCGGGAAACACATCAGGGTATTCTTGCACTATGTGAATGTCTGATATCTTAACTGCTTTCTTTTCAACTATGATGGCGGCAAGAAACGCCATACTCCCTTCACCACAAGAAAATGTGACATTACCGATGGATGTTTCCGACGGATAATTTTCCGTCGGTAATTCCGACGGATATTCCGACTACAATGCATCCGTCGAAAAATCTGACGGAATTTCTGACGGAAATATCTCCGTCGGAATATCCGTCGGTAATACCGACGGATATTCCGACGGAGATATTTCCGTCAGAAGTTTCATCGGTAAAACGCCTATACCCCCTTTCGCGAAACCCCGCCCCTTTCGTCGGTAAAACGTGCGGTCCTCAGATGCTGTCGCTGCAACTGGAGTCTACTGCCATACCACTGGTGGTACCTCTGGCTGAACTGGTGCTGCCTGCGGAGTCGGTGGTGGTTGTTCCTCCACTGCCATCTCTGCGAACTGCTGACCTCTTGCCAACATCTGTTGATATGGCTGGTACTGCAGGTACTGCCAAGGACCCTGGAACATAGCTCTCCACCACTGCTCCATGACGACGGCGGGGGGGCGAAAGGAAACACTGCTACTGCTGCTGCGGCCCTCCTGCGGAAACGGAACGCTCTACACGGCAAACGGGTGTCTCTAGGCTGTCGAACTTGTTGGGGCTGAGCATCAAATCTCTCTCTCTCTCTCTCTCTCTCTCTCTCGCTCTCTCTCTCTCTCTCTCTCTTCTCTCTCTCTCTCTCTCTCTCTCTCTCTCTCTCTCTCTCTCTCTCTCTCTCTCTCTCTCTCGCCGCTGCGCCCTCGCCGCCGCTCGCCACGCGCCCCTCGCCGCCAGCCGCCCCACCCGGTACGTGATCCCTCTCCCTCTCTCCCCACCCCGCCACCTTCCTCTGGCCCCCCTCCCCGCACGCGGCCCCCTCCCCTTCCCAACCCCACCCGGCCCCCTCCCCTTGCACGCGGCCCCCTCCCCTTCCCAACCCCCCAACCCGGCCCCCCTCCCCCTGCACGCTCCCCCCCTCCCCCTGCTAAACCCCCCACCCGGCCCCCTCCCCCTTCTAAACCCCCACCCGGCCCCCTCCCCCCTGCACGCGGCCCCCCTCACCCTGCTAACCCCCCCACCCGGGCCCCTCCCCCTGCACGCGGCCCCCTCCCCTTCCCAACCCCCCACCTGGCCCCTCCCCCTGCACCCGGCCCCCCTCCCCCTGCACGCGGCCCCCTCCCTCCCCAAACCCCCACCCGACCCCCTCCCCCTGCACCGGCCCCCCCTCCCCCTGCTAAACCTCCCCTGCCAAAAAAAATATTATTTTGGGGAATATCTTTTAATGTTTTAGGTGGATGTGAATGTAGAGTTTTTTTGTGTTTTCTAAGTTGTATTTCTTTAAGTGGTACTTGTGTTTTGATGTTGATTTTTAGTGGTTATTTGGTTCAACAGAAAATATCATAAATAACATATTTTATTTTAAAATATGATGTTTTTTGGCATGATATATCAAACATGATACAGTTATTATGGCAAGGTATTTTGGAATTGATAGTCTTTTTTTATGAAAACAAGCAACATCTAAGTTGCCTCTAAAACTACTGATCCTCACCACTATCTTATGATTTTATTAGTGATAACTTAAGCTAATCTTACATAGACTTGATGGCAAGTTAGTATAACTTGTGACAATATCTTATGATTTTGTCACTACAAAACCTTGTAAAATTCTTTGTCATTATCCATGGGTTGGCAAGCTTTTATTGAGCTCATACCAAACCCTCCCCATGACATTTTACCATATTCTAACTATAATCAAATAAAAACCACATGGAAGTTGTCGTTTATCTCTCTACATCTCTCACTTCATTTATCAAAATATGTGGAGAAAATATTTGTGCATGTATTGAGCGGACGGGTACGGTTTGCCTTACTTGTATTTAGACAAATAATACTATTCCATCTATAATATGCACAAAATATTACTCATTAATCCCCTTTGTGTAAAAATAAAGTCATGAACAGTTCCCCTTTGTCACATCCATGAACACCATAACATTAAGCCCCCTTTCTTCTCTGCCAGAGGGTGGAGAGGGGAGGAAGATAAGTTGAGTAAACAAGAAAATTGGAAAATAAGACAGCACATAGATCCAATAAACAAAATTAGAACCAATTCTGTGGCAAATTTCAAATAGCAACAAGATTTAAATGCACAAGAGAAAAAACATTTAAAAAGATTCAGGCCATCAACTTTATTGAAGGAAAAAATGGAAGAAATAAACTAGTAAAAACAGACAAGTCGGGAAATCCAAATGATTTTTCTAGGGTTTTTAAGATTTCAGATGACAATATATCGGGCCAAAAAATGTAGAAATTTCTGAGTTCAGTTTCCACATAGTTTATGGCATTAACATGGTATTGATAAAGCATCGACGGAAGTGTAAAAACGTATCATGCATTTAGATTCAGGTAATTAATCAAGATATCTTTGAAGTTCCAGAAAGAAGATGAAAATTGGAAAATAAGATAGCACATCTCAATTTATGAATAAAAAAATGAATACAAAATCTTTCTTGTAGCTATTAGATCCTTAATTCAAACTTATTTCAATGTAACACTATTATATGGATTGTTTTTAATTGCTTACTTTCAGTTTAGTGATTAGTATTGTATTTCTTACTTTAATACAATTCATGTACATGTATGTGTGAATTTGGTTTATTATTGCACTTGTTCATATGCATGATTTTGTTTTCATATTTCTTTCATATTTATGTGGATTTTAAATTTGATCTATGCATGTATAGCAATTTTTCACTGCACACACATCACGAGAGCGTGTTAAGCCCGTGTCAATGAACCTTCCCGTTCAAGACTTTGGGATTGATGTGCACGAGTCTTATTTTCAATGATGAGAACGTGTATATCTAACTCAAAGTCTTGAATTGTCCCGTTTTGAACAGTCTGTGAATGTTTGATCGCAGTTAGATGGTCATTTACTATGTGTTTGCATTATTTGTTGAAACTTTCGGGTGCTTCTACTCACTCCTCTCTGATATACCTTTATTGATTTAGAATATTTTCTTAACCACTTATTAGTAAGTGTTTAAGAAAATATCTTAATCAATAAATATTTTTGGTATATCGGAGAGGTGTGGGGAGATGCTGCCGAAATTTTCAGCAAATAATACAAACACATAGTAAATGGTCATCTGAGTGCGATCAAATATTCACAGATGGGTAAAAAGTGATAATCTAAATAATATATCCTACCTATTCATTTTGACTTACTCGAACGATGTAAGGGTGTGTTGGATTTTAACTTGTGACATGTCATTTAATCTGTGTAGGAAAAATGTCTTATGAGAATCGGTCATGGATGTACCGTGGAATAGTGAATGGAGTTGTGACTGAGGAGTTTAAAGACGGAGTTGACAGTTTTATTCAGTTTGCATTG
Source organism: Colocasia esculenta (assembly GCA_014218235.1). Taxonomy (NCBI): domain Eukaryota; kingdom Viridiplantae; phylum Streptophyta; class Magnoliopsida; order Alismatales; family Araceae; genus Colocasia; species Colocasia esculenta. Next base: position 35,166,212 of record CM024753.1, read on the forward strand.
AGTAATTCATCAGTAGCAGTTGATCCGATGGGTAACATTCGATGTCCGTGTTCGGCTTATAAGAACAGAAAGTGGATATTGACATGGGATGTGCAACATCATTTGTATACGAGAGGATTTGTTACTCATTATGAGTTATGGTCGTCTCATGGTGAGTTGAATATTCAATCGTCTGCACCAGCTAATTACTTTGCCTCCACAAGTACGTACGTAGACATGGTTGTCGATGCTGCTGGTCCGGAGTTCAATATTCATGAAGATCAAACAAATGAAGAAGTGCTGAATGATACAGCTCAGAGATTTTATCAGTTGCTTCGAGATGCTGATGAGCCATTATGGGATGGTTGTGAGAAGCATACACGGTTGTCTACAGTGTCGCAGCTACTGAATTTGAAATCTGAATTTCATATCTCGAGTAAGTGTCTAAATATTTTGAAGCATAAGTGTTATGCTCTTATGCATACTTAGTTGGCATAATTTGTCATTGTCTGTCCCTTTTTTTAATAATAGGTTGAACAAGGTTTGGTTACTAATTCAATAGTACAAGAGATCAGTTATGGGCCCTCGAAGATTGTACGCGTCTATCCAAGCTACATTGTGAATGGATACCGACAAGTTTATTATTCAAATTATTCATCCCTCAAATTGAGAGATTGTTGGGCTGCATGTAGAGTGAAATCAAGGCTATTCCCTGAGTATGAGCTTCTCCAGGCTGATGATGACCTCGAAGGTGTTAATGACATTTTTTTCCCAATCAGATCGGAGTGACGTACGAGAGTTGGCGGCTTCTACGCAGTTCAATGTTGATGATATAAATGAAACAATTTGCTTATATAAGGATAACGAACAGGAAGAAGTTGACCCAAATGCCCTTGAGCGGGAGGTGGAGTCTGATGTGGAGGAAGAGTCCCGGCATGATGAGGACGAATTCGAGGAGGATGACGAAGATGACGCTGAATTAAACATATCTTCAGCATCTGATGATGAATATAGATAATATACCCTACATTTTGTAAGAACTTCGTGTTGTTGTTAATTATATGTTATTCAATAGCTACTTTAAAAATCAGACTTCATGACATGTTATATCTTTATTTATCTCAATAGAGATATGGTACGTGGAGGACGGAGTCGGACAGTTTTCACGTCCGTAGGCCGAGGGTCCGCGTCCCCGTCCACGACAGGTATATGCATATGTACACACAAAACTCTACATATTATTGTTCAATTTAAATTCACGAGATCTAACATACATACAATTTTGCAGGGACTACCTCCCCGTCCACGCCGGTCGTCCCGGTGACAGGTATATGCATATGTACACACAAAACTCTACATATTATTGTTCAATTTAAATTCACGAGATCTAACATACATACAATTTTGCAGGGACTGCCTCCCCGTCCACGCCGGTCATCCCTGTGACAGGTATATGTATATGTAAACACAAAACTCTATATATTATTGTTCAATTTAAATTCATATTTTCTAATGTGTATAATTTTGCAGGGACCGCCTCCCTGTCGACCACGCGAGTAGCGCCACATTTCCCTTCTTCCTCACCACCAGGTACATGTATGTTTCCATAGATTAGTATGTTTTTTTTCTTCCAATTTATACAACAATAGTGTACTTAATTGTTTTCAACAGAGGTGGAGAGCCAGCATCTAGCAGCGGATGAGGAGGGGCCTCAGCTACCGGGATGGCAGCCATGTTGGATCTCAGGGTAAACTTGATCACTTGAAACTTACTATATTTATTATTTATGTTATATATTTCATGTACAAAATTAATGTGCAATTGCAGGGGGAAGATAGATCCTGGTTCTGCTTCCCGCTATATTACGATGCTGGTCCACGCACATATTCCAGGACCAGTGGATGCATGGAGAGAGATCCCGGTGCCCGTCCGAGATTTATTATTTGACATGTTCACGGTATTATTAATTTTACTAATTTGAAGTCATTTATTTAATTACTATCTCTGTTAGTGCAGACAGTTGAGTAATTTTATTTCTTTACAGCGGAGGTACGCGTTCACGAGACCTGAGGATCTCCCTCGAGCTCGAGCTGTCTGGGAGTCTACTGCCCAGACTAATTTAAGAAAGTCGATGTAGGAGGCTCGAGACAAAGCAATGAAGACCACAGGCAACCGGGATCCTATGGTTTGGCTGGATTACGGCCCTGTTTGGCTGAGGAGGGACTATTGGGAGTCCCTTTGTGAGCGTTGGGCTACTGGACCATGGCAGGAGCGGTCACAGGCGGCAAAACGCAACCGATCAACTCATCCGGAGAAGAATGTGCATACTAGTGGGTCCATATCTTATGCGACCCACAGCCAAAAATTGGTAAGCATATTATTGTTCAATTGCTTAACACATTGATTATTATTGTGAAACTAACTAATTTTGTTGAATTGTAAGCATCACGAGCTCGAGCGTGCCCCTACTTTTCGCGAGTTATTTGATCGGACTCATAAGCGGAAGGGGACGGATGACTATGTCAGCGAGAGTGCTCGCACGATTGCTGTAAGTCAAGCTATAAATTTTGAATTCAATTAAGATATTAAAATAATTTGTTTTCAATAATTTAGTTTTAATTTGTTCTGCAGGAGACCTATGATAGGACGATGGCGGATCGCTATGTAGAGGGCACTCCCCAGCCAGACTTGGATCCGGAGGCTTGGGTCGACGCAGCGGGAGGGCCGAGGAAGGGTCGAGTGTACGGCTTTGGGGACAGCCTAGATACTACTCCAGTGTTGTCCTCATATGCGAGTTCGGTCGCTCCTCCGACATACGCGAGTTCATCTGTTGCGCCGCCCGACAGTGGTGTAGAGGAGATGAGAACCCTCATTCGGGAAGAGCTACGGACGCACTTCGGCGATATAGTTCAGTAGTTGATCTCAGCGATGCAGGGAGTACGCCCCTCACAGCCAGCCCCTCAGATCAGTATTACTATTAATTTCATATACTTTGAATGAAATGAAACCACTAAAGAATGTCAAAACACAAGTTGAAACGACGGATCTAAAAAAAACCCAAGTCTAAAAGATTAAAACACACAATCCAGGGGTCGAAAATCCCAAATAGGGATCTGATCGGTGTGTCGTTCACTCTGACACAACCGGGTGGGTTCAATTGACGTGTGCGAACTGACGGAATCCAATTTGCATTCCCGGATTGGGTTGGGCATTGAAATGACAGATCTAAAAAAAACCCAAGTCTAAAGGGTGAAAACCTACAACCGGGGGTCCAAAATCCCAAATAGGGATCCGATCGGTGTGCCGTTTGGTCTGACACGATCGGGTGGGTTAAAGTGACGTGTACGAACTGACAGAATCCGATTTAGATTCCCGGATTGGGTTGGGCGTTGAAATGACGGATCTAAAAAAAACCCAAGTCTAAAAGATTAAAACACACAACCCGGGGGTCGAAAATCCCAAATAGGGATCTGATCGGCGTGTCGTTCGCTCTGACACGACCGGGTGGGTTCAATTGACATGTGCGAACTGACGGAATCCAATTTGGATTCCCGGATTGGGTTGGGCGTTGAAATGACGGATCTAAAAAAACTTGAGTCTAAAGGGTCAAAACACACAACCCGGTGGTCCAAAATCCCAAATAGGGATCTGATCGGCGTGTCGTTCGCTCTGACACGACCGGGTGGGTGAAATTGACGTGTGCGAACTGACGGAATCCAATTTGGATTCCCGGATTGGGTTGGGCGTTGAAATGACGGATTTAAAAAAAAACCTGAGTCTAAAGGGTCAAAACAAACAACCCGGGGGTCCAAAATCCCAAATAGGGATCTGATTGGCGTGCCATTCGCTCCGACACGACCGGGTGGGTGAAAGTGACGTATGTGAACTGACGGAATCCGATTTGGATTCCGGGATTGGGTTGGGCGTTGAAATGACGAATCTAAAAAAAACCTGAGTCTAAAGGGTCAAAATACATAACCCGGGGGTCCAAAAACCCAAATAGGGATCCGATCGGCGTGCCGTTCACTCTGACACGACTGGGTGGGTTAAAGTGACGTGTGCGAACTGACGGAATCAAATTTGGATTCCCGGATTGGGTTGGGCGTTGAAATGACAGATCTAAAAAAAACTTGAGTCTAAAGGGTCAAAACACACAACCCGGGGGTCCAAAATCCAAATAGGGATCTGATCGGCGTGTCGTTTGCTCTGACACGATCGGGTGGGTGAAAGTGATGTGTGCGAACTGACGGAATCCAATTTGGATTCCCGGATTGGGTTGGGCGTTGAAATCTAAAGGGTCAAAATACACAACCCGGGGGTCCAAAATCCCAAATAGGGATCTGATCGGCGTGCCGTTCACTCCGACACGACCGGGTGCGTGAAAGTGATGTGTGCGAACTGACGGAATCCGATTTGGATTCCCGGATTGGGTTGGGCGTTGAAATGACGGACCTAAAAAAAAACCAAGAAACGACGGATCCAAAAATAGTTTCTAATTCAACTTGAGAAATAATCACATATTTTAAATTTAATTTTTGAAAATAATGTATGTATATTAATTTTTATTAATGTTTCTCATATTAATTTTTTCTTATTATAGGATCCACCTCCGGCACCTGACGATCACGAGGCGGGGATAGCAGACGATCCTGCAGATCTGTCCTGATTTTTTATATTTATTATTATATATGATTTTACATTTGTTATATTTTATGATTTTATGTTGATTGTGAGTATTTGTGAAATTTATGAATATTGTAGCAGGTTTGAAATCATTGTTATTTATTTATTTAAAAAAAATAGAAAACTTTTCGACGGAATTTCCGACAGATAGTATTCCGTCGGAAAATAGATATTACTGACAGAAAAAACCGTCGGCATTTCTGTCTAAAGTTCTGACGGATTATTTTCCGACGGATTTGTTAGTCGGAATTTACCGACGGAAATGCCGACAGAATGGTCCGTCGGTCAATCCTGACCAAATTTCTGACACATCTTTCAGACGATTGCCGTCGGAAACTTCCGACCCATTTTCCGACGGATATTTTCTGTCGGTATTTCCGACACATTTTTGACGGAATGTTTTTCCGTCGGTAATTTCTGACCAGTTGTTTCCGACGGATCAGTTCCGACGACCGTTCGACAGAAAGCTGTCGGAAGTCTCTATTTTCGACGGATTACCGTCGGATTTCCGACGGATTCTGTCCGTCGAAAATACCACAATTTCTTGTAGTGCTTTCCTTATCATGTTTTGTGCCTTTATAGCAGAGACGAGGGACAAGTGTCTCTTGTGCCTACGTCCTGTGAAGATCAGCTTAGGGAATTCACTAAAGGAAATTTTCCCTCTTCTACAATCCACGATAGCCCCATACGTGGATAACCAATCGGCTCCCAGAATGACATCGTAGCCCTCCATGGGCATACAGATCAAGTCAGCTCTTAGATTGAGTTCACCAATCATAACATCAGCCAATGGATAATATTTATTCAATTGAGTCCTTTCTCCTAGTGGTGTTGTGACAGGTAATTCAAATGTCATAGATGCAGGTTTCTCATTTAAGGTATCAGCAAATGCTTGTGATATGAATGAATGTGTTGCACCAGTATCAAACAAAACAAATGTTGATTGAGAAAAGACCGGCAGGGTACCTTCGACGACTCCACCTTCCTCGGTGGTTTCCACCTCTTGCGCAGCTTGAAGTCTGTCTGGCCTCTTTTGTCCCGCAGGACGCTTCTCATTTTCTTTCAACAGAGGGCATTCCTGGATGCGGTGATCACGACTCCCACAGCGAAGGCATGCACCTGCCTTCCTCCAACATTCTTCTGCCGTGTGACCCAGCTTGTCACAATGTTTGCATCTTGGCTTGTTAGTTGGGGCAGTAGTAGTGGGGACTTTGGGCTTTCTCTCCTGGCTTGACCCGTCAGTAATACTTAACGGCCTTTTCTTGCCGTAAGCATGCTTGCTTGGTGCTCTAGAAGTCAGTTCCTTCTTTACTATTCTACCCTTGATGCGATCAGTGAGATCGGTTGCATCCTCGAGTAGTTGTGCTTTCCTGACCATTTTCAGATAAGTCTGAATATCCATAGGTGCCAGCTGTGTGATATATGCGGGTCTGAGCCCATTAAGAAACCTTTTCGCCTTCATCTTCTCCGTACTCACCAGATGATTGGCATAGCGCGCCAATCAGGAGAACTGAGCCTCATACTCAGCAACAGTCAGGTTCATCTGCTTGAGTGCGGCGAATTCAGAGGCCTTCCTTTCTTGGACCCTTTCAGAGAAATATTTGGAGTTAAAGTGCTCCTTAAACTCCTCCCATGTGAATTGTGCATCTGCTCTAGTTGCCTCAATGGACTCCCACCACGCACGGGCGTCCCTCTCTAACTGAAATGTAGCTAACAATATCTTGTCCCCATCCGCGCATTGCATGACGCGAAAAATGCATTCAATCTCCTTGAGCCAGTTTTCTGCCTCGTCAGGGTTTGTGGTACCACTGAATCGAGGCGGATTCAGGTTGCGAAAATTTCTATGTAAATCACCAGCTCCTCGGTTGTTGTTATTATTGTTGTTGGCTCCAGCGGCCTAAAGTAAGGCTTGAGTGAGCTGCTGAATTGTGTGTTGCATGTCACGGAGTTGAGCACGCTCCGCTACCATTGTTTAAGTTCCTTCAAAAGAGAATTTAAATGTAAGTCGTTGAGTTTGCACTAAGTTTGTGTGTGTGTGTATCCATTTTATCTTATTACCCACGGTTCTACCCATCTCACATAGGTATGGAACTTAGACTATAAGTCAAGTCAGGTCAAACCTAGATCATCCTATACTTAAGAATAACCTAGGCTCTGATACCACAAAACTGTAACGCCCCGACGCGGAATATCGGAGCGGAAATTACAGTTATTAAATAGTACAGAGCGAGAAACAAAAGACAAACCATGTCACAATTGAAATAATTCCAAATAAAATCCAACTTCATTGATAACCCATCAACTAACTATTACATCAACGTATCAGAGCCAAACTAGGGCCCAGAGTACTTTATTCAAACCAAACTATTACATAATGACTAACTGACTCACTAACTCATAACTATACTAACAAACTGCTACTAGATAGCACTGGTTGCAGAAAGGTCACTCATGAGTCTCCTCATCGGTCCCATCCTCGTGAGTGCGGTCATGATCCGACTCACCTGAAACACATTAAATAAATATGCAGGATGTGCGAATAACGCCCAGTAGGACTTAACATCTCATGAACACAAGCATGCTTTAAATAGTTGATGTTTTAATGGCAGGCTAACTAGAGAGTAAGGTCATGTAGAGCATGTCATGATAACAAGAGAACAATAGCAACTGGCATAGGGAAAATAGTACAACGAGAACGACAATAGAATGGCCATGTAACGTTATAACATGTAAATTGCACAACGGTGCACGAGTAACGATCACGCTTGCACTTGTAGAGATAGTACCTTGATTGTCATAGATTAATCTAGAAAGTAAACTGGCGCTGGATGCATGCCGTAATACATCCTTGATCATTTTAACTCCCATGGGTACTGGCACTTTTCGGGCACTCCTCCCAGGACCTGATCGGGCCCTATTGCGCTGGCATTAGTCATTTCTTTATCTTAGACAATCACAAGAATGGACAATAGAGTACCAAGAAGAGATAAGAGAGTACTAGATTAATAGACGAGAGAGTAGAGAGAACATGAATAGATAAGAGGATATGGATATTAGATGAGATAGGGACAATTTCGTAAAACAATGTGAAATTCCGATAGTAACGGTTGCACAGCACCAGGTCGGGTGCCGGCAGTCTGGCAAAGTCACAACCGCCCCCTTAGTCGTGCCGTGTACACGGGTCAGGTGGTCCGGCGTGATCCCAAGATGAGAAGGAAACACTAAAGCCATGGATCGTACTGATCCCTAAGGTGTAACGGGTTTTGGGGTACAACCAGCTCGTTGACTAAGGACGTGCGCCAAAGGCAAGAAGACTTATGGAGGTCTTGACAAGGAGTCCCTGGCCCAGTCGAGAGTATTCCCGATGGAGAGGTGGTCCAAGTCAAGGGAAAGTGTGTAGAAAACGGGTCCGTCGTGCCTCGAGTGCTCGAAGCCGAGGCAAAATGATAACGGTATTTAAAATGCGCGTATAAAATGAAGACAATTGTATTTAATAAAATAGGGTAATTTAGTCATTTATTTCACTAATTTACCGAATATATTATTGCATAATTTATCAAGGTCAAATGGCATTTAATAATGTTATGTGTGTGTAAGTGTAAAGAAATCTTGAGGATATGACAAGTCGTGTAATTGTCATTTTAAATAATTAAATTTATATCGTTAATGCCATTTATTAACATACCAAGTCGAATTAACTATAACATGGGTTAATCATGGCTAATTAAGGGGTATAAAGCTTAAACCACAGGGCATATGCACAATTTTTCAATTCTGGTCGGATTCTTGAAAACGTGGCAGACTTACCTGTCGCGACGGGGCGGCCGGGCGCGACAGGTGGACTAGCCGGTCTGGCCCGGTCCGGAGTGGAATCGTGGTGGCTTATACTGCCGCGTTCTTGACGTGACGCCATCAGCCGGCGCGACCCCACTGATATCGCGGCGGATCACGCCGACGCGATACCAGGTGGGATTGCCCTTTTTCCCTTTTTCCCAGGGTGAATTCTCTTTGATACATAGATGTTCTAAATTCCATATAAAATAGCACGGTGATCCAAAAAAGCATGAAACTAGTTTTAAACGAAAGTAGACATAAAGATCTATCAACATGCATGATTAATTTGAAAATAAACAAGGTTTGGGCATGATTTGATCGGTTTACTTTTCGGTAACCTAAACATGCGCAGTCCGGGTTCAATGAATTAATTAACGATAGATACATGATGAAAAATTCCGAAACTAGGGGCGTTCAAAATCTAACAAGATGTAGTATTTATGATAATTTTATCATGGTATGAAGTCAAGTATGAATGAGGTTCACAAATAAACATAAAGTGTCGGGTGCATGGATCTGATAGAGATTCAAAGAATTAATTCTCCCTCATGGGAGATTGAAATAGAGCAAAACTAGGGGCGTTTGAAAGCTAATATGATGCAATATATATGAGAATTTTATCATGGTATGAGAACAAGTACATGTAGGGGTATAGAGCAAACATGAAGTTTCGGGTTCATGGTAACAACAGGGATTCAAGCAATTAATTCGCCCAAATGGATGAACAAAATACAACGAGATGAGAGGGCTTTTGAAGAGGTTCATGAGGGCTACCTAGGATAATTTTTACACGATTTTTGCTTGAGAGATTGCCTACCTTTTGTCGAATCTAAGAAGAACCCTAAGTTGGAGACAGAAACGGGATGAAAACTCCTTTGTCCAAGCTCCCTTCTCCAAGCTTCCACGATCTCCAGCCTCTCCCCTCATCCTCCAAAGCCTCTACTGCGGTTTAGGGTTGCTAGGGACGAGTTTTAGGGTGTTTTGATTGCTAATTAGAGTCCTTTCTATCTAAAACTCTTCCCTCCTATTAAAAATCTGAATTTCCATATTTATCTTCCCACTTTCTGTCATTTATCCACCTAATAAGGCTAGGAACATATCTAATTTCGTGGGTAGGGGGTTAGGGTAAGTATAGGACTCCATTTTAGGATATATATGGGTTATTTAGTATTTATCTTAACCCCTTTTCATTTATTTAATTAATTAGGTACGAATTTAACCTAATTACCTCTTATCCCATAATGGGCTCTCCTCTTTTGCCACCTGAGCCCATCAGCGGGGCTCGCATAGTCCGTGGTGGAATGAGCTGGCACTGCATTGCTCTAGGGCACCATGCATCCTCGGACGGCCATCTCAAGCGCTCTCTTCGTGTCCATACGACGGTTATAACCGCCGCGAGCCACACGCCCCACGATTAAGAGGCGCATTAACTGCCGAGCACCCCAACGGATGCCTCGGCGCCCAACGCCCCGTCAAACGCGCCAACCGGCGCGCCCCTTTCGGGCACGACCAGAGAAGCGTAACGCCTCTCCTCTTCAGCACACTCACCTATAAAAGGCTCAGGTACAGTGCCATGCAAGGTAAGACGCAATAACACACTCGAACTCACATCGCTCCTAGCAGAGCCACACACGAAAAACCCCCTGCCTTTCAAGCCTTCCACTGACTTAAGCATCAGAGGGTTTTCCCGGTTCTTAAACCGGGCCCCCTTGATTGGTTCTGGTTTTGCAGGCTATGTCCCACCTCCGGTGAGCGACTTCCCTTTCTTCTTCAGTGGAGGCCCATTTGGCTCAGGCCCAAACAGGGAAACACTACCACAGTTTGGCGCCGTCTGTGGGAAGCGACTGCTGCCATGGCTCGTGGACGTTCCTCCTACCAGAACATCGGGAGCAGGGCGACGAGGTCCCGCCAATCGTGTGCGGAGTCCCGTCGTCGGTCCCCTCCCGTTGACGTCGCTCTCGCCCTCACTGGCGCAAACAACGACGTCCCTACACCAGCGCCGTCATGCCTGCAACCGCCCTGGAGGTGGCCGAACTCCGGGGTCAAATGCAGCATCTGACGGGCACCTGCCTGGGTTTACAGGCCCAGTTGGTTAGACCACCGGTTCTGGCGGTCTCCCTGCCGCAGGAGCGTCAGGCCGAGTCATCTCATCGACAATCTCACGCCCCCCCCCCCCCCCATGCCTCAGGACCAGCAGGTGGATTCACCGTGACGGTCGCACCGTGCCCCTTCCGAGGAGTGGGCCCCGGAGCGCCGCGGCCGTTCGCCCCGTCGTTCTGCCCCCGTCAATCGCCCGCCACAGTCGGTTGTGGGGGCCAACTCCCATGCGACCGGCCGAGAAGGCTCCGCTCATTCCGAGCAAGAGCTCACCAGGCGCCTTCGTCGCATCGTCAACCTTGAACGCCGCTTCGACGCGATGGTCCAGCGTGCAGAGGGCAAGGCTCCGATGGAGGATGACTTGGACTTCCGCTCTCCCTTCAGCTCGGAGATACTGGAGGCTCGGGTCTCTCCGAAGCTCCCTCTTCCCACCATCGCACCTTACGACGGCACCACCGACCCGGCCGACCACATTCACTGCTTCAAGTAGCACATGGTGTTCCACGGAGCATCCGATGCGGCCAAGTGCCGAGCCTTCCCCGCCACTCTCAAAGAGACCGCCAGAGCATGCTTTGAGGCTCTGCCAGCGGGCTCCATCTCCTCCTTCCGCCAGCTGAAGAAGTCCTTTCGGGACAATTTCCTCGGAGGAAGGTCACAGCCGTGCACTGCAGCCTCCCTCCTGGCCGTCCGCCAGAAAAAGGGTGAAGCGCTTTGGGACTTCGTCAAGAGGTTCCGAACTGAGGCGCTTCGCATATCGCGCCTAGACGTCCCTCTAGCCACCAGCGCTCTCATCCAGGGTACTCGAGATGGTTTCCTGCAAAGGACTCTCGGCGTCCAGCAACTTGCTACTCTGGCCGAGCTACTTTCTATCGCACAACGCCATGCTGCCTGCGAAGAAAGCCTAGTTGCGGGCTGAGCAGAGCAGGGGGAATCATTGGACAAGAAGAGGCCTTCGACAACAGTCCCGATCGTGATCGGAAGAAAGGTCGGCGCAACGGCGACTCGCCGCACCAACCACGGCCCTTCACCGACTATACCCCCCTCAATGCGGAGCCCGAGCAAATCTTGGCGGAGATCAGGAACGAACCATACGTCCGGTGGTCTCCGAGGATGCGCTCAAATCCTCGGAGACGCAACCAGGACAAATATTGTCGCTTCCACCGTGACCACAGCCAGGACACCTCCGAATGCCGACAGCTCAAGGACGAAATTGAAGACCTTATCAAGCGCGGCTACCTCGGACGGTTTGTGCGCCGGAATGAAGACCGCCCCCGGCACCGAGAGCGAACTCCCGAGCAACCGATCAACAATGAGCCCAATGGACAGGAGATCAATGTGATCGCGGGAGGCTTCGGCGCGGGCGGAGAAAGCACTCGAAGCCGATGCGACTATGCAAGGTGAGTGCATGTCGTAGACAGGCCGTCAGCATCTCGGCCGGCCCCATATCCCGTCAGCCTTGCACGCACACAGTCCGAGGAGGTTATAACCTTCTCGGACGAAGATCTTGTAGGGGTTACCACCCCCACACTGATGCGCTGGTCATCTCGGCCACCGTCAACCATTGTAACGTGCGTAGGATTTTGGTGGATAATGGAAGCGCCCCCGACGTCTTGGCTTACGACTGTTGTGTTCTTATGGGCCTCAAAACTAACCAGCTCACCCCGGTAGAGTCGCCCTTGTTCGGCTTCTCAGGGGTCTCGTGCAGCCCATGGGCAAAGTTCGCCTCTCGATTACCTTAGGGACGGCTCCGAAGACCGTGACCAAGATAGTTGACTTCTTGGTCATCAAGAACGTGCCGGGCTATAACGCCATCCTCGGCAGAGGTCTGATCGGGCGGATAAAGGTGGTACCTTCATCTCTCCACCAAAAGATGAAGTTTCCAACTCCGAGCAGGATTGGTGAGGTGCTCGGGTGCCAGCGCGAGTCTCGACGTTGCTATGTCCTCTCCTTGAGGGACAAGCAACCACTCGCGGCCCCGATCACTGTTCCGCCATCAGCCGATCAACCATCTACTAGCCGAGGAACGCCCGCTAAGGATCTGCTTCCATTTCGGGTGGATGACGACCCCGAACACGTCCTTTACATTGGCGCTCTACTAGTAGAGGCCGAGCAGCGACGCTACAGAGCCTTTCTGCTAGCCAACTTGGACGTGTTCGCGTGGTCCGATGATGAGCTCCCGGGCATTCCTCTGGAAGTAATGGTACATCGCCTCCGATTGGACCCACGGGTCCCACCAGTTCAGCAAAGGAGGCGACCTGTCAATCGAGAACAGCAGACCGTGATCCAGGATCACGTCGTTAGAAGCCGTTCCATTGGGCTCCTTCGGGAAGCCCAGTACCCGATATGGATCTCCAATGTGGTCCTCATACGCAAGGCCAATGGCAAATTGCGAGTGTGCGTCGACTACAAGGACCTCAACAAGGCGACGCCCAAGGATAACTTTCCTTTACCGCGCATCGACCAGCTGGTGGACGCTACATCCGGGCACAAGCTTCTCAACTTCTTGGATGCTTACTCTGGTTATCACCAGATTAGCATGCATCCTCCAGGACCAGGACTCTACAACGTTTGTTACAGACCTAGGGTTGTACTGCTTCACCAGGATGCCCTTCGGCCTGAAGAACGCTGGTGCGACTTACCAGAGATTGGTCAATAAGATGTTTGAGTAGCAGATCGAGCGTAATATGGAGGTCTACGTCGACGATATGCTAGTCAAAACGCTCCTGAGCATCGACCACATCTCCGATCTTGAAGAAACTTTCGCAACTCTGCGGAAGTACAATATGAAGCTCAACCCATCCAAATACGCGTTCGGAGTGCGCTCGGGTAAGTTCCTCGGCTTTCTCGTTTCAAATAGAGGGATAGAGGCAAACCCGGAGAAAATCCAGACCGTACTTGAGATGGGCAGTCCGAAGATGATGCGCGACGTCCAACGTCTCACTGGACGCCTTGCTGCGCTAAACCAGTTCATGTCCCGAGCCGCTGAAAGAATTTTCAACTTCTTCAAGTTGCTGCGAGGCCCCAAAGGCACCTCACAGCAAGGGGGGCATGTACGGTGGACTGAAGAATGTGAAGCTGCCTTCACCGAGTAGAAGACATACTTGGCAGCCCCACCTATTCTCTCAAAGCCCGTGCTCGGAGAACTACTATTCGTATACCTTTCGGTTACCGAACATTCCATCAGCGCGGTTTAGATCAGAGAAGAGGGAGCGGCGCAGCATCCGGTGTACTACATCAGCAGGATCCTCCAGGAAGCCGAGAGGAGGTACCCCCGAGCAGAGAAACTCGCCCTCGCCCTGGTCACGGCTGCTCGGAAACTCAAGCCCTATTTTCAGGCCCATTCTATTATAGTCCTTACCGACCAACCGCTGAACTCTATCCTTCAGTGGCCAGAGGCTTCCGGTAGACTTATCAAATGGGCCATAGAGCTCGGCGAGTTTGACATCAGTTTCCGCCCAAGGACAGCAATCAAGGCGCAAGCGTTGGCGGACTTTGTCGCAGAGTGCACTCTCCCTACCAAGCAGGACCCTCCGTTGGCCGACGAGCCCCCGTGGGAGCTATACGTTGACGGATCCTCTTGTGTTACAGGGAGCGGAGCTACCTTGGTCCTCACCTCTCCAGAGGGATTAGAGTTTCAATACACCCTCCGATTTCGCTTTGTGGCCTCCAACAACGTTGCCGAGTACGAAGCATTGCTGTCCGGCATCCGCATGGCTAGGCACCTCGGAGCCCTTCGGCTCAGGGTCTTCAGTGACTCCCAGTTGGTTGCCAGTCAAGTGAACGGGCAGTTCGAAGCAAGGGAACCTCGTATGGCTCAATACCTCCAGCAGGTCAAGAGCCAAGCAGAAGGCCTCCTTTACTTCGAGGTTATACACGTCCCACGGGAGCAGAACGCGTGAGCAGATGCACTTGCCAAGTTGGCGTCTTCAAGTGACATCGCCCCTTCTCGCTCCGTATTCATTGAAGAGCTCGCCTCGCCGAGCACCGAAGTAGACGTCGCCGCCATTGAGACAGGCCCACCAGCTCCGAGTTGGATGGACCCTCTCCTGGCCTATCTACTTCGAGGCGAGCTTCCGCCCGAGCAGGGCGAAGCTCGGAAGATCAGGATGCGCTCTCAGCGTTTCACCCTCGTAGAAGGCAAGATGTACCGATGATCCCTTTGAAGACCTCTTTTACGGTGCCTCAACCCCGAAGAGGCTCTTGCGGCCACTGAAAAGTGTAATCACGGGATTGGTATCCCCTTTTGAATTAAAAATTATGAGTATAGGGATTAAGAACTGACCGTGATCGCCACCAGAGTAATCGCCTCGGAGATGTGGACGTAGAGGGCTGACTACTTTGGAAAAGAAAAGGTGAAGGGAAGGCGAACCTGGTAAAGCGACGGATGCAGTGTCGCCTTCCTTTCTCCTGAAAGCGACAGGGCCTACGGCGCCTTCTTGAACGCGACAGGAAGCTCGTCGCCTTCTCTTCAGGGGGACAGAGTTGTGGGTTCTCGTCTTCCTGCTCCTCAGTCGGCCAAGGGACAGGAGCCTCACTTCGTTCTAGCCTTCAAACACCTGCCAAGATGATTCAAACACAAAGAAAACCCATTAGAATTCGTGTGCAATAGATCTATTCAATGAAAAGTGCATGTACATGAACTATTATGGGGGGAACTCACAGGATTGGGGCTTTTAACCCCTGGGGGTGTTAAGGATGGGTGTGTGTTTCGTGTTCTAATGTTAAACTAGAAGGAAAAACGAACTATGCATGCATGAAATTGATGAAAGAAAGAAGAAAAGGGGAGAGGAGATTGGATAGCCGGTGGGAAAACGCCCTGGAGGGCTCTTCTGAGTCGTTTGGAGAAGAAACTCCCTTCTTGGAAGATGAAGCTCTCTGGATTCCCGAACTAATGGTTCCGGCCTTGCCCAAAAAGATGGAGAAATAAGGTTTTTATGGGTGATTATTCCCAACTCGGGTTCTGAGAGGAATAATGGGCAAGAGTCCGACTATGGGCAAGTATGGCTGTGCAAGGGCCATTGGAACTCGGAAAGGAGTATGTTAGGAAGGTCTGCTCCGAATTTGAAAGGATTTGGACTTGATTTGGACGTCCAAAAGAAGCAATTACCATCAATAGCATGGGTCCAAATCAGCCTCGGATTGAGTTTCCTGTTTAAGGCCCTGAACGCGACGGCCTTTGTGTCGCCTTCTGAATGCGACTGCCCGACATGTCGCCTTCCTCATATAGAAGGTACTTCAAGTCATTTTGCGATTTTCTGAGGATTTAACATATGGAATTACCAATGCGACATGGGGGCTGTCGTCTTCAGGAAGGCGACCTAGGGCCTGTCGCCTTCTGGCCTTTTCTGCATTTGGTCGTACAAACAGCCATGCACAGCCTTCGGATTGAAACGTCGGACTTCTATACTTAGAGAGTTATAGCAATAGATTGGTTTGACCAGGAAGAGACCTCCAGGGTGATGAACTAATGGAAATGATGTCATGATCGGAGAAAGCCAGCTTGACGATGATGAGCCAACGTGGGGCGTTAATGATACGACGAGGGATTTTGCTCGACTTATGGGCCAGAAATGGGTGTCTACAGATTGCCCCTCCTTGATGCCTGCTTTGCAAGGG
Organism: Colocasia esculenta; assembly: GCA_014218235.1. NCBI lineage: Eukaryota > Viridiplantae > Streptophyta > Magnoliopsida > Alismatales > Araceae > Colocasia > Colocasia esculenta. The sequence goes on from CM024753.1 coordinate 35,182,421, forward strand.
AGTGGAGCGGTGATGGAGCGAAAGCGGCATGAAATGGAGATGTAGCGGAGTGAGGCGGAATGAGCTGAAAAGCGGGCATCAAGGTAAAGAGACACCCATTCTTGACGAATAAGCAGCGAGAATTATCCGGCTAACTTCGAACATGGCTGGGAACAGGGTGCGAGGATGGTTCCTACTAGGGACGAATAAAAGTTAAAAGAAAAGAATGATCAACCTCCTGATTCAAGAGGTACCCTGGCTATTTTTAGCGTGCAGGTTTCGTTCATTAGGGGATAGGTGCTGCCTGGCGGGTCGATTCGACTCTGGCCTTCGAGCGGGTCACGACTAATGAGCGGATCGGGGATAAAGGGATGACTGTTATAAAGAATGGGGATGAGAGGAATCCTGCATAGGAACCATCATTGACGGACTGAACCGAGCACAAGCTCGAGGAAAACTTTCAAATTCGGAATGGAATTCTTGTCTGGAAATGAGGATCTGGGCTGGGACATCATTGAGAAGCTGACTTTGACAAATCATGATTCATGAAGCTCAAAATTCCTACATGAGGCATGTTGGGCTAAAGAAAAAAAGGAAATCATGAAAACGAATGCAAAGAAAGAGAGAAAATAACAAACATTCAAGGATAATATTGCTAGACAATATGGGCAAGGGTCAAGACACTTCGCATCCCCGACGTGCGGTAGAATCCATCGTCCCCGAGTCATATCACCCAACGGCCTACCCAGCGATTAGCAGCGTGCATCTAGATCATCCTCGTTTTTGATGAAGGGGAACTCAGATCCTGAAACACACTGGGAACCAGCCGGTCCTTGAGCTGATATAATAGCATAGATATCATATAGTAATGCGAAGGGATTAGGGTTAGAAATACTTACCTGACTTACCTGACGCACGCGTCATTCTGATTTTCTGGATTTTCTGATTTTTATGGGTTTCCTGCATTTTCTGATTTTTATGGATTTTCAATAATCAAAGCAATAAAGATACAATGCACCAAATAATGACATCAAAGCATATGTGCAAATATCCTGAACAGTTACAAAAAGCTAGACAGCACAGACTAGTCAGAAGGCGACATAGGGCCTGTCGCGATGCTTAACTGAAGAAGGCGACACAAGGCCTGTCGCCACCTTGAAGGCGACAGGTCGATATGTCGCATTCGCAGTTTTCTCAGCCCGAGCTCAAAAGCCTTCAGCATATGATCCGATTTTGACCCCTACTTGGACTCCTAATGCCTCCCACTCAAAGTCCTACTCCTAATGGGTCTTCCCTACCCTTTCCTAGCATGAATAGGAGTATTAAGCTCTATAAATAAAGGGGAGGAGAGGCCAAATTCGGAGCTCTCACCTCTCTCTTCTCTTCTTCAAGCTTTGCAAGCTCTCATGGCCATGAAGAGAGCTCCTCTTGCTTCCATGGATGGGGAGGTGGCTTACGAAGGTCCGAAGCGTGCTCGGACGGTGTATGAAGCTCTCATGAGGGTGACGGACGTCCCCAATCATCTGAGCCGGAGCGAGGAAGTGAGAGAGGTAAGTTTGTGATGTTTTGAATTTTCAATGATTTTAAATCCGAATTTGCTCATTAAATTTTCTGTTCTTCCTCTCCTCCTTCTCTTTTTTCCTTTCTTCTCTAGCTCTTCCCCGGCTCTCGCCGTTACTCGAAGCTCACCTGGATCGCCCCGATGATCAAAGCCTTACCCATGTATGTCATTAGGTTCTTGAGAGAGTGGGGTTTGGGTGGTGTTTTGATAGAGGCTCACAACTACCATAAGATTTCCTTTGATTGGCATAGTATCACGGCCCTCATAGAATTATGGCACCCACAAACCCATACCTTCATCTTCCCTAAATTTGAGGCGACCGTCCTTCTAGAGGAGGTCGAAGCCTTCCTTGCTCTTCCTAAGACAAAACCGGGGGATGAGCAAAATATAAGCTATACGATTGAGCCCATTAACCCGAAGCTTATTCTCGGAGAGTTCATGACCGATCCGGGGGATGTCTACACCATAATTAGCCCACAATTCATCCATCTAGTACCATTGTCTAAGTGGGTCATATCCAAGTGCAAGGATAAGAGCGTGGACCACCGGGAAATCGCAAAGGCCGTGGCCATATGCTTATGCGGGGTGGTGCTCTTCCCGTCCGGGGATCACCTCATAGACTATGCTAGCCTTAGTGCGATTAGTGGGGCATGGCGAGGACTCTCACTCTCTCACGCCGTCTTGGCGTACCTTTACTCGGGTCTCACCTCGGCTTCCACGGGAGGTTTCCTTTACGACTCTATGATCCTTCTAGAGTGTTGGTTGGGTGTGAGGATAAAGTTTAAACCGGTAGACAACCCCACCACCGACAGTAAGATTTTCGGGTGCCATCCTTTGAACTTCATTGGCGGCGCGGCCAAATTTTCAGACAAAGTTTTATGCAGGACGGCCGACAAGAAGACAAGGGGTGCATGGCGCCTTTACTTCGGCACCCTACCAGTGGAGCACTTCGCTTTGGGCATAGCAGCACTTCGTGGAGCGGAGATCCGACTACCACTTGGACGCGGCTTGGATTTGCAACTTATCGGGAACATGGCGACCGTGCTCTACAACCCGCAGCGGTGCTACCTACAGATCGGGAAGCCAAGGACGAGAGTACTTCCACCATCGCACCTGCCTCCTATGAAGAAGCGACGCTTGGGGGACCCGGAAGATGAGCAGGCCGTGCGGAGCGCGCTGGCCTTGTGGAGGGCGTGCGCTACCCATGCACTCCCGCCGAGACTTGACGAGGACCGGGAGACGTACCAAGCGTACCTCCTAGAGCACGAGAGGATCCGACCACTGAGGGAACTGTGAGCTAGGGACTTGATGGTACTATTGATGTGAGCTTGATGCTTGATGTAAGGGGAACATATTGATTTTTTTGATTTTTCATAGCTTTTACTCGATGTGATCATGGAATTATTGCAATGAATATTAAGCTTTTTAGAAATTGTGCACAGACCTGTTAAGGCGACATAGGGGCTGTCGCAATCAAGAAGGCGACAGACACCATGTCGCAACCATTAAAGTGAAGGCGACAGACCCCATGTCGCTACCCCATTTAGAAGGCGACAAGGACCTTGTCGCGTTCACAGAACCTGAGGCAATTTGAACTTAGGGCCGAGCGCCCTTTCCTCTTCTCCCCTTTCTCAAACTCCTTCCTCCCTTCTTGGGCTCCGGCGACTCCGGCGGGCTTCTTCCTTCCGGCCGGCCTTCTCTCTCTCTCATCTCCTTCCTCCCTCCCTCCTATCTTCCTTCTTCTTCTTCCTCTCCTTTCCCTCCTCCTGCTCTCCCCTTGACGACGGCGATGGAAGGTGATGGTGGAGGACAAGGAGGAGATGGCGGTGGTAGACGGAGGAAGAAGTCGATCCGTCGACGACAACCGGGCGAGGGAACGTCGGCGGCGGCCCCGGATCTTCCCCCGGTCGTGCCGATGGAGGAGGAAATCGCTCCGGTGGTGGGGGATGATGACGAGCCCGTCGGGCCCAAGAAGGTAGGTTTCCGAACTTTAAACCTTGAATGCGGGACGTGGCGGTGCAGAGCACCCGATTGTAGGGCGATTTGCCCAAGGGAACGGCCGAAAAAACGGAGGAAATTCCGTCTCGGTTCGGCCCTGGTAATGCGACAGACCCCCTGTCGTATTACCAGGAAGAAGGCGACAGCCCTTCATGTCGCCTTAAAGAAGGCGACAGGAGGCCTGTCGCAATGAGGGTCTTAAAGCGACAGGGGGTCTGTCGCAATGAGAAGGCGACAGGTGCCTTGTCGCTTTAGCAGGGCAGAGAGTATTTTGGCCCCTTTTTCCTGATTTCTGACCTCTTCTGGTGCTTACCTTGCAGACTGAGTTGCGGTCCCGGCTCGGATGGGCAGTGATCCGGGCAATCTATGACGGCCTTCCAGACTTCCAGGTACGCCGACTGGAGGGGATGGGCTTCGGGCCGTTCTTGAGACTGGAGGAGTTGGCGCCGGATGTGGCACTCATCCAGGCACTGAAGGAGAGGTGGGACCCAGAGTGCCACGCCTTCCTCTTCCCGTGGGGACACATGGTCCCTACGTTGGAAGACGTAGTGCGGATCACCGGCCTGAGAGTGGATGGCCAGGCGGTGACGGGGACCACCTATACCAGTTATCAGGAGCCGGTGGAGAGGCTACTGGGACTGGAGGTGCGGGGAGAGAGGTCCTCGCTAGTGCAGCGGACGGCGCTGCAGGCGAGCCTGGGAGTGACGAGTGCACGCCGCCAGACGGGCGAGGGGCAGGCGGAGCACATGGAGCGGATGACGGACGATGCGAGAGCGGCGATGGCGGAGGAGGAGGGAGAGGCAGCGGACAGGGACCTGCGGCGATTCCTGACGCTGGTGATCGGGAAGCTGATCCTGGGGACCAGAGGGGACCCGGTGAGCTGCCGCTGCTTGCCCCTGCTGGAGGATCTGTCCAGCGTGGGCAACTACGCATGGGGTGCGGCCCTCCTGGCCCACCTCTTCGACAGTCTGGGCACCTCCAGCAGGGTGACGGGTGTCGCGGGCTTCTTCCCACTTCTCCAGGTATATTTCTACCCTCAACCTTCGTTATTTTTGCTGCTTATTCTATTAATCGTGGTACTGACTGTGTTGATCCTGCAGGTGTGGGTGTACTACCACCTCCCCTCTCTTCGCCGCGGGGTGGCGAGGCGACGAGGCGCCGTGCCCCTTCTCCAGCGCTGGCGGTTCTGCCGCGATGAGCGGTCCTTGCGGCGGCAGGTGACGCTGATCCACGACGCGATGGACACCATTCCCTTCGGGCATGTGAGTATTTCAAGCCTTAACCACTCTACTTTGATTGTTTTCCTGGTAGTTGACTGACATGTTTTACTTGTGGTGTGCAGGTACAGTGGACTCCCTACGTCGGGGAGGACGACGTCACCCAACCGTGGGTGGAGCGGGGCCGTCCTTACTTCGGTAGGGACATTTGGCTCCACTGTTATAACACAGTGGTCCCGCTCCACCACCGGTTGGTGGCGCGGACACTGGGACTCCACCCCGGCAGAGGTCATGGGAGAGGCCTGGTCGCAGCTTCCGGGGAATCCAGCAGGTCACGGACTGGACGGTCCGGGTCCGGGAGCAGCTGGACGATTGGGAGCAGCGAGGGAAGGAGGTGGTCTCTGAGGCTGTCAGCGACGAGGACTACTACCGGGCCTATGCCCGGCGGTACGGGGCCCAGGTGTACAGGGGGACCCGACGACCGGTGAGTTTTACTGCTTTCAGTCTGTTTTAAATTCTTCAATTAATTATGTGACTGATTTTGACTTGTGTTTCGCAGCTTGACCCCGAGGGACGGATTGCCTCACTCGAGGGCGTCCTCCACTCCACTATCCAGCAGCGGGATGATCTCCAGGCCGTGGTGGATCAGCTGTAAGTATCTTTGCGCCCTTCCCTTCTAATCCTGATTTTGGTTGACTGACCTTGTGGTGTTTCTTTTGCAGAGGGGGGAGTTGGAGAGGACCCAGCAGATGGTGGGTGGTGCCTCTTCCTCTCGGGAGGACCCTGGCCGCTCTGTCTTGGAGGGCCAGCTAGCGGCGGCAACGGCCCGAGCGGAGGACGCCCTCGCCCAGCTGCGGGAGCGGGTAGGTTTCTTACTCTAGATGCCCCTTGTGTTTGTTCTTTTGGTGAAATCTGACAGGATGTTTGGCATTGCAGGAGCAGGAGCTGAGGACCGCCCTGGCGCGGACGACCGCGTTGGAGACGGAGATGGCGGAGCTACGCCTACGCCCTGAGGCAGCGGAGGCGACACAGTGGCGCCAGGAAGCGGAGGCGGCAGCGCGCTGGCAGCAGGATGCGGAGGAGGCGGTGCGACTGCGCGCCGAGGTTGGTGACCTTCGCACGCAGCTCGAGGAGGAGCGGCATCACAGCGACATGCTGCGATCCGAGATGAGGGGGCTAGAGAGGGCCCTGGCGCTGGTCGGGCGCAGCCAATCAGTGACCAGCCGGAGCGGCATCCCGAGCGGGTCTGCTGGGCATTATTTGACAGGTTCCTCCGGACGGCGGAGGAACGAGGAGGAGGAGCGGCGACGGCGCGCGAGGGCGCCTGAGGGGAGTGAGACAGGGCCGAGAGCGATGGCCCCTCCGTCTCCCCGCCCGCCTGAGGGTACGGGGGAGAGCGGCTGAGGGTTTGTACTTTTTTGGGTCTTCCCCCTTTTGTACATGATATGAATGGAATGGAATAGAACGCTTTTGCTTTTTATGGTTTGTGACTGAGTGAGAGTGACGAGTGAGATATGAGTGCCGCTTTCTTTTCCGTCCTGCACACTTAGACGAACACGAAACAAGTCAGATCTGTTCTTAGGCTTAGCCCCTTGCCTCAAACAAACGACGAGTGAGCGACCTTGATCAATTTGTCAAGGGGCTAAGCCTTATTAAATAGGCAAAAGATGCGAATAAACAAATGAAATGTATGTATGCAAACGGCTTGGAATGTTTTGATTTTTGGAAATTTTTTATTTTTTTTTTTTTTGGAGTTTTGGGGCATATCTGACTTTTTTTGGGGGGGGGTTGGAAATATCTTATTTTTTGGGTTTTGAAAATATCTGATTTTTTTTTTTGGAGTTTTGGGAATATTTGATTTTTTGAGTTTTGGGAATATTGATTTTTTTTAGTTTTGGGAATATTTGATTTTTTTGAGTTTTTGGGAATATTTGATTTTTTGAGTTTTGGAAATATTTGATTTTTTTAGTTTGGGAATATTTGATTTTTTTTTGGAGTTTCTTGTTAGCGCCTAAAGCCGGCGTTAGCCCTTCCTAAAATAAGACACGCGAGACGGAAGGTACTCGCATCTTCGGGCCACAACACTTAAACCGATTTCGAGCCGCTGGTTAGGAATCTTGATCTCCTCTGGTTCTCGCCACAGGGCTTTCTAAGTTAGGACGTGCATAAGGTGTGACAACGCCTCGGAAAACCTACCCTGGGTTAATGCTGTGACTAATTAAACCCCACCTTAGAGGTGACTCAGCCTTATAGGGAGAAGCGGAAGATTATTTAAGGAAAGTCTTGTGTGGGTACGAGGACGTTGGGTTCGGCTACTTCCTACAGCATACCATTCGGAGATTGGGTCTGTTGCGGAGGGACTTTATGGTCTTTTGTTATGGACTTGCCTTGCTTTGGGGCATGCGTACGACCGGGCTCATTAGTGTCCCGCGGGGACTTTGCCACTCTTTGCCATGCCCCTATTGTAACATGGATTTTCGTTTCGTTTCTTTGCTTCTTTGCCCTTTTTGTCATTCTGACCGTCCCTATTTGAGACTTCCTCTTGTCAGGGTATGCTGTAGTTTGATGACCTTACCCTTACGACCCTTTTGCCCCTACACTTCGACCGATTAGGAGAGAATGGCCGATGCATCGCTAGAGAAGGGCCCGCATAATTGCAGCACCTACCGAGTGTAGTTATCCGGGCTTGCCGTGTGTGTGTGTGTTGATCCGAACTTAGAGCAACCCCTGGCGATTAGAGAGGTATCTTAGACTCCCAACATGGGGCTACTCCCTGATCTAGGTGTTGCAGCCTCACGCCCATAGTCCTAGGGATAGAAACGTTTGAGGTACAGCCCGTTCCACGGATGTGATAATTCGACGCCCTCAGCATTGATTAGGCGATATGCATTTCCAGGGTAGACCTCCCTCACAACGTACGGACCCTCCCAATTGGGTTGCAGTTTGGACCTAGGACCTCCGGGTTTGATAAAGATGCATTTCAAGACCATATCACCCTCTTGGAATTTTCGTTCAATTACCTTCTTTTGAAAGGACCTTGAGATTCGCCTTTGGTAGGAAAGCACATGGTCGGCTGCCATAAGCCGCCTTTCGTCTAAGAGTTCCAATTGGACTAGTAACGCCTCTCGACGTTCATCAAGATTAAGTTCCTTGTCCAATTGGACCCTTAGGGAAGGAATTAGGATCTCATATGGAACTACCGCCTCCATCCCGTAGGTGAGAGCGTACGGGGTCTGCCCCGTGGGAGTGCGGACGGAGGTGCGGTAGGCCCATAGAGCCTCTATCAGCTTCTCTGGCCAGTCGGCGAACTTATGCGACTCACAGGTTTTCTTTAGGATTTTAAGAAGGGTTTTGTTAGTTGCTTCAGCTTGGCCATTGCCTTGTGGGTAATACGGTGATGAATGATGCAGCGTGATGTTGTATTTCTTACAGAGGTCCTGGAGCTCTTGTGCGATGAATTGCGGCCCGTTGTCCGTGACGATGCTGCTTGGCACTCCGAACCGCGAGATGATGTTTCTCATGATGAAGCGGCACACCGTGGATGCTTTGATTTCTGTGAAGGCTTCAGCTTCCGCCCATTTGGTGTAATACTCAGTCGCAGTTAGGATAAATGACTTTTGTTTGGTTTGAGCATTAGAATCACCAAGAGGACCGACAATGTCGAAAGCCCACATGGAGAATGGCCATGGTGTAGAGAGTGGGTGTAGTGAGGAGGAAGGGGCATGGATCTTATCGGCATGGAGTTGACACTTGACACACCTACGGACGTAGATGGCACAGTCTTCTTCTAGGGTCGGCCAGTAATAGCCCTGCCTAATGATCTTCTTTGCTAGCATCTGACTGTTGACGTGCCCGCCGCATTCGCTAGCATGGGCCCCTTCCACCACCTTCCAAGCTTCGTCATCGGTAAGGCACCTTAAAAGGACTCCATTAAGGGCTCGCCTGTACAGAACTTCTCCGACCACTGTGTACCTTAAGGCGGCTCTTCTGATGGCCCTACGGTCTTCTCCACTTTCCCCTTCAGGATATGTTCCATCCCTGCAGTACTGCTCTATCTCAAAGTACCACGGCAGTTCTTCTTCATTCAAGATCTCCTCGAGCTCAGTTAACATGACTTGCTGCGCTCCTTTCTTTCTAGCCCTCTCTTCTAAGGTTGCCCTAAGGTCGCTAAACCAAGGGTCCTGGGTGGATGGGACATCGAGACGCTGGACGATGATTGTCTCAGTCCGCCGGCTCAAAGGGAAGGATAGAGATGAGGCTAGCGACGCCAGTGCGTCAGCCAGGATATTTTGAGAACGAGGAGTGTGGATATAGATAAGCTTACGGAACTGCCTTGCCAGCAACGTGACCAGGTCTTGATATGGCTTGAGCTTTGGGTCACGAGTGCGGTAAGTTGAGAGCACCTGCCGCAGGACGAGCTGAGAATCTCCTATAATTCTGAGGTGTGATGCCCCCAGCAGATAAGCATGCTTGAGACCAGCGAGGAGAGCCTCATACTCTGACATATTATTGGTAGCGGGGAAGGTGAGTTGATATGCGAAGGGGATGGTGATACCTTCCGGGGTAAGCAGCACGGCTCCAATGCCCCGTCCCTGAGAGTTGAGTGCACCATCGAAATGAAGGGACCAGAAGGGGTCTTTGATTATGACTGAGAGTTCCTCATCGGGGAATCCCTCTCGGAGGGAGTCGCTGTGAGGGAGCGGGAGATGGGCTAGATGCTCGGCGATGGCATACCCCTTGACGGCCTTTTGGACCACAAAGGATATGTCAAACTGGGAGAGGAAACTTTGCCAGCGTGCCAGCCGATCAGAAAGGACGGGTTTTTCAAGAAGATAACGGAGTGGATCCATCCTTGAGATCAGCTTGACCTCGTGGGCTAGGAAGTAATGCTTGAGCTTTTGGACTACCCACACGAGTGCGGCACAAGTTTTGTCTGCGGTGGTGAGCTTGGATTCAGCGGGGTTGAAGAGCCTAGAGAGGTAGTATGCTGCCCTTTCTTTCCCAGACTCGTCATGTTGTGCCAGGACAGCTCCTAGGGAGTCCTCAATGACTGAGAGATATAGGATTAGCGGCTTTCCGGGTATAGGAGGCTGCAAGACTGGGGGATTCATGAGATAGCTCTTCAGCTCATCAAAGGCTGCTTGGCATTTATCATTCCATTCGAATTTTGCCCCTCCTTTCAAGAGATCATAAAATGGGCGGCATCTTTGCGAATGCTGGGAGATAAATCTTCTGATAAATTGCAAACGCCCGATTAGCCCTCTTAATTGTGCGATATTCTTTGGAGGAGGCATCTCTGCTATTGCCTTGGCCTTGTTCGGATCGATCTCAATGCCCCGCTTACTGACTATGAAGCCTAGCAGCTTACCTGATGATACCCCGAACACACACTTCTTTGGATTCATCTTCAGCTGATACTCCCTAGCTCTCTGCAGCACCTTGGCTAGGATCTCGGGGTGTTCTCTCCTGGTCCTTGACTTCACCAAGATGTCATCCACATAGACTTCAACATAGACATGGATCATATCGTGGAATATGGCCATCATCGCCCTCTGGTAGGTAGCACCAGCATTCTTCAGCCCAAATGGCATGACTACGTAACAGTATGTTCCCCAAGGCGTGGTGAAGGATGTCTTTTCTTGATCTTCAGGAGCGAGACGGATCTGGTTATAGCCTGAGTACCCATCCATGAATGAGAGGGTCTCATACCCAGCAGTATTGTCGATTAGCACATCAAGATGAGGAAGCGGGAAGTCGTCCTTTGGACATGCCTTATTCAAATCCCTGAAGTCAATGCAGATTCTGACTTTGCCGTCTTTCTTCATGACAGGGACTATATTGGCCACCCAGTTCGGATATAGCACTACCCTGATGAATCTAGCCTTATGGAGTTTGTCTACTTCGTCCTTCATCTTCAGGGCTGTGAGTGGGTGGAACCTTCGGAGTTTCTGCTTGATCGCCTTTGCCCCTTCTTTCAGTACTAGTCGGTGCTCCACTAGAGAGGGGTCTAGGCCAGGCATGTCCTCATAAGACCAGGCGAATGAATCCTTGTACTCCCTTAAGATTTGCACCAATTCCTCTTCTTCATCAGGAGGGAGGTTTGCTGAGATTATCACAATCCTAGGGTCTTCTTCTGTTCCGAGGTTGACTTCCTTAGTAGGTTCATCCACTGCCGCTGTGGGTTCATCAAATCTCCTGACTCCGCTGGCATATTTCTCGGCAGCGTCATCTACTTCGCTATCCTCTTCCTCGATCGGGTCCTCATCATTCATGATTTCGTAGACGCCAAATCCGTCGTCTATGAACACCCCATCTTGCTCAAACACCTCTTCAACCACCAGTGCTTCCTTTGTGAATTCCTCTACCAACAGTAACGCTTGACACCGCCGAGCTAGCTCTTGAAGGTATCGCTGGGGAATAGCTTTTCCCCGCTGCTTCCTAGGACGGTGCTTGGAACTGGCGGATGGCGGGCTGACCTGACTCTCTATCCTAGGCCTATCTACTCTAGACTTACCTACCCTAGACTCTTCTAAGCTAGACGACTCTACAGGACTGGGGGAGGACATGGTGTCCTCGAAGAGAATGGCTCCTAATGAAGGAGCAGGAGGGGGACCCTCAGTCGAGGGGTGCCCCTGATCAGCAGAGTGCAGGACGTATGCCGGCTCCTCGACCTCAACGTGCATTTGAAAGTGGACGTTTTTTTTTTGGAGATCGGAGGAGAGCATGCAACAGGAGAGGGTGACCTCGTGGTCACCTGGATCAGCTTGAAGGGCGGAGAGGACAGCCGGTGGGAGCTGGGGTGTGAGAAGGCTGTGCGCCGCCGTGAGGAGCTGAGGAGTCAGCTGGATCAGTAAAGGAGGAGAGGATGGGACTAGGCTGGGAAGGAGGGACTCCAGGAGGTATGGGTGGATGGCTAGGCAGGTGCCTCTCCAGAGTTCATCAACAGTTTCCCCTCCTCGTAGGGGATGTCCGGCTCTCCTACGTCTGAGGCATCGCTCATGAGCTGCCTCTTGGATGTGATGGCAACGGGTGGATCTAGCAGTTCTTCCGCAGCTGGCGGCCAGGTTCTCTCCTCTTCCCAGAACAGTCGGCTGAAGGCGATGGTGATGGTGATGTCTTCTATGTCGAACCATCTGTACCATTCAGCCTCTGGGTCTCCAGTCTTTCTCCTCCTGGTCGGACGGAGGGCTTCTAGGGCTTGATAGGTCAGCAACGGAGCCATGTGCCGGGAGAAGTTCCGGCCATGCACCTCGTGCTGTGAGAGTTCTGCCTCGACTACCACGGTGTTATATCCAGGCTGGGTAGGCCCCCTGACAAAATGACACCAGAGTGTCCAGGTGAGTGGCTCTCGGTCGGCCTTGAGAGTGGATGTGCTGGATGACCATGGTTTGGATTTCTCCCTATATCCTAAGCCCCATCGGCTTTTCATGACAATGTCGGGGATGGGTTTGACTATACCTTGTAGCTCTGCCCCTAGGCCCTTGCCTTCTTCATACCCCAACTTCATCATAATTTGCCACCCCTTTGTGCTTAGTGGCTCCTTTCTTTTTACCGCATTGACCTGGGCTAGGTTGACCTCTCGCTGGGACTGGAACGTGTAGCTCCAGGGGTAGTTGATGTCTAGCACCGAGACGATGGGTTTATTGGCTGGCCACATAGCTGGGAGGTGGGTATCGTGGAGAGCATCTACAGAGTGGGCGGTGGCTATGCTTTTGACCTTGATAATTCGCCCTTGGAAGGGGAACTTTAAGCACTGATGTGCGGTAGACGGCACAGCCCCTAGTGACTCTAACCATGGACGTCCCAGGATTGCTTTGAACATGGGATCGATATCTAGGACGTAGAAGTCCACTGTGATGGCGAGGGGTCCCAGTTCGGCTTGCACAGTCACCATGCCGTGGCAGGATCTTCTAGAATTGTCGTATGCGGCAATGGTGGTGGGCGTTGGCCTCAGCATACTTTCTGATAACTCACAGGCCCTCAGGGTGCTTAGCGGGCAGACATTTATGGATGCCCCCGTATCGACCAGTGCTGCTCCCACTGCTATATGGTTGATGACTAGGGTGACACAGAGGGGGAGTCTCCTGGCTTCTGGGGGGGCTAATTCATTCTCTGCAAATGTGATTGCCGGCCCGCGAGTCACCATGGCCAGGGCACTGGGTAGCTTGTCTGCCATCATATCTTCATTACTACCACCTTCTGCAGGAAATTCCTCAGGGCTTCCTGATGCTCTTTGGACTTCTTTATCAGCTCCAGGACGGAGATCTTGGCTGGCACGTGGTCCAGGTGTTTGAGGATGTCATAATGGGTTCCAGGTAGTGGCTCAATCATCCCCTCATCTTGTTGCTGAGCTTGCTGTTGTTGTGGCGGCTGCAGGACCTGTTGGGGGTTTGTGGAAGTGGTGGTGGTGGAGATAGGTGGGTATGGGCGGCGAAAGACTCGCCCACTTCGTAGGGTGGTTGGATTGGTGGGTGGCTGTCTGGCGGAGGATAGTGTTGCGGCGGAGGGTTGGTCCAGCCCAGGTGGTGGTAGGATGATGGGTGAGGGAGCGGACATGATAGGGGGTAGAGGGATGGAGACAGGTGGAGTGAAGGGTAAGATGATGGGTGAGCTAACAACTGGCGCGGATGCTGAACTGACGGGCAGTACGACGGCGTTGGCCATGGAAACTACAGAAGGGACTGACTGGGGAGCCGTGTAGGCTGATTGGGTTGTTTGGGATTGGATAGGATACTGGTTAATGGCCATCATCTGCTGAACGTCTAGTTCATCATCATACGTCCAGTTTGCTTGCGGAGGAGGGTGGTGGACGATGGGGTTTACCTGGGCAGGTTGTTGTGGTGGTGGTGGGTTCGGAGCCGGTGGATGGTTAGGTAGGGGGTTGTGGACAATCCCGAGGTCCTGCAACGGCTGCTGGCGTTGTTGCTGCTGTTGTTGAGGGGGGGGGTGGTTGGCGCTGCTGCCTTTGCTGCTGCTGCTGTCTCTGCCTCTCTTTGATGTCTCCGATTACTTGCCGGAGGGCTGTCCAATCTATTCTGTGCTGCTCATGCAAGTCATACACCAGTCCTTAAATGTAAAGCACTGGTCGATGGTATGACCAGGCTGCCTATGGAACACACAGTACCGAGTTTGATCTACGCTCGGGTTCAGGGGTCTCTCAGGAGGGAGCCTAATGGCATCTGTGGAGAGCAAGGCCAAGAATATGTCGGAGAGGGTCTCCGGCAACGGTGGGTAGTGGGCTCTTCTGGGACCCATGGGACGCCTTGGCTTGAGAGCCATCAGGAGGCGGCACTTGATTGTATTGGCGTTGTTGCTGCCCCTGGGGTGGCTGGGTGAGGTTCTGACCCTGGGCATTGTATGGTTGGCGGTTTTGGCTCTGGCCGGCAGGGTTGAACGCGCTCACTTGCTCGTTCACCTGGACGCCCTCGGTAACTGGACCCTGAGGCTTTCTTTGGAACCTAGGCTTCTGGGGTTCGAACATGGAGTGGATCGGGGAGTCCTTGAGCTGGGTCTGGATGAACCGGGCCCGGCTGTAAAGTTGATGCATGGTGGTGATGTCATTCATCGCCAGAATGTTTCTAAAAGCAGGTGTGGCATTAGCAATGATGATCTTCACCTTCTCCCCTTCCGGAAGGTACCCCGGAACTCTGGTGGCCATTTGTCTCCACCTATCGGCATATGTGGCGAAGTCCTCATCAGGCTTCATCTTTTCGGCCATGAGATCTGTGAGTGAATATTCAGGGCCGACTCTATCTTGGAATTGCTCGAGGAACTTAGCCTTCACCACAGCGAAGTCTTCAGCGTCCTCGGGTAACAGGGAATAGAACCAATCCAGAGCGTGCCCGTCCAGTGACCGGCGGAAGAGATATGCCATAAGACGGCGGTCATGCTGGTAAGACGCGGACTCATAGATGAAGTCCTTGATGTGGATATATGGATTGCCTGAGCCATTGTATTTTCGGTACTTTGGCAGCTCGGATGGAGAGGGGACCCACAGGCCGTTGAAATTAGGCATGTGCACATCGTGATGCTGCCTAGGGTCGACTTGCTTGCGGAGCTCTTGGAGCTCCTTCTTGATGGACGCCCACTCGGACATCATGTCCGGTGCGGCGGATGGTTGAGCGTAGACGGATGAGGCACGAGAGGTAGGCCTGGCGCGTGGCTCAGGACGGTGAGGGGAGTAACACGGCTGGTAAGGTGGAGACCGGGGCCTCGACTCACGGGGAATGTAGTGCTCAGACTCGAAGGGCGTGAATCGGATAGTCCACGGCCGGCTGGGGTGTTGTCGGCTTGTCCCATGGAGACGTGGGGGCCGGAAGTAGCTGCTGCAGGGCGTGATGCGCCCGCCCTGGGTGAGGGTGAGGAGATGGCCTTTCCTTTGAGAGCCGTCATGAGAGTTTGAATTTGAGACTGATCAAGCTGTGGAATTAGACGCAGAAGCTGAGCAGCTTGATCATCTGACTGAGGAGGGTGGGTGTTCCGAGACGGGCTGCCCTCGTCACGACGGTGACCCTCAGAGGTATGGACGGTGGCGACCCAAGGCCGGGCCACCTCGTCAAAGAGATCATGGGGGAGGGACTCCTCGTAATCCCGGGAGTTATGAAAGGCAGTGTCGGGATTCTCACCATTGTAGATTGGGTTCAAGAAAGACTCCATACTCGGAAAGTGGGTGGAGAGAGACGGGGAAAGCCTTTCCAGACTTGAGAGACAACCTAACCTAGACAGACTCTTAGTTTCCTAAACAAACAATCCTATGCAGACAAAAAGGAAAGAGAAAACGTCTCACCCAAAGCAAGCAGTTGGCAATGATGATGGTTTCTTTTATTTGGTTCAGGTTTGCCTTTTAGTGATTTTGACTTTTAGCAAGTTCTCTCCAAAATAAGGAAGGGTTTCCTAAATGGGAGAGGGCCTCCAACTTCGGGTGTGACTAGAGTTCTCTCTACCTTGCCAAATGAATCTAGACTCGATCCTAGGTGGCGACGGGTACAACCAGCCCGGCGGCCGTGTGGGAATCCACGGTCAGCGGGGACTTACGGAGGCCCTCAAGCGCGCGCTCTAGTCGGACACAAGGAGTATGTGGCCGAGAGAGCGAACGTCGCTGAGGAGGAAACCTATGCTACGAATATGGAGCGATGTATGCAAGTCCTATGTGCACCGGAGTGCATGCAAAAATTCTAATCCTAGTACTAACACAACAAGAATTAGGACTAATCACCCTCAGAGAAAGAAGGCGACAAGCAGGATGTCGCTACCAAGGTCGCGACACAAGGCCTGTCGCTTTCCTTCTCGCAGTGGACAGAAAGTGATTAGACCCTAATTATGCACGAAAAATCAATCAATCCTATAAAATACAAGACTGGCAATCTCTCAATAACATGGAAGAGGCATGATATGATGGAATCTGGATGGAGTATGTGAAAGCAAACCCAAATTTGCAAGAAAAGTCAAAGGACCAAGGCACTGACCTGAATGCGACTAGAACTCCGTCGCCTTCTGTGTAGCGACAACAACCCCGTCGCTTTCTTCACAGGCTCAAACAACACTCAACCAAAGAAGACAGGTGTACGGATAGACTGTGTACCTGATAGCGACGATGGTGCGGTCGCCTTCCTGATCGCGACACTTCCCCCGTCGCGTTCTTCACAGAACACAGATCGCAGGAAGACAACGGGAAGGTAAACTATGTACTAACCTGATCGCGACGTATGCCGCGTCGCTACCCTGATGGCGACGTGCAGGATGTCGCCTCCTCACCCAGACCAGCAGAGCACTAATCAAACCTAAAGGAACAGAACTAAACAAAGAAAACTGACAACACAACACCCGTTAGAGGACAAGGACGGCAGGGAAAGGAAGAACGAGCGTGATGGGCACAAGTGGTCCCACCGTGATCGCCAAAAGGTGTAATCACGGGATTGGTATCCCCTTTTGAATTAAAAATTATGAGTATAGGGATTAAGAATTGACCGTGATCGCCACCAAAGTAATCGCCTCGGAGATGTGGACGTAGAGGGCTGACTACTTTGGAAAAGAAAAGGTGAAGGGAAGGCGTACCTAGTAAAGCGACGGATGCAGTGTCGCCTTCCTTTCTCCTGAAAGCGACAGGGCCTACGGCGCCTTCTTGAACGCGACAGGAAGCTCGTCGCCTTCTCTTCAGGGGGACAGAGTTGTGGGTTCTCGTCTTCCTGCTCCTCAGCCGGCCAAGGGACAGGAGCCTCACTTCGTTCTAGCCTTCAAACACCTGCCAAGATGATTCAAACACAAAGAAAACCCATTAGAATTCGTGTGCAATAGATCTATTCAATGAAAAGTGCATGTACATGAACTATTATGGGGGGAACTCACAAGATTGGGGCTTTTAACCCCTGGGGGTGTTAAGGATGGGTGTGTGTTTCGTGTTCTAATGTTAAACTAGAAGGAAAAACGAACTATGAATGCATGAAATTGATGAAAGAAAGAAGAAAAGGGGAGAGGAGATTGGATAGCCGGTGGGAAAACGCCCTGGAGGGCTCTTCTGAGTCGTTTGGAGAAGAAACTCCCTTCTTGGAAGATGAAGCTCTCTGGATTCCCGAACTAATGGTTCCGGCCTTGCCCAAAAGATGGAGAAATAAGGTTTTTATGGGTGATTATTCCCAACTCGGGTCTGAGAGGAATAATGGGCAAGAGTCCGACTATGGGCAAGTATGGCTGTGCAAGGGCCATTGGAACTCGGAAAGGAGTATGTTAGGAAGGTCTGCTCCGAATTTGAAAGGATTTGGACTTGATTTGGACGTCCAAAAGAAGCAATTACCATCAATAGCATGGGTCCAAATCAGCCTCGGATTGAGTTTCCTGTTTAAGGCCCTGAACGCGACGGCCTTTGTGTCGCCTTCTGAATGCGACTGCCCGACATGTCGCCTTCCTCATATAGAAGGTACTTCAAGTCATTTTGCGATTTTCTGAGGATTTTAACATATGGAATTACCAATGCGACATGGGGGCTGTCGTCTTCAGGAAGGCGACCTAGGGCCTGTCGCCTTCTGGCCTTTTCTGCATTTGGTCGTACAAACAGCCATGCACAGCCTTCGGAATTGAAACGTCGGACTTCTATACTCAGAGAGTTATAGCAATAGATTGGTTTGACCAGGAAGAGACCTCCAGGGCGATGAACTAATGGAAATGATGTCATGATCGGAGAAAGCCAACTTGACGATGATGAGCCAACGTGGGGCGTTAATGATACGACGAGGGATTTTGCTCGACTTATGGGCCAGAAATGGGTGTCTACAAAAAAGTTCACGAAGGGCTGTGCGGAAGCCACTTGGGGGGCAGAACGCTAGCACACAGCATCATTCGAGCAGGGTTCTGGTGGCCTTCTCTTCAAAAGAATTGTGTCATCTTTGTAGGAGGTGCCTGGAGTGTCAGAAGTTTGGGCAACTCATCAAACAACCTGTCGAGCAGCTTCACAACCTGTTCGAACCTCGCCCTTTCGCTAGATCGGGCATCGATATCTTGGGTCCCTTCCCGGAGGCCCAAGGTCGAAAGAAGTTCCTATTCGTAGCCATAGATTACTTCACCAAGTGGTCGAAAGAAGTTCCTATTCGTCTGGAAGAACATCCTCTGCCGGTTCGGGGTTCCAAGGGTCATCACTTCCGACAACGGGAAGCAGTTCGACAGTACCTTTTTCAAGCAAAAGTGCACCGAGCTCGATATCTACAACCACTTCACCTCCATAGCACATCCCCAGGCAAACGGTTTGGTTGAGAACGCCAACCGGACACTACTGCACGGGATCCGCACAAGGGTGGAGGCTGCGGGAGGTTCGTGGATTGATGAGTTCCCCAATGTGCTCTGGTGCCACCGGACAACAGTGCGAGTGCCAACAGGAGAAACACCCTTCCACTTGGCTTACGGCTAGGAGGTCATTGTGCCCTTAGAAGTGGCTCTCTCCACTCTCCGAACAACCCACTTCGACGAAGCCGCCAATAGCCGTGCTCTTCAGGAAAATCTCGACATGCTCGGTGAACGACAGAATGACGCCAGCATTCGACTCGTTTCCTATCAGCAACGGCTCGCACAGTATTACAACGCTCGAGTTCGAGAAAGGCGCTTCAACGTGGGTGACTTAGTTCTGCACCGCTGCTCAGCTTCGGACCCCCGAAGAGTGGTCGGCAAGCTCGCCCCTAAATGGGAAGGACCTTATCAGGTCATACAGGTCCTCGGGAAAGGCTCATACAAGCTTACTTGTAACGACCCGAGAACCCGACCCTCGGCCCACGCCGAGGACCCGATTTTCGCGGTCGCCGCCCACGGATCCGGGGACCCGGAAGGGCCATAATCTATGTCTAACAGGATATGTAACGAAAGTAAACGTCAACTACTAATCTAGAAGTGTACATGCGGAAACAGAAAAGAGAGTGAGACCACCACGTACCACTCTAAGTACAGTCCCAACGCACGCACGCTAGTACAAGTAAAAGGCAGGGAAAGAACAAGTCCCTTAGGGGAATACCCCGAGGGTGATGTACACTGAAGAAAGGGGAACCACTGCTAGCTACGGGGACCCCAACTACCGCCCCGTCTCCTCCGCCCGGTGCGCACCCTGCTGCTACTGAGAAGTCTCACCTGGGAAAAGGAGGGATGAGCTTCACAACAGAAGCTCAGTAGGGACTACCAATCTCCTACTGGCTCTAAATAGGTAGGAGAAATATATATATCAAATGAAAGACAGCAGTTTATATCTTCTACCTACAACGGAAGTGCGGAAGCGAAACTACCACTAGCACGGTATGGAAAGTACACACGATCGGAAACTCCGTACGAGTGCTCATCGTGACCACCACACGGCTAGCAAACACAAACGGAGGGAACTCCGCCTGGACAAAGAACACTAGCTACGGAAGCACTACCACTAGTCACGGTCAGGTGCGTCCACCGACGTCTTATCCTCGACCCGGGTCCTGACCCTCACGTGTCGTCAGAGCGAGGTAAGACACAAGTAACACAACAGTAATCGCCGTAGTCTGGCCGGACTACGGTCCCACGCCTGGCCTCTCTAAGCGGTTCCGGGGCCGCAAAGAGCGAGGCAGTGAGAAGAAGGATTGGCTGGCCTGCGCGGGGTAGAACTCCTAACTATCCTCGGCATCCCAGACCACCCACGAGAGCTCTGCAAGTGACTCACACGCCACTGTCCTAACCACCGTTTTCCCCTAAGCTCCAGAGTCCGCTTGGTGGCTGCCAACTCGAGCGCACTCGTAGCCCGGAGTACTCCCTCAACAGGCTCCCGAGGATGGGGGTCCCAGGTAACGGTAACAACCTCTCACACGGGACAAGCCCTCAAGTGCTGAGCACCGGGTGAAAGACTAGTGTAGACCGTACTAGGGGACTAGCACAGGTGCCATGGTACAGCAAAGCGAAGTGGAAACGGTGTCAGGCGAAAACCTATCTCTCGGTCGATGACACGACAGGGCGGACCGTCACGACCATGTAGCGACGCCCTAGCGTGTCGTGACCTTAACGTGACGCTCAGGAGCGTCATGACCACGTCGCGACCGGGCGCGCCGTCGCGACATGGTCGCGGCCTCCGAGGCTGCCGCGTTTCCAGCCGAGCAGGGTTCCGGAGCAGTCCCTCCAAGAACCCTCCCCAAAACACGAAATACATTCATAAGGGGGAAGGGGATCATGCACAACATGCATTAAAAGCTATAAATCCACTAAACCACTCACGGTCCCTCAAAAGCATGGATCTACGCTCGAAGGAAACCTCACTCAACTCGAGCATGGAGTTCTCACACTCCCAAGCCCCAAACCACAAGGAAACCACGGTCTAGAGGGGAGGGGATCATGCTTAGGGCGAGAGGGTCGGACGTCCCTACCTCCACACGAAGAACGCACCTGTTGGGGCCTTCTCGTAGGAATGGCCGTCTCCTCCTCGCACCGCACGCCACAAGCACGACCCCTGCACGAACGGCACGTCCACGCCTCAGCACGAGCACCACGAGCAAGGAGAAACACCGAGAAACCGCAAGAGAGCTCAAGAGGGAGAAGAAGAGGAAGAGGAAGAAGAGAGGGAAAACGGGGCGCGCTGTCAGTTTTAAACCGATGGCCCCTCAGACGCTGTCGCCACGCCCAGGAGCCTCGCGACCATGTCGCGACCGCCCGCCACGTCGCGACACAAAAAGCACGGTCAAACCTCGAAGACCGAAAAAGCAAACGCGGTGGCCTGGCAGGTCGCGTCAACGCTGCACGACCCTGCCACCCGACACGACCGTTCTGACAGACAGGACAACGGTCAAGCCGTGTCAGAACACAATCGCAACAGCCAGGGGTGACGCGACAAGGACGCGACGCTCACCCCCGTCGCGACACGAACCGCCAATCCTGTCGCGGCAGGCCGCTCTGGCGCGACCATGTCGCGGCCAGGGCGCCTGTCGCGACCTTGAGGATGGGGCCTAGGGCCCAAGGGGGCCGGGTCTTACATTACTACTCCTAGCGGCGAAGCCATACCCAGGACCTGACATGTATCAAACTTGAAGGCTTACTATCTATAAAAGCCTTCGTTCGGCATCCTACTTCTCTTCTCCCTGTTCCTATGGTTCACCTGAGGAGGAGTCTGAAAATATCCATACTTCAAAGTTTTATACAACACGAAGGGATATGTTGACCCCCAGGGCCGAACAAGAGTTTAGCATACACCCTTGGTTGGAACCTTTTTTCGGTTCCCATTGATCTGTGCGGTACATGCAACTCTTACAAAACCAGCGGATCCCAATCCGAGCAGGGACAATAGCAAAAGGGAGAAGATAGAAAAAGTGAAGCCATAGACAATTTCTGAAGAGGAAATTTTCGTAATTCCTTTTTTTTTCAGAAGGTCCCCTGGACCTTGGTTACAAAAACCAACAAAAAATGAGTAGAACATAGAGCAAGAGGACTAAGGAGCCTGCTCAGAAGGGCCAGCTCCGTCACCCGAAGAAGGCATTCGCCCAGAATGAAACTGTGCGAATCGGACACCATCCAGATGGGCATCGTTGGTACGGCGCCGGCATTCTCGAACGGCAGCCTCAAAGGCTTCTCGGGCACGATCGACCCAAGATAGCCGTTCTCCGTACTCCCTTCTGTATTTGAGGCCCACTCTGTAGCAGCGAGCCCCATACTGCTCCAGGTCTTCTCGAAAGTCCGCTCCGGCTTTGTATTCGGCAACAGCGCGGGTCCCCGCATCAGCAACGACCTTGACGATAGCGTCCTTCTCGGCCCCGTGCTAGAGCAAGACTCAGCTCTGAGGCCTGGAGAGCAGCTTTGAGGTTCTTTACCTCATCCTCCAGCTCCGCCTCGCGAGCCTTGTGCCGCGCTATAAGGTCCTGGCAAAAAGCAGTCTGTGCTTCCCACATATGCTTTTGGTTCTGGGCCCGAGCAGCTAAGGCCCTCAAAACGTCCAGCGACTTGGAGACCCCGTCCATAAGGGCCCCCAAATCAATATCATCACCCACGCCATCTTCTGCATGGCTCTCTGGGTGGTAGCCGGCATCTGATGCCTCCGCGGTCTGCTCGGCCTGAAGGTCTTGACACCTCGCTATCCGGTCGAGGTGGGAGGCAGAAGGGCTCGCCGGAAGCTCCCTTGGCGTACTTTCCTCAATGCGGCGGAGCGTCGCCTCCAGTACCGCCACCGAGGGAACCTCAGGAAGTTTCCTTCTTAGTACTTCCCCGAGCGGCCTCCGATCGTCGTCGGAATCTACAGCCCACTTCTCGCCCACCACTGACGCCTCCCCCCGGGCACCAGCAGCTACCTCGGCGATTGTGGCTGCGTCAGCAACCACCTCGGTGGGGGGCATGGGGGGCAGGACCGCCCCCGTTACTATAGCAGCCCCCTCAGCGGCCTCCGTCGCTGTGGCAGTTCCCTCGGCGACCTCTTGGCCTCCGGGCAGGGCTGCATTTGTTGCCAAGGGTACCTCTTCCTCGGTCGCCAGCACCCTTCCAGCGGCGGCACCCTCTGTTGCGCCGGCGCCTTCACCAGGTCCGGCGTCCATCGATGCAGGGGTCTCCTCAACCTCTCCACTTTGGTGCTCAGAGACCCCCTCGCCACCGTTCGCGGCGTCTTCCTCGGCACCTCTGGTGCTTGAGGCCCCCGTGGGCGCTATTTCAAAATGGCCCTCAACAGGGCCCTGCGGCATCGGCGCCCTAACCTGCTCCCCGTCCGAGCCCCTGGACGAGGAGCTCACCTCAACGAGCCAGAGGTCGACCGCCATCTTCTTAGCAGCCTCGGGGTGTGACAGGGCAGGTACCTGGGGCGTCCCTTCCCCGGACGCCCCCGCGGTCTTCCGTTTCTTCCTTCGCTCAAGCGGCGGCACGGCGCCCTCGTCCTCCTCGTCCTCTCCGACCGACAAATCAACCGATGGTCGCGAAGCTATTACTAGCCTTCGCTTCTTCTTCTTCTGGAGTGGGCTCCTCGCCACCCCTCTTTCAGCCTCATCCTCGACTGGTTGCTGCTCGGGCAGGGGCCTGGCTACGGCCCTCGAGGCCACTTTCGCTGTAACCTTCTTCTTTAGGCAGATCTTCTCGGATCCCTTCTCAGGGACCCTCGAACTTGCAGCACCCTGTCCTTCGGCAGGACAGCTTAGGGCGGCAGCGGCAGGATGCTCCTCATCGACGACCGCCACATATGCTGTGACAATCATCTACTCGGTGTAGAGGGACATATCCTCCGTATCCATGCCCGCCTCCAGCTCCTTAGTGGCTACGTAAGAAGAAAGAGGTCAGGAAAAATGGCTTCCGAGGAGCAGGAGAGGGAGAAAGGAGACAGTCACTTACTCCATGCTCGGCTGAGCCCATGCTGGACCAGCTGAGCCTCGGTGATGTATTCCTCCGCCTTCTCGACGAAGATGTTGCTGAGACGCTCCGAAAGCGCTACTTCGTCCTTGTGCATCAAGGGGTAGATATCCTTACGCGCACCCTTCACCCGCGTAGGGAACCCCCATTCCGGCGCCTCCGCATTACGCGCGAAGAAGAGATCCGGTGCGTCCATCCTTTGTGACTAGATAACCGGGGGGAGAACTCAATCCTCATGCGGTCCGGCCGATGCTTGGTGTAGTAGACATTCTGGCTTGTCCCCGGTGATGCAGTCAGAACGAACTGGCTCCGGAAGAGATTGGCGGTGGGCTCGATACCTCGCACCTTGCACGATATGTAGAAAACGCATATCGTCCTCCAGCTATTTGGCGCCAGTTGAACTGGGGCTATCCCCCAGGTGTTGAGCAGGTCCCTCGCCACTGCCGGCAATGGCAGCCGGAACCCGGCTTCCAGGATGTCATGCGACATCGCAACGCATTCGGTCTTCTCGCGCCAGTAGGGCTCCTCCTCCTTCGCAAGCACGATGTCGTATTCTGACCCGATGTGATACCGTTCTCGAAGCCCGTCTAAGAAGAGGTACTTCTCCCGTTGGACGGCTCCCGGCGCACCACCGCCACCGCTCGTGCCGACTACAACCTTGCCCTTCTGCGACATCGCCGGAGATGAAGAGGGAGACGAAGAAACAAGAGAGTTCAGGAGGTATAAGGGCTTTCAGCAGAGGATTTTTCGAAGGCGTGGTTCCCCGCCTTCGCCTCTCCCCTTCCTTATAAGGGAGAGAAGGCGGAAAACCCTAGAAGCTCCGAAATGCCCTTTCCCCCCAGGCAACCGTTCGGGCGAATCGAGAGGCTCCTAGTTCGCCACGATACCCTCCTTCATCATGAACCCTCCGATTCTTTCGAGGAGAAAAGTACGAAGCGTCAGCACCGACCATCATTCGCACGTCCGAGGTCGCCATCGCATTTAATGCGAGCAGAACGTTCGATTGCTCTACCGCCATTCAAGCGCCCCGGTTCCCGAGCCGGCCCGATGGCGTGGGGGGCAAGTGTGGTGGTCACTTCCTGCTACCTAAGCCCATCAGCGGGGCTCGCATAGTCCGTGGTGGAATGAGCTGGCACTGCATTGCTCTAGGGCACCATGCATCCTCGGACGGCCATCTCAAGCGCTCTCTTCGTGTCCATACGACGTTTATAACCGCCGCGGGCCACACGCCCCACGATCAAGAGGCGCATTAACTGCCGAGCACCCCAACGGATGCCTCGGCACCCAACGCCCCGTCAAACGCACTAACCGGCGCGCCCCTTTCGAGCACGACCAGAGAAGCGTAACGCCTTTCCTCTTCAGCACACTCGCCTATAAAAGGCTCAGGTACAGTGCCATGTAAGGTAAGACGCAATACCACGCTCGAACTCACATCGCTCCTAGAAGAGCCACACACGAAAAACCCCCTGCCTTTCAAGCCTCCCACTGACTTAAGCATCGGAGGGTTTTTACGGTTCTTAAACCGGGCCCCCTTGATTGGTTCTGGTTTTGTAGGCTACGTCCCACCTCCGGCGAGCGACTTCCCTTTCTTCTTCAGTGGAGGCCCGTTTGGCTCAGGCCCAAATAGGGAAACACCACCACAAGTACATTCCATTGCTAATTTAGCTTGATGGGCTTTGATTTAAATCATTCTAACTATATTTATTCCCCTTTTTATTCAATTATTTCTATTTTCCTCATTTATTAAAAATAGAAATTTTATTTTTATTCGGGTTTTAAAAATCAAGGGTGCTACAGAGGAGCTCACTCTCTACCCATTATATGTTTCATGTTTTCTCCTTTGGAGCCCATTGTTCCCATGCGCAAGCCCCTGGAGGCACATGTTCTTCACTGTTTTAAACCATTTTAATGAGCATTTATGCATGGTTCAAACGGTCTTCCCCTTTCATGTGTATTGCGGTTTTAGAGGCATGTCCCCTTTGCTAGCCAAGGGGTTGAACAACTAATGTTCATGCCCTCTTGCTTAGCACCCATCCTCAAGAGGCCCTCAAGTCTGTTTTCAGTCCATCATCGCCCTGTTTTCATGGATTTCCACAGACCCCAGGTGGCGTCGGTTCGCTGTCTTTCAGAAGAGGGCATTGGTTGCTGGCATGTTTCCTCGATTCGGCCAACCCAGGAAGCCCCGCCGATTCGCCATTCTGGGGGTTGTTTTCCTCGATTCGGCCAGCCTAGGAAGCCCCGCCGATTCCCTATTCTGGAGGTTG
Source organism: Colocasia esculenta (assembly GCA_014218235.1). Lineage (NCBI taxonomy): Eukaryota > Viridiplantae > Streptophyta > Magnoliopsida > Alismatales > Araceae > Colocasia > Colocasia esculenta. The sequence continues at coordinate 35,208,241 of CM024753.1, forward strand.
TTTTCCCTGATTCGGCCAGCCTAGGTAGTCTCGCCAATTCGGTCGCCAGCTTCATGCTCTTGGACGATTCACATGAGCAAGGCCATTGCTCCATGTGATGTCAGCCAAGGAAATGGATATTAGATCACAAGAGACCCATCCAAACCCCCGGGTTGGACAATGTAATGTTCATGCCCTGATGTATGGGTTCATATGCCCCATTCGCCCCTCGGATTTGGCGTGGTCGTGACGTGACCCGGTTTCCTCGTAGGCTTGCCTCGGGGATCGGTGTTATGTGCCACTGGAGTAACGTCGTTGTTCGGCGTATACTTCCTCTTTTGGTGCTGTCTCTGTCATGGTGGACGTGTACCGCGCTTTCCCTGTCAACCGTGACAAGGGGAGATGCTGTCGAATTTTCCCCGTGAGGGTCGAATCGGCATGGGATTTTGAAAAGAAACCCTTAAGGTTTAGCTGCCTCAATGGTATTTCGGCTGAGCGCCGATTCAACTCGGGCCGCCGATTCAGTTACGTTTCGCCGATTCAGCATCATCCCGCCGATTCGGTCATCCCGCCGATTCAGCTGCATATCGCCGATTCGATTCTGCCTCGTCGATTCGCTGTTTGCATGTGTCCTGCCGAATGGATTATACCTCGGCCTGCCTATTCAAACCCGCCTGGCCGATTCGTTGTTTGCCCTGCTGCTTGCAAGCAGCGCCAAATCAGATGAGCGCTGCCGAATCGAGTGCATCTGTACTACCGACTAGCCCCCAAGTGGCTGGGCAGCGCCGAATCGCGCATAGAACCACAACGTGCACTCTTCAAAAGAACCAAAGAACAAATCGAAGCTTTTTATGGTAAAAGAAACAAAAGAGCAAATAAATCACCACATGTTTTAAATGTCTCAAAAAGAACAAAAGATCAAAGTGAACCTTCTTCAAGCAACAAACGACAAAAGATCATCTCATGTTTTACAAAAGACCAAAAGATCAATTTGAACCTTTTTCAAGTAAGTAAAAGATCACCTCATGTTTTGCAAAGAATAAAAGATCCAAATTAAGATTGTTTTTTTTTTCAAAAAATGATCAAATAGACTATTTCTCGACTTGTGTTTTTTTTTAATGAGAACCACTTCATGATAAAAGAAACAAATGAGTAAATAGGCAAAGAGATTCGATAATTGGCTAAATAAAATGTCAAATGATTTCGAATAGACATTCATTTTGCTCAATAGCACTTCAGCTCAAATTTAAATTCTGTTTCGCACCTCTATCGGATGTCTCTGTTTTTTGTCATAAGGCTTTCTAATCTGGCGATTAATCAAGGGTTTTTCCTCTCAGATGGATGTAATTAACGTCGTTGCACTTACACAACGACGGGATTTTGGTCCAAGACCCGACACTCACTTTCGTTTGACGAAGTCAAACGGTGCGTACAATAGACCTAAAGCCCTCCGATTTTCGGAGGCAAACCATTTGTTGTCACCTCAGTGACTGGCACGCCCGCGCTCTGCAATTGTAAGGTCATCTCTCGTCACCATTGTTCGTGTAGCATCCGACGGGATTTGAATTTACAATGCGCAGCCATGAGAAAAGAGCAACATGATAAATAGATTTTAAAAACAATAAATTTTCTATTTCCACAACACCTCTCCTTAAGAGAGAGGGAGAGAGAAGAAATTTTTTTTCTTCTAAAAAGAGAGCAATAAGGATAAGTTAGTCTTTGCTCACTTAACTCAATTATGATTGAGCTAAATAGATGGAATCAAATATTAGAGATATACACGATGATTTCTTTTGATTTTGAACGTATAAAATATAATATAAAAATTTCGTAGATATATATTCAAATACGATATTGGATTTTAAGGTATATATATGATTTTTTTCTTCCAAATAAAATAGAAGAAATTTTTAAAAAGTAAATTGATAAAAATGCGATAACATTCATGGTGACGGAATACTTGCCCGTTCATGGGGCAGATTACTTCTATTGCCGTGTATGTGTTTAGTTTTTTTGGCCTCCAACTTCTTTTTGTAACTCTTACATCTAACAGATTTCAAACCACCCAAAAATAAAAATAAAAAGAGGGGGGGGGGGGAGATGGAACATGTATCCAAACCTGTTGACAATATTGTAAGAAAAAGGGAAAAGATAATTATATATTTATTCTTATTTCAACCATATCACTACAGTCCACAAAAGTCCAGTATTTAGTAAGATAATACTCATTAATCTTGATCCATAGCATAATTAATCATTCATCTTATTATTGATCTATATCACACTCATATGATGTGACGTAACAATTGAGGATAAAGTAGCAAGAGTGGTTGAAAGATGTGATAGTAAGTAGTGGCATTAAAGCGGTGATTGACGACAAATTATGATTAAACGGTAATAACTGGTAGCAACGATAGATGATGATCCACATAATGTGATGTAGACCAATTAAAAGGTAGAATAAGTAATTGTTTTCAGTTTCTGAACAAGGATATTGGATTACATATTAGGTTAAAATATTCCAAGTTGAATCTTATGAAACGTAGGCACAAGTTTTCAAGGCCAGGTTAGTCGGGCAGAAAACAGAGATCGGGTTAAAAATCATATCCATGCCCCAAAACTAGGCCGTGACTAATGGGCCTCCGAATTGTCGTGACCCACTTAACACTCTACTCATGCCGCGGTCTACAGTGGCATTGTTGTCTACACCTAGATATATAGTTATTAGTTAGTACTTACTCAGTTCAACAATTGCATACACACAGGATCTTATTAAGATGATATTATTACACAACTATAATACTAAACCCTTAGGTCACATTATTTGAACATAAATACTATGAAGCATGTATCATCACTTATTAAAAGAGAAAGACTTATTGCACTTAAGTGTAATATGATTAGGCAACAAACTCATGTGGTATCTAATAATTAGATTGTCACTTTATCACTCCTCATGAGAAGGGTGCCACATGGGTTATTGTCTAGTCATATTACATTTAAAGTGTAATATGCAAGTGCAATAAATTTTTCTCTTATTAAAAACATCTTTGATAACTTGTTTCCGTGAGTATATGGGATTATGATGGCCCACATGGCAGGATAGGGTGTACCGAGTGACTTGATTGATCCCAATTTCTTATGGTATAGTACGGTATCAAATATGATGTACCGTATTGGACCAATATGTCCAACTACTCTCACCTAAAAATATTATAGAGAAAAATAAAATAAATAAATAAATAATTGTTCATGCATACCGTGGCGATCGTGTCGGGGGATCGAGTTTTCCCTAGTATAGTACAATCGGCACCATGCGTAATGAAAAACTTTGCCACATGGCACAAAGATTCTGCTACTTTGGTTTTCGAAAACTGAAATTGAAAAACTAAAATTACCCAAAAATGAATAAGATATTTTATCTTAATTTTTATGATCATTTAAATTAACTACAACTAATTTTAAAAATCACCGAATTTCATGATTCTAAAGTAAGGAGAACTATATTTATTTTAAGAGGAAGCAAACAAGATCTTAACTAAAAGTGAAGTATAGAAATAGTAAATAAATTGAGAACAAATATAATGGGGGAAGAAAAACTGTGAACAGATCTACATGGTGGCTTCCTTGGCGCTGCTGGAGAGGCCAACCGGTTCAGGCCGGGGCCGGCGCTGGGACGAGGATTGAACCAAGTGGACTTAAGCCGCCCGACCGGGCAGTCACCTTCGCATCCCAGCTCTTTCTTGATCCGAAAAGTAGAAACCCTAACACCCCCTCCCCTAACCTGTGTTGCATTCCTGCCCTCGTCGCCCGTCTCGGCTTTCCGAACCAGAGAGGAGATCGACATGGCGGCCGCCGAGGGGCAGACCGTGCTGCAGTTCGTCCCGTCGCCGGCGGGGACATCGGCGAAGGTCCATCCCGTCGTCCTCTTCGGCATCTGCGACTCCTACGTACGGCGCCCTGACCAGGCCGAGCGCGTCATCGGGACCCTCCTGGGCTCCGTCGCCCCCGACGGCACCGTCGAGATCCGCAACTCCTACGCTGTCCCCCACAACGAGTCCTCCGATCAGGTTTCTGATTTCCTCTCTGATCTATACCCATCTTTCTGTCGTTGGGGGTTTTTTGGTTTCCTGGTGTGGAGACTTCTTTGCTTTCATGTTCCCTGATTTATTGTCCGTGTAGTGTATGTTGTGGTTTTGGGGGTTTTGACGACAATCGGGGTATGTCCTTCTCGAACTGTTCTCGGGGATCCCAGGAGTTATCTGGATTCCGGGTGTCTGCTTTGGTGAGTAATGTAGTGTTTTTTTGGAACGGCGTTCTGTTAGAGTTCTGTTGTTACTCTGAAACTGCGTTATTCGATTATGCTAATTACGAAATTGGCTGTGCTTCGGTGTAGTGTAGAGATGCTGGAGACTGGTTAGCTGGTCATTTACTTTTGATCTTATCTGTTGTAGTGTTGTGAAATGATTTCGTTGTCTAGAATTTGGAAAAAGGTACATGTACGACGAGAAGGATTATATATATGTATATATATTCTGGGGTGAATGTGTGTAGGAATTTGTCCCATATCAGTTATTGAGTTGCGTTGCAAATTGGGTGGATGAAGATTTTGGCATAGGATGTCTGAGGTGTATTATATGGCATTGTCTCAAATACCGTGATATGGTTTGTGTGTTCAGTCGGCTTTCAACTGTATTATGTTGCCTCTGGAGTGTCTTTGGTCAAACACTGTGTGAACTATTTGATTTCCCTGTCAATGAATGATGTCCAACAGTTGTCCACAGCTAGATATGCTTTTGTTGATCTGTTTTGCTTTTCAGGCTTTCTTGGGATCACTTGTGTTATTTTTTCCCCTAATAAGTGCTAGTGTTAGTCCAAATGAAATTTAGTTTGACTCCTGTGAACCAGCAGTTGTGGCCTGGTAAAACATTTTGAGCCAGTTGCCGGCCTTTAGTGTTTCAGACGAGATTTAGTGGATGCCCAAACCAGTACATATTTTTGTACAGAACTATCATTTTAAGGGACTTCAACTGCAGTACTGCATTAGTGCATTAGAGGTGGCAGTGAATCAGCTTGAGTCATAAGGAAGTCTACTGAATAACCTTGTGTCAGGTGAAACTAGTGCAATCCATATCCAACCCAGGCCAAATGGGTCGACCCTAGTTAGGATGGATTAGGTCCAAAGAATATGGTCGGACAGACCTGAGGTGAGGGAGGTTCTGGTGAAAATTTTGACCTTAATCCGAGCTGATGGGAAGCCCAAGTCAAAGTGACCTACCTCAAATTGACCTGGCCCTCAAAACTTATAACCACAACTCGCTTTCTAAGGGCTAGGTTGGGTTCGGTTAGGTTTTTGCCAGTCTAGTTGCCTAGAGTTTTCCAGTTACATGGCAATTTTTAAAAAAATCATAAAGCAGAAATATGATTTGCATGCTGAAGTAATTATTCCCCTAATATTCCTCTAAAAGTACATATCAAACCTGGTGAGCTCTTTTCCAGAATTCATGTTTATAGATCATGTTCTTGTAACCAAATTCTGAATTTTTGGGTTTCCTTTTCCCTTTCTCTGTGAAGCTCTGTCATGTGAAACAGATACATGCAAATATGTGTTATACATGCCTTTTCTAACGTAACTTTGTGGCACAGGTTGCTTTGGACATTGACTATCATCACAACATGTTTCTGTCCCACCAAAAAGTTAACCCAAAGGAAGTCATAGTTGGATGGTAAGGAATGCATATATCCTTCATGTTATTGCTTGACTATATCAAAATCTGGTTCAGTGTTCATCCTGCTACTATATTTTGTGGTTTTCTATCAGCGCATATTTTTGATAATACATGAAGATAGGGATAAGATGTAGGCAGGCTCTTTTGTTGAGAGATAAGGTAAGGATATTGTTGTAGCCTATGGATAACATTTGCATCTCTTCATGTAGTAAGCATTAGACATGGATTAAGTACCTCACTGTCATTTTGTATTTTGACTGCCATCTCGATCTTCTTAAGCTTCAAAAAAATTACGCCTTTCAGTTGCTTCCTTCTGAGTGTTTAATTGACATGTTTTGTGTCAGCTATTGAGTTGCATACAAGTGTATTTTACATAGTGCCAGGTTTGAGACTTTGAGTAATTTCAGCATGTGAGCTTTCTGACTCTTTGCGTCTCCTCTATCTCATAGGATTAGTCAACGGGAAGGAATAAAAATAACAATAAGAAAAAAATAGAATTGTACAACCATGCAGGCATCTTTTGTACATTGCCTACGCCCCGCAATGGAATTGACCTTTCCCTTCCATCTGTGATCCATTCGTTCATAGAGCTATTTACTCAATTGCAAACATTTCTGCAACACCTCTAACAGTGGAACAAGTAGTCAAGTTTGAAAGAAATTCAGCAGCCATGTCACATCTCCCGCCAAATTTGCCCACAGGAAACACAATTAAGATAGTGTGTATGGAGAAAATTGCTTGGAAACATAATTTATCATTTAGTCACGGGCCCACTCCCATATTTAGGCGTGTTTAAATATCACATATTTATCCCTGATAATCATACCTTGTTGCTGAAAGCACCAATGCCATTACCATTATGTAAACACCTTTATGAATATTTATTGAACATGTGAATTGATTGGAATTTTGCATCCTTCTCTGGACAAAAAGTACCTTTTTCTGTTGACATATATGTACCTTGATATATCATAACATTGTAGGCATATGGAGAATTCATATTGCCATCACAAGCCATCTCAGAAAGTTGAAGAACTACCTTGGCTTTCCTGGCTTTAAATCTGTTTCAGTTCGCTCCTGTCTTGAAAAGCATTTCCACTGCATCTGAAGATGTAATCTTCTTTCCATAATGTCAAACAATCTTCTCAATGTGTTGGGAGAGAAACTATGGACCCCATTCTAGCTTGTTCTTTTGATACCATGCTTAGTACAGGAATCATGCTTTTGTGGACTGAAATTGTAGCATCCGCATTGCTGAACTAAGTGTTGAATTTTTTCCTCAACTACTGCACATCAGGCAGTAAGTTTTTTATGAATGCAAGTTTTAAAGGTTTCTTAATTGCTGCCTGGCATATTGTTGATATTACTTTTACCTTGAAGGCATTAGCGCTTACAAATAGCATACATTTTGTCATATTTTCTGTAACAATGTTGTGCACAGTTAACATGTTTTGGTAACTTCACTATTTGCAGGTATTCAACAGGTTTCGGTGTCTCGGGAGGAAGTGCATTGATACATGACTTTTACTGTAGGGAAGTTGCAAACCCTGTTCACCTAACTGTTGACACTGGTTTCAAAAATGGGGAGGCAAGCATTAAAGCTTATGTGTCTATTAATTTGTCACTTGGAGATCGGCAGCTTGCAGCACAGTTTCATGAAATTCCTGTGGAACTGCAGATGGCTGAAGCAGAAAGGATTGGATGTATGTTCTTCTAAGTGTTTATATACATACATATCCTGTTTGTTTGTTTATCATCTGGTGATTTCTGGAATTTTTTTCCAATTTATTGTTTCAAATGATTGTTTTTTATATTATTTGTACTAGATCTTTCCCCCAATTTCTTAATCCTGTATTTTTGTGATAATCTTACAAAATTTTATATGGAAATTCAGTTCCTCACCCAATTTGTGGTTTATGTAGGCTTTGATTCCATCATTGCAGCCTCGTTGCATATTTTTTCTTTTAAATTGTGGTCAGGATCCCTGGTTGCTTATAAAAAGAACTGCCATGGTTTCTTTGGGGAAGCCAGGAACACACAGAGGCATTGTTCTGTGTCTTTCTCTATTTTTCAGATGGACTATATATTTTTTGGGAGAATGTTCTTAACTGCCTGTCAAATAGAATATCCATCTGTTCATAATTTGATCCCATCTTAGAAAATAGGAGAAATAGAAAATTTGCATATAACTATATTGAATTGTGATTAGATTTCAGGAATAAGTCGTTGGATATTTTTAGTGTAGCTAATCCTTTGTCTTTTGTAACTGTGAAAGAACCATTTGAAGCTCGTTTCTCTATCAAATCATCTAGTTGCAGACACTAATGCTTTTTTCTATCGAAGAATTTCTTGTTCTACAGTTTGATACTTTCCTCATTAGGATTAACATCAGCTTTTGATAAACAATATTTTTCAGTTTAAAGTCAGTTTAGGGTCTGCTCATGAAAAAATATACATGCATCTTTTCTCCTGTTATTGGATGTTGCATTGATTTTCATTTAACTTTTCTGTGGATTCAATGTTTCTAATTGAGATGTCAGTTTTCATAATTTCGCCCCATCTTAGAAATTTGAAGATGTAGAAAATTTGCATAAAATTACAACATTTTGTTTCTTGACTTTGGCAATAGCTGTTCGGAGATTATGAACTTGAACTCTTGATCAAAATAGGTTATGGACTGTTGTATGGTTGTAACTATTCGCTTTCCCCTTTTATAGCTGCAAAAGCAGTATTGGAAGTTCATTTTGTTATCCAACCATTAGTTATGTAAACTAATGGCCAATTTCTATCAAATACTACTAGAAGTTCTTGTTTTACAGTGTGAGAGTCTGGGTATTAGAAGGGAAGTCTTTTCTTTTGATGTACCAAAAACGTTTCACTAAAGTCAGTTTAACATCTGCCTGGCAATCATGTGTTTTGCTATCCTAGATTAGTGTATCACCTTGGTTTCTATCTTACTTTTCTGCAGAGTGAATGCAGTCAGTTTAATATCTGCTCGAGGAAAGTCTTTTCTTTCGATATGCCATAAATCTTTTAGTTTTCTAATTTAGACGATAGTTGGCTTGTCTAATTGTAGATGTTAAAATTTTTGCCTTTATTTCTCATGCTCCTACAAGAGTGGGTTTTGACAGTATAATAAAGGTGATCATCTAAAGCGTTGCTTGCCTATGGCAGTTGACATTTTGAAAACGACAATGGTTGACAAGCTCCCCGGTGATTTAGAAGGAATGGAGGCTACAATGGTCCGGCTGCTTTCTCTGATCGACGATGTCTATAAATATGTGGACGGCGTGGTTGTAAGTTACCGGATCTTGTGTGTTTTCCTGGTCTGTTTCACGCCTCATCTGAATTCACCGGCATTTTTCTTGTGATAGGAAGGAGATGTGATCCCCGACAACAACATTGGAAGATCAATTGCAGATTCCCTGGCATCAGTGCCAAAAATCTTCCCAGCTGCTTTTGACAAGCTCTTTAATGACAGATTACAGGTATAAATTATGTCTCAAATTGAGATTTATAGAGCAGTCTATATTTGTTGTGGATGTGTGGTCTTTGACTTCCTTTGGTTCATTTTCCTTTTGTAGGACAATGTTCTATTAGCTTACCTCTCGGCCATCGCCCGGACGCAGCTCACCGTCGCAGAAAAGTTGAACACTGCTGCCCAGGTATTGTAACTTTCATAGCGTGAGTTTAGAGGAGGTTGTAATATCCTTCTACTGTTGCACCCTTTTCCCCGTCAAATATTTGTTGTTTATTACATAGCAGAGTCCAAGGAGGCTCTCCAGTTTCAGTAGAATCTTGTACCAATTTTGGTTCATGTGGAACGACTGTGAGTTTATCGTGTCTTTTCTGATTCAAGTGACTTTACTAGCCCGTAAATGGGATTGCTTTCTGTGCGTTAAGATTGCGTGGAAGGCATGCTATGTTTGCCACCTTCTAGAAACGAAATTTGGCGCACGGATCACCGGTCAATTTCGAATTTTGAGCTTTTGTCCACTAATTGGCAAGGGAAAGGCATGCCTTAGGGGTGGGTGGGTGTGATCATGGTTTCAACGCTTGGATTTGGGCTCTTTGAACAATAAGTCGCTACTTTACGGGTTTGGTTGAGTGAATGGACGAGGATACGGATTTGGGTTAACAGATGCAAGCCTTGAAGTGGGTGACTCAGGTGGAAATGGATTGCCTGACCTAACAGGACCACCTCTCTTATGGCTCCAATTTGTCGTAGATATATGGATCTCGAGGTTTAAACAGAAAGATGGCTTGGAATGTGAATGCCATTCTAAATCAAAAGCACAAGATCCATTTTCTCGTCCCACCGCCTGCCCCCCACCACTGCCGGTTATGAGATAGAGGGGAACATGAGGGGAGGTTATTCGAGGAGTGGTTTCGTTGAAGAGACGAGACAGACTTACTGCAAAAGTGTATTCAAACAATCTTTGGATCAAAAGCACAAGATCCATTTTCTCATCCCACCGTCTGCCCACCACTGCCGCCATAGGAAAAGAGGCCGGGCATGAGATGTGGTTACTGTTGAAGAGAAAGACTTGCACAATAAATCTTACATGGCGGTTTATATGGGCTGGTGGGTAGGGAGGAGCAACGGGCGGCGGCCATTGGGCTTAACAATACAAATTTGAAGCTCATAAATACAAATTTTGGACTTTGAAATCAAATCTTAGACTTTAAAATATTATCTTTAATGTTTAAAAATAATAATTTTGGTTTACAACATAGTGATTTTGGTCTTCAACTTTAGAAGTCGTCTGCCACCACCAATCACCGACCCCACTTGTCGCTCCCCTCTATCAGCTAGTCCGAATGATGCTCAACTGAACGTCACATGAATCGAAATGTCATTAGCCAAATACACTTATTTCATTTGGACAATTGCATTAAATTTTTTCTCTGTCAACAACCCGGCCTGCACAGCTACTTTTACGCAGTTAGATTAAAAGTTTTTTTAAAAAATAATCTTTTAAATAAATATTTATCAAAATATGTCAAATTTTAACATATTTATAAAATTATTCCAGTTTTAACGTATTCACAAAATTGTCTGGATGATTTACACAAATATACCGCAATTTATTATGTAACTTATGACATATTTGTATAAGTTACACAAATCTATGTAAGTTGCAGTTTTTGTGTAATTTATAGTAAATTTATATAAGTTGTAGCATATTTATGTAAATTATTTAAGTCTAGTTTTATACATATATGTTAAAATCGGACATGGTTTTGTAAATATATTAAAATATGACATATTTTTTATAAATATCTATTAAAAGAAAGTTGTTTTTTTTATTTCCCTAGATCAATTGGATCCCATGGTGCCATGTCACATGATCCCCAGTTCACTTGCTAGTGAACCTTCGGTGCTGTTAGCAGGTGCCCACGGATACTGCCGCGCACTATCTCCATTACGGTTTGTTTGTCGCCGCCATTCTTTTTTTTTTTTTTTTTCGTTGGTAAGTTGAGACATAAACTGCATTAAAAAATATGAGAACTTACAACCCAAAAGCCCGTCCCTCATGTCAGGGGAGCAAGACCGAAAACAGATAAACTACAAAGCAAAGCAGAAACAACAAGAAACCTAATGCAGAAAACAAGGGTCGACCTTGACCTTCAAGGAGGATCCCAGACAAAAAAAAAAAACTCCAAAACATATATTGCCCTATCCTGAGTAAACACACAAGAAACCTAATGCAGAGCATGAGTTTGGCTCTCCTGGCCACCAATTCTACCCAAAACACAGTCCTGTTGTCTTCCCCTTTAATATGTGTAAACCTGACTTCCTCCCACTTCTTTGGTTTCTCATGAGATTTCAAAAGGAGGACCTTTTAAATTCTCCTTGCTCACCGTTGTAAGCAAACACTTGTAGAGCCATCTCCAATCCATTCCTCAACTTGCAAACCTGACAAGACTGGCTCTCCGGCGATTCTATCTTCCCTTCCGACTCCGGCTGGGAAGGCATCATTACTATTCACATATGAGAAATGCTAGGTGCACGTCCGCCCGGGCAATCGGGCGGACGTGGAACTACCGCAGGCCGACCTGATTGGTCGGCCGCGCGGGCCCCACGCAAGCTCGGTGTGTGGGGCCCGCGCGGCCGACCAATCAGGTCGGCCCGCGGCGCTTCCACGTCCGCCCGGACAACCGGGCGGACGTGTTTAAAGCATTTCTCTTCACATATAAGGAATAGATTGCTCCGGCAGTTTGCGCTCCTGTCTGTGACCCTCTTGCACCACATCTAAAGCAGGTCGGTTTAATCCCTGGCACATGCTCAAAGACGATATCCTGCCAAAGCAAACCGTCATTGATCCAAACACCCTTCTCTTCTGCTGGTGAAGTCCAACTTCAACACAAATCCTAGCAAATTAACAAAGCTCCTTCTGTTACCTTCTGGTGTTTGCTTGTCCAGTTTCACCGGTCTGCCAATGGCCGATGTAATCGCGAAGAGGACGTTTCTATCCCAAAACTCCATAATAGGGATTAGGGAGGGTCTGGTAGTCTAAATTAACCAAGCTGCCACACTTCTAATAGCATGTTCACCTGGGGTGTCCATTTCTGTTTTACCTCTTGAACCTGTCCTTCCTCCTTGATCAGTTTGGCTATAAAGCATCCTTTTGACAGACCCACTATCTCAGGCTGCCACTGCCTCCATAATGTTTTAATACCTTCAATGAAATGGACAATCCCATGTAGATGATCTCTCCACAGTCTATATCAAGATGATCAAGATTTGAGGTCAGGTTTGGAAGAGAAATTATAAAGATCATTTAGTAGGTTAACAATTTGGTACTCGACGATAATTATAAAAAAAATAGAATTGATAAAAAAAATATATAGTTGAGATGAAATGGAGTAGGAATGGTCTAGAGAGAATTCAGAAGATGACAACCAAGGAAATTATGCAAAGAACCTTCAAGCTTAATTTCTCCAAGAACAAGCCAGCTCTCTGCTAGTTGAGTTGTTTACAGGGCTTTACAAATACATGGTTACTAATTTACTCATCTTGAGTACATTACCCTTAATTTTTATATCCTAAGCATATATACACTTTGAGGAGTGATATAATCAGATATTTTTGACGTTTTAAATTATTACCTTGTCTCAATTTTGGCCTCCATTTAGCAATTAATAGGACATAAAACACCTAAATACTACCTGCCAATCAGATGCCCATATATATGTTAGCTAGCTGGGGTTGGGAGTTTTGCCACCCATTGTAATGGCCCTTCAAAGTGCTGAAACATAGGTGGCTGTGTATTAGATAGGCAATTTATACCAAGACCAGCATATTGGATTGGTTGTCAGCTGATCAGGTGATCAATCAAAACCATGATTTTTATTTCCTAAGCCATCACATTGCCCATCTAGCCAATGGCAAACCACCAACGAAATCACTTACCCTAGCAGGACCCTTCACACCTCATTGCTCCTGTACATCATTTCGTGCATTTAATCCCTACTCCTCCGTTAACTTATCTCTATATATTGAGCCTCACTTATTATTTCAATGGTTGAGTAATAAAATCGAACTGATTTATTCGACCGCACAAATGATAGTATTAACCATTTCCCCCGTATGTTACCCTCCACCACCATTCTTTTATATCTACACAGCCTTCAAAAATCCAACACCATTATTCTCACCTTCTTCCTCCTGCTCTTCTTCTTCTTCTTTTACAATTACTGCCGTCGCCCCTACCACTGTCACCAGTGTTGCTGCTGTTACTGTAGGCGTCACCTTCCATACCAACGGTCACTCTCAGTAATGGTGAGGCGGAGGCCAAGCATGGGGAGGCAGTAGATCGAGATCAAGAAGATCGAGAACGAGGAGGCTCGGCAGGTGTGCTTCTCCAAGCGCCGTACCGGCCTTGTCAAGAAGGCCAGCGAGCTCTCCATCCTCTGCGGCGCCGAACTCGCCGTGGTCGTCTTATTCCCGGCCGGCAAGGTCTTCTCCTTCGGCCATCCCTCCGTCGAGGCTGTCGTCGACCACTTCCTCGGCGGCCCCGAGCATGCGGGAGGGGGGCGCCGCCGCATCGATGCCCCTCCAGGCCGGCTTCAAGGATCTCAACCGTCAGTAAACGGAGCTGTCGAACAAGTTGCAGGCGGAGAAGGAGAAGAGGGAGGTGGCGGAGAAGGCCATCAAGACACAGCACCAACACTACCGGAGGGACGTGGACATACAGGAGGTGCGGGAGCCCTTACAGACTTCTGTCGAGCTGCTCAAGTGAGCCATCGTCAGGAGGGCCGATCGAGAGGCTGCTGCTCGAGGCGGGGGCCGCTTCGAGGAGGGCGCCTCCTCCTCCGGCGCCGCCGTCGCTGCCGTCTGCGGCCATGGACTTCACTCACTTCGCCACCAGGAACGACCCAATCCACCACCTGGGGAAGGAGACGGGCGGCGGCGGCGGCGTGTTCGGGCGCTGATGTTGCTTATGTTAGTGCACACCATGAGTGTGTTAGTGCACACCATGAATGTGCACTAAGTATTTCTCGTTAGTTTTTGATGATCTTGTTGGGAATTTGCATGTGGGATAATAAAATATGATATAAATATTTACTGAGAATATTTTTTTATTTTGCATTTAGAAAGGGTTGGTGGATTTCGTACTGACCCTCCTCAGACATCACAAATATTAACAAAAAGAAAATTATATAATAAAAATATGTAGTTATCTGACAAGATTCTAAGGCACGTAATTGGTTTTTATTATATATATTGTTAATTATGATGCATAGACAAATAGGTAACATTATGATTTTCTTTTGTCTTAATTCTTCTTGATGGATACATATAAAATGATCAGTTAGAATGCAAATTGAAAAAAGACTATTTAAAACTCAATTATGGAATTATTTAATGGTTTTATCAAGTGTCTTAGTGAAAGTCAAACTTTGTCAGAGTTTACAATTTTTTAAACATTTATTCGGACCTATAAAAAAATATTCAAATTCTTATCTATTAACTAGTTTATGAATTTTTATATTTACATTTCGAGTAAATATTACCCAAGAGCTCCTTCATTGGCAGGGCGTTCTAGTCCCACACCTGTCGTGATAGCACGACGTGAGTGGCGCAAGCTCCCGCCCCATCGCTATTTAGCAAGCAGCACTCTTTGCATTCCAAATGCAAGCCAAGTAAGATTGCTTGGAGTTTTGCATGAACTGATAAATTTTATTTACTTAAAAATATCCTTAAAAGCCATAATTATGTCAAGAACCCCCCCCCCCCCCCCCCCCCTTTCTAAAAATGTCAGTATTCTTCTTCTTCTGTGAAGGACATATTTATATACTGACTATTATAAGAGAGCTATTTGTATAATTGAAAAAAGGCATTTGTGACATATTCTTCTTCTTTAAAGAGGGCATCCATCAAAGTATAATCTTGAGAAATAATTTTCAAGAGTTTACTCGTGCAATATTTTCTCACTTTCCGACCATCTAATATCATCTTAATAGCTAGGTATCCAAATTAATGCAAAGATCACCCCCTTAATTATTCATGTGATTGGCAGGCTGATTGGAACTTAGAATTTCTTTCTAATTTCCAGCTTTGGGTGAAGAACTGGCACTTTAATTGAGCATTCTTAATACTCTCCATAACTACAATAACTTCTGTGTCTAAATCTGAACTTAAGAAAACAAGACATATCCGGTAGGATAGTAGTACTGTACATGGTTCATATTTTTACCACAATTAAAAGATAGAAAAATCTCAATGCACACTGTTCATTGCAATATTGTAAGTTTGGTAGGCAACGTTCTTAAAATGTGCACCAAGACGAAGGAAAATAGTTTAGTAATACTATTTGATAACATATTAAAATAATACATCAATCAAAGTACATCACAATCTCATCATTTATGAGATGTTTTTAATTTTTTTATTTTAATTATTGATGTGGCACAATTTTAATGATGGTGTGATCAAATGATGTTACAAAACTGTTTCTCACACCACCTACACGACAAGATTTCACACCTTATGACATGTGGCATACAACGGATAGGTGTCACAGTTCTAATCGCAGCACACGTATCGCCCTTGGCACGTTTCAAAGCCACGAGGACGCCACATTTAAAAAATTAAACAAAAAATTTACAAGAACTTATGGAAACAACCACGGGCAGGGTTCGGACAGCAACCCCAAACTATTCAAAAGTTGGATCTATTTTGAGACTCACCAACCAAGATCCGAGAAAGTCAGTACGTGGCAACTTGCTGCATAGTTTCAATTCCTGTGGAAATACACATGGCTGAAGCAGGAAGGATGTTCGTAAGTGTTTTCTTTTTTTTTTTTCATATAGTGATTTCTGATATTTTGTGTCGTTTATCATTATAAATGACTGTTTTTAGTATCACGTATACCAGATCTTTCCTCTTATTGCTAGTTCACACTATATTTTTGTGATAATTCTTTACAAAAATTTATATGGAAATCAGTTCCTCTTCTAATTTGTTGTTTATATATCCATCGTTGCTGTCTTGTTGCCTATTTTTTCTTTTAAATTTTGGTTAAGGTCTTTGAAAGCTTATAAAAAGAACTGACGTGGGGAATTAATTTCATGGGAAAATGTTCTTAACCACTCGTCAATATGAACATCATCTATCTGCTCATAATCTCTGATCCCATCATGAAAAATAGAAGAAATATAAATTTTTGCATGTAACTATATATAATTATTTGTGATTCGATCATTTCGGGAATAATTGTTATCTCCTTTGTAAATGTAAAAGAACTATTAATTGGGCTGCTTTGGCAAGGGGTCCTTCTGGTTAAAGGGCCTGTAACTCCTGAGTAATTCATTTTTTTGATTTGATAAGAGGGAAACATTAACATCTAGGCAGCCTTTAGAGAGAGAGAGAGAGAGAGAGAGAGAGAGAGAGGATGGGGTACGTGTACAACTGTTGTTACATTACACTCATCCCCCGACGCTCTATTTTTTCCCCCTTTTTGTTTGCCATACATATAATATAATCCCCCTGCCCATTAAACTTCCAGATTTGGACCATCAAATTTTGAAAATAAAAACACCTATTAGTATAAACAGAATTTAAAAAATTAATAATAACTTCAACATTGTCTTCACACTTGTGTTTAAACTTTGTACACTCACATTTTTATACTAGGTCATGAGAAGATTTCAAAAATATTAGTGTATGTATCAAAATGTATAATTCATCGTATGTGCATTCAAAAATATTAGTGTACATTTTAATATATTTAGTATACATCCTTTCTAGATTTTTATGTTTTCCTCTCTTTTTTTCAAAATTCATTTCTCTTTATACCGTCTTCCAACGAATCAACCGATTTTGATGAAGATCGACATCTCTGAGCCCAACCAATTCCAAAAACATTGTTTATGCAGAGGTAATTCTGCCCCATCTCTTGAGGTGAGGTACAGAAAAGTTAACCTTCGATAAATTACTTTTTAATTTTTTTAACACTTGTCACATGTCATTTTAATATTATTATATCATTTCTCTCGTAAAATATGTAACTACTTATATTTTTTAATTAATAAAGGAGTTATCCTATTCAAGGATATCTACCCAACCCATTTTTTATTTCCAAAGTTAAAAATAATAATAAGATTTGAGTTAAGCAACCCATAGTTAGGCTGTCCATAAATTACTTAACCATTTTCCAAAATGGCCATGAAAGTTTCGTTGCTCTATCAAATCATCTAGTTGAAGAAACTAATGCCTTGATCTTTTCTATCAAAGAATTTCTCGTTCTGCGGTTTGATACCCTTCCTTATTAGACTAAAACTTGCCTTTTGATACACTATTTTGTTTTTCATCAGTCGTCTAGTTTAGATGATACTTGGCTTTTCTCCTTGTATTAGATGTTAACATTTTCTCATTTATTCTTCATGCTTCTATCTACGAGTATGATTTCCGATCGACAGTGCAATAGAATTGATCATGTAAAGGTTTGCGCACCGACGGCACGCAGTTGTCATTTTAAAGACAACGATGCATGGTTGTCAAAAGCTCCCACTACTCCAGCGCCCTTCATATGGAGGCAATTAATGACAGCCACTAGCTAGAGGAACCATCAAGCTCTCTCTCTCTCTCTCTCTCTCTCTCTATATATATATATATATATATATATATATGGACGAATCAGCTCTGCTGGGGTGAGTTGTTTCCTAATTACCAGCTGCCCCTGAAGCAAAAGAGCTCTTATAATTTGTGAGGATATTATATATTATTAGTTGTTTCCTAATTACCAGCTGCTCTTGAAGCAAAAGAGCTCTTATAATTTGTGAGGATATTATATATTATTAGTTGTTTCCTAATTACCAGCTGCCCTTGAAGCAAAAGAGCTCTTATAATTTGTGAGGATATTATATATTATTAGTTGTTTCCTAATTACCAGCTGCCCTTGAAGCAAAAGAGCTCTTATAATTTGTGTGGACAGTAGTATCAGTTGTTTCAAGCGAGAGATACTCAGGTTCTTATTGTGTGTGAGTTATTTTCCTGGTTCTTTAATATTTTGTTATCTAATTGATGGCTCTTTAACTCACTATATATAGGTGGCTGTGAACTAGCTAGCTAGATGGACAATTTATACCAAGACCACCATATTGGATTGGTTGTCAGCTCAGGTGATCAATCAAAACCATGATCCCCGCCATTATATGTATATATTTGATAAACCATCACCTTGCTAGTAGGATCCTTCCCATCCCTTTAATATTGGTGTTCACTATTTCATGCATTAATCCCTACTCTTCCATTATTTCCATCCAAACCTCCCCCTATATATTGTCCCCCCTGCCACCACAATTTTCTTACATCCAACACCATTCTCCAAAGCTGCTTCCCTACTTCCTCTCCTCCTCCTCATTCTTCTTCTTCTTCTTCTTCTTCTTCTATTATTACTAATGGTGAGAAGGAGGCCGAGCATGGGGAGACAAAAAATTGAGATCAAGAAGATAGAGAATGAGGAAGCCCGGCAAGTGTGCTTCTCTAAGCGCCGGACCGGGCTTTTCAAGAAGGCCAGCGAGCTCTCCATCCTCTGCGGCGCCGAGCTTGCTGTCGTCGTCTTCTCCCCAGCCGGCAAGGTCTTCTCCTTCGGCCACCCCGCCGTCGAGGCGGTCGTCGACCGCTTCCTTGGCGGCCCCAAGCATGCTGGAGGGGGCACCGCAGCCACGTTGATGCCCCTCCAGACCGGCTTCAAGGACCTCAACCGTCAGTACACGGAGCTGTCGAACAAGTTGGAGGCGGAGAAGAAGAAGAGGGATGTGGCGGAGAAGGCCCTCAAGGCACAGCACCACCAGCACCGGCATTACTGGAGGGACGTGGACATAGAGGAGGCGCTGGTGCTGGAGGAGCTGGAGCCGTTCAGAACTTCCGTCGAGCAGCTCAAGTGCGCTATCGCCAGGAGGGCCGAGAAGCTCCTGCTGGAGGCGGCGGCCGCTTCGAGGAGGGCCCCTCCTCAGGCGCCGCTGTCGCTGCCGTCTGCCACCATGGACTTCACCCACTTCGCCTCCGGGAATGACCCATTCCACCACCTGCAGGGAAACGAGAAGGGCGGCGGCGACGTGTTCGGTCGTGCTGGAGATCCCCTGGGGCTTCGCCGCGGCATCTATTGATGTCGTCTCATGTTCTTTTTTTTTAGGTGGTGTTCTTGTTGGGAGTTTGCAAATGGCGTACTGTATCTGATATTAAATGGATATTAAACATGTATTTTTATGATGGATTTGCGAAGGATTGGTGGAGTTAATTTCTCAAGGTCTTACAAGATTCTGAAACATGTAAATTGGTATTTATCATTTATCTATAAACATATATATTCTTAATATGATCCGTAGACAAATAGGTAGCATTATGATTTGTTGGTCTTAATTTGTTTCTTTGATGGATACATGTCAAATGATCTGTTAGAACACAGTAAAGAAGAAAGGATCGTTAGGAAATTGATCGAGTCTCTCATATTTAAAAACGATTCATGGAAAATTTTTTTGTAGGATTGTTAAATATTCTAATGTAGTTAAGTTTACAAATATTCCAATTTTTTCAACATTTATTCCGATTCGTAGCTGAAACTTAGCTCGTGAAATTCTTATATTTGTTTTTCAAATGCAACCCAAGTAAGATTGTTGGGATCTGTTTTGCATGAACGGACACATTTTCTTTACTTCAAAATATCCTTAAAAGTCATAATTACGTCAATATATATCCTCTCTAAAAATCTCATCATTCCTTTTTTATGAAGGATATATTTATAATTCTATACTATTGAAAGAGTGAGATTTGTATAATAGAAAGAAAAAAAAGGGCATTTATGACATTTTTCTTTAAAGACGACATCCATATATAGTCCATACAAGTACAATCTTGAGAAATATTTTTGCCTTAGTAAGACGTTACTCATGAAATATCATCTTAGTTGCTATCCCAATTAATGCACAGATCACCCCCTTAATAATTCATGTGTTTGGCGCCAGGCTAGTTGGAACTTGGAATTTCTATCTAATTTCCAGCTTTTGGGGGAGAACTGGCAATCTAATTATGACCATTCCTAATGCTCTCCATAACCCCACATAATTATGATTTCTTTGTTTCTAAATTAATCTTAACTTAGAGAAATTAATAATTAAAGAAGACATATCTGGCAGGATAATACTATATATATATAGTGAATATCTTTACCACAAAAGGAAACCTTGTTTGATACTCCTAAGTCCCAAGACAAACTAACAGATGTAAGTTGACTTTTTTTTGCTATCTTAATTTTGTATACAAGAAGTGAGTCATTGGATAAGCACTCCATGCAGATTTTAGTAATTTAGGTTCAAATATTCACCCCCCCCCCCCCATATTTACCTACAAATTTTATTTAATTCTCAAATATGATGATAAGAAAATAGTGACAAAATAAGGGGAAAAAAATTGTGAGAAAAACAACACTCTTATCTACTAATTTTGTCAATAATTTAGATAATATATTTAAAGAAATACTACTTATTCGGTTGAGCAGATAAATCATTTATTAGACTAACCAAATAAATAGTATTTCCCATTTATTTATCCTTAAAATATTTATCAAGTGATGGCATAAATCAATTTATTCACATAAAGAGGTGCTTGCTACACCCCCCATCCACAAGTTCACAGAAACAAAGCCAATGTTTTGTAACAGCGATCTCGGGCCAGAATCTGCCACCCATTAGATGAACGGACATTGTGGCGCTACGTGTCGCCGGGAGGCCCTGATGCTGCCAAGTCAGCCTCGTGGCCCTCTTCTCCCCCACTCCCGCAGTCAAAACACTCCCCAGCCCCTCACATATTTTCTTCATCCCCGCCGAGTCTTAAGTAGAAGATTTTTTTTTTCTCGTATAATTATATCTACATAGATGGTTATTGTCTCAAATATTTCTCTTAAACAAGGAGATTTTCTATGGAATATAATACGTAATAATTCTGTCTATATAGATGACTATGATCTGAAATATTCTCTTAAATAGGAAGGTTTTCTGTGTAATGTAATTGTGACAACTTCACTTTGTGTGGATAATTTAGCTTTATGTAATTTAATTATTTAATTCCACCGAAATAAAAAAATCTCTTTTTTTAAATTTTATAAATTAATCATTGTTAGAAGTGAATTTGTAAAAAAAAAATTATTTCTCAAAATTTATTAATAGGCATATCCTTATTTAAAATCAAATTGTGTAAATATGTCTTTACGATAGCTGCAAGATTACATATTTGTAAAGTGATTGAGTACAAATATACCATCTTAATGATATATTTACACTATTTAATTTTAACTAATATATTTTGAGAAATAACTTCTTTATAAATTTATTTTTAACAATAATTTATTTATATTTTTTTTCCTCCCCTCTCTGACCATCTCAGCCAACAACGCGAACAAGGATAAGACGCTTGTGGATAGCTCGTGCTGCGAACGCACCGGCCCCTCCTTCCCTGTGAGGCAGAGATTTCCGGACCACCTGAACCGTCCGATGTGACCACTCCCACTCCTTCATCTGACGGCTCCCCGGTCTCCACCCACCCCGCAAATCCCTCCCCTATTTACGCAACCTCCACACGACGACTCCGCTCCCTCCCGAACTGCCACACGCCCTCCGACACGCTCGTCGCCGGGCGAACCCCACCTACACAGGCCGCAGGAGAAGAGAAGGGGGGAGGGATCGGGATGGCGTCGCTGGGCGGCATGGGTGCCTTCGGGGCTGCGGCCGCCGGGAGGGGCGCGACGCTCGCGGCGAGGGCGACGAGGGCGAGCGCCGCAGAGGGGAGCGGCCAAGAGAAGGGGCCGTTCGACTGGGTGCTGGGCCTGCTGCAGAAGAACCAGCTGGTGGAAACCGACCCCATCCTCAAGAAGGTGGAGGAGAAGAGCGGCAGCGGGACGACCTCCCGCGGCGGCACCACCTCAGTCGCCGTCCCCAAGAAGCCCGGCGGCTTTGGCGGCTTTGGCGGCCTCTTCGCCAAGAAGTGAGATCAGCTACAGGGAGGAGCACCTCTGCTCGGTGTACAGGGGTTCGCCTCCTTCTCGCTCTCTCTCTCTCTCTCTACAATTCCGTTTCCTCTCTCCCCATTTATCGCTCATCACAGTCTTCCTTGGTTTCCCATTGATTTGAGAATCTTGTTGATGTGAGAGAGTGGTATGTGTAAGCTTCTTCTTCTGTGTTATTCTGCATGTAAAAGTCTCCTGGAGCTCCTGAATTCATTTGGTGATATGAAAGTACGTATGCAGTTTCTGAATTCTGGATGGATAATTCAACTCCAGCTCCAGCTGCAGGTTTCTGAATTCCTAATGTTATCAAAGATATTCTTATATTAAGGAATATTATTGTTTCACTTATATATTTCTCATGGTTAACACCATCAAGGTTGACAAAATATTCTAATGAACATATAAAAAAAATACAATTTTAGATGAAAATATTAGGTTAATATAAATGATTGTAGAGGTGTACTGATTATTATCTTAGTACTTTTTTGATAATCTGTTATTTGGTAAGACATATAGCTTATCAAGATTTTATCTTCAATAAATATTAATAAATCCTGATAAACCATCTCACCCTCTTAGGTTTGCCAAAGTTATCAATCTTGATAATTTTATTTGCTAAATCAAAAACTTTACAATTAAAAATATCTATTTGTGAATAATTTATTCATAAATAAGTAATTTATTTATCAAAGAAGCCTCTAATGATGTGAGAATAAAAAAAATAGTTTTGCTCTTTCTTTAGTCTTGATATGTTTAAAATTAAGCTAACTACAATGAAAGAGCTGGAAGATAGAGATCAAATGGAGGGATCTCATTCTTGTAATAATATTTTGTTGAAAACGCAGTGTATAACAGGGTCGACACATGACAACAATCGGATTTACACATGTAAATGCAATATCACATAACGCAAGTATATGGGAAAAGTCCAGTTAACAACAACCAAAATACATTATACATGAGATTGACGTAATGCATTGATATATTTATATATGCAGTAAGAAAGGAAATATGCGCAGTAGAAGCGCCTCAAAGAGACTCTCCTTAAAGAAGATATCGCCCCCACTAGAACAGTGCGTTGGGTATGGCGGTCTTCTTCCAGGATACGACTACTACCACGAGATTAACATTCGCACCTAGGTTATCTCGTAAGACATGCAATCAGTAAATCTAATCCTCTATGGACGAAACAGAAGGGAAAGAGAGCATGCACCGAACACCGGCGAGGCACAGGGAAGGCGACCAGACAGCGAAGGCGCCGGACGTCGGAAGGCGTGCGATCAGCCGACGAGAGCAACGCAGGCAGAAGACCGAGAGCGGGAGCGAGCATGCAGCGAGCGGTTCCTCAGAGAGTCGAACATGCGCGTTCTCCGAGAAGAAGAGGGGTAACCGTGATTAGGAATCCCTAATCGTGCCCCTTAAACGCCACACGCACGCGCAAGGCAAAACAATGGGCCCGGTTTGGAGAACCGGCCCAAACAGCTCCAAACTCTCCAAGAAAGGGCAAAAACACAATTAGAAAAAGTAAAAAGGTGCTAAGGCAAGCCGGCTGGACCGCGTCACCACACGCACGCGCCCGCCCAGCCCAGCCTGGCCCGGCGGCGCGTGTGTGTGTTATGGTCAAGCATAGCCTCATCTTTGTCTATAAGACATAGTCTCCTACACCTTTGGGGGTATAAAGCCCTTATACTCTTTTAGAGTTTCCAATATGGGACTAAAGACCTCACACATAAGGAGACTAAGCTAGCACACCCTTTACTTCATCAACCTTGAGTTTTCCTTTCTATTATAGATTGCTCCCTTAACACCCTTTACATCCAACATTCCCCCACAAACTCAAGGTTTGATAAGGAGAATAGACAGAAGAGGATAAACATACCATGCTTTCAGTAAAGGTACCTTTCGGGTTTGAACCCTTACCTTAGTCTTTTAACTTTTACCCCCACGGAATCGAAGTGAATAAAATCTTGAACTTGATTCTTTATGTGAGGGTTACTTGCTAAGAGACAACATGATATAAGACTTTTTTATAGCAATTTATAAACTTGGCGCTTTAAAGGCCATGCGCCCTATCCTGAATCATGAGTACATTCAGGAACAACCCAGATTCCTTAACTGCGGCCACACAGTAATACTCACTTAGGTAGGCTTCTCCAAGGATATACTGTAAATATCATGTCTTTCCAGACTTGAACCTATTAAGAGTAGTAAATACTCAACCTACATTAGCAATTTCCAGCACTTATACAGGATTACAGGGGATTAACTCAGATATGAAATATCTTACATTTAAGTACCAACACATTCTCTCAGCAGATTGTTATTACCACATTGAACCTTCTTCGTGGGATCTCCACTCAAATAGGTTGGGTTGCCTCTGCAGGAGAATGAGAAATGGGTTTCAGTCCCATCCCCATCCTGAACATCTGGACTTTTCTTTTATCAAGCCCTTTGGTAAGAGGATCAGCTATATTGTCATTGGTACCAACAAAGTCTACAACGATCACTCCCTGAGACACTAAATCCCTTATAGATTTCAATCTGATTTAGATGTGTCTCCTTTCTTTTTGGTTGTACTTTGAACTCTTGACCTTTGCAAATGTGGTCATGTTATCACAATGCACAGAGATCGCAGGAGTAGGCTTACTCATTAGAGGAGGTTCTGAAAGAAGACTCCTAATCCACTCAGCCTCCAACCCAGTGGTATCCAAAGCACACAACTCAGCCTCAAAAGTAGACCGAGATAAGATGGTCTGTTTAGAAGACCTCCAGGTGACTATACCACCTGCCAGAGTAAACACATACCCTAAAACACCATTACTCCCTGAGTTTTCAGCTATCCAGCTTGCATCACTAAATCCTTCCAGGACAGCAGGGAATCTCCCAAAATGCAAGCCTAGGGTAATAGTACCTTTTAGGTACCTCAAAACCCTATCTAGCCCATCCCAGTGAGTTTGGTCAAGACAACTAGTGTATCTACTAAGTTTAGACACTGCATATGAAATGTCAGGCCTCGTACAATTAGCTAGATACATCAAGCTTCCTATAACCTGAGAATATCGTAATTGAGACACAGGAACACCACTCTTGTTCTTGCAGAAAACTCTAGAAGGATCATAAGGAGTACAGACTGACTTGCAATTCTGATAGCCAAATTTCTCTAGAACCTTCTCAACATAGTGAGATTGAGAAATTGCTATCCCTTAACTGACTTTGTAAGAGTCAGTCCCAGAATTACTTTAGCCTCACCCATATCCTTCATTTCAAATCTGCTACTTAAGAATGACTTAGTCTCATTCACTATTCCCAGAGTGCTGCCAAATAACAGGATATCATCTACATATAGGCATAAAATTATGCATTCATCATCCTTAACTTTATAGTAGACACACTTATCAAACTCATTAACAATAAAGACAAAAGATATGATAGTAGTATCAAACTTTTCATGCCATTGCTTAGGGGCTTGTTTCAAACCATATAGAGACTTAATAAGTCTACAAACTTTTCTTTCACTTCCAGGAGCCACAAACCCTTCAGGTTGATCCATATAAATCTCCTCGTCAAGATCACCGTTAAGAAAGGCAGTCTTAACATCCATTTGATGGACTTTCAGATTATATATGGATGCTAATGCAATTAGCACCCTGATTGTGGTCATCCTAGTGACAGGGGAATAAGTATCAAAATAGTATATCCCCTCCATTTGTTTGAAACCCTTAGCAACTAGCCTTGCTTTATACTTGTCAATGGTTCCGTCAGGTTTTAACTTCTTCTTAAAGACCCACTTGCATCCTATAGTCTTAGAACCAGGAGGAGTAATGACCAATTCCCAAGTGCCATTTGCAAGAATGGAATCCATTTCATTCTTAATGGCATCCTTCCAATGCCTTGCTTCTGATGAAGCCATGGCATCTCGAAAGGTGGAAGGATCACCCTCGATCTGATAAGTGATAAATTTACCACCAAAATCCTTGGTGACCTTTTGCCTTTTACTCCTCCTTGGTTCTACTTCTTCCTGATTACTATCATCAAGAGAAGGCCCAGATGCACTACCCCCCACATTAGACATCCTTTCCACCTGATCTGGAATGGATGTAGATGTAGAGGCTATAGTCTCAGAAGATTGATGTTGAGGTAGACCAGTCTTCATAGGAAAGATATTTTCAAAGAACGTGGCATCTCGATATTCAACTATGGTGTTAACATCTATGCCAAAAATTTCTGATTTAACAACCAGAAACCTGTATGCATAGCTGTTTTCAGCATAGCCTAGAAAAACAGCGTCAACTGTCTTAGGGCCCAACTTCTTTCTCTTGTGCTCAGGGACAAGTACCTTAGCAAGGCATCCCCACACTTTGAGAAATTTCAAACTGAGTTTCCTATTTCTCCAAAGTTCAATTGGACTACTATCTTTATGTTTCAGGGGAACATGATTTAGAATATGGCAAGCAGTATTCAATGCTTCCCCCCACATAAAGTTTGGCAGTCCTGAACTCTGTAGGAGAGAGTTGACCATATCGATAAAAACCCTGTTCTTCCTTTCAGCTATCCCATTAGACTGAGGACAATATGGTGCAGTTGTTTCATGAACTATGCCATGACTTTGGCAAAATTCAACAAACAAACTAGAGGTATACTCTCCTCCTCTATCTGACTTCAACCTCTTTAGAACTTTCCCTGTTTGTGTTTCTGCCTCCTTCCTAAAGATGACAAACTTTTGCAAGGCTTCATCTTTAGACTTACGCAAATACACATAACAGTATCTACTACAATCATCTATAAAGGTAATAAAATACTTTTTATGATCCCTAGTTAACATGCCATTAAATTCACAGATATCTGAGTGAACCAAATCTAGGATCTCAGAATCCCTAACCACTGAATGGAAAGGCTTCCTAGGTTGCTTGGACTGAACACAAATATCACATTTGTTTGATTTATCAATAGCATACGTGGGAATCATTTTCAGGTTCATCATCCGTTTTAAAGAATTAAAATTTAGATGACCAAGACGACCATGCCATATATCAGATGAATCTAATATGTTATAAGCAATAGGAACATATTCAAAATTAGAAGCACAATCTAAATTTCTGTTCACAACATGATCCACAAAGATTTTAAACAAACCATCAGAAAGATAACCTTTTCCTATAAAAGATTTCATGCGAAGTATCACAACTTTATTACACTTAAAGTTTAACTCATATCCCTCTCTTACTAAAACAGAACCAGATAAAATGTTCCTTCTGACACTAGGAACATAGTGCACTAGAGATAGAGATAGAACACGTCCTGAAGCAAACTTCAGATCAACACGTCCAACTCCCAGCACCCTAGCCGAACTACCATTTCCCATTATCACGGAACGGTCTCCATGGGCCTGATAAGACACAAAATGAGCCCGGTCAGCACATAAATGTACATTGGCTCTAGTGTCTACTAGCCACTCATTCAGTTCATATATAGCAAATAATTGAGGGTTTAGAGTAATATACTCGGCACCAGAAGAAGAACCACCAGTCATTACATTGACTTGGGCTGGATTCAGATTGGTTTGTTGGGTCTTGTTCAACAATTTCTCTTTCCTTTTGGGACAGTCATTGCGCATATGGCCCTTTTGACCACAGGTCCAGCACTCTCCCATCACCTTCTTCTTCTTAATCTTTCCTTTTGGTTTCATCTGAGAAGTGGAATCACCTTTGGTTTTGTTTTTGAAATCTTTCCCCTTATGCTTCATTACCAGGTTTGCAGTTACATCAACAGGCATACAAGGCTTCTCCTTTCTATGCTCCTCTTCTATAGCAATAGCCCTCATCAAATCATCAAGAGAAATTGTCTCCTTTCGGTGTTTAAGAGACATCCCAAAATCCTCCCAGGATCTGGGCAATTTTTCTATGATGCACATGACTTGGAGTTTTTCAGGCATTTTCATATCCGCCTCAGCTAAGCCTTGGAGCATAAGGAGAAGTTCATGAGCCTGCTCCCCCACAGGTTTATTCTCAGTCATCTGGAATTTGAGAAACTTTCCCACAGAGTATTTTTCCAGGCCTTGATCCTCGGTGTTATACTTGCGGTCAAGTTCATCCCATAGTGCTTTAGTAGTTTTGAAAGTGGAGGAGCTATAAATATCAAACAGGACATCAGACAGAGCAGTGAGTATACACCCATGCCCCAACCTGTCCTTCTCCTTCCACTCTTCAACTTTCTTAGCACTATCAGGAACTTTCTCATCCATAACAGGGGGATCCGATTCAATCAATGAGATTAGACCGACCATGGTGAACCACACTTTCATGCGTTGTTGCCAACGCTTGAAGTGTTGTCCGGAAAACTTTTCAGGCATCCCAGACAGATCCACCCTCGCCCTAAAACACACTGATGAGGTTGCCATGATCAATATCTTCTTTAAGACTGTTGAAAACACAGTGTATAACAGGGTCGACACATGGCAACAATCGGATTTACACATGTAAATGCAATACCATAGAACGCAAGTATATGGGAAAAGTCCAGTTAACAACAACCAAAATACATTATACATGAGATTGACGTAATGCATTGATATATTTATATATGCAGTAAGAAAGGAAATATGCACAGTAGAAGCGCCTCAAAGAGACTCCCCTTAAAGAAGATATCGCCCCCACTAGAACAGTGCGTTGGGTATGGCGGTCTTCTTCCAGGATACGACTACTACCACGAGATTAACATTCGCACTTAGGTTATCTCGTAAGACATGCAATCAGTAAACCTAATCCTCTATGGACGAAACAGAAGGGAAAGAGAACATGCACCGAACACCGGCGAGGCACAGGGAAGGCGACCGGACAGCGAAGGCGCTGGACGTCGGAAGGCGTGCGATCAGCCGGCGAGAGCGACGCAGGCAGAAGACCGAGAGCGGGAGCGAGCAGGTAGCGAGCGGTTCCTCAGAGAGTCGAACAGGCGCGTTCTCCGAGAAGAAGATGGGTAACCGTGATTAGGAATCCCTAATCGCGCGCCTTAAACGCCACACGCACGCGCAAGGCAAAACAATGGGCCCGGTTAACACAATTAGAAAAAGTAAAAAGGTGCTAAGGCAAGCCGGCTGGACCGCGTCACCACACGCGCGCGCGCCCGCCCCCGCCCCCCGCCCGGCCCGGCGGCGCGCGTGTGTTATGGTCAAGCATAGCCTCATCTTTGTCTATAAGACATAGTCTCCTACACCTTTGGGGGTATAAAGCCCTTATACTCTTTTAGAGTTTCCAATATGGGACTAAAGACCTCACACATAAGGAGACTAAGCTAGCACGCCCTTTATTTCATCAACCTTGAGTTTTCCTTTCTATTATAGATTGCTCCCTTAACACCCTTTACATCCAACATATTTTGATCCCTATGTTCTACATAAGAGTTATGGACCGGGCAGGCCATTCCCTATGAATGCAGAGTAGTGGGCCTTTATGGGCCATTACCATCCCCCACTTTCTCCGATAAAGGGGACAAATCATGTTAGTAATTGCAATCTCTTTGCCTTGTAGGGATAATGTTAACAGGCCGGTTTGGTAGAGGGTAGTCGTTGGGTTAAAAGGGGCAAAAGTGAAATTAACTCACTTTTATACTTTGGAAAGTTAGCTAATAGCATAATCTAGGAGTATGTGGGGGTAATCAGGGATACCTCCTGGGTTAAATTATCCTAGTCAGAAGGTTGGGATAGCATAATCATCCTTTTACCTAATATTTAAAAAAAAAGACCCCAAAATAATTTTGACTAAAAATTACGTTAAACAAGTTCCAGTTATTTTAACCAGGAATTGCTTAACCGGTATCAAAATGGGCTTCAATTCTGCAATCGAAAGTCCAATAGACTCAAATGTTATTATCAAAGTGGGCTAAATTTAACCCGGATAAGTCTTGGCAGTAATTGCAATCCCTTTTGACTTTAGATCGCAGAGGGAGGGAGATTGGACCCATAATAGACTTGGAAGAGATTTGAGTCTATTAGACCTATTAATGGACATAGGGAAGATTGGACCAATCAAACCTCGAAACGTTGGACCTGGAGGAGATAAATCCCCTCAGGCCTCAGCTCTAGAAGGTAATGATATTGATATATATATTATCGGGTGTAATTGACACTAATAAAAAATGTAGGGGTGTATGGTAGAAAACGCAAGATTTGAGGAATATTTGTGTGATTATCTAAAAAAATATAGTTTACGATCCTCCACCACTTTTTTTTG
Source organism: Colocasia esculenta (assembly GCA_014218235.1). Classification (NCBI taxonomy): domain Eukaryota; kingdom Viridiplantae; phylum Streptophyta; class Magnoliopsida; order Alismatales; family Araceae; genus Colocasia; species Colocasia esculenta. Next base: position 35,238,685 of record CM024753.1, read on the forward strand.
CACTACTTGAATCTTAAATATTATATTTATTTATTAGGACGGTTGAGAATTGAATAATACTGACATTTTTTGAAACTTAATTATTTAAAAAATTGTGTAAAGAATTGCCTTAAAGGTAGGCTTTCAAGGGCGGAATCTGAAAGGAATATGTGCTCAATAAAACCGTTAATTCTATTTGATATAGTAGTAGAGATATATTTTTAAAAATCTGTCATTTAATATGTGTGCTCCATAAGATCAAATAAGATATGTTCAAGAAAAATATTTTAAAATTTTAATTTATTTTAATAGGTATAATTCTTCTTTACATAGTCATGTCATGACACCGAATTTGACATTATTCAGTAAAATTTTGACATACGTATGTGCAAACACGCACATATTGCATGAATAAAGTGACATGTAGTTGCTTATCTCCAATCACAGTTCACTGCAAGCCCCAAAAACACAGGGGTCACATTTTAGATTTTCTCATAGTTCGCGAACTATATAAAAATTATTAAATAAATAAATACAACTCGAAATCAAATACTCAAGAAGGTAAAAAGCTACAAAATAAGCTCAGGACACGTGCACAGCTTGACGGGTGACGCTGGATGTCCGCCTGCCCTCAAATAGAGTACTGAGGTTGAGGAAGACGTCGTCCTATGCGCTGGTCGGACTGTGACTACGGCTGAGGCGTGAAGCGGAACCGGCGCTCGGTTGCACACAGACGCGTGCGGATGGAGCAGGGCGCATGCGCACGGGCCGGGATGTACGCGCCGGGGCGCTCGGACAAGCTGGTGGGGCTAGCTGGGCCGTGGCTTCAGCGGCCGTCGGCAGCCCAGGCGTGGGCAGCGAGGTCCCAACAGCGTACTGGGCTTCCCTTTCCTTTCCTTCCGTTGTTTTTTTCTCTGTTTTCTTTTGTTTCTTTTTTGCTTGTTTTGCGGAAGAGACAGAAGAAAGAAGGGAGGGAGAGACGTGAGCAGGGAGAACAGCGGCAAAGGGAGAAGGAGGAAGCGGCTACGGAGGCACGGCGGCGTGCAAGGGGCTGAGCGGTGGCGGACGGGAGTTCAGGGACGGCGGAGGTGATGCCTTCTCGGCGTGGGCGTCGCACCTGGCCCCGTCACAGGGCGTTGTCCCTTCGCGGGAGGAGGAACATGGTAGCAGCACAGTAAGATAACCGCAAGAACTAACTTTCATTCCATAAAAAATCTAAAATAAAACATTACAACTGTGTACATAGATTTATAAAGTGTTTGATTGTATTTATTATTATTATTTTTCTCTTAAATGAAAAAAAGAGAAAAAAGAACACATTGACATGTTGGATAAATAATTTTTTATTTTAAAAAAGAAATCTTATCTCTTATAAATCTCTGCCAAAATAAAAATAAATATGAAGTATTTTTTTTAAATCACAAACACGACTCCTTCCTTCTCTCCATATCTTAATAAAACACCTAATGATAATCATATCGGAACCGAAAAGAAATAAAACAAAATTCGTAACAAAAATTATATGAAATAGGAAAGACACTAAATGGGCCTCAATTGGGCCAAAATATATGAATTCATCATTGTGGACTCTATGCCATCGACTCGTCGTCCAACCACATGGATGAATGTGTGGTGTGTTGTGCTCTTTGACGATGGTATACGTACGCAGAATTAAAGCGAATCCCGGGCTCTCGTGTCCTCAACAAAAGTTTATCGCACTTGAGATTTACACTTGCACTTGCACTTTTTACTTTTTCATTGGCCAATACACTAAGGGCACAATATACCCATCTAATGAGAAACAAGAAATAAAAGTACAAGTGTAAATATCAAGTATACTAAATTTTTCTCTGCTCTAATATATGGCAATTAACTCAGACATGCCTAAGCATTGCCTACAAATCGTAGGTTTGTGCATTTTTGTCAATACTACTTACAATGTTAAAAAAACCTTCTGCTTGGACAGTTGCTATCTTCAGCTTTAGACAAGTTTGAGAAAGTATTGATATAATGGTTAGTACTCCATATACATCATATGAGTTCCCACTTTATAAGAGATTCTTTACACTAGTTTTTCACCCAAAAAAAAAAAACACATTTGATAGAAGGGCAAAATCTCACAGAGGAGGTTGGTGAAGCATTATCGACACCAAACCATTGCGTCCAGCAATCGTCTTCTTGAAATGTTTCTTTATCCGGTGCAAGCAAACATAGGTTTCTAACATAAATACTAGAAAAAGATAAATGTGCATATCAAATCCACAATGATGTGCTTCCGCACCATGCGATGTTACTACCATGGTTGGTTGTGTTAGTCTTAGGTGGACAACAAGCCAATCTCATATTGTATCTTTTGTTCAGTTATTAATAAAATTGGCTTTTATTTATTATTTTACTATGTTGGTATTATAATAAAGTCCATGAACATGTGCAATAGTGGGTAGACTATGATGTGTGATCATACTAATGAGACTACTCACTTAATAAACACATATTCTAAATGTTCCTATTCGGTGGATACCTGAGAAGGACATCAGATATCCGGATAGAATAGTATTGTTTACTCCTTCTCATATGATGAGGATGACTGATCTCATAGTCATGTGTGTGGAGACACTAAGGAGAAACAATAGGTGCTCTTTAGAGAAAGGGTTCACTGAACTGATCCGATAGAATCACTGGATGGAATTGTACCTAACTGTCAACCAGAAAGATTCAATTGTCACAGTAGTGTAGATGATCTTTAGACCTGAGACACCAAAGACACCTTGTTGGTGGACTTCTGTTTTGAGCTTGACCTACGAATCTCTATTCAAGAGATTCCAAACAGTCAATGTTCGGACATAGCGGAAGACCTTCGAAAGGGATTGAGTGGTCAATAAGGGATCATTTGCCCTCGGTACACAGAGGGAGAATACTCAAGGGAACGATGCAATGGAGTCCCTGGCCAGGGCAGACAAAATATCAAAAAGGGAGTTTTTAATATTAATCTAAAGCATCGAGTCCCAGTGGAACAACAAGTTAGGATTTGACAGTATACCATATCCTAAGTTGTTCATGAGTATTGTGCAAATGAGAGATTATATCTACTCGGTAACTGATGACGGAAAGGTTCCTTGTGAGGGTTGCAGAACCCCAATACCTTCCAGGTTCATGTGGTGTTGCTTGGCACCCAACATGTTCGGAGACCCAGCTTAGTCGACTAGATAAGTTGACTCAGATTATTAATTAGATAATATGAGATATTAGCTAATTAATTAAGTTAGTAAGAGTTACTAATTTATTGGGCCATTAACTGGATTGGTACTTGGGCCTAGAGGGTCACACGCATAAGGTTTTCATGCGACGGTCTAATTATATAAAGATCAGGGGTTTTTTATGAAAAACGTAATCTTTATATAATGACGTGATGGGAGAACCCTGGCCAGGCATCAGGGTTTGCCCAGGGCCGCCCCCCCCCCTCTCTCTCTCTCTCCTCTCTCTTGCGTCACATGTCGCGGAGATCGACGCGGATCCAAGCTCAGTCTTCGAGCGTTGCGGAACCCGAGGGAGCGAGCGTGGACGGGCACGAGGGAGCGGGCGTGGATCGTCGCGAGGAAGATCGCGTGGACACCGCTGGAGGCCGGACAGTTGAACGGCTTGTAGCGCCACCCCCTCGCAGTCGTACGAACGCGGATCCGATTCCGCGCAAGGTGATTTCGACTATCCGATAGTCAGATTTGTGTCTAGCAAAACGGATCGAGATCAGAATTTAAATCTCATTTTCCGCTGCGTTTCTTTGATCTCGGGTCGTAGTAGATCCTAACAGGTTGTGTCGTCGGGATCAGCCGTACCGAACTCTTTTGGGCACAGTACTGTACGACCCGTACCGCACCGGCACACCCCCTCCCCATCCCTAACTTCTTCCCACCTGTGCCACCCCCTCCCCACTACACCACTCCCCAACCTCGTCCCCCCCCCCTCCGCCGCCCCCCCTCCTGACGGATGTTGCTCCTACTGTTACTTCTGCCGTAGTTGTGCTGTTGATGCTACTCCTCACCGGCACACCCCCTCCCGTCCTCCAAAAAAAGTAGGTAATTACATACTTACGCAGTTACACAGTTAACTGTGTAAAAAAAAGATAATTACATACTTACATAATTAATATATGTAACTACTTCACAAGTTGTTACACAGTTACACAGTAAATATTTTCAGAATAACATATCATTTTACTCTATTGTAACTCTGTTAGTAGAAAACTGGTGGTTAGTAGTAATGTAGGTAATGCAGAACAAAAAATGTGAATTTGAAGATCTGCATCAAAAAGTAGAGTAAATAACAAATAGTGGCAAGACAAAAGCCTCTGACTATTACTGTCAGATCTGGATGAAACATTGTTGGCAAGAAAAGTCTCTGGCGACTAACGGATGTGGATCTACAGAGGAGAAAGGGGGTAGGTGGAACCAATATCTATCGGAACGCACTCACCAACCCACCTTCACCGCGGATAGAAGGAAATCACAACCAACTTAAGAAAGTTCACCGGAAACCAGAATCTTTCACCCAAACGGCAACCCTGCACTCCTCTTCACAGCGCCGTGGTGAGAAGCTTTTTGTCATTGCGTGCTTTCTTCGAAAGGTATTAAAGTCGGCGACGTTCACGGGTTATCTGTGGTTGGGGGTACAATTGACATTTAGGAGAAGACAAATAACTGTGGTTAACATCAGGGACTGCAAATTATAATCCGCATAAAGCAGGGACTATACGGGCAGGGAAAAATTGACAAGGATGAGAAAATAAGTGTTGGTTCTTGTCAGAGACCAACAATTAATTCTCCCTAATATATATATATATATATATATGAATGAGAATATGATGGTTGTTAAGAGTATATACGTAATCTCTCATTCAAGTTAGACTTCATAAGAACACGTCGAGATTACGTCCTTATGCACTAACACAGTGGGACATCTCGTCGGGTGGGTGGAAGGTAGCCAAGGTCCGAACCCTAGTGCCTTGGATTTCTACGTAATTGTCTAGTGTTTTTTCGGACCACTAAACTACCCAAGCAAGAAAGAAAAACAACAACGTCCAGATCACGTCCTAAGAGTAATTCTTAGATATGTTTCTATTCTCTTGAGTATAGTTTTTTTGATGATATATGAATCAAAAGTATATAAATGTAATTATTTGAATACATTAATGATATTTTAATGACCTCTGGAGTTAGAGATATATAAAATAAGGGGAAAATACACACATACCGCTAGAATACATTGTCTTCAAGGTTATACCCCTCAAATCTTTATATTATATTTTATATCTTTAAAATTTATTAATTATATCTCTACGATTAGTTGGCCGTCAATTCTGAAGAATATTTTGTTATCACCTAATAAAGTTGTTAAATAAGATGCAAATCAGTATTATTATAATAAATATAGTCCTAAGTGCTGGCAGCACTAGGACACGTTGTTTCCAGCCTAAAACAACAAAAAAATCTATACTATACTTACATTTCTGAGTTTTTAGTTCAGAGCCACCCAGAAAGAATTTTTTTTTTCCACCCAAAGATCTATCCCTCTTAAAAACAAACTCGTTCCCTATCTCTGTAGTCGACCTGCCCCACTCTTTCTCTCTAATCTCTGTCTTTTTTTTTTACAAGTAAAAGAATATAGAGCTCTATTCATTATATAAAATTGATTACATAAAACATCACATAGAAGAGGATTCACACACCAAATAGAAAAGTTGATATGGCATAGGAGATTACGCAAGAGCCCACCTGGGGCCAACAATATATGAAACCCCAACAAACATAGCAAACTTTTTCAAGCCAAAACATTGGAGCAAACATCTACGAGCAGAGTCCCAACATTCCAATGAGACGGCGAGGTGAGCTATCGTTGGCGGAGATGAGTTGAATTAACCTAGTGCAGTAGACAAAAGGAGGGACAAAAGGCTAGACAGAGCACCAGAGAGGGAGCAGCAATGCGGAGGGGGTACCAAGACGAGGAAGTCGGAGGGGGGAAGGCACTACGATTGGGTTAAAACAAGAATAAAAATGGCGGGAGAAGGACGTTGAGAAATGAGACAGAGAAGAGGCCTAGAGTGGGACTGAAACGGAGAAGAAAAAGAAGAAGACTAAAGGAGGGTTAACACAGGAGTTGGTGAGGATATAAGGCCATTGAGAAGCTTAAAGAAGGGGTAGAAATAGAAGGGGGGGGGGGGGGGGGGAGGAACCTCAGATTGTAATAGGGAGGGCGCAGGGGGTGCCCCTCGAAGGGAACTCCCCCCACCCCGAGGACCACCCCTGCAGTACAACAAAGTTGGACTATACATACGGTAGAAAACCATAAGTACATGCCTTAAAACTGTAAGTAAAAGCATTTACTTACGGAATTACCTACGATTGTATTCTGTAGGTACATATAGCATAGCTAAGGCTATACCTATGGCTCTCCCTTTCGTAGGTAATACCTACAGGGATCGTACACCATAGCAAGTACGTACGCATATGTGTCGTAAGAAAAATTGTAGGTGTTGATGTATAATCGGTGGAGTGGTAGACCAAAACTACAAACATACCTACGAAATTTGAATCATAAGTAGACACATGCTTACGGAATTAGAAACCGTAAGAATATTAAATACTGATGGAGTTTATAATTGTAAATAATATATTTTTAATAAAAAAATATATAAATATTTAAAAACTAATATGTGCTCCATAATCTTGTTGTCACACGATACATCCACATTTATATACATCCATACATATTTTATCTACATACTCATACATCCACATTTTTACATCCACATCCACATACATTCACAAACAACCACAAACATTGCTCATACACATCCACATAAACCACATCCATAAAAATACACATAACTTGTATCTTAAAACTACGAAAGTTTAGACGACAATTTACATAACTAGTCTTTGTTGAATGTCATTTGTATGTTTGAAAAAAGGTCTTTAAAGATTACATTAGAAATGCATAAACATCATTTCGAAAGAAAAATAAAACAATTGTATCTGCATCAAATTCCCTGATGATGTCCAATACATTCAAAATTATTATATAATCCCTCCAAAAAAATATTTTGAAATGACTAAATAACCACATTCAAATGAAAAATTTATGCTTCAATAAAAATATTACTTTAGATTAAGTCTCTTCTTCCATGTGAACCTGCAAAAAAATTGAAGTTCATATAAGAAAACTAAAGAATCAATAGTACACATTATCATATTGAACATATAATATCAACACTTACAAAGTCTTTAAACCAGATGATATGGCTACTAACAACATCTTTGATTGTTTCTCTATCTCTCACGAAAAGAGGAGCATCTGGATCATACGCTATGAGAATAGAAATCTCCAAGTACTCCTCACCTAACTTCATGCCCATGACAATCTTACTCTTCTCCTCGGCCATGACTATACCACCAGCAACAGGTCATTTATACATATCACACAATTTCACATTCTTTCCGAGTATTGAAATCTGTAATAAAATATGTACATAAAACATTAAATATAACACATTTGACTCCAAAAAAAGAATAGAGAACATAATTTTTTTTAACAAATTTCACCATTTTGTTTTAGGCTCAAATGCACTTGTAGATGGTTGTACACATTTTTCCAGATCAGCAACATAAGCAACTTGTTTTGACTGTCAACGAGGAATTTTAACAATAACAAATATAAATAGGTAATTAAAATATAAACTAACAAAGATTCATTGAAATTACCTGATTAACAATACATTTTAGTTTTTTCAATCTGTCTTGCACATCTGTAAGAGTGTTATGCAACATAAGATTTTGTTCCCTCAAAGCTTCCTCTTTACTTCCCCACATATTTTTTGGGGTGAGACCTATCCCAACTCATCGTATATCCTACCAGGTCTATCCTTGTAGCGGTCCTCATCGTTCAAACTCGTTAACCTAATAATGAGCTTGACCGACTCCGCCTCCGGTGAACGAGCTGAAGCCTTGCAAGGGATACCATTCACAAGTCCGTAGAAATATAAAGGAAACAGCTCAAATATATATATATGATTGTCACATCACACAAATATTTACATAAAATATACATAGTCATTTCTCAACTGTAGTCAGACGCAAGTACAACAACCTGGGGCATACCCCGAGGTGAACAGAAAAAGAAGATTACACTTCTGGTGGTGCAGACCCAACTCCGCTACGATGTGGCCCTGAACTAGACGAAGGGTGAGAAGCCTCATGCTCTCCCTCACTTGAAAGGAGTAGGGGTGCGCCTCACAAGTCACTGGCTCAGTAGGGAAACTCCCCCAAAAGTCGAACAAAATCAAATTCACAAAGTACAGAAGCAGGAAGCTACGCTAGCAATTTATAGAGCTAACTAAGCAGGATAATAAAGCTGTAAATAATAATTACCACATGCTATTAACAGAAATCAACCTCTAATAAATAAACAGCAAACCTCGTCCAAGTGTACGTGCTAAAGTAGAAAATGCCAACTCGGGTCACGAAGACTGGTTTGCGACACCAGCAACTAACCCGGACAAACCACACGGACATACCTCTCAGTCTCGCAGCCACGGATGAAAGGTCCAGCTGCCGCTCCACTAGAACAAACCAAGGAACTGTGGAGACCAACCAACACCACTCCTACATACCACACAACCGCAGGCCCATGTCTGGCACCTTTAGGGACTTTGGTTAGAGCTCCCTAAAGTGAGGCACTGGAGAACAGGACTAGTTGGGGCCCAGTACGTCTACTGGTGTCTGTAACCCCCAACCACGAGCGCGCTACAAGCGAAAAACACAAACTCACACAAGTCAATGTCCCACTGTCGTCTTTCCCTCAGTCAGATGTATAACTCTACACAAGAGTGAGGGTGTCCAGGAAGACGACACAGACCTCGGCGGTACACAAGTACCGGGACAAGCCCCGAGCACTAACGTGCTTGGCTCACACAAAACCTGGGGATCCCGACTAGAGAGGTAACCACGGTAGGTGTCGTACTACTCGCCACGCACACACAAACCACGTGAACACCATGTTCCTCAAACTCCACAAGTGTCGATCCACCGCTTACCATTGCCATGAACAACAAATAAAGATAATATGATACTCATGTAACCATGCGCGCATAAGCCCATTGCCATCGGAATCCAGAATGCGACGGGGTCCACTGTCGCCTTCAGAGCACGACACCTCGATATATCGCGTTCAGAAGCAGAACGCGACGGGTCGAGCTGTAGCGTTCTGAACGGGACACCCAGGTCTGTCGCCTTCACAGACAGTGACCCAAACCCGGGATTCCATCTCCGGCATCCCCATGCAAACCATGCTATCTACCATGAAACATAAATATTCATGCTCTAAGCATTACACTAGCATGGTATCTACTATCTACAGCATGTAAAACAAGCTAAACATGCTTAACATGCAATCCACGGAGAAAAATAGGGCAGATCTCCCTACCTTCGTGAAGAACGCGAAGAATGACGATACCCTGGCATTTCCCCCGCTCCGTACCACGTCCTCGCAGGGAGACCACGCCAAATCCGACTCCAAAACGTCAAATCGCCCAAGAACTAGCGAAATCTCCTCCCCCTGGCCGAACAGAGCTTGTTGAGCTCTGTTTGGCCGACCTAGGTTAAAAACAGTTCGGAGTTGAGAACGCGACGTACCCCACTGTCGCGACCAGATCGCGACGGAGGAGGTCGTCGCCTTCTCATGGCCGACGTCAGCAGGCCGCCCAACACGTGCCACGTGGCGGACATGCAGACGAAGACTCGCAAGCGGCGGTAACCAGAATGCGACACCCAAGACCGTCGCATTCATAACGCGACGTCCACCCTTGTCGCGTTCACAAACAGTGAACCAGTGGGTGCTTTAGGTCCAATCTGTCGGCCCACAAAACCTCAAAACTTGCGTCAACACCTGAAACTCAAGCCACAGGCCACACACTGACCTTCACAACCACTAAGCCACGATCCGAACGGTCAATACACTACAATCCTTCCCAAGTTCGTATATATGCATCATTAACGCTAGCAAATGAACTTTTGGAAGATGAAAGTTGAGTGAGCTTCACAATTTGAATTTCTTCCTGCAAATGATATTCATAAAATATTAATGTTATTCAAAAATACAAATATACATCATAATACGAGTAGGATAGAAATAATAATTTTAAAAATAAATACAATCACTACAACAATATCTTCATTTACTGGGAGAGCATTTTTCTTCACACGGGTTTTTAAAAACAATTCCCTTCGATCAAGTGTTGAACCATTATTTTTTAACTACAACATTTAAATGAGTTATGCTTAGATCCATTATTACTAAAGATAACTAGTAATCAATGATTAGCATAATATATATTACCTTCTCTAATTAATATCTGCAAAACTCTTGGTTCCTGCACAGTTGTAATACTTGTAAAAACATTTTGTTCCTCTTATTGATTTCATTGTGTTTCTGTAGAACACAAAAATAAGAATAGTTAGATTATTGAAATGAGTGTATGATTACTTTCTTTCATTGCTCTTAATCTATTCTTGCATCTTTGAATTACTCGCTGATTTGGTTTTAAGGAGGGGTTGAAATATTTCCGCCTGAGTGCATACTTTCATAAATGCATGCATGTCTATTAGAGTTTAATCTGACCAGCACAATATATTAATATCTATTAGAGTTTAGCCCCGTGCCAGCATATATATTAGAGTTTAATCTTAACCAGCATGTACAATATAAGAAATCCGCATGCATGTTACTATCTATTATAGTTTAGCCTCATGCCAGATATATATTAGTTTATTCTTGTTTAAAACAAAATCGGAAACCAACGTACAGGTTATTTGAGTTTAATCTTACCAGCACAATATTATTAGCTTCTTCTTGTTTAAACTTAATAAGAAACTAACATGTATGTCCCTTAATCATTGGCATAATACTAACCAATTTTATACTTAAAATATTAATCATAATTGACATGCATGTCCGCTCGTAATCACACAACATAACGTTAATCAATTCTTTTTTTAATTAAAAATTAAACCAAATCCATTATCCATGTCTCATAATCAAAATATAATATTAACTGATTTTTTATTGACAAAGATCTAATCAACGTATATGCATACCCGTTACAGCGTATATAATCCATTTATTTATTTTAGAGACATTCCACAACCAGCAAATGTGTCACTTATTTATCTAACCACCCTCGATAAATCTATTATGGTTTAAACTTAAGCAGGAACCTTACCATTTCGTTTAATCAAATAAAAACAACTTTCCCCCAGTGTACATGTATAAATAAACCTAACCATCATGCATGAAACGTCTAGATCTATCTAATACATATAACTGAGTGTGGTGGCCATTTCTAGCCACCTAGGCCCATCACGGCCCACCAGGGCCCCGTCGAGGCTCCCCAGGCAAACATGGCCCCCTCCACAGGGCACCATGTCTCCTCAAAAATTGTGCCAAAGACTCCAGGAGGTGACCGTAAGGTCTGAGCACCACCGAGCTCCCTGGGGCGCGTCTCCGGACGCCTCTCGTTCTGTTCGGCTCCGGCATGACCTACTGAACAGACCCTGAAGCATGCTGTGGCACTGTATGCACAAGTCATGCCTCCGAGCACCAGGCACCGAACAGCGGGCTCGACTACCGAACAGCAGGCCTGGCTCACCAAGCAAGCTACCTGCTCGGCACCTTCCGCCATAGAATCCGAGCAGCCCTTCATCTCCTCATGGCGGTTATAACGGCTATGCCGCACGTGCCCCACATTCAAGTGGTGCATTAACTGCAACTTCTCAACGGACGCCTCAACGTGTAATCCTCCGCTAAGGACGCTAACAGGCGCGCCCTTTGCGGCATTGATTAGGGACGTTCCGTCCCTCTCCTTCAACACTTCTGCCTATAAAAGGCTCCAGTAAGCCTCCATGCAGAGGTACGCAATCTAAGACACATCACCCCTTCGCAACACTAAACCCTTCTTCTCCAAAGCCTCACTTGCAGTTTACTGACTTAAGCATCAGAGGGTTCTCCTCGGTTCTTCAACCGGGCCCCCCTTATTCTGTTCTAGTTTTGCGGGCATCTGTCCGTTACTGGCGGTCTTCTTCCCTTCCTCCAAGTGTAGGCCTGCTTGGCTCTGGCCCAAGCAGGAAATCACCTCCACACTTTTGGCGCCGTCTGTGGGAAGCGACGACAGCCATGGCTCACGTACGATCTTCGTACCATAACATAGGGAGCCGTATGACGAGGTCCCGCCAGTCGAGAGTGGACTCCCGTCAACATGTCCCCCCCCCGTCGACGTCGTCGTAGCCCCTGCTGCCGCGACCGGGGGCATCCCTGCGCCCCCCACCGTCGTGCCTGCGACCACCCTGGAGATGGCAGAACTTCAGGGGCAGATGCAGCACCTCACGGGCATATGCCTAGGCCTTCAAACGTAGTTGGCTAGGTAGCCGTCCCCGGCGGCCTCCTTGCCGCAGGAACTTCAGGCAGAGTCGTCTCACCGGCGATCTCACGCCCCCCTGTGCCTCAGGAGTAGCATGCGGGTTCACCGCGGAGGTCATGCCGCACCCCGTCTGATGAGCGAGCACCAGAGCGCCGTGACCGCTCGCCCCGTCGCTCCGTGGCGGCCCCACGCCCACCACGCTCGGTCGTGGGAACCAACTCCCACAGGACTGGGTGCGCGGATTCGGCCCACTCTGAACAGGAGTTGGCCAGGCGCCTCCGCCACGTCGTCGACCTGGAACGTCGTGTGGACGCGATGGTCCAGCGTGCTGAGGGCAAAGCTCCGGCCGAGGAGGACCTGAACTTCCGCTCCCCGTTCATTGCGGAGATCCTGGAGGCTCGGGTCTCTCCCAAGCTCCCTCTGCCCACCATCGTGCCATACGACGGCACCTCTGATCCCGTGGAACACATCCACGGGTTTGAGTCGCATATGGTGTTCCATGGAGCATCTGATGCGGCCAAATGTCGGGCTTTTCCGGCCACCTTGAAGGAAACTGCTCGGGCCTGGTTCGAAGCCCTCCCTGCAGGTTCCATCTCTTCCTTCCACCAGTTGAAGAAGTCCTTTCGGGACAACTTCCTGGGCGGAAGGTCGCAACCGCGCACCGCGGCCTCCCTTCTCGCTGTTCGGAAAAAGAAGGGAGAAGCACTCTGGGACTACATCAAGAGGTTTCAGACGGAGGCGCTCCGCATCCCGCACCTCGATGTCTCGTTAGCCACCAGTGCCCTTATCCAGGGTACTCGCGACGGTTTCCTGTAGAGGACGCTGGGAGTGCAGCAGCCTTCCACCCTTACTGAGCTCCTCTCTACTGCACAATGTCATGCGGCGTGCGAGGAGAGTCTGGCTACTAGCCGAGCAGAGCAGGGAGAGTCGTCGGACAAGAAGAGGCCTTCCGACAACGGTTCTGACCGTGATCGGAAGAAAGGACGGCGCAACGGCGATTCACCGCGCCGACCACGCCCCTTCGCCGACTACACACCTCTGACGGTGGCACCCGAACAGATCCTGGCAGAGATCAGGGACGAACCATATGTTCGGTGGTCACAGAGGATGCGCTCTGATCCCCAGAGGCGCAATCAAGATAAATACTATCGCTTCCACCGCGACCACAGCCACGACACCTCCGAATGCCGCCAGCTTAAGGACGAGATTGAGTCCCTCATTAAGCGTGGCTATCTCGGACGATTCGTGCGTCGGAATGAAGATCGCCCCAGACGCCGAGAGCAGACTCCCAAGCAACCGATCAACAATGAGCCCAATGGGCAAGAAATCAATGTGATCGCGGGAGGATTCGGTGCAGGCAGAGAAAGCACTCAGAGCCGACGTGATTATGCAAGGCGAGTACACGTCGTAGACAGGCCTCAGATACCTCGGCCGGCTCCTTATCCCTCTAATCCCGTGCACTCACGGTCCGAGGAGGCCATAACCTTCTCGGATGAAGACCTTGTAGGGGTTAATAATCCACACACTGATGCGTTGGTCGTTTGGGCAACCATCAATAATTGTAATGTGTGCAGGATTCTGGTAGACAATGGAAGTGCCCCCGACGTATTGTCTTACGATTGTTATCTCCTTATGGGCCTAAAAACCGACCAGCTCCCCCCTGTGGAGTCGCCTCTGTTCGGCTTCTCGGGGGTGTCGGTTCAGCCTATGGGTAGAGTTAGCCTCCCGATCACCCTCGGGACAGCTTCGAAGAGCGTCACCAAAGTGGTAGATTTCTTGGTCATCAGGAACATGCCCGGATACAATGTCATCCTTGGCAGAGGTCTGATCGGGCGAATCAAGGCGGTGCCTTCATCCCTCCATCAGAAGATGAAGTTCCCCACCCCGTGTGGGGTCGGTGAGGTGCTCGGATGCCAGCGTGAGTCCCGACAGTGTTATGTCCTTTCTCTAAGGGACAAGCAACCACTCGCGGCTCCAACACCTGTTCCTCCACCGGCCAACCAGCCTTCCACCAGCTGCGGAACTCCTTCCGAGGACCTACTTTCGATCCAAGTGGACGAGACCCCGAACATGTCCTATACTTGGCGCGTTACTAGCAGAACCGAGCAGCATGGTATAGACTTTCCTGCTAGCTAATTTGGGCATGTTCGTGTGGTCCGATGACGAGCTAAACCGGCATCCCTCCAGAGTGATGGTGCATCGCCTTCGCCTAGACCCACGGGTCCCACATTTCAACAAAGGAGGCGACCCGTCAACCAAGAACGGCAGACCGTGATCCGAGATCACGTCGTCAAAAGCCGAACAGTTGGGCTCCTCCGAGAAGCCCGTACCCAAGGGGATCTCCAACGTAGTCCTCGTACGCAAAACCACTGGCAAATGCGCGTATGTGTGGATTACAAGGACCTCAACAAAAGTGACGCCCAAGGATAACTTCCCGCTACCGCGCATCGATCAGCTGGTAGACGCTACGTCCGACAGATCTCCTCACTTCTTGGATGCCTACTCTGGGTCACCAGATCAGTATGCATCCCCCGGATGAAGACGCCACCACGTTCGTCACAGACTTGGGGTTTACTGCTTCACTAGGATGCCCTTTGTCTGAAAAACGCGGGCGTCACATACCAACGACTGGTCAATAAGATGTTCGAGCAGCAGATCGGGTGCAACATGGAGGTCTATGTCGACGACATGTTGGTCAAAACGCTTTCGAGCACTGACCACATCTCCGACCTCGAAGAGACTTCGCAACTTTGGCGAAGGTATAACATGAAGCTCAACCCAGCCAAGTGTGCATTTGGAGTGCGCTCAGGTAAGCTCCTTGGCTTCCTCGTCTCAACAGAGGAATAGAGGCCAACCCTGAAAAAGCCAAGCATACTTGAAATGAGCAGCCCTAAAATTTTACGTGACGTCCAACGTTTGACTGGACGTCTAGCCGCACTCAACCGGTTCATGTCCCTAGCAGCAGAGAGGACTTCAACTTCTTTAAGTTGCTGCGAGGACCTAGAGGCTCCTCACAGCAAGGGGGGCATACGGTGGTCCGAGGACTGCGAAGTTTTGCCTTCGCTGAGTTGAAGGCATATCTGGCAGCCCCACCTGTTCTCTCGAAAACCTGTGCTCAGGGAACCCTTGTTCATATACCTTTCGGTTACCGAACACTCCATCAGCGCAGTATTCATCAGAGAAGAGGGAGCGGCCCAGCGTCCCATTTACTACATCAGCAGGGTCCTTCAAGAAGCTGAAAGAAGGTACCCCCGAGCAGAGAAACTCGCCCTTGCTCTGGTCACGGCTGCCCGGAAACTCAGGCCCTATTTTCAGGCCCACTCAATCGCGGTTCTTACCGATCAGTCGTTGAAGTCTATCCTTCAACGGCCAGAGGCTTCCGGCCGACTCATTAAATGGGCCATCAAGCTAGGAGAATTCGACATCAGCTACTGTCCAAGGACGTCCATGAAAGCACAAGCATTGGCGGACTTCGTCGCGGAATGCACTCTCCCTACCGAACAAGATCCTCCACTGGCCGACGAGCCCCCATGGGAGCTCTACATCGATGGATCTTCGTGTGTCACAGGGAGCGGAGCTGGCCTGGTCCTCACCTCTCCGGAGGGTTTAGAGTTCCAATATGCCCTCCGATTCCGCTTTGCGGCCTCCAACAACGTTGCCGAATACGAAGCGTTGTTGTCCAGAATCCGAATGGCTAGCACCTTGGAGCCCTTCGACTTAGGGCCTTCAGCGACTCCCATTGGTTGCCAGCCAGTGACGGACAGTTCGAAGCAAGGGAGCTACGCATTCGAAGCAAGGGAGCTACGCATGGCCCAGTACCTTCAACAGGTCCAGAGCCGAGCAAAAGGCCTCCTCTACTTCGAAGTTATACACGTTCCATGGGAGCAGAACGCTCGAGCCGATGCACTTGCCAAGTTGTCATCCTCAGGTGACATCGCCCCTTCTCGCTCCGTATTCATCGAAGAACTCACTGCATCAAGCACCGAATTAGATGTGGCAGCCATTGGGTCCGACCCTCCGATTCAGAACTGGATGGACCCTCTCCTGGCCTATCTAATTCGAGGCGAGCTTCCCCCCGAGCAATGCGAAGCCCGAAAGATCAGACTGCGTTCTCAACGTTTCACCCTCATTGAAGGCAAGCTTTACTGACGGTCCCTTTCAAGACCCCTCTTACAGTGTCTCAACCCTGAAGAGGCCCTTTCGGCTATCGAAGAGGTTCACGAGAGATTGTGCGGAAGCCACTTGGGGGGCAAAACGCTGGCACGCAGCATTATCCGAGCAGGGTTCTGGTGGCCCTCTCTGCAAAAGGATTGTATGTCTTTTGTCAGAAGGTGCCCGAAATGTCAGAAGTTCAGGCAGCTCATTAAGCAACCTGCCGAGCAACTTCATATCCTGTTTGAGCCTCGTCCTTTCGCCAGGTGGGGCATTGACATCCTAGGCCCCTTCCCAGAGGCCCAGAGTCGGAAGAAGTTCTTGTTCATGACCATCGACTACTTTACCAAGTGGGTCGAAGCGGAACCCGTCACTACTATCGCCGAACAAGCCACGTGGAAGTTCGTCTGGAAGAACATCCTCTGCAGGTTTGGTGTCCCAAGGGTGATTACCTCCGACAACGGGAAGCAGTTCGATAGCACCTTCTTCAAGCAGAAGTGCACCGAACTCGGCATCTATAACCACTTCACCTCCGTGGCACATCCTCAGGCAAACGGTCTGGTCGAAAACGCCAATCGAACGTTGCTGCACGGGATTCGCACGAGAGTCGAAGCTGCCGGTAGTTCATGGGTAGACGAGCTCCCCAACGTGCTTTGGTGCCACCGAACAACAGCACGAGTGGCCACAGGTGAAACACCTTTTCACTTAGCCTACGGTTCAGAAGTTGTTGTGCCTTTGGAAGTGGCTCTCCCCACTCTCCGAACAACTCATTTCGACGAAGCCGCCAACAACCGTGCTCTTCGAGAGAACCTCGACATGCTCAGCAAACGCCAGGGCGACGCCAGTATTCGTTTGGTCTCCTATCAACAACGACTCGCACAATATTACAATGCTTGAGTTCGGGAAAGGTGCTTCTGTGAAGGCGATCTAGTCCTGCGCCGTTGCTCGGCATCGGACCCTCGAAGAGCGGTTGGCAAACTTGCCCCCAAATGGGAAGGACCCTATCAGGTCACCCAAGCCCTTGGGAAAGGCGCCTATAAGCTCGTTACTCCTAGCGGCAAAGCCATGCCCAGGGCTTGGCATGTATCCAATCTCAAGGCTTATTATTTGTAAAAGCCTTTGTTGGCACCCCACTTCTCTCCTGCCTGTTCTTTTGGCCTGCTAGCGACGAAGTCCAAAACATCCTCATTTCGGGAGCCTCAGCTCACAAGGATGTAGCGACATCCCCTAGTATGAAGTTGTTCCGCAAGCACCCCAGGCTGGAACGTCTTCAGTTCATAACAACATGTGCGGTAATTGCTAACCCTTCTAAACGACCAACGAATTCCGATTCGGACAGAACATGTTCAAGCGAAGGAGATAGAAAAGGCAAAGTCATCCACAAGGAAGAAAAGATCTATTCAGATTCTTTACAAGCTCTCCTCGGCGGGAGCCACCAAAAAAAGAGAGAGAGAGAGAGAGAGAGAGAGAGAGCAAGTGACAAGTACAATACGGGGGCTGCTCAGAGGGGCCGGCGTCAGCGTCAGCGGGGGGCATCCTCCCAGAAAGGAACAAGGCGAAGCGTACTCCGTCCAGACGAGCATCATTTGTGCAGCGTCGGCACTCCCCCATTGCAGCCTCAAAGGCTGCTCGGGCCCGCTCCGTTGTTGCTAGCTTCTGCCCGAGCTCCTGTCCGGCATCGAGACCCACTTCGTAGCAGCGGGTCCCGAATTGCTCCAAGTCTTCCTTGAAGCTCGGACCCGCCTTGTACTTAGCCACCGCTTGCTCCTCTGCATCCGCCAAAATGCGAGCGATTGCCTCCTTTTCCACCCGCGCGACGAATACGTTGAGCTCAGAAGTCCGGAGCACATTTTTGAGGTTACTCACCTCACCTAGCAGCTCGGCTTCACGAGCCTTGTGCTGTTGCACAAGGTCATTGCAGAAGGCGGATTCTGCCTCCCACAGATGCCTCTGATTCTGGGAGCGCAAGGCAAGCTTCTTCAACAGGGCCGTCGAGCTCGCGATGCCGTCCGCCAACGCCCCCACATCGACATTGTCATCTTCGTCATGTTCGGAGAGCTACCCTGGCATAGGCCGTACTGGAGTGCTCAGGGGTCTTCTCCGGGCTCAGGTCTTGACACCGCGCCATCCTATCTAGGTAGGATGCGGACGGGCACGGAGGCAGAACCCTTGAAGCATCACTCCCAAGCCTTCCAAGCGTGACCTCCAGCATCGCCTGCGAAGGGAGCTCAGATGACTTCCCCTTCAGTACCGCGGAGAGAGGTCTCCGATCCTCCTCGGAATTGACGGCCTCCTCGGCAACAGTGTTTGTTCGCTCGTCGAAAACCTCCGCTCTCCTAGCGTTCTCAACAGCGGCATCAGCAACCTTTTCATGGCCCTCTGTCGTCAGGGCCATCTCCTCAGCCCCTCGCGCGGCTTCTCCAACCACTGTGGGGACCAAAGTGGTTGCCGATGTCTCCACTGCCGCAACCATTTTTGTAACGTCGCGTGCTTTTCGGATCCTTATGGATCATGTGTGTAATGGTTGTGATGGCCATTGTGAGGCCAGTGTGGTTTGGTCGTGTGGTGTGTGCAGGTGTGGTACAGGTTCGGTCCTGAGATAAGATAGAACCTGCTGCAGTTGATAGGGAGTTGACGGCCAAGTGTGGACGTTGACTGTCTTGGCGTCCATCGAAGATGACGCCAACCCTATGAACTTAACGGCAGGCTATGTGGACGTTTATGGTGGCGGTTTCCCTAAACAGCATTATGGTTGACACCAACTTGTGCGACCTGCAGAATATAGGTCTGCCCGAGGACAGTTTCCTCAGCCCAATTCCCCTCTCCCTTGCCCGGATTTCATGCCCTTGCTTCCCCAATGCTTCCAACGGTTGTAAAAGGATAATTGGAGGAACGTGGAACGTGAGGCGGTGACGAATTGGCCAAGGAAACGCCGGGACGTGGTGCAATTGCCGTAGGAGCTCGCGGAGGGTTCGGTGTGAACCGGGAGAATTTAGGAGGTTTAAGTGCGTCTTGAGGTAGGGAATGTTCCCTTTAGTTCCTATAGGTTGTGATAATGCAATTGGAAAACATGAATCTGCATGATAATGGTGTTTTTGGGTAATGGTATCCATGCGGGGTACATGGGTGGTTTAAGCAATTTAACAATAGAAACATGTTGTTTTGAGTTAATTAGGATTCATGCATGTTAGAGGAAGTATTTTCCTCATGTTTTCTCGATAGTTTTGGGACTAAGAATGCATGTAGAATCGGTTTAGGGTTTCTGCAGGAACTGGAGTTGAGGAGCTTGGCGTCAAATCGTTTGACGCCAGTTCTTCAGCTGGGAGCTTAACGGCCAGATACCTTGCCGTTTATATCCCATCAACGGCAGGTCGATGTTGCCGTCAGCATGCTTTTGGTTTAAATATTGATATATTGAATATTTGTTGGTATCGAGCGGTGCAACGATAATTGTGGTGCACCTAGTGCTCGTGGTTTTTGAGACTAGCGTACTGGGTACGCAGATGGTTGGTTCTTTACGTGCTTACGTCATGTTCACATGTAGTGGACTACTAGTGCACGTGGTTTACGTGAGACTTCACGTGGTTTGTGTGTGACGTGCACGTGGTTTTGTGTACGTGGCAAGTAGTACGACACCTACCGTGGTTACCTCTCCAGTTGGGTGCCCCAGGTTCTTTGTGAGCCAGGCTGTTAGCTCGGGGCTTTGTCCCGGTACTTGTGTTGTACCGTCGAGGTCTATGTCATCTGACCTGGACACCCTCACTCCTGTGTTTGAGTTGTACGTCCGGTTGAGGGAAAGACGACAGTGGGACAGTGACACTTGTGTTTGTCTTTAGTCACTTGTAGCGCACTCGTAGTTGGGGGTACGGACACCAGTAGTCGACACTGGTCCCCAGCTAGTCCTTCTCCCAGTGCCTCACTCGAGAGGCCCAGTCCATGGTCTCCAGAGGTGTCAGGCATAGGCCTGCGACCGTGTGGTCCACAGTGGTGGTGTTTAGTTGGTCTTCACAGTTTTGACCTTTTTCACACGTGGAGCGGCAGCTGGACCTTTCGTTCTTGGCTGCGAGACTGAGAGGTAGACCTGTGTTAGCTTGTCCGAGTCAGTTTCTGGTGTCGCGAACTAGTTCACGTGACTCGTGTTTTTGCTTACTCTACTTTAGCTTGTACACCTGTGCTGGTTTGCCATTTAGTTATTACAGTTGTTTTTCGTAATCGGCAAACGGTGAGTACTTTTACAGCTTTCATATCCTGCTTAGCTATTCTATAAATTGTTGGTACTATTTACTGCTTTTGTACCTATGGTTTTTTGGTTTGCTCGGTTTTGGGGGAGTTCCCTACTGAGCCAGTGACTAGCGAGGCTCACCCCTACCCCCACAGGTGAGCGAGGAGGACGTTTCTCGCCGTCGTCCAGTTCAGAGCCGCGTCGTAGCGGTGCAGGGTCAGTACCACCACTGTGTAGTAGCAGCTCCAGTAGTGTAGTCTCAATAGCAGTAGTTGAGTTAGTTGTTTACTTTTTTCAGTTGTACCTCGGGTATGGCCCAGGCTCTTGTACTTTCTTTCAGTTTTGTGGAAATATGGCTATGTAAACTTGTAAAATATATTATATAATATGTGTTCCTTTGTGTTTACACGGACTGTGGTTTGGTATCCCTTGCGAGGCTTCGGCCCGTTCGCGGGAGGCGGACTCGGATCAAGTACGTTATCGGTTAAACGGGCTAGGCTGAGGCGTTCCGCCACAGTTGGTATCAGAGCTGAGTTTCGTGTTAATAAGGGAACTAGAAAGATACATAGCCTTATTTCGATCTTTGTACACTGCTGGTAGGGGCCCTGGTTTCTGATAATTTGTTGTTTGATTTTTGTTTGGTGTTTTGTTTTAGTAGAAATTTGAAATGGCTGATAGAAGAGATTGGGGTGGTGGAGGAGATGATCCAGAGGAGAGTACTCAGCGTATGATAGAAAGAATCTGGGAGAGCCTTACTGATATTCAAAGGAGGATGGATCAGCAGGCGCTGGTACCACCGGTTGCAGTGCCACCTGGGGATGGAGAGACTGTACCTATTGCTCCAGTCCCGCCAGGAGTAGAGGTGCCTTTTGTAGCACCTGTGCCACCACCACCACCAGTGCTAATAGCAGAGGAACCAGTGATGCAAGTTGAGAAATTTCTGAGATTGCAGCCGCCTACTTATCAGGAGGGCCGAATCCAGATACAGCGGAGCACTGGTTCATGAGATTGAAGAGTCTTTGCGACCATGAGGTGTCCGGCAGCAGATAAAGTTGGGCTAGCTACCTATCAGCTGAGGGTTTGCTTTAGAATGGTGGCGATTGAAGATGCAGACCACCTTCGCAGGCAGGACAGAAGAGGCTATCACTTGGTCAGAATTTCTTGATGTATTTACGATACATTCTTTCCGATTCAAGTGCAGCAAGTGAAGAGATAGCATTTCGGACACTCCAGCAGGTAACTCTTCAGTTTTAGAGTACCAATGAGGTTATGGCGCTTAGCCGATATGCATCTTTGTAGTATCAGATAATAATATGATGGTTGAGTATTTCATCAGAGGTTTAAGAGTGGAGTTGCAGGATGCAATAGTACCTCTCATGTGTAAAACAGTGGAAGAAGCAGCCCAGAGAGCAGCTACGTGGAGAGGTCTATTCGGACTCGTCAGGTGGGCGAGTCAGGCTCAGTAGTTTTTCGGCTACCGCAGCAGTCAGTGGGTGCAAGTAAGGGTAAAGCACCAGCAGGACCTTCTTCATCAGGTTTTGGTAAATGGGGCCAGAAATTGAAGCAAGCATTTAAAGGCAAAGGAAGAGGATGGAGAGGTCGTCAGCAATTCCAGCAAGGTCGTGGTAGGCCTGAGGTGGAGGAGTCGCAGCAGAGCACTGCCAGGCAGCCCATTACTCCACCATGATATAGATGTTATAATTGCAATCAACCGGGGCATTTGATCCGCAATTGCCCCTATCCAAGAGATATGGGCATGGAAGAGGTGTGCAGCAGCAGCAGCAGCCTCAGCAGTTTCAGCAGCCACAGGCAGGTCGTGGTAGAGGAGCACCGCAGCAACGAGGAAGAGGCCAGGTTATAGCTATCACCCGAGCCCAGGCGGAGGCATCAAATATGATAGAAGGTACTATACCTCTTTATGACTATTCACAAGAGTCTTATTTGATTCGGGTGCCTCTCATTCGTTCATTTTCGAAGAATTTCTGGATTGTATAGCTCATCTTTTAGAGGAAAAGTCTTGTGAGTTAGTAGTGGAAGTTCCCTCGGGTGAGTTCCTGCTCACTTCGAGCTATATAGATGAAGCTCCTATCATGATTGAAGGGAACCAGATGCCGGGTCGGTTGAATGCCCTGCAGTTGGCAGATTATGATATTATTTTGGGTATGGATTGGCTTGAGACTTATGGAACAATGTTAGATTGCAGAAAGAAAAGGATCAGGTTTTGTCATCCTAATGGTGCAGTATTTGAATATCAAGGTATTCCTTTCTATATCTCTAAGTTTCTAATTTCTGCAATTAGAACTAGAAAGTGATAAATGCTGGATGTGTGGCATTATTTAGCCTCGGTAATTCTGGTAGAAGCTAGTCAGTCGTTGAAGCAGTTCCCGTGGTTAGGGAATTTGCTGATGTTTTTTCCTGAAGATTTGCCTGGTTTAGCTCCACGTAGAGAGGTGGACTTTACCATTGAGTTGCTGCCAGGTACCATGCCGATCTCTAAAGCTCCATATCGATGGCACCAGCAGAACTTAAAGAATGAAAAAGTAATTAGAAGAGCTGTTGCAGAAGGGTTTATTGACCGATTCATTCCCCGTGGGGAGCGCCGGTATTGTTTGTGAAAAAGAAAGATGAAAGTTTTCGTATGTGTATTGATTATAGAAAGCTAAATGATGTGACCATTAAGAATAAGTAACTTACTCGTTGCCGAGGATAGATAATCTGTTTGATCAGTTGCAATCAGCAAAGGTATTTTCTAAAATTGATTTGAGGTTCGGGTACCATCAGTGAGAATTAAAAGCGGATGATATAGATAAACAGCTTTTAGAACTAGATATGGTCACTATGAATTTGTGGTTATGCCATTTGGGTTGACTAATGCTCCTGCAGGTTTTATGGATCTGATGAATAGAATCTTTTCATCCATATTTGGACCAATTCATTGTGGTCTTTATTGATAATATTCTGATTTATTCAGCATCTGAAAAGGAGCATGCGCTCATTTGAGGTTTACCCTGCAGTTGTTAAGGGATAACCAGTTTGTTTGCCAAATTAATAAATGTGAATTTTGGCTGAAAGAAATTCAATTTCTGGGTCATGTTATCTGCTTTTGTGTGGTCCGGTGAATGTCAGAAAAGTTTTATGGAATTGAAGAAGAGGCTTACAACAGCACCCATATTGACATTACCGGCAGGGAGTGGTGGTTTTGTGTTGTATACAGATGCTTCAAGGAGAGGACTTGGCGCAGTGCTTATGCAGCATGGCAAAGTGATAGCTTATGCGTCCAGGCAATTGAACCAGCAGAGGAAAATTATCCCCTCATGATTTGAATTGGCAGCAGTTGTATTTGCTTTGAAAATGTGGAGGCATTATCTGTATGGCGAGAGATTTGAGATCTTTACAGATCATAAAAGCTTGAAGTATATCTTCTCGCAGAAGGATTTAAATCTTCGTCAGCGCAGATGGATTGAATATTTAAAGATTATGATTTAGTTTGGCTTACCATCCGGGTAAGGCCAATGTTGTAGCAGATGCCTTGAGCAGAAAGGCATATATAAATCTGATGATGATCAAAGAATGGATTTGTATGAAGAGATAGTGGAGAACTCCTTGTATGTGCCCAGTAGTCAGCGACGGGCAGTACTAGCTGCTAGTGCTGTAGAGCCGTCCTTGTATTGGCAGATTGTTGAGGCTCAGAGAGAGATATAAGTTTAGCTAAATTGTAAAAATGAAGGAGTTACCATTGATGATAATTGTGTGGTTAGGCTCAGAGGCAGGTTGTTTGTTCCAGCAGAAAGAGAGTAAAGCAGCGAGTGTTGGAAGAGGCTCATAAATCCAGGTACACTATCCATCCGGTAGTACTAAAATGTACCACGATTTGAGGAAGCATTTTTGGTGGCCTCATATGAAAAAGGAAATAGCTGAGTTTGTTGCAAAGTGTGCTATCTGTCAACAGATTAAAGCAGAACATCAGAAGCCTGGAGGTTTATTGCAACCGTTGCCCATCCCACAGTGGAAATGGGATGATATTGCCATGGACTTTGTGGCAGGTTTACCAAGATCGAGTTCCGGGCATAATGGAATATGGGTATTTGTTGATAGATTAACTAAGGTGTGCAGATTAGTGGCAGTAAGTATGTCTTGGACAGTGGACAAATTAGCAAAAGTTTATGTTGAAAGAATTGTTCCATTGCATAGTATTCCAAAGACTATTGTGTCTGAAAGAGATCCAAGATTTACTTCTGGTTTTTGGAGAGTCTGCAGAAAGTAATTGGTACTGAGCTGAGATATAGCTCCGCTTATCATCCCCAGACAGATGGTCAGACAGAGAGGACTATCCAGACGATTGAAGATATGTTGCGAGCTTGTTGTTTAGTTTGGGGAGGTAACTGGGAGCATCATTTGGGAATGGTTGAGTTTGCCTATAATAATAGTTATACCAGTCTTGGGATGGCACCGTATGAAGCTTTATATGGAAGGCCATGTAGAACCCCATTGAACTGGCATGAAGTGGGAGAAAGGCAATTAGTGGGTCCTGAATTGATTCAGCAAACCACAGAAGTGGTGAAGCTTATTAAGGAAAATTGCAGGCAGCTCAAAGTAGGCAAAAGAGTTATGCAGATAACCGGAGGAGACCACTTCAGTTTGAAGTGGGAGATTTTGTTTTCCTGAGAGTTTTCCCAAGTAAAGGTATTATGAGATTTGGTAAGACTGGAAAGTTGAGCCCAAGGTATGTGGGACCTTTCCAGGTGATTGAGAGAATTGGGGAAACAGCTTATAGGCTGGATTTGCCAGTAGATTTTGCGGATGTCCATGATATTTTCATGTTTCTATGTTAAGAAAGTTATTGAAGATCCAGCTCAATAATCAGTTATCAAGGTGGTGACCTGAGGCCGGATATGACCATGCCAGAGTATCCGGTGCAGATCATGGATCGAAAGATAAAGAAGTTGAGAAATAAAGAAATTGAGTTGGTTAAAGTGAGATGGGAAAATAGGTTAGGTGGTGAGGATACCTGGGAGTTAGCCGAGGAGATGGCTAAAGGGTATCCCTATCTGTTTGAATAAGTTTTGTATTTCTTTTTAGATGATAGTACTTGTAAAAGTGTGTATGTTTAAGTTGTTTAACTTTGAATTGTGTTATGAATTTCGAGGTCAAAATTTTCTTTTTAGATGATAGTAATGTAACGTCGCGTGCTTTTCGGATCCTTATGGATCATGTGTGTAATGGTTGTGATGGCCATTGTGAGGCCAGTGTGGTTTGGTCGTGTGGTGTGTGCAGGTGTGGTACAGGTTTGGTCCTGAGATAAGATAGAACCTGCTGCAGTTGATAGGGAGTTGACGGCCAGGTGTGGACGTTGATTGTCTTGGCGTCCATCGAAGATGACGCCAACCCTATGAACTTAACGGCAGGCTATGTGGACGTTCATGGTGGTGGTTTCCCTAAACGGCATTAGGGTTGACGCCAACTTGTGCGACCTGCAAAATATAGGTCTGCGGAGGACAGTTTCCTCAGCCCATTCCCCTCTCCCTTGCCCGGATTTCATGCTCTTGCTTCCCAATGCTTCCACGGTGTAAAGGATAATTGGAGAACGTGGAACGTGAGGCGGTGACGAATTGGCCAAGAAACGCCGGACGTGGTGCAATTGTCGTAGGTGCTCGCGGAGGGTTCGGTGTGACGGGAGAATTTAGGAGGTTTAAGTGTGTCTTGAGGTAGGGAATGATCCCTTTAGTTCCTATAGGTTGTGATAATGCAATTGGAAAACATGAATCTGCGTGATAATGGTGTTTTCGGGTATGGTATCCATGCGGGGTACATGGGTGGTTTGAGCAATTTAACAATAGAAACATGTTGTTTTGAGTTAATTAGGATTCATGCATGTTAGAGGAAGTATTTCCTCATGTTTTCTCGATAGTTTTGGGACTAAGAATGCCTATAGAATCGGTTTAGGGTTTCTGCAGGAACTGGAGTTGAGGAGCTTGGCGTCAATATCGTTTGACGCCAGGTTCTTCAGCTGGGAGCTTAACGGCCAGATACCTTGCCATTTATATCCCATCGACGGCAGTCGATGTTTCCGTCAGCATGCTTTTGGTTTAAATATTGATATATTGAATATTTGTTGGTATCGAGCGGTGCAACGATAATTGTGGTGCACCTAGTGCTCGTGGTTTCTAAGACTAGCGTACTGGGTATGCAGATGGTTGGTTCTTTACGTGCTTACGTCGTGTTCACGTGTAGTGGACTACTAGTGCATGCGGTTTATGTGAGACTTCACGTGGTTTGTGTGTGACGTGCACGTGGTTTTGTGTACGTGGCAAGTAGTACGACGCCTACCGTGGTTACCTCTCCAGTTGGGTGCCCCAAGTTCTTTGTGAGCCAGGCTGTTAGCTCGGGGCTTTGTCCCGGTACTTGTGTTGTACCGTCGAGGTCTGTGTCGTCTGACCTGGACACCCTCACTCCTTTGTTTGAGTTGTATGTCCGGCTGAGGGAAAGACGACAATGGGACAGTGACACTTGTGTTTGTCTTTAGTTACTTGTAGTGCGCTCGTAGTTGGGGGTACGGACACCAGTAGTCGACACTGGTCCCCAGCTAGTCCTTCTCCAGTGCCTCACTCTAGAGGGCCCAGGCCAGGGTCTCCAGAGGTGTCAGGCATGGGCCTGCGACCGTGTGGTCCGCAGGTGGTGGTGTTTAGTTGGTCTCCATAGTTGCTTGACCTTTTCACGTGGAGCGGTAGCTGGACCTTTCGTTCTTGGCTGCGAGACTGAGAGGTGTTGAACCACTCTCTATTTGTTCTTGTATTTTGGTGATAATAAAATTTATGATGTAACTTAATTGAATATTTTGTTTCATCTGTGTCGCATCAATCCATAGCAAAATGCTAAGTCTTTCATTGATGCAATATATGGCGCACTAAAATGATAAAACGATGTTTAATCAATATACATCGATTTCTGTTTAAAGTGCCAAAGTATTAAGCGCAACGATTTGTTAAGAAGTCGATGCCATAACGATTGATAAGTGACCATAACGATTTTTGTTTGACGCATTTGATTTGATAGAAATCGTCCCATAACGATTTCATAAGCATTCGCAACGATTTCTTCTGTAAGCGCATTTCATAGTGTTCGCAACGATTTGTTAAGAAGTCGATGCCATAACGATTTCCTCTTTAAGCGCATTGATTTAGTAAGAATCGATCTCAAACGATTCTATAAGTGGCGCAACGACTTGCTCTCACAACGATTTTGTTCACATCGATTTGTTTATAAATGAGCAACGACTCTTCACATAACAATTTATAAGTCATGCTCATAACGATTTCTTCATGGATTCTGTTCAAACACAGATTGCCTTTATATTTCAAATATGCCTGGCGCTTAAATGAAAAGTCAAATATCTTCTGACAAAAAGCTGCATGCATATTTCAGAATCTTGTCAAAAAGATATGACCTACTATTTTCAGTATGTCAGCAGAAGCACAGTACCATGCATCGTTTATCATAAACACTCGTTTATGCTAACACTCTCTTCTATGCTGACAGATCTCGAAGAAGACACCAGAGTCTGATTAAGACAAATGAAGAGAAAGATCAGCAACGACTAGAAGACTCCAACGGATCTCTTCAACGGATCTATTCTAAGCTGCTCAATATAAAAGATGGAGCATTGCTGAAGAACATAAGAGCCTTTTCTTGAATATCTTTGAAGGAGTGTACATCTGTGAGAAGCACCTTCACGCCACATACACTCAAGGAAAGAGAGAAAGAGCCGAGCCAAGAAGAAGCAATCAAGCGTCTCAAGCATCAAGCTTCGAGCTTTCTGTCTTCTTTTCTCTCTTCTGTTTCTCTCCGAGCTCATTGTATATCTGGGGAGAGTTTGGGACTGTGAGTTTACATGAGTGTTCATCTTGTAAGGTCTCTCAGTCTGATCTTTCTAAGAAAGATCTGTGTCCAGCTGTAGGACTGTATACAGTTGTTAACCCAGCTAGGGGTTGGTGTCTAGCAGAACCTAACTGGGGTTGACCAGTTTGATAACCCAGCTAGGGGTTTGTGTCTAGCAGGAACCGCACTGGGGTTTGTTCCGGAGGTTGGCTTCTTTACCTGTAGAGAAGTGGGCTGCCTTCTGCGAGGGGAAGAAAGAGAAAGACCTGGTGGGGGATCAGGGGGTGGTAAGGTCCATAAGGGGGACTGTACCCTTGGTTAGTGAAATCCCAAGAGTTTGCTTGGGGACTGGACGTAGGACTTCATGTGGGAAGGGCCGAACCAGGATAAATCTCCTGTGCCTTGTGTGATTGTTTATTTGCTTCCCAGCACTCTCTATCACACTGAACTAACCAAGCTTTCAAGTGTTATTTTCTGTGTTAAGATTCTATTTCAGATTTCAGAAAAACCTATTCACCCCCCCTCTAGGTGGTTGCTGCCGTACCAAAAGGGCCAACAAGAGGTAGACCTGTGTTAGCTTGTCCGAGTCAGTTTCTGGTGTCGCGAACCAGTTCACGTGACTTGTTGTTTGGCTGTCTCTACTTTAGCTTGTACACCTGTACTGGTTTGCCATTTAGTTATTACAATTGTTTTCGTAATCGGCAAACGGTGAGTACTTTTACAGCTTTCATATCCTACTTAACTGTTCTATAAATTGTTGGTACTGTTTACTACTTTTGTACCTGTGGTTTTGGTTTGCTCGGTTTTGGGGGAGTTCCCTACTGAGCCAGTGACTAGCGAGGCTCACCCCTACCCCCACAGGTGAGAGCGAGGAGGACATTTCTCGACCGTCGTCCAGTTCAGAGCCGCGTCGTAGCGGTGCAGGGTCAGTACCTCCAGCTGTATAGTAGCAGCTCCAGCAGTGTAGTCTCAGTAGCAGTAGTGTAGTTAGTTGTTTACTTTTTTCAGTTGTACCTCGGGGTATGCCCCAGGCTCTTATACTTTCTTTCAGTTTTGTGGAAATATGGCTATGTAAACTTGTGAAATATATATATAAAATGGTGTGTTCCTTTGTGTTTACACGGACTGTGGTTTGGTATCCCTTGCGAGGCTTCGGCCCGTTCACGGGAGGCGGACTCGGATCAAGTACGTTATCGGTTTAACGGGCTTGGCCGAGGCATTCCGCCACAATTTTGGTGGGGGGCAGGGGAGCCACGGCAACCTCCTTCGGCGGAGCCGACGTCTCCCCGGTAGGAGTGGCCCCCGTGGCTGAAACAGTCGTCTCCTTAGGGACATCCCTCTCCGGCACCTGGAGGCGTGGAGAGGCCCCCTCCCCCACGGCAGGGGTCTCTTCATTACCCTCGCTCCTTTGAGCAAAGGTCTCTACAGCATCGCCAGCAGTATCCTGCTCGGCGCCTCCGGTGCTCGACGCCGCGGTACGAGCAACTCCCTCTTCGCAGCCCTCGTTTGGGCCTGACAGTGCGGGCACTTCCTCCTGCTCCTCAACGGAGCTCTCTGACCCATCGCTTAGCACGACGAGCCCGAGCTCGGTCGCCATTCTCTGGGCAACCTCGGGCCGGGCCGCGGAGGGCATCCGCGGTGCTTTCTGTTCGGCCGTCCCAGCGGCCTTGCGCTTCCTACGTAATAGCAACTGCGCCCTGTCGACCTCTTCTTCGGTCTCCTCCTCGCTCTGTTGAGGGGCAGCACGAACCAGCTTCTTCTTCTTCTGAGCTCGGAGCTGGTCTTCGGCCTCCATGTCCTCGTCAAGCAGCATCGACCTCTTCTTCATGACGGCGGAAGGCCGACTCGCTCCTTCGCCCTCCTCGAACGAAGGCCGCAGCACGTCTGCTAAAACCACCTTGACGGTGGCCTTCTTCTTCAAACGAATTTTTTTGCGCCCCTTCTCAGGGACCCATGTGCTTTCCGGGTGCCCTTTGGCAGGTGAAGGCGCCGCCAGTGCGGTCGTTACCGCAATACCAACTCTCACAACAGAGGGGACTCGGACAATAGCAGCAACGTCGTCACCCTCATATATCATGTGATCCGTGACAGGGATCTGTTCGGCGAAATTCTCGTTCGCCTCCTGGTCTCTCCCAACCTCTAACTCCGCAGCGGCTGCAAAAAGAGGAAAGTCGTTAGAGCACAATCACCGAACTGGCGCGCAACGAGACTAGTTTGAACACTTACTCCATGGTTTGCTCAGACCATGCTGAACAAGTGAAAACTCTGTCACGTAGCCCTATCCATTCCTCACACCAGCTTAGAGTAGGCTATACGAGGCCCTCGCCTCATCTTGGATCAGCTTGGGAAAGCTGTCCTTCTGCGCCGATCGGATGACGGTGGGGAACCCCCACTCTGCACCGTCCCAGTGTCATACAAAGAACAGCCTGTCCATCCAACCTTTGTTGTTGGAATATTTTCCGGACAGCTGTATATGCATCCTGTCAGTTCGGTGCTTTGCATAGTAGATGTCCATCCCCGACGACCGCGACGCAAAAAGTTTAAAATGAGCTCGGAACACATCTGCCGAGCCTCGGATCTGCTTGATTCTACAAATAATGCCAAAAATGTAGATATACCTCCATGTATTCGGCGTCAGTTGAATCAGTGAAACTCCCCACCGGTTTAGCAACGCCTTCGCCACCTCCGGCAACGGCAGCCGGAGTCCTGCTTCCATATGATCCACAGAGAGGGGAAGATAACCTGGTTTGTTCACCAAGTACGACTCTCCTTCCTTTGCGTCGATGATCTCATATTCATCGCCGATGCGGAAGCACTCCCGAAGCCCGCTGTAGTGGCAGCATCGCGGCCCTCGAGCCGCGGCCATGGTGACTCCACTCGCCCCGGCGACCGTAACTGCTTTCCCCTTGTCTGCCATCGTCGGAAGTCACAAAAGGGAGCAAGGAACAGGAGGAAAACGCGAGGAAGAAGGCGACTAAGAGCTTGGGGGGCACGAAAGTCCTGAAAGATTTCAAAGGCGTGGCTCCCACCTTCGCCCCCATCTTCTCCCTTATAAGGAAAGAGGGGCGCGAAATTCGAAGCAGACCAGAAGCGGCAGTTTGCCCCCTGCTCCAAGTCGCTACTCGAGTACATCGTTGATGACTGTTCGAACGGAGCGTGCAGCGTCCATGGCTCGACACGACCCCCGCGCTCATTATGAAAGCTCCGTGTTCGAGGAGAATCCGCAAACGGCGTCGTCATGTATCCGTTCGGATCTCTAAGGATGATACAGCATTTAATGCGGATATGACGTCCGGGCAAGTCGCCGCTCTCAATGGCTCTCGTCCCCAAACTGCTGAGAGCGTGGGGGGCAAGTGTGGTGGCCATTTCTAGCCACCGAGGCCCATCACGGCCCATCAGGGCCCCGTCGAGGCTCCCCAAGCAAACATGGCCCCCTCCACAGGGCGCCACATCTCCTCAAAAACTGTGCCAAGGACTCCAGGAGGCGACCTTAAGGTCCGAGCACCACCGAGCTCCCTGGGGCGCGTCTCTGGACGCCTCTCGTTCTGTTCGGCTCCGTCATGACCTACTGAACAGACCCCGAAGCACGATGTGGCACTGTATGCACAAGCCGTGCCTCTGAGCACCAGGCACCGAACAGCGGGCTCGACTACCGGACAGCAGGCCTGGCTCACCAAGCAAGCTACCTGCTCGGCACCTTCCGCCATAGAATCCGAGCAGCCCTTCATCTCCTCGTGGCGGTTATAACGGCTACGCCGCACGTGCCCCACATTCAAGTGGTGCATTAACTGCAACTTCTCAATGGACGCCTCAAGCGTGTAACCCCCCGCTAAGGAAACTAACAGGCGTGCCCTTTGCGGCATTGATCAGGGACGTTCCGTCCCTCTCCTTCAACACTTCTGCCTATAAAAGGCTCCGGTAAGCCTCCATGCAGAGGTACGTAATCTAAGACACATCACCCCTTCGCAACACTGAACCCTTCTTCTCTAAAGCCTCAATTGCAGTTTACTGACTTAGGCATCGGAGGGTTCTCCCCGGTTCTTCAACCGGGCCCCCCCCCCCCTGATTCTGTTCTGGTTTTGCAGGCATCCGTCCGTTACCGACGGTCTTATTCCCTTCCTCCAAGTGTAGGCCCGCTTGGCTCTGGCCCAAGCAGGAAATCACCTCCACACTGAGTTTTAATAAAACTTTAACTAGAATACAACATGCTTTTCATTGTTTATTAGAGTATAATCAATATAACATTATATGAGCTGATTGTTGATACAAATCTTAACTTAAAATCAACTCAACATACATAAAATTGTCTATTTGACCATAATCTAACCAGCAGGATTTTAAAAGCTTAACCAAAAGCCAGCGCATAAGAAAAACACAGTTATTTCAATGCTTAACTTAACCAACATGTATATAAATGATTAATAAACCACATCCAACGTGCTCTATCTACGTCACTATTACAAAATCGAGTTATACCTACAGTTCTTACTTACAGTTATAATTTTCGTAAGGAAAAATCGTAAGCATAGACATATTTATTTACGAAATTTGAGAACATAAGGGCTTTCGTTCTATAGGGACTGTTTTTAAATTGTAAGTGTAAGTACGAAAAACCTTCGTAAAATTAATATACTTACAGTGTAAATCTTAACTATATTTAATCAAAATTTAACTTCCTTTAAAACCCCAAAAGGCCAAAACTAGTAATCCCTCGTGCGAGGGCCTCATTAACCCTCCCTCCTCCGATAGGGTTTAGAATTTGGAAGGAAAGATAGTAGAGAAAGGGGGCTGTGGCGGCGCGCGGTTCCAAGAGGAGATTGGAGATGCACCACGATCTCCAAGAGGCGGAGCCGGCTGGTCAACATTCTTCCTTGTTTGCTGCGCTTGGGTTTGCTTGGTGAATTTTCACGGCATGCTTGGGTTTGCTGTGTGAGACTTCTTCCTTATTGTTGCGTGAGACTTCCACGGCATGTTTGGGGATAATCGTCCAAGACTTCTTCTTCTTGTTCCTTTCTCTTAAACCTAAGGTGGGTAATATCTAATTCAGACTTAACTAAATTAATTGCTCTATAGATATTTTTTTAAGACTTAATTAAATTAAACATCCCATGTACACTGCAACAAAATTGAACTATACTTATGGTAAAAAATCGTAAGTATTATGTGAAAAATCATAAATGAAGACTTGTGCTTACGGAACTACTTACGAACACCAACTGATGGCGTAAACATTGATGCTATAGGTCTAACTATGATTGTCAACCGTAAGTGTTACCATCGATTGTGAACCGTAAGTGTAAAAATCTTTATACTGCAAAATAATTGTAAGTAGATGTAACATACACTGTAAGTGCAAACACAACATCACTTACAAATAAAACTGTAAGAATTTAATTGTTGTCATACTATACTTGAAACGAATCGTAATTACTTGTTCTTTTTTCTATTTACAATTGTTATAAACAATAAAAAATTTACCATAGTAAATTTTTCCAACAATAAAAATACATATAAATATTTTATAGCTATAATAGTAAACATATTACCTATTTTGCTATCAATTTCCATCCCTGGATCACAATAAATTCCATGGAAATCCTGATTCCATCCATTGCATGCATAAAGAAAATTAACATCATGTCACAATACGAATACATTTTTTTCATATATACAAAAAGTTTTGTTGTACAATTTCTGTCATATATACAAAAAGTATTGTCCAACAACACCTCCTATAATCTATTGCAACAAAATGAGTTGATATACTACGGATGTAGCACCCTTGATTTTTAAAACCCAAATAAAAATAAAATTTCTATTTTTATAAATGAGGAAAATAGAAATAATTGAATAAAAAGGGGAATAAATATAATTAGAATGATTTAAATCAAAGTCCATTAAGCTAAATTAGTAATGGGATGTACTAATGGTTCTAACATGGTTTATTGGGCCCAAAAGAGGAGAGCCCATCATGGGATGAGATGTAATTAGGTTAAATTTGTACCTAATTAATTAAATAAATGAAAAGGGGTTAATATAAATACTAAATAACCCATATATATCCTAAAAAGGAGTCATATACTTACCCTAACCCTCTACCCACGAAATTAGATCTGTTCTCATCCTTATTAGGTGGATAAATGAGGGAAAGTGGGAAGATAAATAAGGAAATTCGGAGTTTGAAGGAAATGATGAGTCTTGGAAGGTTTAGGACTCTATTACCCAACATAGCACCCTAATCTCGTCCCTACCCAACCCAAACCGTGGCTGGAGCTCTGAGGGACGAAATGGAGGAGTTCTGGACGTGAGGAGCTTGGAGAAGAAGGATTGAAGCAAGGGTTTTCATCTCGTTTTCGTCTCCAATCTAGGGTTCTTCTTGGTTTCGACAAAAGGTAGGCAATCTCTCAAGCCAAATTCGTGTAAAAATTACCCTAGGAAGAGTTCATGATCCCGACTAAAAGCCCTTTGGTTTCGCTCTATTTTGATCTCCCATGAGGGAGAATTAATTCTTTGAATCCCTGTCACATTCATGCACCTGACCCTTCATGTTTGCTTGCAAATCTCATGTATACTTGACTTCATACCATGATAAAATTCTCATAAATACTACTTCATGTTATCTTTCAAACGCTCTTGGTTTGCCTATCATCATGTATCCATCTCCAATTAATTCATTGAACCTTGACTACACATGTTTAGGTCACCGAAATGTAACTTGATCACAGCATGTCTAAACCTTGTCTATTTTCAAATTAATCGTGCATGTTGATAGATCTATATGTCTACTTTCGTCTAAAAATAGTTTCATACTTTTTGGATCATCGTGCGATTTTAAATTGATTTTTCAAGAGTACTATATCACACTTTAGAGGGAAGGACCAAATTCAGAAAAGGGCTAAACCCCTTTTCTGGTCGGGCTGCCTCTCTGAAGTCGCGACGGTGCGATACGTCACGACCTCAGAACGGTCACGACAGGCCAGACCATCACGATCTGAACGCGACGGCCTTCACCGTCGCGTTCCCAACCCCCAAACCGGGCCAGGCCAGGCCGGTTCGCCCGTCGCGCCAGGCCGCCCCGTCGCGACCTGGACCGCGACGGGAACTCCCGTCGCGTTACCCATTGATGCGCCCATGCGCTCCGTCGCGACGTGATCGCAACGGGCACCCCCGTCGCCTTCTTGAAATTTCGGCTAGAACAAATAATTGTGCTCATATCCCTGTTGATTAGTCTATATACTCCTTAATTAGCCATGATTAAACCATGTTATAGTTAATTCGACTGGTAAGTTAATAAATGGCATTAATGATATAAATTTAATATTTTAAATGACATTTGCACGACTTGTCATATCCTCAAGATTTCTTTACACTTACACACACATAACATTGTTAAATGCTATTTGACCCTGATAAATTATGCAATAATGTATTCGGTAAATTAGCGAAATAAATGACTAAATTACCCTATTTTATTAAATACAATTGTCTTCATTTTATACGTGCATTTTAAAAACCGTTATCATTTTCCCTCGGCCTTCGAGCACTCGAGGCACGACGGACTCGTTTTCTATACACTTTCTCTTGACTTGGACCACCTCTACATCGAGAATACTCTCGACTGGGCCAGGGACTCCTTGTCAAGACCTCCGTAAGTCTTCTTGGCCTTGGCGTATGTCCATTGCCGACGAGCTGGTTGTACCCTAAAACCTGTTACACTCTTAGGGATCAGTACGATCCATGGCCTTAGCGTATTTTTTCCTTATCTTTTGATCACGCCGGACCATCTAGCCTGTGTACACAGCACGGCTAGTGGGTGGTGGTGACTTCTACCAGATTGCCGGCCCGCAATGTTGTGACCATGCAACCGTACTATCGATGTTTAACGCGGTTTTACGATAAGTACCCCTATCTCATCTGCTCTCTATATCCTCTCATCTGTTCACGTTCTCTCTACACTCTCATCTATCTCATCTAGTACTCTCTTATCTCTTCTTGGTACTCTTGGCCATTCGTGTGATTGTCTAAGATAAAAGAAATGACTAATGCCAGTGCAATAGGGCCCGATCAGGTCCTGGGAGGAGCGCCCGAAAAGTGCCAGTACCCATGGAGTAAAATGATCAAGATGTGTTACGGCATGCATCCAGCGCCAGTTTACTATCTAGATTAATCTATGACAATCAAAGTACTATCTCTACAAGTGCAAGCATGTTCGTTACTAGTGCACCGTTGTGCAATTGACATGTTATAACGTTACATGGCCATTCTATTGTCGTTCTCGTTGTACTATTTTCCCGGTACCAGTTGCTATTGTTCTCTTGTTATCATGACATGCTCTACATAACTTTACTCTCTAGTTAGCCCGCCTTTAAAACATTAACTATTTAAAGCATGCTTGTGTTCATGAGATATTAAGTCCTACTGGGTGTTATTCGCTCATCCTGTGTACATATTTAATGTGTTTCAGGTGAGTCAGATCATGACCACACTCACGAGGATGGGACCGATGAGGAGACTCAGGGGTGACCTTTCTGTAACCAGTGCTATCTAGTAGCAGTCTGTTAGTATAGTTATGAGTTAGTGAGTTAGTTAGTCATTATGTAATAGTTTGATTTGAATAAAATACTCTGGGCCCTAGTTTTGGCTCTGATACGTTGATGTAATAGTTAGTTGATGGATTATCAATGAAATTGGAGTTTATTTGGTATTATTCCATTGTGCAATGGTTTGCATTTATTTCTCGCTCTGTACTATTTAATAACTGTAAATCCCGCTCCGATATTCCGCGTCGGGGCATTACAGTTTTGTGGTATCAGAGCCTAGGTTATCTTAAGTATAGGATGATCTAGGTTGACCTGCCTTGACTTAGAGTCTAAATCCATACCTAGAGAGATGGGTAGAACCCTGGGTAAAAAAAAAAATAAATAAACTCACACACGCACAACTTAGTGCAAACTCAATAACTTACATTGAATATTTTCTTGTGAAGGAATTTAAACATCGACAATGGTAGCGGAGCGTGCTCAACTCCGTGACAGCAACAGACTATCCAGCAGCTTACCCAAGCTTTACTTCAGGCTACTGGAGCCAACAACAATAATAATAACAACCGAGGAGCTGGTGATTTACATAGAAATTTTCGCAACCTGAATCCGCCTCGATTCAGTGGTACCACAGACCCTAATGAGGTCGAGAACTGGCTCAAGGAGATTGAGTGTATCTTCCACGTCATGCAATGCGCGTATGGGGACAAGATACTACTAGCTACGTTGCAGTTAGAACGGAACGCCCGTGCGTGGTGGGAGTCCGTTGAGGCAACCAGAGAGGACACACAATTTACCTGGGAGGAGTTCAAGGAGCGTTTCAACTCCAAGTACTTTTCCGAACGAGTCCAAGAGAGAAAGGCGTCGGAATTTGCTGCGTTAAAATAAAGGAACCTGACAGTTGCTGAGTATGAAGCTCAGTTCTCACGATTGGCTCGTTATGCCAATCATCTGGTGAGCACGGAGAAGATGAAGGCGAAAAGGTTTCTTAATGGGCTCAGGCCCGCATACATCACCCAATTGGAACCTATGGACATTCAGACCTATCCAGAGATGGTCAGAAGAGCACAGTTACTGGAAGATGCGACTGAGTTCACTGATCGCATCAAGGGAAGAATGGTAAAGAAAGAACAGACTTCAGGAGCACAAAACAAGCCTACTAACGGCAAGAAAAGAAAACGGCGTTAAGTATTACTGATGGGTCAAGCCAGGAGAGAAAGCCCAAAGTCCCCACTACTACTGCCCCAACCAACAAGCCAAGATGCAAGCATTGTGACAAACTAGGTCACACTACAGAAGAGTGCTGGAGGAAGGCAGGTGCATGCCTTCATTGCGGGAGCCGAGATCATCGGATTTCCGAGTGCTCATTACTAAAAGAAAATGAAAAACGTCCTATGGGACAGAAGAAGCCAGGCCGACTGCAGGCTCTGCAAGAAGTGGACACCACCGAGGAAGGTGGAGTGGTGGAAGGTACACTACCAGTCTTTTCTCAATCAGCATTGGTTTTGTTTGATACTGGCGCAACACATTCATCATATCACAAGCATTTGCTTATACATTAAAAGAAAAACCTGCATCTATGCAATTTGAATTGCCTTACTACACCTTGGGAGAAAAAGGCTCAACTCAACAATACTTCCTTTAGCTGATGTTAAGGTTGGTGAACTTAACCTTAGAGCTGATTTGATATGTATGCCCATGGAGGGCTACGATGTATTCTGGGAGCCGATTGGCTATCCAAGTATGGGGCTATCGTGGATTGTAGAAGAGGGAAAATTTCCTTTAATGAATTCCCTAAGTTAATCTTTACGGGACGTAGACACAAGAGGCACTTGTCTCTCGTCTCTGCCATAAAGGCACAAAACATGGTAAGAAAGGGCTGTGTGGCATTTCTTGCCGCAATTGTAGTTGAAAAGAAAGCAATTAAGATATCAGACATCCACATAGTGCAAGAATACCCTGATGTGTTTCCCGATGAGCTACCAGGCATTCCACCTGAGAGGGATGTAAATTTCTCAATTGATCTCGTACCTGGAGCTACACCGATTTCACGACAACCCTACAGGATGTCCCCCGCTGAATTGAAAGAGTTGAAAGAGCAACTGATGAAACTTTTAGAAAAGGGATTTATCAGACCGAGTACTTCTCCTTGGGGAGCACCAGTGTTGTTCGTCAAGAAGAAGGATGGATCTATGAGGTTATGCATCGATTACAAGCAGTTGAACAGTCTCACTATCAAGAACAAGTACCCTCTGCCGCGCGTCGATAAATTATTTGATCAGATATCAGGAGCAAAGTATTTTTCTAAGATTGACCTTAGATCGAGATATCATCAGATGAGGATTAAAGATGCAGAAATTTACAAGACGACTTCAGGAGCAGATACGGTCATTATGAATTTGTAGTCATGCCTTTGGACTAACCAATGCTCTGCAGCTTTCATGCAACTAATGAACATCATTTATCGGCCCTACCTCGACAAGTTCATCGTGGTCTTTATTGATGATATTCTCATATACTCCAAGACCAGGAAGAGCATGAGGAGCATCTGAGGATCGCTCTGCAGATCTTACGAGACAACAAGCTCTACGCCAAATTGAGCAAGAGTGAATTCTGGCTCGAGGAGGTGTCATTCCTAGGCCATGTTATTTCCAAAGATGGTATCGTTGTCGATCCTTCTAAGGTAGAGGCTGTACTGAACTGGGAAAGGCCGACCAATGTCACTGAAATAAGAAGCTTTCTTGGACTGGCTGGATATTACTGACGGTTCATAAAAGACTTCTCCAAGCTAGCCGTTCCTCTTACGCATCTTACGCGGAAAGAGAACCCATATGTCTGGAGCAAGGAATGTGAGAAGAGCTTTCAGACACTTAAGCAATTGCTGGCATCTACACCTGTCCTTGCATTACCAGTCGAAGGCGTAGGATTCTCAGTCTACACTGATGCATCTGGAATTGGTCTAGGCTGTGTATTAATGCAGAATGAGAAGGTAATAGCATATTCCTCAAGGCAGTTAAAGCTACATGAAGTCAATTATTCTGTCCATGACTTAGAGCTAGCTGTTGTGGTATTTGCACTCAAAATCTAGAGGCATTACCTGTACGGGGAGCAATTCATTGTCTACTCCGACCACAAGAGTTTGAAGTACTTATTTTCTCAGAAGGAGCTCAATATGCGACAAACAGAGATGGCTGGAGTACCTAAAGGATTTTGATTTCAACATCCAATATCACCAGGCAAAGGTAATGCAGTAGCCGATGCACTTAGCAGAGAAGCCAGTAGCTTCACTATCCTGCTTAGTATGGGCGAGATGCAATACTTGAACAGTTCGCCAGTCTAGATCTGAATATTGAGAAGAGAAGTGATAAGATGTTAGTGGCTAATCTTAAAGCTCAACCCGACATCTTTGTCGAGATCAGAGAGCAACAGGCTAATGATCTATTTCTAGTCCGAGTCAGGGAGATCATAGCTGACAAGCCAGATTTCTCCATCGCTGAGGATGGGAGAATATTATTCCAAGCCAGGACATGTGTGCCTGACAATGAAGAGCTGAAAAGAAAACTGATGGATGAAGCCCACAAGACGTACACAATACTCCAGGCGCAACCAAGATGTACCAAGACATGAAAAGGTCATTGTGGTGGCCAAACATGAAGCATGAGGTGCTGAGCATGCCGCGCTTGCCTCACTTGTCAACAGGTGAAAGCTGAGCACCGTCAGATCGGGTGTACTTAGACACCTGGACATACCTGAATGGAAGTGGGAAAGCATCGGCATGGATTTCATCATGGGTTTACCCCGAACTCATGGTGGACTTGATGCTATCTGGGTATTATGGACCGTTTAACCAAGTCCGCACACTTCCTTGCCATTAAGAGCACTTGGAGTGTGGATGTGTTAGTAGCTTGTCTGTAAAGGAAATGTGAGATTACATGGAGTCCCCGTGTCCATGTTCTCAGATCGTGACCCCAGATTCACATCTAGATTCTGGAAGGGACTTTAGACAGCATTGGGTACAAAAACTCAACTTCAGCATACTTCCACCTCAGACGGATGGAAGACAGAAAGGACAAATCAAATAGTGGAAGACATGCTTCGTGCCTGCACTATAGATTTTGAAGGTTATTGGAATGAGCAGCTGTCCCTAATTGAATTCGCCTACAACAAACAGCTATCAGGCGAGCATTAAAAATGGCACCGTTGGAGCACTGTACGAAAGAAGCTGCAGATGAACCTGTGTGCTGGAACGAGGTAGGAGAACAGCAATGGCTGGGACAGACTGGTGCAGAGCACTAGCAAGGATATACAGATTTCAGAGACAGAATAAAAGTAGCTCAGTCCAGGCAGAAGAGCTATGCTGATAAGAGAAGGAGAAAACCTAGAATTTCAAGCCGGAGATCATGTGATGCTGAAAGTATCCCCGACCAGAGGATTTCAAAGATTCGGAATGAAAGGTAAATTGAGACCAAGAATAAATATATTAGAATGATTTAAATCAAAGCCCATTAAGCTAAATTAGCAATGGGGATGTACTAATGGTCCTAACATGGTTATTGGGCTCAAAGAGGAGAGCCCATCATGGGATGAGAGGTAATTAGGTTAAATTCGTACCTAATTAATTAATACATGAAAAGGGTTAATATAAATACTAAATACCCATATATATATCCTAAAAAGGAGTCCATCACTTACCCTAACCCTCTACCCACGAAATTAGATCTGTTCCCGACTTATTAGGGGATAAATGAGGGAAAGTTGAAAGATAAATAAGGAAATTCGGAGTTTGAAGGAAAGGAGGAGTCTTGGAAGGTTAGGACTCTATTAGCCAACATAGCACCCTAATCTCGTCCCTACCCAAACCCAAACCGTGGCTGGAGCTCTGAGGACGAAGGGGAGGAGTTCTGGACGTGAGGAGCTTGGAGAAGAAGGATTGAAGCAAGGGTTTTTCATCTCGTTTTCATCTCCAATCTAGGGTTCTTCTTGGTTTTCGACAAAAGGTAGGCAATCTCTCAAGCCAAATTCGTGTAAAAATTACCTAGGAAGAGTTCATGATCCGAGCAAAAGGTTTCGCTCTATTTCGATCTCCCATGAGGGAGAATTAATTCTTTGAATCCCTATCAGATCCATACACCTGACCCTTCATGTTTGCTTGTGAACCTCGTGTATACTTGACTTCATACCATAAGAAAATTCTCATAAATACTACTTCATGTTAGCTTTCAAACGCCCCTAGTTTGCCTAAATTTCATTATGTATCCATCTCCAATTAGTTCGTTGAACCTTGACTGCACATGTTTAGGTCACTAAAATGTAACTTGATCACAGCATCGTCTAAACCTTGTCTATTTTTAATTAATTGTGCATGTTGATAGATCTATATGTCTACTTGGTTTAAA
Organism: Colocasia esculenta; assembly: GCA_014218235.1. Lineage (NCBI taxonomy): Eukaryota > Viridiplantae > Streptophyta > Magnoliopsida > Alismatales > Araceae > Colocasia > Colocasia esculenta. Next base: position 35,281,312 of record CM024753.1, read on the forward strand.
ACTAGTTTCATGCTTTTTAGATGATCGTGTGATTTACATTGATTTTTCAAGAGTACTATATCACACTTTGGAGGGAAGGACCAAATTCAGAAAAGGGCTAAACCCCTTTTCTGGGTCGGGCTGCCTCTCTGAAGTCGCGACCTCAGAATGGTCGCGACCAGCCAGACCGTCGCGATCTGAACGTGACGGCCTGCACCGTCGCGTTCCCAACCCCCGAACCGGGCCAGGCCAGGCCGGTTCGCCCGTCGCGCCAGGCCGCCGCGTCGCAATCTGGACCGTGACGAGAACTCTCGTCGCGTTACCCATTGACGCGCCCATGCGCCCCGTCGCGACGTGATCGCGACGGGCACCCCGTCGCCTTCTTGAAATTCCGGCCAGAACAAATAATTGTGCTCATATCCCTGTTGATTAGCTATATACTAATAATTAGCCATGATTAAAACCATGTTATAGTTAATTCGACTTGGTAAGTTAATAAATGGCATTAATGATATAATTTAATTATTTTAAATGACAATTGCAAGACTTGTCATATCCTCATGATTTCTTTACACTTACACACACATACATTGTTTAAATGCCATTGACCTGATAAATTATGCAATAATGTATTCGGTAAATTAGCAAAATAAATGACTAAATTACCCTATTTTATTAAATACAATGGTCTTCATTTTATACGCGCATTTTAAATACCGTTATCGTTTTCCCTCGGCCTTCGAGCACTCGAGGCATGATGGACCCGTTTTCTATACACTTTCTCTTGACTTGGACCACCTCTCCATCGGGAATACTCTCGACTGGGCCAGGGACTCCTTGTCAAGACCTCCGTAAGTCTTCTTGACCTTGGCGTACGTCCATTGCCGACGAGCTGGTTGTACCCTAAAACCCGTTACACTCTTAGGGATCAGTACGATCCATGGCCTTAGCATGTTTTTTCCTTACCTTTTGATCACGCCGGACCATCTAGTCTGTGTACACAGCACGGTAGTGGGTGGTGGTGACTTGACCAGATTGCCGGCCCGCAATGTTGTGACCGTGCAACCGTACTATCGATGTTTAACGCGATTTTACGATAAGTACCCCTATCTCATCTGCTCTCTATATCCTCTCCTGTTCACGTTCTCTCTACACTCTCATCTATCTCGTCTAGTATCTCTCTTATCTCTTCTTGGTAATCTTGGCATTCGTTGTGATTGTCTATGATAAAAGAAATGACTAATGCCATGCAATAGGGCTCGATCAGGTCCTGGGAGGAGAGTGCCCGAAAAGTGTCAGTACTCATGGGAGTTCAAATGATCAAGGATGTGTTACGGCATGCATCCAGCGCCAGTTTACTATCTAGATTAATCTATGACAATCAAAGTACTATCTCTACAAGTGCAAGTATGTTCGTTACTAGTACACCGTTGTGCAATTTACATGTTATAACGTTACATGGCCATTCTATTGTCGTTCTCGTTGTACTATTTTCCCCTTTCCCGGTACCAGTTGCTATTGTTCTCTTGTTATCATGACATGCTCTACATGACTTTACTCTCTAGTTAGCCCGCCGTTAAAACATTAACTATTAAAGCATGCTTGTGTTCATGAGATATTAAGTCCTATTGGGCGTTATTCGCTCATCCTGCGTATATATTTAATGTGTTTCAGGTGAGTGAGTCCGATCATGACCACACTCACGAGGATGGGACCGATGAGGAGACTCAGGAGTGACCTTTCTGCAACCAGTGCTATCTAGTAGCAGTCTGTTAGTATGGTTATAAGTTAGTGAGTCAGTTAGTCATTATGTAATAGTTTGATTTGAATAAAGTACTCTGGGCCCTAGTTTTGGCTCCGATACGTTGATGTAATAGTTAGTTGATGGATTATCAATGAAATTGGAGTTTATTTGGTATTATTCCATTGTGCAATGGTTTGCATTTATTTCTCGCTCTGTACTATTTAATAACTGTAAATCTCGCTCCGATATTCCGCGTCGGGGCGTTACAACGGATCTATCCCGAACTTGTAGAAGAAATGAGTTGATATATATAAGCATCATCTCAAACCTGTAGAATAAAAAATATTTGAAAATGTTAGAATATTGTTGTTGAGGTAAACTGGAGGGAAATAAATCAACCACAAACCACACTAAGGTGTAAAGTTATCACATTCTAGAATATGTTCACACTAAGGAGGTCTTTTTTATTAATAGTCCACATTTTCTCTCCTTAAGAAGCATTCCTCTTGGGAAATGCCAATTGCACGGCTAGCCGTGCAAATAATTTGCACGGCCGGCCGCGCCATCCCACGCCCGGGCGCGCCCACCCCCGCATGTGGGTGCGGCCACGTCCCATGTGGGCGCGGGATGGCGCGGCGACCGTGCAAATTATTTGCACGGCCAGCCGTGCACAAAGCAGTTCTCTTTCCTCTTAGTGTCCACATAGAACCATTATCACAAGGCAGTATCGAAAATAAAGTTTGTGTTGTGGGCTACTTGCCACCAGGCCACAGCTATGCAGGCCCTTCTATCTAACATATGCTGACACTCATGCAGGGACCTACCCTAAAACAAGCACCGTGTTTTTAAAATATCAAGACTTAGGACATTTCACATATACAATATTTTGTAGTAGGTATGTGCCAAAGCTTAATTTTTTCCCTTTTTCAACAAGAGGACCAATTATTTTAAAAGCAAAAGACAAAGGTAAACAGAAAAAAAAAAACATTGGACATACTTCAATAATTCCAAGGAAACATCATCTGTGATCTGTCCTGGAATTTAAAAGGAGATTTTAACACCAATTTCAGGTACTAAGATATACAGTCAACTCAATGATAATAAATGATCTGTCTCACATTTAGACATTATAAATAAAACAAGGAAGATATATGCTCAATTATCTACCCTTTCTGTAAAATTCAAGATCCTTTCTCCATTGCAAGAAACATGTTATGTTAGAAAGGTACAAGCAAAACCATGTGAATTACAATGACTGTAAATGCTCGAGTGACAGCATAACATCATCAAACTGAAGTAGACTATGGTGTTAGTTTGACTGATAGAACTGCTAATGATAAATGATAGATTAATTGAAGAAAAGGAATCTTGGTAATGAATTAAGAATCGTTAATCATTGAATCAAAGTGAGATTCGATTATTTAACTGTCACTATTCATATTTGCGTATGATGGTCTTACTTTTTTCTTATAATATCTTTTGACTAAACATATCTACAGTTTTTGTATCATAACATATTTATTTTGTCTTCTAGTGTACATATAATGAAGAGTAAAATACGTGAGTGACGTATGTGCGATGATCAGCTAAGAGGGGAGGGAGAATTAGTTATCACCTAAATTAAATCTTTTAACATAATAGATTAAACTCAAACAAACAAATCTATTAAGCAAGATGCACAGTGGAATATAACTAGTAATAGACGAAATCGACTATCCTAACGTTCGTAGAATGGAGGTAGAAGATATTGATCAAACCATAAAATTGCACGTAGGATTTAGAGTGGTTCGACAAACACACCCCTGTGTGCGTCTACGTCCACTACCTCACACCCCCGTGAGGATTTTCACTAACTTGTTTTGCAGGTACAATTAAGTCGATAAACCCCTCACATGGTTGTTTCCCAGGGACAACACCAACCTTTCACACGATCTTTGTTTCACGGGTACAAAGTAACTAAAAACTCAAACTTTGTGCTCACAAACCGAGCACACACACACAAATGTTGATTGTCAATACGAAATTGAAACAAACCAATAAGCACATGACGGTGGGAAAAGAGATAGAATAGAAAACACAAGAATTCCCCCTGTCTGAAATATGGAGAGCCACTGTAGAAGCGAGATCGTCGATGTAGAACTCTCCAAATGAAGAACCACGATTTGATCACCCAAGCCCACATCTTTCTAATTAAGATAAGCTCCTTAGGATGTTTGAAAGTCTTCTGGATCAATAGGAACTCATCTTCGCCAACCTTCTGGATGTTCAGGGCTTCTATAAGATCTCTTCAGGGCAAGAAACCCATGTTCTGAACTCTAGGGCACAAGATGGGCTCTTGGGTGCATGGAGAACTCTTCCAATCATGGGAATTATTATATTTATAATCCCAAAGGATCCCTCAAATTGAAAAGAGTTCAACCTTCATAGGACTCTTTTTAGGAAAGTCTGTGTTGAATCGCCGAATCGGTCGACCTAAAATCACAAATCAGTCGTCCGATTGTTCACTGTCCTAATACTAATGTTACTGGAAAAATTGGTCATCCTAAAACCCAAAAATCGGTCATCCTAAAATTCAAAATCGATCGTCCGATTTTCACTTCGACTTCAACTTCAACTCCAACTTCGACTTTAGCAACTTCGACTTCAGAAACTCGAAACTCCAACTTCAGCAACTTCGACTTCATCAACTTCGACTTCAGCTTCAGCTTCCACTTCAACTTCAGCTTATATTCATGCACACTTAACACACAAACTAGACCCTCAAATTAAATATAAATAAATCAAATACTTGAATCATTAACAAGTATATCACTATGTGGTTTTGTGATTCTCTCAACATGAGTTAAGCTTAGTGTTGTTGTGATCATCAAAATCTACAGAGTACAACATATAATACCTGCCATGTATTGATGAGCTATGATAATGTGACAGACAATGAAATAGACAACATGTCATTGATCTGGAAAAATATTTACTTTAGCAATGGTGCCCTTGTTATCCTCTTTCTCTAGTGCTTTAATTTCTAGGGAATCCAAAGTAATAAGAATTTGTTTCATTCCTTCTCTCAGTAAGCTACATGTGAATATGAAAAATTTGAGTAGCCGGATGTAAAAAAAAAAATTAGAATGAAAACAACACATTATAGCCTAGCCAATGAAAATGGTGTTCCTCCATTTTTTGCAGGTCTTCCAAATATGACATTGTTGACAGCCATGCAAAGAAAATGAGAAAAGGAATACAACTTTAACTGAATGTATTAGTAATATAGATGTCTCTATGCATGTTGACACATGAAGTGCACAATGTGTTTCATTATCAGTTTATGCAGTCACATAGTTAGGTTAGGAAATGCAACACATGAATCTGTTAGTGCCTTTGCTTAGTAGTAGGAGCTTTACCTTTTCATTTCTAACTACAACAGACATTCGCAGTGGAGAGGTCAAACATGGCCTCGGGGGCCGTTATCATGGGAGCCTCGCATTTCGCTGTAGAGACCTCACCTCGCCATAAGAAGCACAAGGGCCAGAAGGTCTTTATCTACGAGCCGACCTCACCCCCATCCAACTAGCAAAAGCAAGTTCCCTAGAGGGATAACTGGTCGTGGCCTCCATCTTGGAGGATCACGAGGAGCTTATAGTTTGGAGGATCATAGGGTGGGTGAGGCACTGGGGGACATATGCCTTCTACTGGCCACCACGATGCCATGGTGGGATCCCCAACTTCAGCCGTAGTTAGGCGACTTTGCCAAGGTTGATTGAGGTCACGGCCCTCCCTCAAGGGCATGATGCTCAAGCTTCAAGACTGGGTGAAGCTAGTTACCTTTTCATTTTCTAACTAAAACAGACATTCGCAGTGGAGAGGTCAAACATGGCCTCGGGGGCCGTTATCATGGGAGCCTCGCATTTCGCTGTAGAGACCTCACCTCGTAAGAAGCACAAGGGCCAGAAGGTCTTTATCTACGAGCCGACCTCACCCCATCCAACTAGCAAAAGCAAGTTCCCTAGAGGGATAACTGGTCGTGGCCTCCATCTGGAGGATCACGAGGAGCTTATAGTTTGGTTTGGGGGACATAGGTGGTTGGCAGGGGGCATATGCCTCTAACTGGCCACCACGATGCCATGGTGGGATCCCAACTTCAGCCGTAGTTAGGCGGACTTTGCCAAGGTTGATTGAGGTCACGGCCCTCCTCAAGGGCATGATGCTCAAGCTTCAAGACGGGTGAAGCTAGATGTCGAGTCCTAAGTGAGTGAGGAGAAGCTCATCAAAACTTTCTCCCACCTTCAGGAAGACTAGGAAGAGACTCGCTAAGAGGCTAAGGAGACTTGCTGGGACGTTGAGGAGGAGCTTGCAAAGCTAAAGGAGGAACACGCTCGACAGATTAAGTCGGCTCGAGCCATGCAGTCCTATTTCAAAAGTAAGGAGTTACGAGATCGGGTCGCCAAAGACTGCATTCCATCATACCATGTCAGGATTCTCGATAGGTACAAACAATGCTTGGTGGATATTGAGATGGTCTCCCCAATGTTGGCCTCAACTTTATCGAGCTTTACCCATTAGACTCGCTAAGAGGCTAAGGACCTCAACAGGGCTCTTCCACTCTTCTAGTGACTTGGGCGAGGCCTTTGTTAAAACTAGTGGCACCAAGGTCGAGGTGGCTATAGTGGATGAGTATGCTTAGGGCCCTCACTTTTTTCATTTTTTATACAACTTTTAACGCCAGTTGTCTCCAATCGTAAAGCGTTGTTTATCTATGTATGGACTTTCTAAGTTACGAATGCACTTTTAAGGTCAGCCGCTTCCATTTTGTAAGGCCGACCTTTGTGATGAACAGCCTATCCCATGTAATAAAAGTAATTACATCTCTATTTGGTGATTAACAAAACCATATTATTGTGATAATTATCAAACCCTTAATTAAAGGTCACTAACCCATTTTCTACAAGTCATAAGCACAGGAATTAATACCAAAGGAAAATAAGCCAAAACAGGTAAGCATCTTTACATTGTATCTACAGCATCATATTTGTCTAAGTACACATCGGTTTCTTTTATAACGATTTCTTTAGTCATCGTAACGACTTGCTTACGTAACGATTCCTTTAGTCATCGTAACGACTTGCTTTCGTAACGATTTCTTTAGTCATCGTAACGACTTGCTTTCGTAATGATTCCTTTAGTCATCATAACGACTTGCTCTCATAACGATTCCTTTAGTTATCATAACGACTTGCTTTCGTAACGATTCCTTTAGTCATCGTAATGACTTGCTTTCGTAACGATTCCTTTAGTCATCGTAACGACTTGATCTCGTAATGATTTCTTTAGTCATCGTAACGACTTGCTCTCGTAAGGATTTCTCTAGTCATCGTAACGACTTGCTTTCATAACGATTCTTTTAGTCATCGTAACGACTTGCTTTGTAACGACTCCTTTAGTCATCGTAACGACTTGCTCTCGTAACGATTCCTTTAGTCATCGTAACGACTTGCTCTCGTAATGATTTCTTTAGTCATCGTAACGACTTGCTTTCGTAACGATTCATTTAGTCATTAGAACGATTTGCTATTAACGATTTTCTTATCGCAACGATTCTTTCATATATCTCATAACGATTCTCTGTTGGGTTGCACTTGACATATGACTTATCTTTTCAACGGGTTGAATAGTCAAAGTCTTCACACATTTTTTTCTGTGTCAGCTGTGCATTAATGAAGACTAAACGTATCTCTGCATGCATGCAGTTGATATCACCCATTATCGTGTTTATCCCGGTACGCATCTTTTTGAACAGCAAAATAGCATTACCTTCTGATGAATACTCACACAACTTGACTTTGACAACAAGAGACAGTCCAGCTGTCTATCATTCTAGCTTGCTTTGTGTGCAGGTCCTGTCAGCTATTCATCATCACAACAATTGGACCATGTAGAAGCTAAAGTACACTTCAGAGATCCTCTTTCTTGCGTGCGTCACAAATGGATAAAGGACTGATGACTGGAAGCTTCCAAGTGCCACTCAGTCTAACGTCCAACAAAAGCTAGAGGCAACGGATACTTCAACGTTCAGATTTCAAAATGAAGCTATATATGGAAGAAAGGAGCTCCAGAAGAGCGACGTAGAGATAGAGAACGACAGTCACAAAAATCACTCTGATCATCAAGTTTCTGCTGCGAGTTCTCAAGAAAGAGCCAAGCCTCATTCCATTAGATTAGCTCTTTTGCTCTCTGCATTATTGTAAATTTTTGAGAGAGAGCTGTTTGGTTTGAGAGTGAGTTGTTTGTTTGTAATCTCATTGCTCTCAGTCCTTTGCTTCAGATCTTGGCTGTCAAGCTTGATCTAGGGGCTTAATCTCCTGCTTACTTGTTTCTGTGCTTGTACCCTTCGTGTGTGAAGGAAGACCTGGTGGTATCCAGGTGTGTGTATGTGCCCTTCTGGTGTGAAGGAACCTGGTGGGGTATCCAGGGTGTTTGTTCCTCTTCAGGCTGAGAAGAGAAGACCAGCTGACTGGGTGTTGTAGTTTCCATAGGGAGACTGTACCCTAGTTAGTGAAATCCTGAGTTGTTGCTCAGGGACTGAACGTAGGACTTCCTAAAGAGAGGAGATCCGAACCAAATAAACTCATGTGTTGTGTGATTGCTTCTTTGTGTGATTGTTGTTTATACTAACAATATCTAACATCCATCAAAGTGTGTCTTTGTGTGTGAACATTTTTAGTGAACAGGTATTTGTAGAAGAATTTTTAAAGACCCATTCACCCCCCCCCCTCTGGGCTACCTAGCTGGGCAACACTTTGCTCATGTATGAAATTTTCATCTAATGAAGGTGTACTTTGCTTTCTGTCCTTTGTGGTCTCTTACATGCTCTTGGTCTTTTTAGGTCTTAGGATAGTTGGTCGTGTTTCTCCTTCAAAACTTTGAGGTGGTTCTCCTTGTGTGCTTAACCTCGAAGTGTTCTGACCTCAGAACATGCAATTGCCCAATTTTTGGGGTGCAATGTCTGACTTTGGAAGGTACACATGCCCGACCCCGATACTTACCTGACCTCATAGTTTTGAGTCTCTACGTATCTGACCTCAAGGGGTAGCCTTCAGCTCACCCGACCCCAAGGTTTTGAAATTGGTGGGGCAATGCCTAGGTTGCCCTGGCCATGCCCAACCTCAAAGGTAGCATTCAACTCACCTAACCTCAAGGCTTCGAAATTCGTTGGCTAGTGATTAGCTTGACTTGGCCATGCCTGACCTCAGGGGATGGCTTTCAACTCACCTGACCTCAAGGCTTTGAAACTTGTAGGGTAGCGCTTAGCTTGCCCTAGTCATGTCTGACCTTCCGGGGTAGCTTTCAACTCACCCTACCCCAAGGTTTTGAAACTCGTGAGGCAACACTTAGCTTGTCCTAGCATTGCCTGACCTCAAAGGGTAGATTTCAGCTCACCCGACCTCAAGATTTCAAAACTCGTGGGGTAGCGCTTAGGTTATCTGGCCATGCCTAACCTCGGGGGTAGCTTTCAACTCACCCGACATCAAGGTTACCGCAAGGGTTAAACAGAGAAGTGGTTTTATTGAGAAGTGAAATATATTTACACATAGTACCTCCTCAGGTTTCTAACATTCTAAGTCCTCAGGACAACCTTTTCTAAGGTGGTCTCAAGCTTGTAGGCCCCATGCCACTTTCAACTCACCCGACATCAAGGTTACCGCAAGGGTTAAACAGACACATAGTACCTCCTCAGTTTTCTAACATTCTAAGTCCTCAGGACACCTTTTCTAAGGTGGTCTCAAGCTTGTAGGCCCCATGCCACAAGACTCATGTGACCTTGTATGGCCCTTCCTAGGTCGGGAGAGTTTGTCGATGGTGCTAGTTGGGTCCGAGGCTTCCTCCTTCCTCAGGATGAGGTCGCTAATGCAAAATGGATGTCCTTGACCTGGCAGTTGTGCACTCGAGCTGCGGCCTATTGAGAGCTTCCATTCACATCGCATCAAGGCTTTATCCTGGGCCTTGTCGATGAGATTGATGTTTCGAAGCATGTGCTCATCGTTCAAGTCGGGATCATTGGCCTCGATCAGACATGAAAGTTCCTCGATCTCCACCGATAGGACAATTTTTGTTGACTCCTTTATCTCCTTGATTATATATTTTGGTGATAACAAAACTTATCAGAATATTTATATATTTATCTAAATCACGCGTATTTACCTTAACATTATTTTGGTTAAGTTTGTCAACAAGAAACTCAAGGAAATAAAAATTTCATCAAGGATCACCATTGTAAGTATTCCAGAATTTTCTAAGTCCATTAGAGAAGTCGAAGTTATATATATATAGCTGAAGTTTTAATTTCGATTGCTTGTCTCACTCTGACTCTTCAAAAGTCAAAGTGTGATATCGATTGATGACTAAACCAGTCTCACTCTGACTCTTCAGAAGTCCAAGTATGGTATCGATTGTTGACCAAACATGTCCCACTCCGACTCTTCAAAATTCAAAGTGTGATATCGATTGCTGACTATTTCCAACATCGATTGTCATATCGTTTATCGATTGTTGTATCGATTGATTGATTTTACTCTGATTTTTCTCCAGTCGAAGTTTCACATCGATTGTCATACTGATTGACCTTATAAAATATCGACTGCCTTCACCAATCGATTGCTTTACATACCGATTACTTTAGATATTGATTGTCTTACTGTTAGACATCAATTGTCTTAGACATCGACTGTCTTAAACATCGATTGCCTTTCTCTTTAACATCGATTGCTTCACGTACTGATTACTTTAGATATCGATTGCCTTACCATTAGACATCGATTGCCTTAGACACCGACTGTCTTAAACATCAATTGGCTTTCTCTTTAACATCGATTGCCATCTCATATCGATTGTCTTCATAAACATCGATTTTCTTATCTTTGAAACATCGATTACTATTTTAATATCACATCGATTGCTTTGTACTCAAACATCGATTGTCTTCATCAATTGTCTTCAAACATCGATTGTCTTCATGGATTGTCTTTAAAACATCGATTACTTTTCTAGACATAGATTACCCTTAGACATCGATTGCCCTTAGGCATCGATTGTCTCAAACATCGACTGTCATGCTTAAACATCGATTACAGTTATACTCAAACATCGATTGTTTTCATCGATTGTTCTTGAATATCGATTGCTCTTGGACATTGATTACTCTTTGAACATCGATTATGTCTTAAGATCAATTGCCATTATATTATCCATTGCTATTTTAGATATATTATTTTCAAATACCTTGATAATTATCTGTGCAATAACTTTACTGATTGTGGTTGTAATTATAATGATTGTCCTTATGATTAATCCTTGTTATGAACATATCTTGGTGCGTAGTATTTTCAAATCATTTTTAAAGATGTGAATTTCAAATTTCTCGCTATATGTTACAAATCCTTCTTACAAAAGCTTTCAAGGATATCATCTTACGTATGGTATATCTACGGACACAATTCCCATGCACATCATCTTGTACTGTTTACCATTTTCATGACATGTTGTCTACAACTTTAAATGGTGACAGAATGGAAGTATCTATTTCTGTATAACATATTTTTATTCGTTGACTGAAGACATTTCTCGTAGCATTTAATGCCTGCAGGTTTTCGGTAGTCACATGTCTCTACAACGTAAAACTTGCTGCGACTGCATGGAAACGAGCACCAAAGAATAAGAGGCAACGGACACTTCAACAGACACATCTGAAGAAAGATGAAGTGCTTATAAAGAAGAAAACGATGGTTGTGAAGCATATAGAGATTCAAGTGAACCAAAAAAGAAAGTCTTTACAACCACTAGAAGAGTGGTGCGTCCTCACTCCAACTCCATCTGCTCAGAGCTCTCTTGAAGCCTTCACTTTTCCTTTTTCTGTTGAGAGCTTGTTGTTTCTGAGAGAGTAGCATCATAGTCTTATTCTTCTCTCTCTCAGTTTGTGCCTCAGATTAAGCACTGCATTGTTGTATAAGCTTGGTCTAGGGGACATCCCTTCAACTCTTCTTTAAGAGTGCTCCTCTTCCTGTGAGAAGAGAAGACCTGCTGTAGGCAGGTGGTTTTTTCCCCTTGTTGAAGGGAGGATATGTTGCTACAGGTGGTTGTTTTGCCTCTTCGTGGGTTGAAGAGAAGGCCAACAAGTGCTGGATATGTAAGTGTCTTTGAAGGGGACTGTACCTTTGGTTAGTAAAATTCCAAGTAGTTTCTTGGGGACTAGACATAGGACTCCTGGTGATAGGAGGTTCGAACTAGGATAAAAATCCTTGTGCATTTTGTGTGATTGCTTTTATCTTATTTTCGTTGTCCACTAACTCTAACTCTTGTGTTTAATGTTTCTGTTTGAAGTTATTTTTAACAGAAAATTTTGTAGATGTATTTTGAAGCAACCCATTCACCCCCCCCCCCCCCTTGGACTTGCAACCTGGTCAACAGCTTTGACTCCAAAGGCAAGGTTGAATGGGCTTTCTCTCGTTGCCATCCTGCGAGTTATTCTACATGACCATAGGACTGAGGGGAACTCGTTAACCCACTGACCATTGGCTTGGTTGAGGTAGGTCCTCAATCCCAATAGTATAATTCTATTGGTCACTTCGACTAGACCATTCTCTTATGGGTGTGTGACCAAGGTGAAGTGTTGCGTGATTCCATGGTCATGCATCGAGCTCTGAAGAATTTGCCAGTGAACTACCTGCCAATATATTGTCATTGATGAGGATCTAGGGAAGTTCGAATCAGGTGATGATGAACTTCCAAATGAAGTCCTAGATAGCCCCTCTGTGATGCGTGATAGAGGCCAATTTGGCCTCCACCCACTTAGTGTAGTCCACAGCCATCACCAGGAACTTCCCTTGCCCCACTACATGGGGGAACGGGCCGAGGAGGGTAATCCCTCAATGGGTGAATGGGCAAGATTCGACCATGGTGGCGAGATGGGTAGCCAGGATGTGGTAAATTTTGGAGAAGGCTTGGCATCTTTCACATTTCTTGGCCATGTTGACTACATCTTGGACCATTGTCAACCATCACCAGTATCTATGAAGGATGAGCTTCCGGGCCATGGCTCTTTTGGCAACATGTCTTCTACATATGCCTTCATGGACCTGCCTGAGGGCTAGTCGGCCTCGGTTGGTCCCAAGACATTTAAGATAAGAGAGGCCATAAGACCTCTGGTATAGCTCCTACTAGATAAGGGTGAACTTGGTTGCTCGCCTCTTAACGTCTAGGGTTGCTTCTCATCTTTAGGTAGGTTGTGGTGGGGCGAGAATTCTCCGATGAGAGTCTTCCATGTTGTTGTCGCATCACTACATCCAATAAGGACCTCTCCCCCTCAAAACTGCACCAACGAGATTTCTTCAACTAGGATAGCTCACTATTGCCCTAACTCCAAGATGACTCTAGTCGTGCGAGGACATCTAATTTGACGTTTTCTGATCTCGGCACCTTGGAAATTTCAAAATGTCGAAACCGAGATATGGATTTTCTAACAATGGAGAGATGCTTTACCATTTCATACGTGCTTCCTGTTGTTTAGACTAATTTAGGCTTTTCCACACGAATGACAAATATGAGATGGGTGGAGTAGCTAATTCAAAGATATAAAGCATGTGGGATTTGCATTATTTTAAACTTACACTCATCAGTTTAAATCTTGCTAGAATAGTTTCTAGAGAAAAGTTGTATACTTGCAACAGGATGGAGGATTATTGTCTATCCCAAATATATGTAGGTGGAGCTTGCGAGCATTACATAAATACGAGATCTATTCATATTTGTTTAGAGCGGATAATAATTATCCACTCCTATGAGAGTTGTAAATCTTTCTCATAATTTTATATTGGTCATGGAAACAAGGGGATATGCCTAAAAGATCAGAGAAGACTCCACTTTATGTTTTCAATCAGTCTAAAAGTTACAAGATTCTACGGTTGTGTTTTTATTAATCTATGTTTCATGTGATCATCATCTGGCTAACCTGTACATACAAGGTAGTCCTGTGGTTGAGCTATCCTTTTGCACACCAGGTGACCAGGGATCGATCCCTAGAGTAGGATGTGCTGCGGTGTTTTTGGAGGATTTTTTTAAAGGCTTTTCAAAGGTTTAAAGATTGGGACTATGATAGGTGGGAGGGGCCCTGGGCATTGAACTCGAGATCTCTTATCATTGTTCTATATGTGCACCCCGTGCTTAGTCACTGAACCAGCAATACAAAAAAAAAAAAAAAAAATCATCTAGCTAACCTGATAAGTTATTATGAGAGTTTTAATTTCACAAATAATTACACTTGTAAAAATGAAGTAGTCTTATTAAAACTTATTCTTCTGTAGCATTGTCTAACACAGCTCAGTATTAGTATCTTTAAGTTTCTTTCAGTTGGACAGCCTTGTTTGTTAAAATTTATCAGTCTGAAGACCATCTTCCTAGACATTCCGGTCCGACCTATAGCTAGTTGTTGTAACATGAAACAACAAAAAAAAAAGTGCTAGACATGCATGGCCCACAAGCAAAAATTGGTTCTATTTCTTAGCGTGAAGGAAGCAACTATGAGATGGTACTTGACCAGGTTACCCTTCTATTGGTTAAACTAGATTTTTTTAATGAATTAGTATAACTTCTTCAGGACTTCATTTTAAATATTATCACTTATTCTTTGATCATTTGTAATAATATCAGTACACGTCATAAAAATAATATTCATTTGTCACTATCTATCAGAACTTTTGTTAAAACATCTTATTCAACACTGGTCCCCCTTATCTCTCTTATGCTTTTCTCTCTCCTATCCCCTTCTCTCTCTTTCTTCAACTTCTTTTCACGTAGCATTTTCTTCAAGGATTCTTGTTATCAAAGAAAGCAAAACGTTGACTGTACCATCACAAGGATATGTTGGCAAATATCGCATATATGCTATTTTTACTAAGACATTGTTATACATATCATTGTTAGATCTTAAATGTTGCAAAAACACCATGGACATTACATGGTGTTATCACACATCCAGTTAACTGTAATTTAGTATGATCCATGGAAGAACATGACAAGATATTCTCATGCACAAAACCATGTGTGTTTAAGTACCCAACCCTCTAAAATAGAGAGCAGCAAAGATAGTTTTGTTAAAAATAATTCAATTAACCTGAATAATATTATTTGGGAGGAACATTCATTTTTTAATGAAAATTAACTACAGTGATATGTTTTAACATATGAGATTTCACATTGATATCTAAGGTGGGGTAAAGTTACTCTGGCCCATTAAGACCCATTCATCTCGTCCACCTAAGCAAGAGAATAGGGTTAAGCCCAGCCATCACCTTACTCTGTGGCGGTAGTCCATGTAGAAGGATGGACTTGGGCCCAACCCACCAGAGTTCTATCTCCTCAGCTTATGGGTTCATCGTCTCCAAACCATCCAATACTTGCCATGGGTGTGTCCCCAACCACCTGGGTGTCGATAAGACTCCCCTCGTTAGGACTTAAGGTGCATCGTCACCTGTTGCCACACTTGTCCCTACCTCATCAGGGTATGACCTATCAGCCACACAACACACATCTTCATTGTTTTAAAGATGACCTTACTAGCCATGACAAGATTGAGAAGGGGGGTTGAATTGATCTCACCAAACTAAAACTAAACACACACTATTTTAGGTTTTTCTTATCAAAATGGAAATTAGACTATTGCATAAATAATTAGCATAGCAAAACACCTATCATAATATCTCATAGAAGGGTGGTAGAAGATATGGAACAAACCACATAATGAGTATGAGATTTTTAAGATGGTTTGGCAACACAATGCGTGCGCCTACGTCCACCCCTCACAATCGTGAGGCCCATACACTAGAACTAATCCTACCACACACATATGATCAACAAGACCCACAGTGTGACACCAACCACATGTATGCTAGAGGCTAATACACACACACACCCCTTTAATTGTTCTTGTTCAAAAGAAAAACAAGACTCAAACAGGGAGCACAATGAGTCAAAAGTTTAAGAACAAATTCCCCTTGTTGTAGAACTCAAGAAATTTGTCATAGCACAATGATGTCTTAGTGTAATAAAGGCTGATGTAGAATAGCTCCAATCGTTGCCTACGTACTGCAACTGTAAATCGACATCCTCCTTGTGTACAACAACTCCTTAGGACATTATATCGATCTTGGCATGAGCTCCTCACTTCAGAACTTCTAGGGCTTCACATGGCATTCTCCAAGGCAAAGTAGAAATCTTAGGACTCTACAGCACAAAAAATTTGGCGTGTAACTATGGTGTTCCTCATCGTCTGAACCCACGAAGGATCCAAATTTGACTCCGTCAACCCATGAGCCACGTAATCTCAAAAGGGTAACACGCTAATATGTCGAGTAATAAATGTACAGAATAATAAAAGGTACTTGCATTGTTATAAAATATGTACAACATGTTACATTGTCCCACTACATAAGTAAAGCTCAAAAGAAAGTATGGTAACTAGTGGCGGAGCCAGAAATATTTAGAAGGGGGGACAATTAATAAAATTAATTGCTCATGAATATGCAACCCAAGAGGGGGCAATTAATAAAATTAAAAAAATCTTCACATGTTCATCGATTTAATTCATGTAAAGAATTAAGGGGGATAATTTATGTAAAAAATTAAGGGGGGGGCAATTGCCCCCCCCCCCCCCCCCTAGCTCCGCCACTGATAGTAACCAGAGGCATACCTCGTGGTATACAACTCACAACTATTGGTAGGAGGGTCTCTCGTTCATTACTGTGGAAGTGTGATCGAGGGCTAAAAACTTGCCTACCCACTCTCACCTAAAAGGGAAGTAGGGATGTAAGTCTCACAAGTCGACTTAGTAAGGAAGCTCCCCAAAAACTCACGACAAACCAAATTAACTACAATAATGGATATTCATGCTTAAATTAAATAATTACTACCACTAAGTAGGAAATAAACATACTGCAACATAATTTTGATAACCACACGCAAGAATCGTGAGTAGGCTAGAACGACGCTACACTTGGGACATGAAAAACTAGCCTGCAAAGCCAGCACCAGACCCAAACATGAGAACATAAGCAACCTCATAGTTTCGCAATCAGAAACACATTCCTACTACCATCCACGCCTGACGACCTATTGTCCAGAGGCTGTGGCGACTATATACTCACACAAGCAGGGGACTAGCTGGGGCCCAACACGTGCCAGTGCATGTTTCCCCCAGTCACGAGTGCAATCAAACCACAGATAGTAGGTTCCTAACAGTCGTCTTTCCCCTTTCCTTGGATGAGGAACTCTAAGGGGAGTCCGAGAAGATGACATAAGACCCGTCAGTACGCGTAGCATCGGGACTACACCCTTGTCTACCCATACAATGCAAGGCATACACTAGTAGTTAGGGCTCTTGACTGGTGAGGTATTGGGAAACTAACCAAGTGTCAATACTACCAGAATCGATAGAGACACGTCGGTGAACAATTTACATCACAAAATCCATTCGAACACGTAAGCCTAGGCCTCAGCCTACATTGGAGAGCAAACTCGCCACACACAATGACCGTGACCAGAACACACCTACCTTGAAGGGCACGACTCAAAACTAGAACGTGCCTACATCAGTCGGCGCATTATAAACACGTTGTCCACCCAAGGTGCGTTCACACACAGAATGCCAAAACACACAGTTTGGTCAAAAGTCTTCAATCAACCTATGATTCACACCATTTCCATCCACTGTACACATCTAGCATGACAAAACAAACCTACAGCATGAGTAAAACACCACAAAATAGATCCTACACTTGATATCTAGCAAAATCTAACCATGCACATAATTTCTATCAATTTTAAGAGAATAAGCATATTACAACAATCATGGAACGAGATAAAACAACAATGAAAATGTGTTAAATCCGATCCACCCAAGTTGAGAAATCTCTAAATCCCGTGCTATAGGAGGAAAGTCACCCTACCAAACGAAGGGAAAAACACCTGTTGGAGCCTTCTTGTGATATGGCCGCCTCTTCCTAGCATAAATCCGACTCTCAAATGCTTTAAATTGATCAAAACACACCAACCTTGCAAAAACTTGCTCCAAGGAAACATCCTGCGGAGTTGAGGGTGAGAACGCTCACTCTACATGCATAACAACTTAAAATAGTGCTAGAAAATGAAACATGCTACCCCGACTAGGCTTGTCTTAAATGTGTCATGTCAAGTTGTTGCGTCTTTGGTGATCTACCACGTGTTCCTCTGGAGACGAGTTCTGAACTTGCCTGCCTCCCTAGGTGCATCTTAATCCACATTGGGCAAGTCTTGTACGATTTAAGAGAGAAACCTATGAACCAACGATTCATCAGCCACACACACTTGTACAAGCCTCATAAGGGCCACAACAACCCACTAAAGAAGATCCAAAAAACACTGCACGCTATGGTAACCCCCTAAAGTCATCTCAAATACTTACTTTATAGTTGCACAGTGATCCATGAAGTTTAGGAAAGAATCATGCTCAAATCAGAATAAAAATAGAAAGTATGTGATTGAGCACAATAGTCATCGGTCGACCGATTAGACTAGGTCGGTCGACTAATTTGGCCTTCAACTCCAAGCTTGTTGGTTCTGTGAAATTTAGGTGATCGAAATCCTGACGTCAATCGTCTGATTTGTGACTATTTTCAAACTTGACCCTTCTCTGAAAATCGGTCAACGGGTGTTATGGGATCAGTTGACTGAAATTATGAATTTCCAGTCTTCTACTTTCTTTTCAACCAATTTTCTTTAGCCGTGTTCTCTAATTGATGTGTTATTGAGCATGCATTTATTATTGCCTTAATCACACTTAACAAACTCATTAGACCCTCAAAGTCAAACATGAAATTAATTATACATAGTCATAGACATGAAAAGCATTTCATCCAAATCAAAGCCCGAAAGACACATCAAATGCATACAATGTTTTGTGATTATCAAAATCTATAATGTACAACGATCTCTCCCTTTTTTATGATGACAAAACACTTGTATATTTTACTTAGATTCAAGGATGAGTTTTCCTTCATTTTTTTATTTTTAATATTCATCTTAATTTTATATGTTTTAACCATATTCATCTTGTTATAGTTTTTCTTGTTATTCATCTTTTTATGGTTTTTCTTGTTAAGGAACACACATTGATGCATAAAAATATATTAGATATGTTCTCCCCTTTTTTGACATCATCTAAAAAGGGCAAAGATAGGGAATTGAAAAGATGCAAGAACTCAAAACATAAGCATGCTCCAAGAAATGCTCACAATAGAGGGTGTGCATGCACTAAGAGAAATCTAAGTTGGCCCATGTATTTTGACAAATTCTCAAGATATACCCAAAATTGAACTCCCCTAAGTGTTAGTGAAGTTAATATAATTAATGAGGAGCAACTATTAGGATAAATGAACTGTCTGATTAACACTGAAAGATATCTCTCAACTCTATATATGTATGAAAGATCCTCAATTTTTGGTGGCTATCACTCTCTCTGTTCTTTTTTTTTTCAACATGTCTTTTCTTTTCTTTTCACATTTAGATAATTTTTTACTGTTTGACGTGAGGCTTCTCAGTTATTTAGCAGAGAGACCAATTACTAAGCGTATTTCTCCCTTCAACATTTCATTTTGGGACATATAGTTTTTTCCTCACGATTACTTTTCAAAAGGTGATGTAGGATATTGAGTATTACTAAAGTGTTAAGAAAAACTTTCATCATCCACATGTTTGATAATCATTAATCATATATGAGTGCAATAGTGTTTGGATTCGAGTGCAAGTGTATTTTGAGAATTATGCTAAAAACATACCCATGAAGCTCCCCCTTAGTGTATGCACTCACCAAGTGTTGGTTTCTCCCCCTTAGTGGTTGAAATGGCGCACACTATGCTTGAGTTTATGCACAATTTTAACATAAGGATGTGTAGCCATTGAAAAGACAAGAATGTGATCCTTAACATATAATACACACAATCATAAAAGAATATGAATATACATGCAAAATAAAAAACACTTAGAAATTCATGAAATGTTCATTGAAGTTCTGTTTGTCTTTGAATTCCATCAAGCCTTACAAACTCTCAATTCTCTCCTAAGATTTATGAATCTATCCTCATTTAGGGATTTGGTGAAAATATCAATAAGTTGTTGAGATGTTTCTATGAATTTGAGTTCAAAATCACCCTTATTAACTCCTTTAGAAAATGGTGTCGGATTTTAATATGCTTGGTTCTTGAGTGTTGAATTGAATTTTTAGATAAGTTTATGACACTTGTGTTGTCACACATGACTTTTTGGGACATTACTACAAACAAGCACATAAACAGACATTATATTGTATGTCCGATTTAGATACAACAAGATAAAGTAGAGAGCCAATATATCATACCTCGGAACAAGGCTGGATCCACACTTGTACCTTTTTCATCACTATCCAACTTTTCCAAAGATGACATTAGGGTTGACATCACTTTGAGGCTCTCAAATCCATGTTTCTTCAATAGTTCCCTAATGTACTTGCTTTGATTCACGAATATTCCCTCTGGTGTTTGTCTCACTTGCAATCCGAGGAAGAAGGTGAACTCGCCCATCATGCTCATCTTGAATTCTCCTTGCATTAGATTTGCAAATTCATTGCAAGGAACATTGTTAGCAGCCTCAAAAAGATATCATCAACATAAATTTCAACCACTAGAATATCTTTGCCAATTGACTTAGTGAAGAGGGTTGAGTTCACCTTACCTTCCTTGAAGTTTTTCTCAATAAAAAAAGTACTTAACCTTTCATATGAAGCCCTTGGTACTTGTTTCAACCTGGACAAAACTTTTTGGAGTTTAAAAATATGATGAGAGTGTTGGGCATCTACAAATCTCGACTGTTGCTCTACATAGACATCTTCATTAATAAAACCATTTAGAAACACATTTTACATCCATTTGATATAGTTTACAATTCAAGGAGCATGCATATAACAATAAAATGTGAATCGCTTCAAGACGAGCAATCAGGGAAAATGAATCATAAAAATCTATACCCATTTCTTGGCTATACCCTTTGACTGCAAGTCAGACCTTGTTCCTAACCACCAATCATGTTTCATTAAGGTTATTCTTGAACACTCATTTGGTGCCAATCATAGGATAGTCTGTTGGACGCGGCACTAAAGTCCACACCATATTTCTTTAGAATTGGTGCAACTCTTCGTGCATAGCCAAAACTCATGACTCTTCTATTAATTAATGCTACATATACTATTTTGGGTTCAATTTGAGAGGTTAGTGTAATTAAATCCTGATCAAGGACTTGTCTCAGTGACGACCTCGTCTTCATTCCATCTCCAAAATTGTTTAGGACATTACTTACCAGATGGTCCAGCATTAATTGCCATGACTTGGGTAGATCGGGATCCTATGCTTGTATGTCTTGGGGCTCCTCAAGTGCCGGGTCATCCTTATTTGGTTCATCAACTTTCTCGGAGGTACTTACATCTTGTGAGCCACTTCCTTGAAGTTCACCTTAGATTGTAGGAGAATTTTCTGCATCAATGTTGTCATTAGGTGCACGTGTAAGCTTGTGATCAAATTCATTGAAAAAAAACATGATGTGATTCTTCTACAGTCAATTCTTTGTATTGAAGGCCCGATAAGCTCTAGAGTTCGTTGCATAACCCAAGAATATGCTTTTGTTACTTTTATCATCAAATTTCCAGAGATTAGATTTGCCATTATTAATTAAAATATAACATGTGCAATCAAATGACTTAAAGTAGGAAATATTTGGTTTCTTACCTCAGTACAATTCATAAGGAGTTTTCTCAAAGATTGGTCTTACCATTACTTAGTTGATAATGTGACATGTCGTACTTACCACTTTGGCCCGAAAGTACATAGGTAGACCATTTTCAGTGAGCATTGTTCTAATTATCTCCACCAACGCCTAGTTCTTTCACTCCGCTACTCCATTTCGCTCTGGATTTTTTTGTGAAGAAAAGTTGTAGATGAATCCTTGCTCATCACAAAAAGTTCTAAAATCCTCATTTTAAAACTCTCCTCCATAATCACTTTGAATTGTTGAAATGTGATAGCTACCTTCTTGCAAAACACCTTGAACTCCATCAAAGCATCATGTTTATTGCCCAAAAATAATCCAATTATATCTGGAGTAGTCATCAATAATAACAAAGCCATAAGACTTATCTTTAAGACTTTTAGTTCTAATAAGTCCAAAAAGATCAAGGTACAATAGTTCAAGTGGGCAATTAGAAGAAAAAATATTTTTGTTTTCGAAACAAACCCGTGTTTGCTTTCCTTTTGCACAAGCCTCACATATTTTGTCACTTTTGAATTTCATTTTAGGCAATATGACTACAAGATCAAGTGTAGACAACTTAGAGAGGACTCAAAAGTTAGAGTAGCCCAACCACACATGCCATAGCTATGCATCATCCATTTTATTTGCAACTAAACATACATTATCACGCACCATATCACTTAAGTCAACAACACGCACATTATTGGATTTTTGGCCTATGAATTTTATCTCATTAGAATTTTTGTTCAGAACAACACAATGATCATCATAAAAAATAATTCTAAACCCTTTATCGCATAGTTGGCTTATACTTAACAAGTTATGTTTCAAACCTTTAACCAAATAGACATTTTCAATCAAGCATTCAGAATTTGTGCCAACCATTCCGATTCCAATGATCTTACCTTTGACCTATCTTTAAAAGACACAAGCCCACCATCTTTTTCCATCAAGTATGTGAATTTTGACTTGTCCTTGGTCATATGTCTTGAGCATCTGCTATCCAATTATCATTTATCTTCTGTGGCTTCAAGACAAATCTGCACAAAAACAAATTCTTATGCATTAGATTTAGGTACCCAAATAGTCTTACATCCTTGAGAGTTAGTCCAAGATGCTATAAGATGTTTTCTAATCCAAACCAAGTTCAATTTCTGAGCATTCTTTTTCAAACGACAATTAGCATTCACATGACCAAGAGCTCCACAGTAATAACTGAAGTAAAATATGGCTAATCGGTGGAGCAAGAGGGGAGGGGTGAATTGCTACGCCCAATTATTATTATTATTTTTTTGCCTATGACAGATTTGAACTAGCTAGACAAACACTTTGACACAATGGAAGCAATATCAACAAAGGCGAAACCACATGTTATCAGCTATCCTATGTGTGCGTAGAAGGAGGTAGAAACAAGGAGACAAACCACAACGCACACGTAGGATTTTAAAGTTGTTCGACAACACCACATGTGCGCCTATGTTCACTACGCCACACCCCCGTGAGGATTTTTTCCTAACTTGTTTGTCAGGTACAAGTCGATAAACCCCTCCACACACACACTGTTGTTTTTGGGGACAATACCAACCCCACCTCGTATTAGGGGACAAGATAACCCACACAGTGCTCACAAGCCAAGTACACACAAATATGAACAATGATGACACTGACAAGGGAAACAACAAAGTAAATAGTTGAGAATAGGTTCCCCCTATCACATGGATTGATTGATGTGATCATCTCTGCTGGATGATGTCAACTTGATGTACAAGCCGATGTAGAACTCTCTAAGTGAAGAACCACGATCTGATCATCCAAGCCGACATCTTTTTGATGAAGATCAATTCCTTGGGATGTTTGGAACACTACAAGAAAAAATAGGTTTAGAGACCGAAATAGAGACCGATATATTCAGTCATTGTTCGGTCACTAATTAGTGACCGAATTAGGACCGAAACTTATTGATCACTAATATAGTGACCGAATTCAGTTCAGTCACTAATCAGTAACTAATTAGTGACCGAACAGTGACTGCTAACCTTTCGGTGACTACATTTTTCATTTTCAGAAAATGGAAGAAATATTTTGCGACTGAATATTTCCAGTCCCTAATCGTCACTAATTAGTGACCGATTATTTTTTCGTCACAGAATTTCACGTTTTCCCGAGTATAGAAGAAAGTTTTGCGACTTATTATTTTCGGTCACTAATCGATCACTAATTAGTGACCGATTAGGGACTGATTACTGTCAGTCGCTAAAACCTTTTTGTCTGGTGCCATTATGAGAGTATTTTGGCGACCAAATTTTATCGGTCACAATTCGGTCTCTGAATTGAGACCAAATTATGACAGATATATGGCGGTCGCAAAAGCGTTGCGGTGTTAGCGACCGAACTTGTTCGGTCGCTATTTCTTCTTTACCTTGCCTCCCCCCCCCCCTCCACGCAATGACCACCTCTCCTCTCTTCTCTCTTCCTCTCTCCCTCTCTCTCGTTCGCTGACGTCGGAACCCCCCTCGCCGACACCGCCACCGGTCATCGTCGCCCCCGGCACCACCAGAGCTCGTGGCCTCCTCCGACGCCACCAACGCCCCCACCGCCACTCACCTGCAGGTAACCCCCCTCTCCTGTGCCGCCCCCTCCTCCTCCCCCCCCCCCCCCCCCCCCCGGCCCCCCATCCCACCTGCCGGAAGCCCCCCTCCCCTGCGGCCCCCCCCCCTCCTCCCCCCCTCCCCTGCGCGCCCTTCTCCTCCTCCCCCCCCCCCCGCCGAAAGCCCCCCCCCCTCCCCTGCGGCCCCCTGTCCTCCTTCAGCCCTCCCCTGCCACCCCTTCCTCCTCTCCCCCCCCAACCCGCCGAACCCCCCCCCCCCTCCCCTGTGCCCCCTCTCCTCTTCCACCCCTCCCCCTGTGCGCCCTTCTCCTCCTCCCCTCCCATGCCCCCCCTCCTCCCCCCCCTCCCCTACAGCCCCCTATCCTCCTCTACCCCTCTCTGCTCTCCCTGCTCCCACCCTCCCTCTCTCACTCCCTCGTCTCCCATGGGTGCCAGTCCCTTTCCCTCCCTCCCTTTCATCTCCACCAGTAAGCACAGTCACATGACTATGCTTACACAGTCACAAGAGTGACTGTCTCTCAGTGACACAGTCACATGATTGGGGTCACTGTGCAATTTTATTTTATGTAGTTTTTCTGTAATTAATTTTCTGCAATTTGTTATAGCATGACAAGGTGTGGTGTGGTGGTAGAAGTAATTAACTTAAGAGTGTAATGGTGGGTTGACAAATGTCTAATAAGAGATAGACCGATAATAACGATGACGATGATAATTGACAATGAGTGGTAATAATTATTAACGACCAATAGCAAGATGACAACAAGGTAATGATCATTGATAGTAATGTTAATGAAATAATATCATGATATGCTATTTTTAGAATGACATAGTTCTTGAGGAACAGCAGAACAAAAAGGGCATGTGTCACCCTTTTGGCTTGTTGAAAATTAAAAATAAAGCTTTGGGGTCAATTTGTTGGAAATATGGTTCCAAGTAACACACATAGATTAGTTTGACAATTGAAGAGATATCAAAACCATATGTTGCCATGCCCCATCACTCTAGCATTAGAAAATACCTCAGTTTGACAGAGTTAGGGGATGTTACTTACAGACAGAATTACTTACTAGTAGGTGCCCTTGATCCAACATATCTAAGTATATATTTTTTAAGGTGGATTACAACACAAAATTATAAAATGAGAAGTGAATAGAATGTACAACTATAGAGAAAGGTATCAAGAAACAAAAAAGTCCCCTTTGTTAAAGTGGAATGGTGAAAACACAGCATAGACATTGTTATTTGGATAAGAACAAAATGAGATGCAAGCTAAGAGTTGATTCACTTTACATGAGATGCAACCATAAAGGATAATCAGCATATTTGTTTGATGATAACATTTTAGGGGGAGAATGAGCAACTTTACATTTGCTTTAACGGCAACAATTATCAAAAATACCTTTGACTGATCATCATACAATGTGCCTCCTCCTATAATTATTTATAAATGGCCTTCCAAACCCCAGGCACCCACCAAATGTGACAAACATTAGACAATCCATATGATAAAGCAGTAGTCACAAATAGGAAAAAAGGAAGATTAAATAATCAAACAAATAAATAATGCAAATACAAAGGGATTATTACTTTTAATAGTAAACCCACACGCCATAGCTATAACATTCTTAAACATAAGCTATGTAAAAGATGATATGACTTGCCACGGCATCTTAAATTCTACTTTGTCCTCTCCTTCTCATGAAAAAGTGAAAATATCGTAATAAAAATGAATATGCTGAATACATAATATTTTACCTTTGAAAATTTCACTCGATCAATAAGTGACCTTTACATTTGGATTTTAAGCAAATATAAAGTCTACTCATTTCTACTTTATTGTGATATCTCCAATGTCATATTACACGTACATAGCTAGGGAATTAGTTTAGAACAATCATAATTAAGATGAAAATAATAGAAAAAACAAAAGAAAATAGAAATAAAAGTTTTATCCCTTTTAATTGTTTACTTTCAATTTAATGATTAGTATTGCACTTCTTATTTTAATGTAATTGTTTAATATTGCACTTGTTCACATGTAATATTTTGTTTTCATTTTTCTTTCATATTTATGTAGTTTTTAAATTTGATCTATGCATGTATAGTAATTTGTCACTGCACACACCTCACGAGAGCATGTTAAGCCCGTGTCAATGAACCTTCCCGTTCAAGACTTTGGGATTGATGTGCACGAGTATTATTTCAATGATGAGAACATGTATATCTAACTCAAAGTCTTGAATTGTCCTGTTTTGGACAACGTGTGAATATTTGATCGCAGTTAGGTGGTCATTTACTATGTGTTTGTATTATTTGTTGAAAATTTCGGGTGCGTCTACTCACTCCTCTCTGATATACCTTTATCTTAACCACTTATTAGTAAGTGTTTAAGAAAATATCTTAATTAATAAATATTTTTGATATATCGGAGAGGTGTGGGGAGATGATGCCGAAATTTTCAGCAAATTATACAAACACATAGTAAATGGCCGTCTGAGTGTGATCAAATATTCACAGATAGGTAAAAAGTGATAATCTAAATAATATATCCTTCCTATTCATTTCGGTTGCGTTGAAAGATGTGTGAGTTTGAATTTTAAAGTTATTTGTTTGTTAATATTGGTTAGGCGTAGGAAAAAAATGGCTTCAGACCATTCATGGATGTATCGTAGAATAGTTGATCATGTGGTGTATGTGGAGTTTAGGGTCGGAGTTGAGAATTTCATTCAGTTTACATTGGGGAATCTAAATGCAGCAGTAGACAGCGAAGGTGGCATCCGATGTCCTTGTATGATTTGTAAAAATTTGAAGTGAAATTCACCATGAGAGGTTCAACGCCATTTATACATAAAAGGGTTTGTTGAAGGTTATATGAATTGGACATGTCATGGTTGTAAGGAATCGATCAGAGTGCAGCGAAAATGCGATTCCCTCCGTTTGATATCGTTGCCGGCGGTCGGAATCGATCGAAAACGGAAAAACTCGTGCGGGAAGATCCGATCTTTACCTTTGCAGGGTTGCGAAACTCCCGAATTCGGGGAGAAGATTGCATTGGAGGTGCTGGTGCTGCAAGCCGTTCAGGTGTCCGGCCTCTAGACGTATCCACGTGAGCTTCAGACGCAGACGGGATCTCCTCGGTCTCCACGCGTCTCCCGGATCTCAACTCCACCATGTGCCAGAGAGGGGAGAGACAAGAGGTGGGGGCGCCCTAGGAGAGAGAGGAGGAGGCGGCCAGAGAGGACCCTGGAGCTTGGCCCATGGTTTGAATCTCCATGTGCATATATAGTGTAACGTCGCGTGCTTTTCGGATCCATGCAGATTATGTGTGTAATGGTTGTGATGGTCGCTGTGAGGCCAGTGTTGTGTGGTTGATCAGGTATGGTGCAGGTTTGCGGAATGTGCAGGTTTGGAATCTAAAACAGAACAGCATTGGCTGTTGTTGGTTGCAGATTGACGGCCAGATATGGACGTTTAATGAGTTAACGTCCATGTAAAGTGACGTTAAGATATGAACTTAACGACATTGGATGTGGACATTTGTGGTGGCGGTTGTCCTTGGCGGCAGAGGGGTTGACGCCAACCTGAGAATTATGCAGGTTATAGGGTACCCGAGAGCAGGTTTTCTACCTGGTTCTCTTTCTCTCTTGCCCCAGCTTCACGCCCTTGCATCCCTAAAGCTTCCAACAGGTACTGAAGGGTGGTTGGAGGATTGTGGGATGTGTGGCGTTGCCGAATCGCGCAAGGAAACGTTGTGGCGTGGTGCAATTCCCGTGGGAGCTCGCTGAGGGTTCGTTGTGAACTGGGAGAATTCGGGAGGTTTAAGCGTGTTCTGAGGTAGGGGACAAACCCTGTTAGCTCCGTAGAAACATTAAAACACGACGTAACCACCTGAATCAGCATGTTTAATACATTTTCGGATTAAGTTGCACCATGCGGGGTTAATGGGTGGTTTGACGAATTTAATCAGTAAAGCATGCTGTATTGGATTGTTTAGGATTTATGCATGCTAGAGGAACTGTTTCTGTATGTTTTACCATTGTTTTAACGGTTGTAAAACCTATAGAATCGGTTTAGGATTTCTGCAGGGATAGAGGCTGAAGATCTTGGCGTCAAGATCGATTGACGCCAGGTTCATCAGCCAGGATATAAACGGCCAGAGTTATTGCCGTTTACTTCTTATAAGCGGCAGTCGATGTTGCCGCCAACTAGTGTATAAGCAGGAATAACTAAATATGGTATTTACCGATAATGAATGGTGCGTTGGCACCTGTGGTGCACTGAGTGCACAAAGTTTCTGTATTTAGCATACGGGGTATGCAATGAGTTACTTACTTTCGTAGCTGTGCGTTGTTCACGCGAGTCCAGTTGGGTTCACGTATAGTGGACCGTTGGTACATGTGGTTTACGTGAGGTTTCACGTGGTTTGTGTGTGACGTGCAAGTGGTTTTGTGTACGTGGCGAGTAGTACGACGCCTACCGTGGTTACCTCTCCAGTTGAGTGCCCCAGGTTCTTTGTGAGCGGCTGTTAGCTCAGGGCTGGGACAGTGACACTTGTGTTTGTCTTTAGTCACTTGTAGCGCGCTCGTAGTTGGGGGTACGGACACTAGTAGTCGACACTGGTCCCTAGCTAGTCCTTTTCCAGTGCCTCACTCTAGAGAGCCCGGGCTAGGGTCTCCTAAGGTGTCATGCATGGGCCTATGACCGTGTGGTCCGCAGGTGGTGGTGTTTAGTTGGTCTCCACAGTTGCTTGACCTTTTCACATGGAGCGGCAGCTGGACCTTTCATCCGTGGCTGCGAGACTGAGAGGTAGACCTGTGTTAGCTTGTCGGAGTCGGTTTCTGGTGTCGCGAACCAGTTCACGTGGCCCGTGCTTGGCTGTCTCTACTTTAGCTTGTACACCTGTACTAGTTTTCCGTTTAATTATTAAAGTTGTTTCTCGTAGTCGGCAGACGGTGAGTACTTTTACAGCTTTCATATCCTGCTTAGCTGTTCTATAAATTGTTGGTACTGTTTACTGCTTTTGTACCTGTGGTTTTGGTTTGCTCGGTGTTAGGGGAGTTCCCTACTGAGCCAGTGACTAGCGAGGCTCACCCCTACCCCCACAGGTGAGAGTGAGGAGGACGTTTCACGACCGACGTCCAGTTCAGAGCCGCGCTGTAGCGGTGCAAGGTCAGTACCTCCAGCTGTGTAGTAGCAGCTCTAGTAGTGTAGTGTAGTTAGTTGTTTATTTTTTTCAGTTGTACCTCGGGGTATGCCCCAGGCTCTTGTACTTCTTTTTCAGTTTTGTGGAAATTTGGCTATGTAACTTGTGAATTATATATAAAATGTGGTGTGTTCCTTTATGTTTACACGGACTGTGGTTTGGTATCCCTTGCGAGGCTTCGGCCCGTTCGCGGGAGGCGGACTCGGATCAAGTACGTTATCGCTTTAACAGGCTTGGCCGAGGCGTTCCGTCACATATAGACTCTGCGGTTTTTCACAAAAACCCAGTTAATGTCTATAACGGTCATCCTGCCCAGTCTGCTCAGAACTCTATTGCGTGTGACACTCTAGGCTCAAGTGCTAGTCCAGTTTTCAGCCCATTAAGTCTAATAACTCTTTATTGGCTTACTGTAATTAATTTAATATCTCATATTAATTAATTACGCAATCAATTATCGTCTCACAATAATTGACCGGGCTTCCAATCAAGTTGGGTGCCAAGTAACACCACTTGACCCTGGAAAGCATTGGGGTTCAGCAACCCAATCAAGGAACCCTTTCTGTCAATAGATACCATGTGACTATAGTCCTTCGCTCGTACAATGCTCCCGAGCGAACTTAGGGTATGGTCAACTGTCAAACCCTAATATGCGCACTCACTTGGATTAGATGCCACATAACAATATCAGAAAACTCCTTTTCTGATAAGTAATCTTGCCCTGGCCAGAGACTCTCATGCATCTTTTCCTAGAGCATTCACTCTCTTATTACCGAGAGCGAGCGATCCCATATTGACCACATAATCACCTTCGAAGGTATTCCGCTAGATCCGAACACTTAACTGATTAAGACCTCATGACTAGAGATCTATAAGTTAAGGTCAAAACCCTGAAGTCCACCGACAAGGTGTCCTTGGTGTCTCAGGTCTAAGGACCAATCACGCCACTGTGACAATGAATCTAGCTGGTTGACAGTTAGGTAATATTACCATCCAGCGATTCATAACGGATCAGTTCAGTGAACTCATTCTCCAATGAGCACCTACAAATTCACCTTAGTGTCTCCACACAAGTGACTATGAGACCAGTCACCCTTATCATATGAGCAGGTGCAACCTATACTAGTCTAACCGGATATTCGATGTCCTTCTCGAATATCCTCCGACTATGAACAATTAAAAATATACGTTTAAAGGATATTAATCTCATTATTATGATCTCATCATAATTAATATCTATTGCGCATATTCATGGACTTCATAATGAAACGCCAAACGAATTACACATAATGAATATAACAGCCTTATTATTATTATTAAAGAAAAAAATTGTACAAGTTATGATTGGCTTGAGGACACCCATAACTAACAATGGTGAGGAGCTCTGGTCGCACGAGCCTAGTAATGTGGAAGGCACAAGTACGTACGTGGATATGGTTGTAGATGCTGCTGGTCTGACATTCAGTGTATATGAGGATCTTGCTGTATACGCTGAAGACGTGCCGAACAAGGGAGCCGAAAGATTCTATCAGTTACTTAAGGATGCTGATGAGCCATTGTGGGATGGTTGTCAAAAACACACTCGGTGTCAGCGGTGTTACAGTTGCTGAACTTGAAATCTGAATTTCATATAAGTGAGAATTGCTTTGATCGTCTCCTCATCATCATCAAGAGCATGTTACCTCCAGATGAGAAGCTGCGTCCAAATTTTTATCGTGCCAAGAAGATGGTCAATGATGTAGGACTAGGATATGTGAAAATAGATGCATGCCCTAATCATTGTATGTTGTATGACAAAGAGGATGCAGATAAGGTATCATGTTCAGTTTGCCATCATGATAGGTTTAAACCTAAAAGAGGGGCCAATTCTAGGGGAAAGGATATACCTTATGCGTCATTGCGATATTTCCCCCTTACACCCAGACTGCAGTGGATGTATATGTCTTCAAAGACAACTCGACATATGAGGTGGCACGTAGAAAGAGTACGTCGGGACGAGGATATTATGAGTCATCCTGTAGATGGCGAAGCTTGGACTCATTTCAACCATGCTCATCCTATCTTCTTAAGGGAGTCGCGTAATGTGAGGCTTGGTTTGTGCACTGACGGATTCAATCCATTTGGAGGTTCAGTTGCTTCCTACTCCAGCTGGCCAGTGTTCGTGACACCATACAACCTTCCAGTGGCGGAGCTAGAAATATTTAAAAGGGGGGGGGGGGGGGGGGGCAATTTAGAAGGATGACAATTAATAAGATAATTGTTCATGGGTACTCAACGCAAGAGGGGGCAATAAATAAAGTTTAAAAAAATCTTCACATGTCCATCTTCATATGCCCATCATAAGGAGAAATTTTATGTAAAAAAATTATACAAAAAAATAAGGGGGGGGCAAGTGCCCCCCCTTGACCCCTCCTGGCTCCGCCACTGCAACCTTCCTTCGAGCATGTGCATGAAGCGAGAGAATTTGTTCCTGTCCTTATTGATTCTTGATCCGAAAAGTCCTATAAAAAATATAGACATCTATCTCAAACCTTTGATTGATGAATTGAAATTATTATGGACTGAGGGGGTCAATACTTATGATGCATCTAGAAAGCAAAATTTCACCATGAGGGCAGCATTGATGTGGACTATAAGTGATTTTCCTACATATGGAATGCTATCTAGTTGGAGCACACATGGGAGGCTAGCATGTCCTTACTGTATGAATAATACCAAATCATTTGTACTTAAACATGGTGGGAAGTCCTGCTGGTTTGATTGCCATCGACAGTTTTTAGCAGCTGATCACCCTTTCAGAAGACAAAAAGATGCATTCCTAAAGAACAGAATGGAATGAGATGAAGTTATATTCGAGAGGTTGTCTGATCATCATATGGCAGCACATGTAGAAAATTTGCCAGATATCACACAACAGATGGGCAGTACCCGGCACCTTCCAGGTTTTGGGAAGGAGCACAACTGGGTGAAGAGAAGCATTTTTTAGGAGCTACCTTATTGGTCGACTCTTCTTGTGTGGCACAATCTAGACGTGATGTATATCGAGAAAAATGTCTTTGATAATGTGTTCAACACCGTTATGGACATAAAAGGTAAAACAAAGGACAATGGGAATGCACGTTTGGACTTGTCCATGCTCTGTAAACGTCCAGAGTTAGAACTTGTTGAAGTAAATGGGAAATCAATTAAACCAAAAGCAGTTTATGTGCTTGGAGGAGGACAAGTAAAGGAGGTGTGTCAGTGGCTGAAACAGTTGAGATTTCCTAACGGTTATGTGTCTAATATTGCTCGTTCTATCAACGTCAGTGAGGGAAAAATATATGGAATGAAGAGTCACGACTGCCATGTGTTCATGCAAAGGTTGCTACTTATTGCATTTCGTGACATGTTGTCGAAGCCTCTATGGGGAGCATTGTTTGAGTTGAGTCGATTTTTCACGATTCTGTGTGCATCAGAACTCAGGCTTCAGGATGTGCAAACTATCGAACAGAATGTGGTCACCATCGTATGTAAGTTGGAGAAGATATTTCCGCCTGCATTCTTCGATTCGATGGAGCATTTACTCGTACATCTACCATATGAAGCTAAAGTCGGAGGGCCAGTCCAATATAGATGGATGTATCCATTTGAGAGGTATATGCGAATATTAACTTTTTTCTTCTTAGAATTGCACCTTACATATGATACGTTTCCTAACTGTCTTGTACATTGTTGATGTAGGTGTATGCATGACCTCAAAATGAAAGTCCGAAATAAAGCAAAAGTGGAGGGTTCTATTGTTGAGGCATACATTATGGAGGAAATCTCAAACTTTTGTTTGATGTACTTTGAAGCAGACATACAAACTCGTCATACTCAACCTCCACGTAATGATGATGGGTAGGGGGGGGAATCTCTGTGTTCAGATCGACTCTCCATATTTAATCATCCTGGACGTGCCTTCGGACGTTCTTCAACTCGCATGCTGGATGACAGAGAGTTATGCGCCGTAGAGATATATATTCTTTTAAATTGTGCTGAGCTAGAGTGTTATGTGGAGTAAGTGCTAAACTCACAATTTATTGTGTATATAACTTCTTTGCCCTTATTCTAGCTATTGAAGGTGGTCTTCTATTCATATTGCAGACAATTTGATTCAGAAATAATTCAAAGAAATCCACATCTCACTGATTATGAGGTTGAAAAAGAACGAGAGAAGTCATTGGCCTTATGGCTAAGAAAAAGCGTAAGTGTACATGGTCAAAGAGTATTTAAGATAAGTTATGTTCACTTTTTAACTAGTCTTCTCTATACACAGGTTGAACAAGGTTTAATTACTGATGAAGGAGTATGCACAGAACTATCCTTTAATTACTGATGGCCCATCGAAAATTGCACAAAACTATCCTGGGTTTATTGTGAATGGGTATAGATTTCATACAAAAGACTATGGGAAGAGTAAATCTACCATGAACAGTGGCATATGTGTTAAAGGAAGTACATACAATGAAAGTGAATATGACTACTATGGTATTGTAGAGGAGATATTACAGTTACAATATCTAGGACAAGACAATCATATATTCTTGTTCAAGTGTCATTAGTTTGATCTGAATTCCATTCGAAATGACACAACGCATGGGATTGTCGAGCTTAAACATAAGTCAAAATTGAATACGTATGAGCCATTTATTTTAGCCACACAAGCCCAGCAGGTGTACTATACAAGCTATCCATCATCTACAAACAGAGAACGAAATGATTGGTGGGTAGTTTGCAGAGTTAAGTCAAGACTATTCTCTGAATATGAATTGGACATGACTGATCAGACACCTGAAGAGGTCAACGCATAATTCTTTCAAGAAGACTTGGTTGAAAATATAGAGTTGACAGCTCATACTGGAGAAGATGAATTTGAAGCGCCAATTTCCTTGTCTCATATATGGAAATGAGGTCGAAGAAGTCGATCCACGTGAGATGAAAGGGAGTAGTGGAAGGCGAACATATATTGAATGTAAAAGTTCTGATGAGGAGGAGGAATATACCAGTGATGAATGTGAAGATGATGATAAAGATGGGGCTGAATTAGATATATCGTCATCATCTGAGGAGGAAATGAATATCAATTAAAAATGGGTAGAATTTTTTCACATCTGTTTAGTATATTTAAAGTAGCCCACTATCAATATAAGCAATTGACTAATGAACATTAATTTTTTATGTTCCCTATGAAGATATGGTGTGTGGAGCACCATCTCGCTCTAGTTATGGGAGGAGCAGCCGTGGGAGGGGTTTGTTCCAGGCATCAGGTATGTATAATTTTCTAGTGTATTTTTCTTTGTGTATTATTTATACATATTATTAATGCCATTTAAATTGTTACAACTTCTGGTTCTTCGTCTGTCCCTCCTCCTGTAGCAGCATGTATGTATATTTAAAGTTCTACTTCCATTGTGCATTGATTCTTATGCCATAAAATACTTACAGGTTCGGGTGAGTTTACACCTCCTCATCCTAGAGTACTAGGTATGTATATTTCAATTTGCAAGTATTTGTATAGTCATTATTTATATTCTTGTACATTGTATATTTGAAGTTGTATTTTTCTTTGTGCATTATTTATACATATTATTTATGCCATTTAAATTATTACAGCTACTGGTCCTTCCTCTGTCCCTCCTCCTGTAGCAACAGGTATGTATGTTTAAAGTTCTACTTTCATTGTGCATTGATTCTTATGCCATAAAATTCTTACAGGTTCGGGTGAGTTTACACCTCCTCATCCTAGAGTACCAGGTATGTATATTTCAATTTGCAAGTATTTGTATAGTCATTATTTATATTCTTGTACATTGTATATTTGAAGTTGTATTTTTCTTTGTGCATTATTTATACATATTATTTATGCCATTTAAATTGTTACAGTTGCTGGTCCTTCCTCTGTCCCTTCTCCTATAGCAGCAGGCATGTATATTTAAAGTTGCACTTTCATTGTGCATTGATTCTTATGCCATACAATTCTTACAAGTTCGGGTGAGTTTACACCACCTCATCCTAGAGTACCAGGTATGTATATTTCAATTTGCAAGTATTTGTATAGTCATTATTTATAAATATTATTTATGCCATATATTCTTGTTACAGTTGTCGGTCCTTCCTCTGTGTCTCCTCCTGTAGCAGCAGATATGTATATTTAAAGTTGTACTTTCATTGTGCATTGATTCTTATGCCATTAAAATGTTACAGGCTCGGGTCAGTCTACACCTTCTCCTCATACAGTAGTAGGTATGTATATTTAAATTTGTAAGTATTTGTATAGTCATTATTTATATTCTTGTACATTACTTATGTCGTTGTGCATCCTCATCCTAGGTTCGGTGCCAGAGGATGCTGCTAGTCTACAAGAGGGGGAGGGTAGTTTTTATGACAGCACTCTGCGGGAGGTGGGGATAAATGGGTATGTAATAAACTTATATGTATCTTTTATTAAGGAGGTATATTTAACAAGTTGTGACATTTTTACAGTGATAAAATAGAGCCCGCCCAAGAGTCTCAATTCATCACAAGAACAATTCAGGCACACTTCCTTAGGCCTATTCATAGATTCAATGATTTCCCGATGGAGGTCCATGAGTCGTTGTATCAGATGTTCATGGTATGTAATTTCTTATTATAATTTATTTGTTTTCTTATTCCTACATTCAATTAACTAACTCTTATTTGTATAGAGCAATCATCGATTCACGCGTCGTTCAGACGAGGCGCGATCTCGATTAGTATGGACGACCACCGCCCGATCAAATTTTAAGCATTTATTGTATAATGCGATGAAAAATGCAGAGAAAGTTTGTCAGAGTGCAGACCTGACTCTTTGGAGGGAGCGGGCAGCGACATGGATGATGAGAGACTACTGGGAAAGTCTGTGCAACATATGGGCTGCAGAGAGATGGCAACAAACCTCCACAACAATGAAAGTGAATCGGGCTGCCAATCCAGAGGCTAACATGCATACAAGTGGGTCTGTCTCCTTTGCGACCCATCAGTCCAGATTGATAAGTAATATATTCGTTTGTGATATCTTTTATTCATATAGGTACTCTTTGGTGTCATGTTTTTATGTGAAATAGGAAAAGGACCTAAAACGGCCTTCGACATTTCAGGAGGTGTTTGATAAAACGCATAAGAAAAAGGGAATTGATCAGTACATTAGCGACAGAGCCCAAGAGGTTGCAGTAAGTATTTACAAGGTATTTACTATTTAATTTTTCTCGTTATAGATTAATATTACATTGCCACAGTGAAGTTAGGGGTGTCAATTGGGTCGGGCCGGCCCGGAGGCCCGCAAGCCCGGCCCGGTTTTAACCGGGCTTGGGCCAGGAAAATAAGCCCGTTAAAGTTTTTTGGCCCAGCCCGGCCCGACCCGGAAAAAAATAGGGCCGGGCTTGGGCTTTGTGAGGCCCGGCCCGGTCGACCCGCCGGCCCGAAAAATATAAATATAATTTATATTAAGTATGAATTTTATATTTAGAAAGAGAATTATATGTATTTTTCTACAATAAATCTACTCAAAAACATAATCTTTTACAAGTTAAATGTTAATATCGATATAAGTAAAATATATATTATTTTTTATATATATTATAGTAGATATATTAAAATTATATATTATATAAATAAAAATAATATTTTTCCCGGGCTTTCGGGCCGGGCCGGGCTTTTTCGGGTTTTTCCTGGGCCAGGCCGGGCCACCCATACCGGGCCTAACCCGGGCCTGGGCCGGGCCCGGGCCGGCTTTTAAAAAATCGGGTCTGGGCCGGGCCTAGCAAGGCCCGGTCTAGACCCGGCCCATTGACACCCCTAAGTGAAGTACACCGGGGAGGAGGAGCAGCCGCAGTTAGATCATGAGGTATGGGTTGTGGCATCTGGTGCCCCAAAGAAAGTCCATGTGTATGGTTTTGGGCACAGTATGGATACGAGCAGGGTGCTATCTGGCGGCTCGAGTTCATCCTCACATATTAGTGCATTCACCACACATGGTGCTCCAGGTACTTCTCCTAGTGAGATGATGGGCTTCATTGCAGATACGATATTTGGTTTGGAGTCTCGTATGGCCCAGACGATGGAGACTCGTCTGGTCTAGATGATGTAGACTCATCTGCAGACGCAGGTGTCCGACGCAGTCCAGGCCCAGCTCTCCCAGGCTATCTCCCAGGCCCTCGCCCAGATCAGCATTCCTCCTCATGCAGCACCATCAACATCAGCACATGCCCCTCATGTGACTAAATTGATTTTATTTTAGCTTTTCTATTTTAACAGTCAAGTTAGTTTAAGTTTAGTTTAGTTTAATCGACGCTCAAATTCATGCTAAGCAAGTTAGTTTAGTTTAAAAAGAAAGAATTTAGCTAGGTTTGGGGGTCCAAAATTAGAAATACTAATCCGATTGACCTCCGATTTTTTCCACCACGGTCGGGACGATGGTTGTGACTTGTGGAAACTGACGGAGTTCAATTCAGACTTCCGGTTTGAGCTCGACGCTCAAATTCACATTAAGCAAATTACTTTAGTTTAAAACTGAAGAACTTAGTCAGGTTTGGGGGTCCAAAATTAGAAATACTAATCCGATTGACCTCTGGTTTTTTCCAGCATGGCCGGGGCGATGGTTGTGACTTATGGAAACTGACGGAGTTCAATTCGGACTCCCGGTTTGAGCTCAACTAGGGGTGTAAACGGAACCCAATATTCCGACCTAATTCCGATAAAAATTATCGATTTCAGAATCGGAAAATGATACCGATAGCTTATCGGAATAGATATCGGATATTCCGATAAGCTATCAGAATCAGAATTGAAAAATAATCGGAATCGGAATCAGTATCGGTTATTCCGATAAATTATCATAAACTCAAAAGGTAAAACTATGGTAAACACCTTAACTTATCGGAATTTCGGTTCCGGTAATGTTATCGGAATCGGAACGGAATCAAAATTAACCATTCTAATTTTATCGGAATCGGAACCATATTTCGATTATCGGAATCGAAATCTGTATTTCCGGTTCCTAACCCGACCCATTTGCAGCCCTAAGCTCAACGCTCAAATTCACATTAAGCAAATTACTTTAGTTTAAAACTGAAGAACTTAGTCAGGTTTGAGGGTCCAAAATTAGAAATACTAATCCGATTGACCTTCATTTTTTTTCAGCACGGCTGGGGGCGATGGTTGTGACTTGTGGAAAATAACGGAGTTCAATTCGAACTCCCGATTTGAGCTCGACGCTCAAATTCACATTAAGTAAATTACTTTAGTTTAAAACTGAAGAACTTAGGTTTGAGGGTCCAAAATTAGAAATACTAATCCGATTGACCTCCGATTTTTTCCACTACGACCAGGGCGATGGTTGTGACTTGTGGAAACTGACGGAGTTCAATTCGGACTCCCGGTTTGAGCTCGACACTCAAATTCACATTAAGTAAATTACTTTAGTTTAAAACTGAAGAACTTAGGTTTGAGGGTCCAAAATTAGAAATACTAATCCGATTGACCTCCAATTTTTTCCAGCACGGCCGGGGCGATGGTTGTGACTTGTGGAAACTGACAAAGTTCAATTCGGACTCCCGACTTGAGCTCGACGCTCAAATTCACATTAAGCAAATTACTTTAGTTTAAAACTGAAGAACTTAGGTTTGGGGGTCCAAAATTAGAAATACTAATCCGATTGACCTCCGATTTTTTCCAGCACGGCCGGGGCGATGGTTGTGACTTGTGGAAACTGACGAAGTTCAATTCAGACTCCCGGCTTGAGCTCGACGCTCAAATTCACATTAAGCAAATTACTTTAGTTTAAAACTGAAGAACTTAGGTTTGGGGGTCCAAAATTAGAAATACTAATCCGATTGACCTCCCGTTTTTTCCACTACTGCCAGGGCGATGGTTGTGACTTGTGGAAATTGACGGAGTTCAATTCGGACTCCCAGTTTTAGCTCGACGCTCAAATTCACATTAAGCTAGTTAATTTAGTTTAAAAAGGAAGAACTTAGCTGTGGATACCGTTTCCAGTCCGCAAAGAAGGTGGGGGGGATGAATAGTGGTGGTGTGGGTATGTGTGTGTGTTATGGAGTGGATGGCGAAAAAGACAATAAAATAAAAAAGATCGTGATCGCCAGGCACACGAGGGTGCCGAATGGAGATGCATGCGGAGGGTGCGAGATGGAGGAGTGATAGCGTTGTGTACCTTTTTGTAGCGGGGAGATTGCACGGGGGATGATGTGGGCCCTCTCTTCCTCTACGAACACGGCCGGCCGTGGCAGAGGGCGTTTCCTTGTTGATTACCTTGACAAAAAAGACAAAGAAAAGTAAAGAAAGAGGATTAACCATGTGTAGTACCAAATCCTAAAAATAAAGAATTAATGAAATAAAAGAACATGGAGGTGTACTTACCGGGTGGCAGCTTTTAAACCCCTAAAGAATGTGGGTGTGTGTAAAATGCATGCATGTGTGTGTGTGTGTTAAAAAAGGAGTACAAAGGCCACATGGGGCCCGAAGGAGAGGAACGTGAAGAGAAAAGAGAAAGGGGAGGGGGTACTTCCCCGAATGGGCGGCGTGGAGGCGTGGTAGCTGGTGCCGGGATGAATGGAGGAAGGCGAGGAAGGAGCTCCCACCGCCGTGGATGACGAGGGGATGCCGGTTCCGCGCTTTGGGGATGGACGGGTCGGAGTGGAAGTGTGGCGGAACACCTCGGCCAAGCCCGTTAAACCGATAACGTACTTGATCCGAGTCCGCCTCCCGCGAACGGGCCGAAGCCTCGCAAGGGATACCAAACCACAATCCGTGTAAACACAAAGGAACACACCACACTTTTTATATATATCACAAGTTACATAGACATATTTCCACAGAACTGAAAGAAAATACAAAAGCCTGGGGCATACCCCGAGGTACAACTGAAGAAAATAAACAACTAACTACACTACACTGCTGGAGCTGCTACTACACAGCTGGAGGTACCGACCCTGCACCGCTACGACGCGGCTCTGAACTGGACGTCGGTCGTGAAACGTCCTCCTCGCTCTCATCTGTGGGGGTAGGGGTGAGCCTCGCTAGTCACTGGCTCAGTAGGGAACTCCCCCAAAACCGAGCAAACCAAAACCACAGGTACAAAAGCAGTAAACAATACCAACAAATTTATAGAACAGCTAAGCAGGATATAAAAGCTGTAAAAGTACTCACCGTCTGCCGACTACGAAAAACAATTGTAATAATTAAATGGCAAACCAGTACAGGTGTACAAGCTAAAGTAGAGATAGCTAAACACGAGCCACGTGAACTGGTTCGCGACACCAGAAACTGACTCGGACAAGCTAACACAGGTCTACCTCTCAGTCTCGCAGCCAAAAACGAAAGGTCCAGCTGCCGCTCCACGTGAAAAAGGTCAAGCAACTGTGGAGACCAACTAAACACCACCACCTGCGGACCACACGGTCACAGGCCCTGCCTGACACCTCTAGAGATCC
Source organism: Colocasia esculenta (assembly GCA_014218235.1). Taxonomy (NCBI): domain Eukaryota; kingdom Viridiplantae; phylum Streptophyta; class Magnoliopsida; order Alismatales; family Araceae; genus Colocasia; species Colocasia esculenta. The sequence goes on from CM024753.1 coordinate 35,322,183, forward strand.
TGGCCCGGAACTCTCTAGAGTGAGGCACTGGAAAAGGACTAGATGGGGTCCAGTACGTCTACTGGTGTCCGTACCCCCAACTACGAGCGCGCTACAAGTGACTAAAGACAAACACAAGTGTCACTGTCCCACTGTCGTCTTTCCCTCAGCCGGACGTGCAACTCAAACACAAGAGTGAGGGTGTCCAGGTCAGATGACACAGACCTCGACGGTACAACACAAGTACCGGGACAAAGCCCCGAGCTAACAGCCTGGCTCACAAAGAACCTGGGGCACCCAACTGAAGAGGTAACCACGGTAGGCGTCGTACTACTCGCCACGTACACAAAACCAGGTGCACGACACACACAAACCACGTGAAACCTCACGTAAACCTCAAGTAACAATAGTTCACTACACGTGAACCCAACTGTACTCGCGTGAACAACACGCAACCTCGAAAGTGAGTAACTAACTGCATACCTCGTATGCTAAACACAGAAATCACGTGCACTCAGTGCACCACAGTGCCAACGCACCATATTCATTATCGATAAATACCATATTCAGCCATTTCTATTTATACACAAGTTGGCGGCAACATCGACTGCCGCTTATGGGAAGTAGACGGCAAGGGATATGGCCGTCTATATCCCAGCTGATGAACTTGGCGACAAACGATGTTGACGCCAAGATCTTCAGCCTCTATTCCAGCAGAAACCCTAAACCGATCCCACATGCATTCTGATCTCAAAACCATCAAGAAAATATGAGGAAACACTTACTCAGACATGCATGAATCCCAAACAATCCAAAACAACATGTTTCATTTGCTAAATTACTCAAACCACCCATGTACCCCGCATGGATACCATGACCCGAAATCGCCATTTTCATGTAGATTCATGTTTTCTAATTACTTTACTACGACCTATAGGAATTACAAGGGTCATTCCCTACCTCAGCACTCGCTTAAACTTCCCGAAAACTCCCAATCCACGCCGAACCCTCCACGAGCTCCCACGGCAATTGCACCACGCCACGGCGTTTCCTCATCCAATTCGACAATGCCACGCGTTCCACGATCCTCCAACCACTCTCCTGTACATGTTGGAAGCCTTAGGGATACGGGGGCATGAAGCTGGGGCGAGGGGAAGAGAGAACATGGTGGAAAACCTGCCCTCGGGTGACCCTATAACCTACAGATCGCACAGGTTGGCGTCAACCCCTCTGCCGTTTAAGGCAACCGCCACCATCAACGTGCACATCTTATGCCGTCAAGTTCATGTAGTCAACGACAACTTACCTGGACGCCAACAAGTCAATGACGACCCCTGGCCGCCAACTCCAACTCAATTGCAGCAGGTCCTTTTTCATTTTAGGACCAAACCTGCACCTCACCTGAGCAAACCACACTTCCAAACCACACATTCCACACAACCAACTCACACTGGCCTCACAACGGCCATCACAACCATTACACACATGATCCGCAAGGATCCGAAAAGCACGCGACGTTACAGGAAGTCTCCCCGGGTCGAAGGCGAGACGTGAATCCGGCAGGGCTTCGCCGCTCTGAATGGCCCCCCCTCAACAAATGTTATTATAGGCATCAGATTCTTGAATCGCGTCTAAACAGGGAGCCGCGATTATGAATGAATCGCGTCCGGGCGGCAGGTCGCGATTAAGAAAGTCAAACCGATGGGACATACGTGCGGGGAATTGTTGCCAGTCAAATCTCCGAATCGCGTCGGGGGAGGCCGCCGCGACTTGAATCGTGGCGGTCCCCCCCGACGCGATTACTAAATGCATGGTCCTGAGGCAATCGCTCGTAATCGTGCTATCTGCTGAGGTGACGATTCGGATTTGACCTTCTGAATCGCGTCCACTGACACAGACGCCATTACAAGATTTTCTCGTGATTGCGACATGGGCACTAAAGTGCGGTGACTTCGGGGGGGGGGGGGTAGCTTTTTGACTTTGAAATCGCGTCCGGGTGGCTAGACGCAATTCTATTAAAACATGTGCTCATAAATGCATCTGCCATGATCGCCGCGTTTTAAAGGCGTCCACTGTAGTGGACGCGAATCAATGAAGCTGTGCCTTAACCAAATTTAGCTTCCGGGGGCGCAGCCCCCGGACCCCCGCAACCTGACCACACAAGTCGATCTGCGACCGAACCACATGGGGAAGCACCGAGAAAAAATGGGTGAGATCCAGAAATATTGGAAAAAACACTCTTGCGAGGCAAAGAAGAGGGCCATTGTGGCATTATGGCGCAATATGAAATTTGCCCGTGATGGAGCCAAATTCGCGTGTCTACATTAGCTAGGTTTGACGGTCCAAAATTAGAAATACTAATCCGATTGGCCTTCGATTTGTTCCACTATGTTCGGGGCGATTGTTGTGACTTGTGGAAACTAATGGAGTTAAATTCGGACTCTCGGTTTGAGCTCGACGCTCAAATTCACATTAAGCAAATTACTTTAGTTTAAAATTGAAGAACTTAGCTAGGTTTGGGGGTCCAAAAATAGAAATACTAATCCGATTGACCTCGAGTTTTTTCCAGCACGGCCGGGGCGATGGTTGTGACTTGTGGAAACTGACGGAGTTAAATTCGGACTCCCGGTTTGAGCTCGACGCTCAAATTCACATTAAGTAAATTACTTTAGTTTAAAACTGAAGAACTTAGTCAGGTTTGGGGGTCCAAAATTAGAAATACTAATCCGATTGACCTCCAATTTTTTTCAGCACGGCCGGGGCGATGGTTGTGACTTGTGGAAACTGTCGAAGTTCAATTCAGACTCCCGGCTTGAGCTCGACGCTCAAATTCACATTAAAGCAAATTACTTTAGTTTAAAACTGAGGAACTTAGGTTTGAGGGTCCAAAATTAGAAATACTAATCCGATTGACCTTCGATTTTTTCCACTACTGCCAGGGCGATGGTTGTGACTTGTGGAAACTGACGGAGTTCAATTTGGACTCCCGGTTTGAGCTCGACGCTCAAATTCACATTAAGCTAGTTAATTTAGTTTAATTATTATTTATAGTAGTATTTAAATTTAACTTATTATTTGTTATATATGTATTGTAGGTTTCTTCATCGGGTGAAGTAGGAGGAGACGAGGACGAGCACCTGGATGAGGATTCATGATTTTCATTTCATTGTTATGTATTATTGTGGATATTTTTATTATTGTTGTAGACATTTTTATTATTATTGTGGACGTTTATTATTGTTGTGGATGTTTATGTTATTGTTGTTGAGTTTTTTAACAAGTGTTTTTCTTAAAAAATAAATATTTATAAAAAAAATTAAAAATATAGAGACCGATTAGCGACCGAAATCGTTTGGTTGCTAATTCAGTCACTAATACAGTGACCGCTTTGTGACCAACAAAGTCAGTCGCTATCAGCGACCGACAAGTTACGTCACCAATCGGTCACTATTTTAGTGACCGAATTAGCGACTGAACCATGTCGGTCGCTACTAGCGACCTATGTGTTCGGTCACTAATTCGGTCTCTATTTAGTGACCGAAATAGCGACTGAACGATGTCAGTCGCTGTTGACGACTATCAGCGACCGAAAGTATTCGGTCACTAATCGGTCACTATCAGCGACCGATTAGTGACCGATAATTGGCGGTCACCGATTTGTGACCAGAAATTCTTCACCGATATTTTCGATCACTATTCGGTCACTATTCGGTCGCTGGACTACTTAGTGACCGAATAGTGACTGAATAGAGACCGAAAAAGTCGGTCTCTAAAAGCTTTTTTCTTGTAGTGGAAGTCTGCTGGATCAGTGAGAACTCATCTTCCAACCTTCTGGATGTTTAGGGCTTCTGTAGGATCTCTCGAGGGCAAGAAACACTTGTTTTGGACTCTATGACACAAGATGGGCTCTTAGGTGCGTGGAGATCTCTTCCAAATTACTAAATCAAGTTGCATTTCTAGTCCCAAAAGGACTCTCAAAGTTTGGAAGAAACCCAACCTTCGTAGGACTTTTTATAGGAAAGTTCGCGCTAGAATCGGTCGACCGTTTTTTCCGATTTGGTCGAATGTTCTTCAAACACTTGTATTTTGAATATCCTGATCACACTGTACATAGGTCAACTAAACTTTTGAGTTCGGTCGACCGAACTTCAGCCTTTGAACATCTAAGATTCTCTGAGAGGTTTGGTTGACCGAAGTGGAGTTTCAGTCATCTTCCAAGCAATACGGTATAGATGCCTATCTGCTTTTGGTTCAATGGTCCAACAAACCTTGATCTTAATAGGGATGACATATTTATAACATCTATATAATAAAAGATTCATCAGAAAAAAAATCCCTATTCTTTATGCCTTCTTAGATTAATGAATTTATTGTAAAAAATACTAAATTATGAAAAATATTCTGCATGTAAACTCCTAAAAGGATGCATCTATAAATATGTTTCATATCATCTTTCTTAATATAAAAGAACACCAATATAGACAGTTTTGATCCCCAATAGACAAAAATTTCCCCTTTTAACGAGCTCCCCCTCGAGGCAAAATATATAGGTTGTCCGGTCTATTTTTCCATTTTAAAGAGATGATTAAATCCCAAGACGAGCGTGGTCGGACGAAAACGCCTGTCCGGATATGTATCCATTTTTTGGCGGGACTCAGCAAACATCACAAAGATTCCAAAGCACGCGTCCGTACATCGGAAATTTGCCACCCTTCCCCGGAAGAGACAAGAAAAAAATCACGTGCAAGATTTCCCAAGTTCCCACGAGCAAGTAATTACGTATATATAGTTTTCATATAATATATAGTAACCAAGCATCCCCCGGTTTGTATGGTTTATCTGTTTGCGTCCGTATTGTATTTGAATTTGCATTTATGTCCTTATAAACACCTTATCATGTTCATACCCCTGCACTTTATAAAAACATGCTATGCATATATTCTCTTATTTGGGGTACTTATTTAACTTGATATCACGTAAACACATAGGATACCGGCTTTACATCCATATGATCTTTGGAAACCGCATAAGCGTATTATTACATTTGATATTCTCACATTTTATCAAATCATGTTATGCATGTCCTCTCCCCGTAGGAACATTTAATTATGAGATTAATGGTTTTAGAGCAAGCATAAGATACCAACATTGATGCTCTTTAATGTAGTAGGAATGTGTAAGATACAAAATGTTGAAAACCCAATATTGATCCATACATTTCTTTACTTATTTTCATAAAATAGTTATTTAGATCAATGCTAATTCCAACAAACTATAACTATTTTCAAATATATCACTAATGAAAAATTTGCAAAGAACGTTTTGCATGTATCCTCGGAATTTACCCCTAGGTTATAAGACTATAAGTAGTAAGAACACAAGTATAAGTTCAAGCTCTTTAGTATTCTAATTATCCTGTACTAGGGTTACCTCAAGTTACGGCAATAACAGAGAGAGTATACACGTAGACATTTCTGAAGAAAACAAAGGTATTTTTGAGATTAACAAAATGTTTCGGCATATAATAAAAAAAATCCATAATTTGATAATTGATAATCCCATATCAGAGGCCCCCCACCATGGGCCTTCGACCGTGCGAAGAATAAAAATCAGCTATAATTCGCAATGTCTCTTGCGGCGTATCCGGTATCCCCCGGTTCGTACCTATCATATCCTCTACCTTTAGAACTATGGACCACCATCCTACAAGAAGGCTTTCACGTGGCAAGCTCTTATTGGAGGAACTAGTTTTGGTTCTGATTTAGCGGACTACCAGATGGATGGCGAATAAATCGCGGTTCTCAGATTTATCAGTTACACGCCAGCCCGCCAGCCAGGGACCTGTTTTTGGAAGGGTGGGGAGGGGGGCACGGGCATGTCTTTCCTGTTTCTTCTCGCCGGGCGGTTGCGCGTTCGCTGCCGGAATCGCTGGACGATCGGACCAGGAGCGCATGGTGTGATCGGCGTCGGGCTCTCCGCCGGGCGGCACTCTTCGCCGGTGTTCTCGCTGCGTCTCGGATTCCCCTCCGTATCGGCGCCTCCATTGCCCTGACCCTGCATCTTCCCGTTCTTCTTCTTCTTCTTCTTCCTCTTCTTCTCCTCCTGTTGGTTGGCGGCTGTGTGTTCTCGGTCGGGGATCGTAGGAAGCTGCTAGTGTGGTCTCCCGGGTGCGCCCCTTCGTGCTGTGCGTCTTCAGGGTGATGTCTCTCCTCGGTATGCTCTGTGGAAACCCTACTGTTATACCTGGGTTTGTTCTCTATTTGACAATGCTGTTTTATTTCCTGTTCCCGTGGCGTTGTCTCTTTCTCCGGGCTTGCCCACCTAGTATCTCATCTTTGTGTAATTAACCCTATCGCATCACCCTCGTTTGTCGCAGTTGCCTGCGAAGGATGTGCAGTTGGTTACCTTTTGCTGGGCACTTACTTTTGACAAAGATTATATAAACCGGAGGGAGAAACTTGATCGCTTGACTTTTCTGTAAAAACTTGCCAGAAAAGTTTTCCATTTTATCACAACATGTAGTTGACACGCTCACCCATTCATCTCTTTGCTTGAATTTCACGTTTTTATGTTTGATGCTGTCTGTGGCCGTTGAGATTTTGTCATTGAAGAGACAGCCGATCTAATTGCGTGTCACGGCTGAAAGAGAACTCATTTAGAGGAAGTGCATTCTGGTTGGATGTGTTTTCTATTTTCCTCTAGGACGGTCTCCATTCCCCAATGTCGTGTTGCTTCCAGCTTTGATTGGTAGTATCCAAGGCTAATGATTTATAAACGTGTCCGTTTTCCTCACATCCGATGTTGTTCAATTGACTTATTAATAGACTTGCATATGATGAATGTTGTAGGCTAAAATCGTAAGCTTTTGAGGCAGTATACATGCATTTATTTTTCCGTGAACTTCTAGTCATGCCTTTTGCATAACATAATGAATTTGAATAAGTAATTTATAGGTTTGCTAAGTTATATTCCCCTCCCTAGCCCTTTGTTTCTGTTTGTCTCCTATAAGCTTCATTTATGTTACACATGCATGACAGGCTTTGGCTGCCCTCATCAATTAGCTTTTTTCGGCTTTTGGCCTATGGCTTCATCATATTCCAGCTTCACCTTTTTATCCTCACCTGTTCAGGTCTATCGTTTCTCGTTTAGAATGAACTGAATGTTGAATTATGAATGTCTTATGGCCTTGCCATAGTGATGGTCTCTTCTAGCCTTTCTTACCTTCATAAAGTTGACTTTTGAAGAATGGAGAAGAAAGAACTGGTCAGTGGGAAACTGGGAATGTAAGTTTGACAGGGAAATTTTTTTTTTCTAGTTCCAAGGCAGCATTTTCAGAATACTGCTGACCAGGACAGTCCAAATCATATTAAATCTCTTTGGTGGTTGTCAAATGTGGAGAATTGCTCATCTTTGATGACCACAAAGGTGCCCAATAACGGAACCTGAGTAATGTTTTGCAGAGGGAGTCACATCACTTATCTAGACAATGGCAACTGGAGGCTGTTGTTCTTGTTGCAGTACTACACATGTCAGATGGTTGGACTTCATGGTTACTGATATCATCTGTGCATTAAATGACATTTATGCCTTGGGCACTATGATGTTATCAAACTTACTTATGTATCCTCCTTCTTTGGGTTGTCTTCTTTCCCTCCACCCTCTGTGATTGTGGCTGTTGTGCATTTTGTTATGTGGTGTGCCACTCATTTTCGTTCATACATTTGGATGTATTGCGTTTGTTGTTATGCAATAAAATTGCTGAGATATAACCAACTTTTTTTTGACAATGATTTAGTATTGTTTCACTATGTTCCCTTTTGATGACCAATGCCATGTAAATGCTTATCAAGTAGAGAGCTTTCTTGGCTATATTGCATTTGTATGCTGGATGGTCATTATAAATGGGTATTTCAGTCTCTCATGCTCCACTGAATGACTTTTAAAAGCTTTCAAATACGGTTAGGAACTTGAGGCTGTTTCCTTTTTAGATTCTCTAACACAGAGTAGTTTATGTTAACCTGGCAGACATCAAACAAATATTAGCAGAGGCAAAGAGTCGTTGGCTCCGTCCAAGTGAAGTTTGTGAAATCATTCGCAACTACCAAAAGTTCCACCTGACACCAGATCCACCTTATAAGCCTTCAGGTAGGCTCTTCATCATTCAGTTTTAGTACACGAGTTCACTATGTTCATAGTTAATTTAAATAATTTTCCTTCTATGCCATGAGGGAGAATATTTGTGTTAAACGCTAATCATTACTTGGGAAATGTTTCTAGGTGGTTCTTTATTTTTATTTGACCGAAAAGCACTTCGATATTTCCGGAAAGATGGTCATCGATGGAGAAAGAAGAAAGATGGAAAGACTGTTCGAGAAGCTCATGAAAAGTTAAAGGTAAAAAGTTTACTATTGATCCTGTTTGAGTTGTATTTTGGTTTTGTTTTTCATAGTTTGCTCTGTATTTTGTAGTGTTGCTTGATTGGGGAAGAAACCACTCTTCCCCAAGCAATTGCACTACCTTTGTTTAGGTAAAATTTACTTAAAAAAACACACTTTACTATTTGTACTGCTATTATATTTTGTACTACTGACTTTCTCATGCTTCTTTTGTACCGTGAGCTCCTTTCTTTTTTGTGCTCTTTTTACATTGATGAATGATGATTGATGTTCGATGATATATTTTCCTAGTCCACGACAAACTTTGAAGAGAAATTGCAAAATTCTGGAGGGAAAATATTGCAAAAGGAGCTCTATAACCTATAAATCTGAAATTTTGATGTGTCTTGTTATATAAATTCGTAAAATATGTCATTCTTAATGGACCACCATACTGCTTCTTAGAAATTGCCACGGACATACTAAGTCATTGAAACAAAATATTCACAAACTTCACCATCTTACTGATTAACATTAGCCATAGTAACTTGGATTGACATCGAATCCTGAAAAAATGATGTGTGTGTGTCTGCATTGTTTAGTCCTGTATTCTGATTCAGACCAATTTCAATCTGTAAAAATATATTAACATTTTAACAGAAATCATGACAACTAATAATATTTTTCTGCATAAGTGGACGACACCAATTTTTTTCAGGATAAATACAGGTACAGTTGGAGCTAGAGGAGAGATTCATCATCAGCTACATTAGCACATCAACTAGCTAAGAATACATCCTTCCAAACATCAGAAACGAAAAAACAACATCAATTTGCAGCCCTATTGTGTCTTGACAACTAATAATATGTCAAATGGATTATTATTGGTTTTTTTGCCTATATACCTCTCTATTCTTCCATATTTAACTCTATACCCTTGAAATCATCAAATTTACTATTATACCCTTAAAATTAAGGGATTGTTGTCTGCCATCCGTTACAATAGATTCCTCCAGTTAATATATCCAATGGTGTTAAAGGGCAACATGTGACAAACATATCCTTCATTAACCTTCCCTCTTTCTCTCTCTCTCTCTCCCCCCCCCCCCCCATGGATCCCATGAATGTTTCTCTTATTGTTTATCTCTTGCGATGGGAAACCTCTGTGTGTGATGGTTCCTAGAATGTTTCTCTCCTTGTGTCTCCTGCAACTTGAAACACCTCTCTCTTGCTGGGATGAGTTCCACAGGACCCAAATCCTCCCTCTCCCCCTTCTTGCATCCCAATCCCCCCCTCTCTTTGGGGTGGGTTCTACTGGACTCAAATACTCTCACTCTCTCTCCCCATGCCTTAAGGTGGAAGAATTGTCAAATCACCCCCACTCCCCAGTCTCTCTCTCCCCCATGGGGAAACATAACAAATTTAACTTCACTCTAAGGGCACAATCAACTAATCTATTTTAGGTTACAAATTAACTCAACTTTAGTTGAGTCAAACGAACAGACATAATAGCGAGGGCATAAAACATAGTACACATAATTTTCAGGGTTATATGAATTAATACCTTGATTATAGGAATATAGAGTTAAATACAACATATTTGAGGGGATACTGGCAAAAAACCAATTATTATATTCTTTTTCTCTTGATTCAATCTGCAGGAACGAATCTTACTCATTTGATACCCTATGAGTCAGATCTATCTGGCAGACCATGTATTGGACTTGTTGATGGACTTCAATGTATACTGTTCACATTTTGTCCTCTGAGTTTTATGTGACCTCATATATGAGGTCTGTGGACAGCTACAAATTTCCTGAAGATAAAACTGTATGCCTGCTTCTTGGCGGAAATTGTCGTGTTAGGCACAAAACTGTATCATGGATCATCCCTGTTAATAGCTGATATTTTCATGGATTAAAAACTAAGAACTAGAAAATAAATTTCATTTCTTTTCGTAGAGATTTTAAGTGAAATAACTTCGTCATCACTCATCATCGTCATAAAATCTTGCCTGATCAGTATGGGTGGCCCTCAGAAGGTGGTTTTAGTCACTTGGGGCATGATCATGTTCTGGGGGAGCACAAATTTCCTGAAGATAAAACTGTATGCCTGCTTCTTGGTGGACATTATCCTGTTAAGCACAAAACTGTTTCATGGATCATCCTTGTTTCTAGATGAAATTTCATGGATTAAAAACTAAGAACTAGAAAATAAATCTCATTTCTTGTAGTAGAGATTTTAAGTGAAGTAAGTTTGTCATCACTCATCATCGTCATAAACCTTGCCTGATCAGTGTGGCTGGCCCTTAGAAGGTGGTGTTAGTCACTTGAGGCATGATCCTGTTCTGGGGGAGCACAAATTCATTGGTGTTAGATTTTCCCAGGATGTGTGCTTCCTCCGATTATGGGAATAAATCCTCTTACTATGGGTTTATTTAATTATTGCTAGCCAAGAAGAAAGAGAAGGAAGAAGAAGATGGGGGAGGAGGAGGAGGAAGAAGGAAAGGAGAAAGAAGCAGGGAAAAACAAGCTGACTGTCCATCAGAGAATGGTTGATGATGCCATAACACATACTTAATTGGACATGTGCCCAACCACAACAAAAAGAGCAAAACTTATACATACACCTAGCACTAGGTCACATAGTCAATAGGTCTTGACAGTCTGTATAAAATTTATAAATGCATTATTAAATGATGTTGTAGCACAAACATCTTAAGTATCTTAGAAAATTTGAAAGAATATAAAATTATGGAAAACTACAATTTATGTGTGAAAGCTCTTCTTTTGAAAATGTATGCAAATGGTGACACAATCTGGAGCTTAGATGTGCTGAGGTACTTGCATATTTCTAAATAATGGAAAAGATATAAGGTTACAGAAAGAATATGGTGAAACTACACATGCTTCAGCTCTTAAATTGAAATATATGCAGATGGAGGCTACCAAGCTGGAGCTTGGAGGCTCTCTACAGCTCTGAAGCGTGCCTGTGCACTTTACCTTATCCCTGATTCACCCTGTAATTTTGGAGACCCATTAAGTAAAACAGTATCTTCAGTGCTGATGTTCTAAGTGGCTCCCAAATAGGGAGTACAGAATCTATCATATCAGTCCATTTCAAACTCAATCTTCTGTTCTTTCTAGATGTTGGCTTAAGGCTCAAGTGTCTATACTCTAATAGTTTTAAGCATGTTTTCTCTGGCTATCTACAATTGTATACCATGTCCTCACTTTTTGTCCTGATGCCTGGCTGGGATTGCTTTGTGATCAATTTGAAGGGTTTACTTTCAATTGAAATATCAGAGAAGTTGCAAAGCATATCAAATTCTGCGCAAGTATAAAAGAGATTGTACATGCAGAGTCTACAGGATAATGCAAAGTTGCACATTACAGCCTTTTTCCTCTTTTCCCCATATCTATAGTTGAGGTGCCTTGTCCTCCTGCTCTTCAGTATTGCTTCTTTCTAGAGAAAAAATTTGCAACCTTCATGTTTATTTTGAGGTTATTTTGTCAGACTTGTATTTATCCATGTAGATCTTTTTTCCCCAATCAATCATGTTCAAGACAACACACTTAAAATCACAATTAGGTGGTAAAATATCCACTTTTCAAAAAAAAAAATCACAATCAGGGCAAGCATTTGATATCACATCCTAATATCATGTTCTTAAAATCATACTTAGAGCAAGCATTTCTGCTCTTCCCAAATGAAATTTAGTGTCTTTGCATGTCTTCCAAAGTTGGCTTGTATAAATTGGAAGGTCCTAAAAAGCTTATAGCCTGGTTTTTCTGCAGCCCCTCTTCAGATGATTGTAAACATACATTTTTCATAAGGAACAATATGTTTCCTTATGTTTCTTACTGATTCACCAATGGTCAAATAACATCATAATGCTTTATGTTATTATGTAGCTATATGAGGTGCATGCCATTTTTTTGCAGCTAATGATCATTGATATATAATTTTGCTTTATTGTTAAAATAATATGCTTGTGTAGTCTGGCAGTGTGGATGTCCTTCATTGCTATTATGCCCATGGTGAGGACAATGAGAACTTCCAGAGACGAAGCTACTGGATGCTTGACGGGTGAGTGTTCTTGTTGCATGTGCTACTCGGTCAGCTTTTTAGTGCATCATCATCTACTTCATTCAATGGCTATCAAATCTGACCACCTCTTTCTGTGGTTTCTGCATTGTCAGTCAGTAACTGATATCTATTGCTCTTTTTCAGTTTGTGAGAAAACTGAAAGTCACCTTGGGGTTAGATATCATCATATCTTATTTTCTAGATACTGAAGGAAACCTGGTTTTTGCTGGTACACCCTCAATGGCTGCAAGCAGGGGAGCCTGAACACACCAAGTCCTTCTGCTCCCATATAGAAAATCCAAGGCAACTTTGGCTCCCTTAGCGCTTAGGCATTTAGGCACCCACGAGGAGGGAAGAAGGGAGAGCTGCAGGCTATTTGAGCCTTTTCAGGTGCCTAGGTCCACTTGAAAGGAGCTGGAACACCTAGGTTGTTTGAGCTCACTTGGGTGCCTAGGTGATGGCTAAGCGGCAACCAAGGGGTGCCTTGACAATGGTGTTGTCACTACCTGATTAATGATTTGCAAGGTTCTGTCCACTTTATATTAAATCTGGATGGTTTTGTACCCAAAAGGTATAACACAACTTACAAATCCAAGCCTTGTGTCTATTGCTTGGTAACTTTTTCTCACTTTATGGCACGGAATTAATATGGTTCATCCTTGTCCTAGTCCCTATAAACAATGATAACATCATCATCTCATAGCGACTCCATGCATCGCCTATGCAATATACATTCTATGATAGTTATCCATTTCTTGGTGATTGCCCTTTCTTCGTGCTTTGTTCACAACTGAGTTACTAGAGGACCACTAGGTTCTGCCTAGTTCATTGTCAAACTTGCCCATATCATATTATGTAGGTCCTGCTCTTGTACCATCATATCACAGCCAAATAAGGTAGTGTCGCCTTGGACCAACTTTGCATGCTTCATCCTCAAAAGTTGCATGACCTTGAGATTTTAAAATTGTAATGCCAATGCCATACTTGTAAAATTCAAGTTGATCACTTGAAGAACCTCCAATTTTGAGCACCTTTGGGGAATGCTTGTGGCATCAAATACTTCATAGGCATATAGTGGGTTTTTGAAACTCCAAAATCTTGAATTGCAGCAGAATGGGATGGGTAGTTCAATAGGTCAGCAGGGAGCTAAGCTTGTGGCATATTTGCCATATTGCTTGTGAATGGTGTGCAGCTTTGTGTATAAACTTGATGTATACATGTCTGCACAAGTTGGATTATCCTATCAATCTTGATAGCAACCTTAATGGTGGATTTTCATTTGGCTTCATGATGCTTCCAAGATAGACATTTCTTTAAAATATCACTTTTTTAGAGTGAAAGTTGTGACATTGATCTTGTAAAAGCATGCTTCCTGGAAGACAAGCTAACTCAAGTGCTCTCAGCTTGGGGCAAGAGCAAACACCTTCCTGGAAGACAAGGTAAGGAGAACCTTATACATCACATATACAAGCGATGGACTCCCTAGACGAGGTAGGGTTGATCGATGATGAGGATAGGCAAGCCAGCGACTCCTTGAAGGCAGAGTATGAAGAAGTTCTCAACAGGGAAGAAATCTACTGGAAGCAGAGGTCAAGGGAAAAATGACTAAGAGAAGGGGATAGATATACAACTTACTTCCACAAGTTTGTGTTGGCTAGGAGGAGATTGAACTATATAGTTAAGGTCAAAGTGGGTGACCAGGTGTTTCTCAAGGAGGAAGACATTAGAATTCAGGCTAAGGAGTTCTATGCTGGCCTTTTTTCTGAGGAGCAGTCCAGCAGGTCGGTGTTTGAGGAGGATTTATTGCCCTACTTGCCGTCAGCTGAGAGTGAGGCGATGGTGGCTTGTTTTCAGGAGGAGATCAGACAACCGATGTTTGCTTAGCAGGTGATAAGGCTCCAGGCCCCGATGATTTTCCAGTCATATTTTTTCAGCATTGTTGGGAGATAGTCAAGAAGGACTTGGTGGGGGCAGTGACAAACTTCCACGCAAGTAGAGCCCATCTGAGGGGTATCAACAAAACACTTCTTGTATTAATCCCCAAGAAGTAAGGTGCTCAAGAATTTGCAGAGTTCAGGCACATTGGTTTGCTCAACTGCTCTTACAAAATCATTGCTAAGATTTTGGCAAGAAGACTGAACAAGGTGATAAATGCTTTGGTAGGTGGGTATCAGGGGGCCTTTATCAGGGGAAGACAGATCCAGTAGGATTTCCTTGTGGCGCATGTATGAAGATGCAAAGAAAAAGAGGTATAGTTTTAAGTTAGATTTTGAGAAGGCATATAACATGGTTAACTGGAGTTGTGTCTATCATATGCTGGGAAAGATGGGGTTTCAACAGAAGTCGATCTCTTGGATCAGAGAATGTATTTCATCTGCTACGTTATCAGTGCTCATTAATGGGCATCCTTCAACCTCTTGTGTCAGTGGGAGAGGGTTCAGGCAGGGCGACCCCTTATCCCCACTTCTTTTTATGCTGGTGGCTCAGATCTTCAGTAGATTGTTCCATAGAGCTGAGGCAAAGGGTGTTATTCGTGACTTCCAAATAGGTCGGGGTTTCAGTATTTCTCACTTGCAGTATACTGACGACACTATTTTATTCTTGGCCAATGATGATTAGCAGCTAATTGATGTTAGTCTGATGTTAGAGATGGTATAGGATATCATGGGGCTGAGGGTGAATTACAACAAGAGCCAGGGGGTTGGGATCAACATGGAAGAGGCAGTAGTGGCTAGAGTAGCCTCTATGTTCGGGTGTCACTCAAGGTCCTTTCCGTTATCCTACTTTGGTCTTCCTCTTTCTCCAGGGGGTATACATTGTAGGGATTGGCAGGGGGTGGTTAGTAGATTTGAGTCCAGACTGACCAAGGATGGAAGTATCAGTTTTGGTGTCGAGATTGTCCATGCTCGAAGTCGAAACCGTTTCAGTTTCATTTGGTTTTGGCTGGTCTCACTCCGTCTCAGACAACCTTTAGGGGAGAGTTTCGGCCAGTTTCCGCAGTTTTAGTCTAATTTCGGCCGAAATTGGCCGAAACTAATTAAACTATTATTTTTTCCAGTATCGTAATTGCTAAAGTAATTTTGATTGGTTTTGTATTGGTCATGGTCAAAACCGATATGGTTCGGCTGAAACGTATCGGTTCGGTTGAAACATATCGGTTTCAGCCGATACATCCATGAGATTGGCGGGGTGGAGGCTAGACTACTTTCATATGGAGGCCGGTTCGTTCTTCGTAGATCAATGTTGGTTTTCATCCTATCTATCTTCAAGATCTCGAAGACAGTGGCAAGGAAGCTGGAGTGCATTCGTGCAAGATTTTTCTGGTATGGTCATGAAAGCAGGGAAAGAGGGTGGCATGATATCGACTGTGGGAGTCTGTCGGGCTAAGGAAGCAGGGTGGGTGGGGGGTGGGTATCAAGAATATTAGAAGTTTCAACTTGGCGTTGCTTAGTTAGTGACTATGGAGGCTGGGGGCAGAGGATGGTGGCTTATGGGTTCAACTCATCTCTCAGAGGTGCTACAATTTTGTTAGGGTGTGGGATGTATTCTCCATACACTTGTATCTTGTTTCCCCTATCTGGGGAGGTATATGTAGAGTGCGGAGTTCATTAGAGCCAGTATCAGGTGGCAGCTTAGGGATGAGCAGAGATGTTTGTTTTGGCAAGATACATAGTGTGGGGACTGTTCTCTTGCAGAGACATTCCCATCTTTATTTGTTGTAGCAGGCAGGCCTGGGGACTCTATGGCTCAGGCTTAGGGGGTGTTTGGGCCCCCACCTTTAGGCAGTCTCTTTCAGCACAAGAGATGGAGTAGTTAGAGATCCTCTTAGCTTTTCTTCTGGACTTCAGACCTCAGGCTGGTTGGTCTGATTCTTGGGTGTGGAGGTGGGAGAGAGGGGGAAGGTTCTCAGTGCGTCAGCCTACCAGACTTTTTCAGATGGTGGTTTGCGATACCCATAGTTTTCTCATGTGTGGGCCCCAAAAGCCCACTAAAGGTGAAGGTGCTCATATGGAGGATGTCTTATGGATGGCTACCTACTTGTGGTAGGGTGGCCCAATTTCTTCAGAACGTTCCCACTTGGTGTTCTTTGTGTGGCGAATCTGAAGAAGATCTGGACCATATCTTCACTTCTTGTCTTTTTGCCAAGGCTTTGTGGGAAAGGATTGGCCAGTGGATCTAGCAGCCCCTTGGGCAGTGCTCTTTGGTGCAGCAGCTCTTTGCCAAGTGGCACAGGAGGTGGGGGCTTAAGGGGGGACTGATTTATTTGGTGGCTCATCCTTCATGCCACTCTTTGGGCCATGTGGTCCGAGAGAAATAGTAGAATTTTTAGAAGGGAAGCGAGGTCAGAGGAGAGGGTCTTAGGTGCTGTTGGGGACTGCGTTGTGGGCATTTTTGGCCTGCAAAATCCCTGATAAATAGCGCCGCATTTCCAAACGTGGCTAGGCCACACGGGTTTTGGTGCAGAGGAGAGAGATACACCTAGCGGGATTTTGTCTCTCCATTCCGCAAAAGCGGATTGGTGGGGTGATTTTGAATACTTTTGACCTCTTTGTCCTTTCCCTCTTACTCTTACAAACACACAAGAAAAAAAGGACAAAGGGCATAGATGTAAAACACTGGGCGGCCCCTTCGTTCACATCTGTTCTGTCCCATACGTAGAGACGCATTTGGTCCTGAGAATAAATTTCTCTGACAATGTCAGAGAGGCAAAAGAAATTCGATTTTTATGAAATCGGACTTTCTTCAATAATTTTCAAACAGCACCTTAGCTTTGTTTGTGAAAAAGTGGCCTTTTGGGCAGTGCATTATTGTAAATTGGGGGGGGGGGGGGCGCATAACTCTTCTCTCTTTTTGTTATTGGGAATTAAGGGGACACACTATCTTTGGTGTGCTCTCCTTTAGTGGTCCTCTTTTGTGGTGAATAGTATATTTTGTATAAAGGTTTTTGTGGTTATACTTCTACACTTGTACATTCTTTCTTATAAATATGTTTTGTGGTACCATCCACATTTCAAAAAAAACAAATGCTTCATACAAATGTTTGCTTGTTGGACAATGAAAGTAGCTGTACAACAGAATGCAGTTCACCTTTGGTACTTTCTTTAGTAGTACGACATTAGAAACCAACTTCTCTGCTTGCTTAGACTCAAACGGGGCTCCACGCTCCTTCTGTTTTATCAGCTATTTGTGGGCCCTATATGACTTCAGTTGACAAAAGTGAACAACATTGCTCTAGCGCCCACTGAGTTGTTTCTAGTGTTTGCTTACTAAAAGGCCTACTGACCTGCGGTGAAAGATAGTGTGGGTTTAGGCTAAAAGCTAAAAGCTTGATTCTTTATTCTGTGAGAACTGAAGAGAATTGTTTATCAACTGAGTGCTTCAAATCAAGCTGCTTAGCTTTGTGCTGACATGGTGTAGATTTGAATTTACACTTTGTACAAACTATTTCTTGTCTACTTATGATACTAGGATCTTAAGAGATTGTGGTAAATAAACTTTAAATAACCTAGTGGACTAACTGAGTTCACTCTGCTTTGGATGCAAAATTATTGTTTGAGCTTGTCTAAAGTTTATTTATAGCAATGTTGAGATATTCCAATGCCGCGAGTCTCAAACAATTGATAGAAAGTGTAAAATCAAAGCTGGACCACCCAAGCCAGATGCTAAGAAGCTCATTTAGAAGTGGATCACTTGTTTTGTCAGCCCCATGGTTGTAGGTTTCGCTCGAAACTGAAACCGACTCGCCGAAACATGTAGGTTTCGGCCTAGGGCGACATGAAACTGGACCGGAACACTGTTCCGGTCCGACACTTTAAAAAATAATAATATTTTATTAGTTTTGGCGACTCCTGAAACCGGTTTTGCCCGGTGTCGGCTCAAAACCGCCGAAACTGGGCGAAACCCGACCGATTCTTGATTTGATGCCCTTCATATATATGGAATCCCTTCAATAGTTCAATCCCTTTACATATACATAAGACCTTATTTACCTGAATATCATATGTTAGTACTTATAGTTTCATTTACTTAAGATATTACATGTAAATAAGAAAGTACCTCTCATTTGAATCCAATAAAATATCAAAAAAATCATCTCTCTTACCAATAAAAAGTCGACTCTCCCATCCAAGAAGAAAATCGCGATTTTGGTGATTCCATCAAAATAGCGACTTTTAATCTCCCATAGTTTGACATATCTAAAAATTTCATAATTCAAATAAACTCAATAGAATACTAAAAATTTAAAGTCCCGTAAAAAAAGTCAAATGTACATATGACTTCTCCAAAGGTGTTATTCTCCTACTATGCACGTTTGACTTTTTTTACCGGATTTTAAATTTTTAGTATTCTATTAGATTTATTTGAATTATGAAAATTTTAAATATGCCAAATTATGGGAGATTAGAAAGTCGTTTTTTTTATGGAATCACCAAAATCGCGATTTTCTTCTTGGATGGGAGAATTGACTTTTTATTGGTAAGAGATATGATTTTTTTGATATTTTTATTAGATTCAAATGGGGGGTAATTCTTTATTTACATGTAATAACATTTACTTAAATGTTGTTCAGGTAAATAACCATGCCCCGAGGTGATGTTAACATGCATCTAATATTCTATTAACATGTCACACACATATATCTATCACTTAATCTAATTTCTTTCAATCTTATATGCATGTCTACTGTTTTTTTTGGTGTTGTGATGAATTTTTATATTTTTTTCAGATTTGTTTAAGTTTTTTTTTTCATTTTTTTGTGTGGTCTTTTATAGGTTTCGGACCCACCCGAAACCGACTCCCTTATCCTTGGTCAGCCCCATGGGGCCCAAGCAAGTCATTTCAATAGACAGCTCCCATCAGCTATCACCGTACAAAAATTGTAATGTTTTAGTTTTGAGATTTAACCCACAATATCTTAAGCTTTGAACATACTTCTTGATCATCTTTCAGGTACAATGTTTGTATAAATCACACTTCTATGAGATCAATGATGTAAACTTCTGAGCATTTAAAGTACTAAGTACCTATCTCCAAAGCACCATGAAGTTGAAAACTACCCTTTGCTAAGATTGCTATTGAGACTGAGAACAGTTTCAATCTACATCTCAGCTTTATACATGAAGTTGCTCAGTTTTTTTACGATACAACAAACATACTATATACTTCATCCCCCTGCTGATCTATCTCTGGACATTGGATTATCCATCCCATTCATTGGTGTTATTCAAGGTCTTGGAGTTTTTGAGACCAACTGTATGCCTATGAACTACCTTTTGGTTCTAGAATATCTTGGTGAGATGTATTTGGTAGATTAAACTCTCTAGGTTTGATACCAATGCAGACAGTACCTCACAAATGGGAGTGACTGCAGTCCCTAGGAGTTGGCTTGGGACCATCAGTTGGTAAATGAAGGTCACAAGTTTGATTCTCTCTTGGGGCACGGGGTTGAAGGGGGATCTGCTGGCCCACATGCTCCCTGTGGTATGATCCTTAAGGTCTGTTTGACCTTCGAGCTCCCCTCGACACTCCACAGCTTGGTCCACACATGGTTGTGGGCAAGTTAGGGATGAGTTAATGGGATGCTGAGGTGATTTTGATCTCCAAAATCTATAAAGTAGCTCAACTGGACGGATCAGATTGTAACAAATGCGTAGTTGACTGTTCCATCTTGGGTTAGCCCCCATCAACATACCCTGTTGCACAAGCAATTTTATCAACAATCATGATGCCCACATTACACATATCGTTTGAATCATTGTTAACACCATTTACATTGCACTATCCAGACAGGTTCAAGGGTATGTGTAGGGAATGTCAAAGTTGACCATATGCCACAACTTAAGAATGGAATTAGGGAATACTGCGCCCAGTTTTGAGATCCATTGATACAATGAGCTAGAACACAATATTCTCCTTACCTCATACACATCTCCTCTTTTGTTTACAACTTCTAATATAATCTACTTCTTCGATCTTATTTTGCAATTTACAGTTAATTGGAAGAAAATAGCCAAGGATGTATAAAAAGAACAAAGTAGGTTCCCTTAATTGACTACAATTTTATGGAGACTTCCCACTGTGGAATCCAACCAGTAATTATTATTCAAATGGTTTTTTTTTTGCTCTTGTTCTGTTCCATCATTTTAATTTATCTATATTTCTAGAAATCAAACATGAACAGAAGATAACAATGCAGTTTGATCGTACTTATGAAATGACTTTAATGGATCTCTATGGTAAAAGTATATCATTGAAGGAACTAGAGAACTTTGTTTGACAGAACTTTTACATGGTCTAAGTATGCAGCTAAATGGTGCTCCGTTAAATATCTTCTTTTCCTTTGTCTGAGGTGTATCAGTGTTTGTTTAGATCGACTAACTCTTTTTTGTTGTCATCCTTTTCCTTTTTCTTTCCCATAACAATCAGTTTATATTGGTCACCTTCCATGGGGAAAAGAATATGAAATTCTGAGTTACTTTTTGTCAGGCTTCTTTTTTGTCCTACAACTGCTTGTAATTTGTATAAAGTTTCATCTTCTTGTTAAACCATCTCACCCAGTTATCTTGGCTTCTGTTTCCAGGCAATTAGAGCATATTGTACTTGTGCACTATAGAGAAGTAAATGAGGTAATTTATTGACACCCTTCATCATCGTAAAAAATGTGGTCAATCAATGGCCTTTCTTGACATTAAGTGACGAATCATAATTCCAGGAAATGCAAGATTATTTTTCTGAATTGTACAACCTGTTGATTTATTTATCTCTGGCTATTTAGATTTGACATATACATGATTAAAACAAAGAAGGTTGGTGTCTTATAATCTTTGTTTAAACAATGTCTCCTGACTTTCTTTGAAATTCCATCATGCTCTATTTGAAGCAAGCAACTCTTATATTTTTGAAGTTGCATACAAGTTTTTTGTTGGCTGAGGCTTTTTACTAAGTTAAATTTGAAGATATATACCAGTCTTTTTTTTTTAATTTTACCTGCTTATTTCAGTTTGTATAAATATGACTTCTTACTCATCCTGAGTTGGGCATAGATATCATACGCTGGAAATAAACTTTTATAATTTTCTTTTTCTTTTTAGAATTCCCTGGTTTATCCTCTAATAAAACTGAGAAGTTCAATCTGGCTTGTCCATATTTACCATCATCCCTTTCCTGATTATAGAAATAGTTAACTGGAAAAGGTACAGTGGTCGCACAATGAATGACCTGGCAAAAAGATTAGTTTGATTTCAGGTTTAGATCATATGGGGTACACCATACCCTACTAGAAGGCATGTCAAAGCACCATACTGGTGTCTTGTTGGATATATTGACCTCTCCTATCTTTCACAGGTACTCTTCCAACCTGTCAGCTCAGGTTTGGGCAAACTATTCTAAATGCCATCATGGTAATGTGGTATGCATATGTTTGTATAAATGATACCAGTATTAATCTGCCTTCTTTTAATGTGCTTGCAAACTGTAAAAAGTTTTGTTGCACAAGTCTTTTGCCCCTGTGAAATATTGTAAATTCTGTGAACATAAATCTAACTAGCCAAATCTTATTTCTTTCCTCCCAAATGCAAAGTGGAGTTGCTGTTAAAGTACTCTCTTCCACTGCATATTACAAAAAAAAAGGAGCAAGGAAAGGTGGTATCAGTGGTCTGCTCCAGTCAAGTCTTTCTGATGGATATATGGCCTATTTTTTGCATAGGAATCAATGGCTTTAATATATACTGGATATTTCCATGGCTTTGTTTATTCATGTTCTTTATATCTTTTGTTTAAAAAATTTGGTTGGTGCTGAGAATGTTAAGGTATTGATCTCGTTCCTTTGGATTATTGGCTTACTTGATTTTGCAGGGAAATAAACAAGGTGTTCCCAATCCATTATCCTCTGATTCTGGTGTTCAGACTAATTCTTGGGGAGCTCAAACTACTGTTGCAGCCCAGTCATCCTATGCTTCAAGTCCCAGTACAGTGGGCTGGAATGGACAGGCTCCATCTTCTGAACTTGAAGATGTAGATTCTGGCGAGGATTTCAGCATTTCACCACTAGAGTCTATATCTGGTTCTCACTTTCAGATTACTCCCATCCTCAGCAATGAGATAATTGACAGAAATTCACCTGTGTGTGCTCCATCTACTTCTCATCCATATCCACAGGGATCTCTGGATGTGGCATCTTTGATTGCACAAATCAATCCTTTTTATGAAAATAATGTCCCTGGGAGTCGTTTTGCAAGTGAGGGCCAAGAAACAAATTATAGAGCTTCACAAGAAGTTGGTAATATTCATTGAAACAACTCGACATTTTTTATGAAGTAGATTATGTAGTATGGCGTCCTAGTCATTCCTGGCTTTCAGCCGCGATCAGTTTAATCCTTAACAATTTCATAGTCCATTTTCATGCCTTTTTAGCTGTTTCAATTGACTATATCACACTATGTTTAAATGATTATGCCTGCTGCTTTCCAGATTTTCAGAACTCAAGAGAACATGTGGGTGCGGGTTCATTTGTTGGAGGTACCCATGCCAACAGTTCATATATTTGGACTAGTCCTTTCTCTAATGCTGGTGATATAAAATATGCCATGGACAGAAAATCTCAGGTGCCTGATACATATTGTGAGAGTTTTGCTGTTGATGATAGAAGAATGTTTGAGGTAATTTAATACGGTTAATTTATTAATGTATATCACATAACATTTATCTTGTGATCTGTTTGTAACTTGTATTAATATACCAGCTTATCTTATTCAAGGTTTTTTGGCATCTCCCTGATCACCTCTCACTAGTAATTATGCATAAGGAGTTTTGGTTATTCCCTTTTCAGATTATTGATTTAGGCCTTTGGGTGGTGGGCAAAGTTCAAACTTCAAAGTACCTACTCTTTACTCTTCCTTGATAGCAATAGATAATCATTAAAGAACAATTCCATAGAATTGAGTATGACTGTATGTGTTATAGCATCTACTGTGCCAGGAGTATCAATGAACCCAATTTTGGCCAAGATGCCACATTTGTTGTAGCGATTAAAAGGTAGATTAGCTAAAGCAATCCATACCAGTTTTGAGTTCTGACAAAATGGTAAGGAGGCAAAGGAAAGGTAGCAGATGGTAGGGAGATCAACACTCAAGGATCTTCTCACCAGACTCATTCATCTGTGAGACTTCACTGTTCTGGAGCTGCATATAGACACACTGATAAACCAGAGGAAGTTAGGTGATCGGATGATAGACTTCTTTGCTCTTCACAAAATAAAGTTCCACTTCTTTCCTGGAGACATAAAATGTCATTTAGAATAGGGTAATGCTTATTCTCCTATCAACTACATGAGGATAAAGGATATGCCAGTATGCCATGAGGAGAAGGTTCCTCTGGATGCTTCCGGAAAGGCTAAATTCTCTTGAGAACTGTCATCCATACATCATCCATGATGTCATAGATGGTGAGAAGATTTTCTGGAAAAAGATAGTGAATTCTGCCTGCCACAGTCAACAAGATTAGATCAGGTACGATCAGAAAGATTATATCTAATGATGTAGATAGATAAAATGCTCTATATGTTCCTTGAAAATGCTGCAGAACCTGCTAACCTACTATAACTATAAATCTCTTGAAAGAAATATCTTGAACCTGATTTAAATAGGCAAGTGATGCGGGGCAGAGAGAGAGAAGAGGGTAAGGATGGAAGAGAAAGGGGGGAGGTCGCCGGAAACACACCGAAAATAGGGATAGGAGGTGAGAGTGTAGGTTTCACACCCTCCCTTTCACAGGGACCATCTTGGGGCTTCTCACTCAGGGACATCACACACCCAAACACAAACTCCATTGTTGGAGGCACTCAACTCAATTTTTTTTTTCTTCTCTATTCCTCTCATCTTTGGTTACAAGACTCTATATATAGACTTCAAAACAAAGAGACTCTTCATACGAAAAGACACTTAATAAAGACCTTATTTAAGACTTAGGAAACCCAAAAGACTTAAACTTAACTATTTTAATGACCTTAGGAATTTGTAAAGTCAAATAAAATTACAACCATTGGGTCTTTTAATAGGCCAAATAAAACATAATAAAGACTTTGATTTAGCCATCCTTCATTTCCCATCATTCTCCCTTGGTTCGAGAAAACTCGTCCTTGAGTTTTGAAGTGTCGCAATATCCATACAAGAGGCAGGGGAATGACAAAGTCATGCACTAGCAAAGTCGCCGTAGGGATATCCAAACCAATATGCCTTCTGAAAAGTTACAGTCTGCATAGAATGTGTGCGTCAAGATCTCACCATATCATATCATAGTTTCACTGAACTCTCTTAAAATCTTGTAGATCGCTGATAACTGTCAATGATGGGCTTATCTCAAATACATCATCACATATCAAATGAAGTCCAGACTCGACGAACAAGTCTTGATCCCAAGCATCAACAAAAACAATCTTCACAGATACACGATCAGTAATAGTCACCAACTCCAATGGCTTTCATCAATCACGGTCTTCTCTAGAAGCACTGGTTTGGCAGCAGTAGAAATATACTTGGGAAAACAAAATTTACCTCTTAAATGTGTTGGTTGGATAATACACCTAGACTGGTTTGAGTCGATAGCAACATGTCGCTCTTCCAGCCACTCTTTTCCCAACGTAATGTAGGATCTCGAGGGATCAATAGTGCACTATGCTCCATCAAAATAATTAACTGATTTCATCTGAGTTTTACCTAAAAATTTTAGGTGAAACTCTACAAAAGCCTGTTCACCTTCAACACTAATCTCACCAGTTTGCAATAAAATATCATCGAGTACTATTTTTGTCGGCTTCTCATTTGGTAGAAGGACATGGAAGCTAAAATTCATGTGACACGTGTAGAGATTACCCAAATTGAGGCCAATAGCGTGGAGGCAGAGGGACTGCTGCAGGGTGCGGGCCGCTGATTGACTGGAATTTGTCAAGACGATCACAACGGCGCAAATGACACGTGAATCGGAGCACGAACAAAGCTCTTGTGCTGGTGGTGCGATAACAGTCTAAGTGCACCGCCTATGCACTGTGCTGACCAGGTCTGGCCAAACCGGGTCAAATCCGGTTTGTTAACTGCTTTATTCCACCTCTTTCTTCCTAACCCTCGCACAGGGAGAGCAAGATAGGGAAGAAGGTGACGGCCAGGGCCAAGGCGGGTGGTGGAGCTGGCGACGACAAACGGCAGCTCCGGCGACGACGACTGAGATGGCAGCGGCGGCGATGGCTACGGCGGACACCGATGGCGGCTCCGATGGAGGGCGGCCCTGTCTTCCCCTTCTCCCTCTCCCAATTCCCTCTCTCTCTCTCTCTCTCTCTCTCTCTTCTCTCCAGCACCTTCAACGAGAAGAACCGAGCAAAGGGAAGAGTAGAGAGAGGTTATCAGAGGGAGGAGAAAGAGCAAGGGGGGCCGACAGCACCAGAGAAGGGAGGCAGGTGGCCGGTGGACAGTGGAGCGTGGAGCGGTGGCCGCGCACAGGCGAAGGCGTTGGTGGCGGCCGAGGGGCCACGCAGGGCTGGGTGCTGCGGCTGAGGCGTTGGTGGCAGTGGCGACTCCGACGACGGCAGTGATCGCGGTTCCTTCCTCCTCTTCTTCCTCTGCTTCCACTGGTGCCGAGAGAGAGAGTGGGGAGATGAAAGAGGGATAGACGGAAAAGGGAGGGCGTGGGGTCGCGGGGCTCTGCGGAGGCTCTGCGTAGGAAGGGGGGGGAGGTTTCTGTGCAGGGGGGAAGGGGGGCTTTCGGCGAGGTGGGGAAGCTTGTGCAATTGGGGGGGGGTGCGTCCAGGGGGGTCTTCGCGCAGAGAAGAAGAGCAGAGGAAGAAGAAGAAGAAGGTGCTGCCCTGGATTGGGGTTTTTTTGGCTCTGATACCAAAACTGTGCGGGACAGAGAGAGAGAGGGTAAGGATGGGAGAGAAAGGGGGAGAGGTCGCCGGAATCACACCGGAAAGAGGGATAAGAGGTGAGAGTGTAGGCTTCACACCCTCCCTTTCACAAGCACCACCTTGGGGCTTCTCACCCAGGGACATCACACCCAAACACAAACTCCATTGTTGGAGGCACTCAACTCAATTTTTTTTTCCTTCTCTATTCCTCTCATCTTTGCTTACAAGACTCTATATATAGACTTCAAAACAAAGAGACTCTTCATACGAAAAAACACTTAATAAAGACCTTACTTAAGATTTAGGAAACCCAAAAGACTTAAACTTAACTATTTTAATGACCTTAGGAATTTGTAAAGTCAAATAAAATTACAACTATTGGGTCTTTTAATAGGCCAAATAAAACATAATAAAGACTTTGATTTAGCCATCCTTCATTTCCCATCAGCAAGCTTTTGATATTTACACTAAACCCTATGAATAATTTCTTAAACATTTCATGTCTAAACAACATCTCCTGCCAGTGAGGAGAATGCCTGTTGGGTATGTTGTGACAGTTGTGGTATAAGATAATGTCCTTTCTACTGTTCCTTTCACTGAAAACTTATGATAACATATTTTCTTTAAAAGTGGTCAGTGCTAAGAGCAGTTTTCTGTTCCCAAAGCAGGTCTAACTTTGCACGAATAGAAGATTTTTGAGAATTACATATCTTCTCTTTCCTTTTCATTCTTCTTCCTCCAAACTTGTCAAACACTGGATCAGATTTATCTGTCTCATCTCAGCCTGACGAAGGGAAATCATACAATTCGATAGATCTTGAGTGTTACATTTGTCCTTGCTCTGACAATTCTTACTAGAGATTGAATACCCATAGTAAATCAGCTATAATAAAATTTCTGGTACAAACATTTTCTTAAAAAGTAAAGAAAGTGGCAGTGTCTTGCCATCATTGCTAAAGAGATTATAGGAAACATATAGATAAATGCACACATCTTCTGATGAGATGAGATGCAACATTCTTATGGTTTTCTTTTTCTCATTCTTACCCCTTTTTATTGTGAGATTGTCTTCCGCAATTGTCCAATAGCAACTTCTGCGTCTATAATGCTGAAATTTAGTTCACTTAGACTTATATTTTGTGAAATTTAAGTATTCTTGCTTTCATTCTCTCCGTATTTTCCTAATGTTTCTAGAAGCTTATTGTTGATATGTTTCTGTTTTTTTTCTCCATGTTTTTTAATATTTATTTTCTAATCGAAGAACTCTCTGTGGATTACATCTTAGAACTGAGTGAAATTTACATGATTGTTGTTTTCCTTATTTCTGCATTGAATGAGAATATCATTTATGAACCACAACAAACAGCTTGTTGGAGCCCTTTAGAACACTGAGCCCTAACATGTATGCATCCGTGTATATTTCTAGACTTTCTCCTATGTCTGTGGATCTTTGCTTCTGTTTTGCTCACTTTTTAGACTTCTTTTCTCTAATGCAGGGAGTTCTCAAACATGAGCACATTGAATATATTGATAGTCTAAATCGATATAAGAACATGACGAATGATGTTCATTATCTAAACCAGGTTGCTAAGGATCAGCCTGTTAAGAATAAAATTGAAACTTCCTGTGAAAAGAATGCTGATCAGCCGGAGGTGCTGAAAAAACTTGACAGTTTTGGGAGGTGGATGAACAAGGAGTTAGGTCAAGACTGTGATGAATCATTGATGGCCACAGATTCTGGCAACTACTGGAATGCACTTGATACTCAGAGTGATGACAAGGAGGTATCCAGCTTATCACGTCAAATGCAATTGGATATTGGATCGCTGGGACCATCACTATCCCAAGAACAGTTATACAGTATTCTTGACTTTTCCCCAGATTGGGCTTACTCTGGGTCTGAAACAAAGGTGTCTTTTTTTTCTGATATTTCCTGTGATTTTGATAAGTAGATTACATCGAAAACTTGCAACTCATTATGTATCAAACACTGATTTTTTTTTAAGTGATGTATCAAACACTGATTAGTTTTACCTACTGTGTCATTCTGCCTGAACTTAACTGCTTTTAATTTTAATATATACAGGTCTTGATATCTGGAACGTTCTTAGGTGCAGTGAAAGCTGACACCATGAGGTGGTGTTGTATGTTTGGCGAAATTGAAGTATCAGCTGAAGTTCTTACAGGAAATGTACTTCGTTGTCAAGCTCCCATCCACTCACCTGGAAGAGTTCCATTCTATATTACATGTAGTAATCGGCTAGCTTGCAGTGAGATTAGAGAATTTGAATATCGTGAAAAGCATTCAGGTGACTTCTCCTTGGCCCAAAAGAGTGAAGTAAAAGATGAAATACGTCTTCAAATAAGATTTGCAAAGATGCTATCCCTGGGGGTCGACAGAAACATGGGGTCTTGCTCTGTTGAGAAATGCCCTAAATGTGGCCTAAGGAAGGAACTATTTTGGATGTTGCATGACGATAAAATTGAATGGGACAAGATAGAGAAAGATCACAGGGACTTTGAAGGTTGTTATGGAAATCCTAGAGATGCATTGCTTCAGAAGCTGCTGAAGAGCAAATTATATGAGTGGCTCATATCCAAGTTTCATGAAGATGGCAAGGGATCTCATGTCTTGGATGAAGAAGGCCAAGGTGTTATCCACTTGGCTGCTGCTCTTGGTTATGAATGGGCAATAAAGCCGATAGTTTCTACTGGCGTCAGTCCAAGTTTTAGGGATTCACATGGCCGAACTGCACTGCATTGGGCAGCATATTTTGGCAGGTGGGTTTGGTGTTTTCTCGTTCGACCGGCTTTAAGATTTATAGTTCCAAGTTTCCATACTTCTTAATTATTTTTTTTTCGATCTTCATCACTTTTCTTTATAAGACCCCTAAATAGAAAGAGACAACTGCACTTAAAAAAAAACAAATAACAAAAAACAAAGAGACAACTGATGTTTCTAATGCAGGTCAAAAGCATGAACCATGTTCTTGTATTGTCTAATGTGGGAAACATTGACTTAATGGTTATGGGTTGTAGCATGGCACTTAGCAGGATGTTTTTGTATGTATCCATGTGCTCTTTCCACATATGCAAGATTCTTCAGGGGGTGTATGTCTGTTTAGGTTGAGTTTACAAATCCATTGTCATGGTATTATAGATGAACTTTTAAGGGCCTGATTAATGTGAAGACTATTTCGTCTTATAAACACTTTGGCTATGCACTCATTTTCCTTAATGAAATTTCTGGTTTTATCAAGGTGTAGGGAATGTGTTGTTCTTTTGATGATATGTCCTTTCCTCTCCTGTCCCAGGACAGTATGAAACAGATATCGGTAAAGTGAAACTAAAGCACATAAGTTCTTTGTGATTCATCTGGTTATTAAAAAACTAAAGTTCCGATGGTCCTTTTGGCCATTAAAATTC
Organism: Colocasia esculenta; assembly: GCA_014218235.1. Taxonomy (NCBI): domain Eukaryota; kingdom Viridiplantae; phylum Streptophyta; class Magnoliopsida; order Alismatales; family Araceae; genus Colocasia; species Colocasia esculenta. The sequence continues at coordinate 35,351,946 of CM024753.1, forward strand.
TGAGGGAAAAGTTTATTCACTAAAAGATTGACATAACATCCATCTGTTGATTCTGCATGCTTTTTGTGTGCATACTCCAAAATGGTTTTCCAAGAAAGCATGCCCCAAGTTATGCTCGTTTGAATGTGCACTAGCAGTCTTGAGATAATTATATTATCTACTTCTCTTGATGCACCTTCATTTTATTATAAAATCATTTTTTTCTTTGAAGAAGCTGGATATGTCTTTCTTTCTCCTCTTTAGCCTTAAGGTTTTAGTTGTCACTTGAATGAGCTCATATCTGCTTGTAGAAAGAAGTCACCAGTTACAAGATTTTATCTTTGTTTGTGGTACTCCGGTGATAACATGTTTTTCCTCATTTCAAGTATCTTTCTGTTCTCTTACCCAGGCTCCAAACACTGGACTCTTGGCCTTCTTAGATCTTTTTGTCTCAAAAGAATAGCTTGATTCTAACTGCAAAGCATCTATTGTAATTTCATGTGCACCTTTGTTTCTACTTTAATTTCTCAGCATTAACATTATTTTTACACTAATTCTGAGGTCAGGGAGGAAACATTCATGACATATTAGACTATGTGCTGCTTTTCTTCTTTATTTAATTTCTCAGAATCAACATTATTTTTTGCTTTAATTCCGTTTCCAGGGAAGAAACAGTTGCGACACTTGTCAGACTTGGTGCAGCTCCTGGTGCTGTTGAAGATCCAACAACAAAATTTCCTGAAGGAAGAACAGCTGCTGATTTAGCATCAAGTAGAGGTCACAAGGGAATTGCAGGGTACTTGGCTGAAGCGGATTTGACATGCCAGCTTTCTTCCCTTACTGTGAAGGAAAGTGTTATGGATAGTGTCTCTGCAACTCTTGCTGCAGAAAAGGCTATTGAAACCTTAGAAAACAGCAGCATAATATCTATGGATGATGACAAAGGAGAGCAGTTGTCTTTGAGAGGATCCCTTGCAGCTGTAAGGAACTCTGCTTTAGCAGCTGCTCGAATTCAGGCTGCCTTCCGAGTTCACTCATTTCGCCAGAGACAAATGAGTAAATGTGATGATGAGCATTCTGATATAACAAGTGAAGAAATGCTAGTTTCTTCACTTAACAACAGAGCTCAGAAGACAGTCCACTATAATGATTCCTTACACACGGCTGCTGTGAGAATCCAACAAAAGTATCGTGGATGGAAGGGACGGAAAGAATTCTTGAAGATACGCAACCGAATCGTGAAACTTCAGGTAATCTATTGGGTTTGAAATGTTTGTTTGTCATGAGTAAGTAATAATGCATTTGGATTGGTAAAGTAGGAAAGAAAAGAATGAAAAAAAAAACTAAAAGGATTTTGAAATATCACTAATAAGCAAACATGCCTTATCTAGCTATAATTTTTTTTAGAATAAATTTCATTTCATGATGGACACTGTTCATTTTAGAAATTTCTCGGGTCTCTTTGATAACCTGATAGGTCATTATGCTTGGAGAGGATAAACCCATCTAACTATTTGATTTGATTACTAGACGGTTGTTCTGCCTACAATTAATAGAACAAGTTAATACTGTTTTAGTGGTTTTAGTTGAATAAAAGGTAGTGATGGGAATCGAAAAGTTACAGCAAAGAAGTCATGGGCTGTTTGTTTATTTTGTTTGGCCCATTAGAGGCCCACTTTATGTAATTTTTCTTTTTAAGCTTTAGGATTAGTTGTTTGCTCTGCAAAAAGGGGTATTTTGGTCTTTTGAGTCCTTGGTAGGTGAGAAGGGTGGGCATGTGGGTTTTTAAATACATGTAACCCCTCACGTTTGGGCAATGAATGTTTGAAGAAAAAAAAAATGACCTAGTGTCTGTTTTGAGGGGTGCGCCCCTATTCCCCTTCTCCCTCCCCCTCTGGTGGATTCCGACCCTCCTCCCTTCCTCCCCCCTTTCTCCGGAGACCCTCCCCTTCTCTCCCTCTCGGCCTCCTTCCCCCTTCTTGTTCCGCATCAATTTGGTATAAGAGCCTGACTTCGATCCTGCTCTCTGCTATCTTTCTTCCCCTCTCTGTTCCCTCTTTCGTCTCCCTCTGCTCTTTGACAACTCTCTCTTGCTCTGTCTTTCCGACTCCCCTACCCCCCCTTCATCCTTCCCTCTCTCTGCGCCAAGAACCAGTCGCCCCCATCCCTTTTCCCACGACGTCACCTCCCCCCCCCCCCAAAAAAAAAAAACTCTGTTCGCTCCCTCTCCCTTGCCGTCTCTCCTTCGCACACGAGCCGCCTCTGCAGCCCAACAAAGCCCAGCACCCTCTCCCCGCCTCTGTTCTCTCCCTCTCGACCCCCCCCTTCAAGCCCAACCCCATCGCCGGAAGAAACAGAAGAAGAAGAAGAAGACGGTGGGGCCGAAGCCACCCTCTGCCATTGCCGCCGCGGTCCCCGACGTCCACCGCCGCCGGCGCCCTCCATTGTAGCCGCCACGGAGGCCCCTTCTCTTCTCTCTTGCTCTCTTTCTCGACTCCACCAACAGAAGAAGAGGGAGAAAACGTCGTCGCCTGAGCCTTGATCGTCGTCGTTGTCGGAGCTCCCGCCGTCGGCAGTCCGATCGGCCTCTGTCGCTGCTCGGCTCCCGCGCCCACGCGCAGCTCACCGGCCCCGACGCCCCGTAGCCTGTTGCACCCTGTGGGCCGCCCCGTCCACCTCTGCTTGGGGCTTGCCTCCCCCTCTTTACGCCATCTTGCCTCCTCCTTAAGACCCCCGAAGAAGAGGAAGAAGAAGAGGACGGGGAGGGGAACGAGGCCGCCCCCGACTAGACCTCCACCGCTGGACCCACTGTCTGCCGTCGCCGTCATTGCCGCCGGCTCCGCTAGCAGTCGCCCTTCCCCGCCATCGCAGCCGCCGCTGCCCTTCCCTCTCCCTCTCTGGCTTCTCTTTGCACAAAGACTGGGAGAAAAGTGGGGAGAGAAGAAGACCCGAGCCTTTTAACTGGACCGGGCCTAACCGGTCTGATCTAGTTCTTGACCCTGTTTGGTACAACAACCGGCCTGCTACAATGCATGGCGGTGCACCAGAGTTGCTATCGCACCACCAACGTACGGAGCTCATCTGTGCTCTGTTTTTCGTGCCAATCACATTAGTAGCTTCCTCATAGCGACGCAGAGTCTTCCAATGTGCGGATATCGACAATAGATATTGTTTTATGTGCCACCTCTATAAGTCTCTTGTTAACATTTGTCAACACGTCTAACGATGACTACCGACTACCTGAGTCCCTGTTGGAGGTTGTCTGGAGATCCTTATTGGGTAGTTTTCAAGAATGACTTTCGCCAATTATGCGACATCGTCGACATACTTGCTGCTACTCTACAAAGGGTTGTTTACAAGGCCAACCCAGCACGTGAGGATGAGCATAAAGTACAAATGAAAGAAATACATTATGTAGCCGATCTAGCACTAGAATATGAGTACTATAGACAGACTGGATCAAGTTGTCTGAAGCAGATGAAGACGTCCCTGTAGAGAAACATGAGCCAACGACAGAGGAGATTGTGGTCGACCAGTCGAAGCCCATTGTGGATGCTATCAGTCTGTACGACTTTGATCACATTTGGAGCGATATTGAGACACACCTCTCACTTGGCAGCACAATTCCCCTCTACACATTGATCCTTGAGGCTTTCATAATAGCAATTGGATTCGCTCCATCTTTCATCTCTCTGTGGATACTATTTCACTTCAAAATTCGAGGACGAGTGTTTTTGAATCGGAGGAGAGTGATGGGAATCGAAAAGTTACAGCAAAGAAGTCATGGGCCGTTTGTTTATTTTGTTTGGCCCATTAGAGGCCCACTTTATGTAATTTTTCTTTTTAAGCTGTAGGATTAGTTGTTTGCTATGCAAAAATGGGTATTTTGGTCTTTTGGGCCCTTGATAGGTGAGAAGGGCCATGTGGGTCCTTTAAATACATGTAACCCCTCCCCCCCCCCCCCCCCCCCCCCCCCCAACCCCAACGTTTGGGCAAATGAATGTTTGAAGAAAAAAAAATGGGTGCACCCCTATTCCCCTTCTCCCTCCCCCTCCTCCTCCGGTGGATTCCGGCCCTCCTCCCTTCCTCCCCCCTTTCTCCGGCGACCCTCTCTCCCTCTCGGCCTCCTTCCCCCTTCTTGTCCCGCATCAGGTAGGATAGGTGAAAGAGAACTATTTTTCCAGTGGGGGCATGTAATTCATTTAGATCAGAATTCATGTAAGGATTTGACATTGTTTTACTGCTGGCCAAACCCTCCTCCGGTGGATTCCGGCCCTCCTCCCTTCCTCCCCCCTTTCTCCGGCGACCCTCTCTCCCTCTCGGCCTCCTTCCCCCTTCTTGTCCCGCATCAGGTAGGATAGGTGAAAGAGAACTATTTTTCCAGTGGGGGCATGTAATTCATTTAGATCAGAATTCATGTAAGGATTTGACATTGTTTTACTGCTGGCCAAACCCTCCTCCTTTCTCACCCGGGTTTGGGACCGGCTATGGCGGAAAAGGATTCATGTAGCCGACCAGGCTCTGATGATGATGGCATGTAATTCATTCTCCAGGGTCAAATATGATCATTTGTCTGGAAATCAAACTGGATTTGGGAGAATAAGACTAGATATAGCCCAGTTTATTCTGTGCTTATGTAGTTATCAGGGACCTGGAGGACCCGACAGTATCAACACATCAATTCAGGGTCACTTGGATACAATGAAGGATACAACGGTTTTGCAAAACATTCCAACTAGCTGAAAGCCTCAGACCTAGCCCTAAGTTGAAATGATAAGGGGTTGGGTTGTGTGCTCCCTATCCTTCCTACAGATAACCTAATGCCAGACAATTTCCAGTCATTTTAACTGATTACAAAATTGCTTCACAAAAGTTGAGCAGAGCAAGGTCCTATGATCAGAATGGATGAGCATGAGGATATGAAGTATGAGGCACTAAAGAGAATATCTGATTGCATATTATCATCACCAGCATGATGTTGCCAAAAGTGCCAGAAAAATCAAGTGCACATGTGGGTGCATTTAGATCTTAAGACAACTGAGTTTTTGAATACGCTCAAATTTTATATATTCTGATGGTTGAACTGGTTATGCAACATCTTTCTATTTTGATTGAGACTTTCTTCAAAGATGCTATTCGTCAAAGTAAAAGTAAGATCTTAGAATAGAATTTAGTGTGATCATTTTTAATGAAACTAAAGTGACAGATTTAAATGATCATGCAGAAGAGGCAAAAGTAGTTACAAAATTTGTTTTTAGAGTAGATAAGCTAATTTATTTATACAGTAGAGGTGGTCACGAATGGCTTAAGCATAGTCATTCATTATTAGTGGTTACCTAGGACAGCCCAAGGGAATCTATTACTTGTACATTGTTCAGCTCAAATGAAATTTTCTTCTGCTGTTTTAAATTTTGTCTGTGCACAAGAATCCCTTTCTGTCAATCTTCAGTTGCCCCAAGAGGCCTTGAAACTCCACACTTCTGATACACCTTGTTCATTTTCATAATTGATGTCATGGAATAAATCTTTGATATGAAAAAGGAAGTTCCAACTTTAAATGATTTGTGAACACTGAGTCTCATTTCTGTTGGATTTTACTGTTTCTGGTTGTTCCCCTCTTGAGAACAATTGCCTCTTCAGCCATGGGCCAGCTTTTTATGGGAACTTGCTGCTGTGTTCTGGGCAATTTGTGTGGGAACTTGCAGCTGTGTTGTGGGCAATTTGTAAACAAAGAAATGTCAGAAGATTTAAGAGGGAGTCAATTTTTGATATCTGTGGAAAAGCCCTCGACTACTTTGAGCAGTGGAACGGAGATCTGGGTGGTCTCCAAATTCAGCACGTGGAGGAACTACATTTTGTGATCATGTACTCAGTCACGATCATCTCAGCAAGGATGGCAGTGTCGGTTTCGTTTTCAGTTTCGGCTGGGTTCGAAACCGAAACGGACCGGTTTCGATTTCGGGCATACCGGGCGGGGACTTGAACTCCCCTTTAAGAGGGGAGTTTGTCCAGTTTCGGCCGGTTTTGGACCATGGTTTCGGTATCAGCTAGGTCCGAAATGGCCGAAACGTGTCGGTTTCCGCCGATACTGCCAACCTTGCATCTCAGTAGGGTGTATTTAGTCTTTCTTCTGTCTTTTGCTGATTGTGCTATTTTCCTTTCTTTTCTTGTTTTATGGTTCCAGTGTGTTTGTTCACTGGGATGTTCCTTTTTGTATCTTGTACTGTTTTCTTATTTAATAAAATGTGACCATGTCATGGTTACCTTCAAGCAATTTTTTTTCTTCTAATGGGAACTTCTATTTTTAGTTGATATCGTGGATTAGATGCAGAAAGCACATTTACAATGTTTTTTTTTGGGGTCCTAAATTTCATTTTCAAGTGTTTGTTTGCATTTCATGAAAGATGAGAATTTGCTTTATTCTGTATGCTGTTTCGTTTTGCTTCAGGCACATGTCAGGGGACATCAAGTTCGTAAACAGTACAAAAAGATTGTCTGGTCTGTTGGTATTGTTGAGAAGGCTATACTGCGTTGGAGGCGTAAAGGAACTGGTTTGCGTGGATTTCGAGCTGAACTGGCAACTGGTGATGGTCAACTAAACAAAGGGAAGATGGATGAGTATGATTTTCTGCGCCTTGGTCGGAAACAGAAGGTGGCCGGTGTAGAAAGGGCTCTGGCAAGAGTTCAGTCCATGGCTCGCTACCCAGAAGCCCGGGGACAATACATGAGATTAGTAGCCAGTTCCCAGAAATCAGAGGTGTTACTTCATTTCCCTTAAGCTTACCGCAAACTATGTTGCGTACATTTTTCCAAGTCAATGCTGTTACTTGTGGTTCTATACGGCCTTTCATATTAACTTCACATCCACTTCTCTCCTGCTGCTATATTTGGTATTCTTTGTTAAAACAGAAATTGGAGTTTGGTCTGTTTCTGGAACTTTTTTCAGCAGTTCACTCAGAGTTATCTGCTAAGCAGTATATGGGATAATGACCATTCCATAGCCAACAAAATTGATCATCTCTTGTTGTACCATATGATGGTCCTTACCTTGGTATGTAAGATCTACAAGGAGATGAATTCTGATCTGGGTGGTTTAATTTTCAAAGATTGTGTTTCAATTAGTTTCTAGGGCTGAAACTTGGTGTTCTTGGTGTATTTTATCTTGATCTGGACCTGTTATTGACGTAGAAGAGAACAGTGATTATGTGAACTACTTAGACTGATACAATAAACACTTCACTGATGCAGCATAGAAGCACGAGGACAGTGTTCCCAAACTGAATGTACCTGTGTCCAACAGAACTGCTTGGACACTGCAGGATGAGGAAATCTGTGCATGCGAATGGGAAGATTGATTTTGTTCAAAATGTTAATGGATCTACCTCCACCTTCATGTTCACTAGTCAGTGACACAAGCCCTACTTGCTTTTTAACCACTTTTTTTGATGTGTTTTCCTGATCTTCGTCCTGAAGTGTCGTCTGATTTAGAAAGAGAGAAGTCTTGCAAGTCATTTTTTTATTGTTTTACTTATATCTGTTGATGCAGGCATGATCTTTTGGTAGCGGGTTTTTCCTAGGATATTATGGTCCTTTACCTCTACATTGTCCATCTGCAGGGAGGACATGAAATGAAGGCAGGAGGCCAGGATGAAATTTCAGATGGACGGTAAGAGACGATACACTGACATCAATGGTAACATGGTGGTTCGTGGATTGCTGCCGATTGGATTTGGAGATTTGTTGGGTTTAAGAAGATCCTTCCCCTGTAAGTACCTCCGATGGTGAAATATTTTAGATAGGAGTTTTTGAGTTCTTTTCCCCTCCTGTTTTCCCCTAAAGTATTGAAGGGGAAAATTTGTATCTGTTTAACATTAGCTCTGCAAACAATGTGCGTTGCAATCTTGGAAGGAGTGGGGTTCTAATTTACTGGCAGTAGATTAGCGGCTTATGATTCACTTCATACAGCTCTCCTATTACTGCCACTGCTTATTTCTTTGGGCAGTAATGCGGTGCTTGTTTTAACCATTTTGACAAACATATGTATACAGGAAACTTTGTATTGTATATTCATGTACAGTTTAATAGAATTATTATTTTTTAATTGGCCTTTGCTAGTCCACCTCAAATGTACGGTTAAGAACAGCATTTTTTTTTTTAAAGCTCACAGAGGGTTATCTTTTTCTTGAGGTTACACACCTCCCATTGTATCAGCTGTAAGGGCACATGTATCTTCTTCAAGATCGTTGGTTGGCTTGTAACGTACTGCCACTTTGCGACATTCGAAGCTTGTTGGCTTATTTGCACTTCAGGACGGTCCTTTTTCTCCTTTTTATTTTCTTGCAGATATCATCTGTCGGCTTTCTCCAATCTTCCAGGGATTTTATCCTCAGCGGACGAGTCAAGGGGCCTGCTGAAAGGGTGGACGAAGTCACTTGGACTTTTTACAAATAGGCCTCCTGTAATCACATCATATTTCAAGAACTCCTTGTAATCTTGCTAATTTCTAATGACTTCCCGAAATCTACTTAAAAAGAATTCGCTACCGTCTACTTCCGATAGAAAACGCCCCTCCAACTATAGTCAAAGTTTGATGGTAGTTATGAATTCTCATTTTGCTCTAAAGCCTCCACGTGAAGCCACACCCCCCCCCCCTTCTCTTCGGCCACGTCTCTAGAGAGAAATGCTTCATGTATTTGAGCAGTGACATGGTAGGTATCACGTACGTTGGACGCCCTATTGGTTGGCGAGCAGGTCAGACAGCGCGCGGGGATGATGGACGGGTGCAGTGAAATTAAACATAAATACTACCTTGAGCCTAGAAAAATGTAACCTTAAGGTTTAAAATTTATTGATTGGGCTTTTATAGTAATGAAGTTGGGCTTTTAAATACTATTTTGGGACTCAAAAATATTTTTCTTAAGATTTAGAAACTATCGATTGGGTTTTTAATGATAACTTTGAATTTATAAATAATGATTTTGAGTTCTAAAATGGTAACTATGGATCAAGAATAACCGTATGTCGCTGTCTAGTGTCTACTGTCTGTTGCTACACGCCGCCAATTCAGATGATGTCCAACATGATATATAGACTGCCATATCATGCTTAAGTACAACGTGCATCAAGTGCACCCCATGTTTGGTCCCCTCACCAATGCCCCTGCACAACCCTTCCCCTCCCTAGCGGAGGGCGATGCTGCGTGACCATGGTCGACGGTAGCTGATGGTGGTGCCACAGAGGTGGCCAGAGGCTCTAGACGACATTTGTGTAAGCCAGCGGCGATTGTAGCAATGGAGTAGGTGATATGTCAGCAACATGAGGTCGAACAATATTGTAGAAAAGTGTTCGTGGCGGCAATGGCGCTAGCTGGGAGGTTGGCGGCAGCGGCGGCTTGGTTGCCGCCTTTTTATTAGGAGGAAGATGGAGAGAGAAGAAAAGAAATAAAAAAAATATCTTTACATATAACATATTCTCAAGGGCATCTCTATCATGATAAATAGGAGAAATAGTTGATAATGAAATATTCCCTCAAGTCAATCATGGTTTGTCATATTGCACAGTATCAGTGTGATATGGCCGTGCCGTATCGTGCCTGGAGATTTCTGGCACTAGGCACGGTCGGCACAGAGGCGAAGCGGGGCAGAGGAGGGGGAAGAAGGGCGGGAGGGGGGCCGGGGCAGGGGGGAGAGTAGGAGGGGGTGTGCGGAGGGCGGCGGCTGGCGGGGGGGGGGGGGACTGGAGGGGAAGGGGGCTGGCAGAGGGGAGAGTAGGAGGGGGTGCGCGGAGGGGGGAGGGGGGGACGCGGAGGGGGGAGGGGGGGACCGGAGGGGAAGGGGGGTCGGAGGAGGGGGGGAGGGGGGAGAGCAAGAAGGGGTGCATGGAGGGGAAGGAGGGCCGACAGAGGGAGGAGGAGGGGGGGAGGGGGTGTACCGGTGAGGAGCAGCATCACTAGCAGCAGGAGTAGCGGTAGGAGCAGGAGTAGCAGTTGTGGCAGGTAGGGGGGGGGACGAGGTTGGGGAGTGGTGTAGTGGGGAGGGGGTGGCACAGGGGAGAGGAGGCCGGGGATGGGGAGGGGGTGTGCCGGTGCAGTATCGATCGTACCGTACCATGCCAAGGAGAGTATGGTATGGCCGATCCCAATGGCACAACCATAACCATGAAGTCAATCCATAGATACCACTTTTGATGGGTGAGTAATTAACTTCGGAAAGTTATTTTAAATTTAGAGTTAGAAATTAGCAAGATTGTAAAAAGTTGTTTGGAATATTATGAGATTTTAGGGTTCTACTTGTAAAAATCCCCGAAAAGGTCTTCCCATTATTTTCGGGGAAAGTAAGAGGCATAGACATCTTTTCATTTTGGGATTCAATAATTGACTTTGAGAAAGACTTACTGCACTTTAGGAAAGTGCAGTAAATGTAATCCACCTAGGATGACAGTCTATGTGGCGCTATATAGGCTGTCAGGTGGTTTTTTTTTTTGAAATCTAACTTTTTTTTTGGAGCCCAACTCATCTATTTTGGAGCCAAACTTTTTATTTTGGAGCCTAAAAAATAGTTTGGCTCCAAAACAAAAGGTAAGTTGGGCTCCAAAATAGTTGAGTTGGGCTCCAAATAGATGGATTGGGCTAAACAAAAAAGCTAGATTTCAAAAAAAAAAAAAAAAAACCACCTGACAGCCCATGTGTCGCTACATGAGCTGACATCCTAGGTGGATTGCACTTGCTGTACTTTCTAAAATGCAGTAAGACTTTTAATATTTACTAGTCAAACAAAGTGTTTTTAGAAGATATTTTCGAAAATTTAAATGATTGCAAGACACGTAGTTAAGAATGTATTCAAACCATGATCTTTTGTCTTACATGTCAAAATTTGTATATTTACAAGTGTACTCTCAACATACCACAAAGTAAAATTGCATATAAATCAAAACTATATGTTTTAGCAAAAAGGAGACAAACATTTTAGAGCATTCTTGCTCGGTTGAAACAAGCAAATTATCGATTTGAAAGAATATAAATTCGAAGAAATTAAGGGGTGGAAAGCTGGAAAAGTCCCAATTTAGACAAAAAAAAAACATTCAGCTTAAAAATACTTAGTTTGTTTCATTAGTTAGAGACGGTTTATAAAGTTCGAAACAATTATTCATTCATATTTCACTTATCAAAATAATATAAGAACTATTGTAAAAACACATCATATTATAATGGATAAATTAATAAGAAGTCCTTATCAAATATTTGACTTATTTTTTTGTGACGGACTACGTCGTTCAAACCCGTTAACCTAATAACGAGTTTGATCCGACTCCACCTCCCACGAACAAGCCGAAGCCTCGCCAAGGATATCAACACACATGCCCGTGGAAATATAAGAGAACACAGTGAATATATATAGGATCAAACATCTCACACATATTTACAGAAGGATTACATAGCCAAATTTCAACAAGAGTCAAACTCAAGTACAGAAGCCTGTGGCATACCCTGGGGCATAACAAAAGAAAATTACACTGCTGGAGGCGTGAACCCAACACCGCTGCGATGCGGCTTCGGACTAGAAGACGGATGTGAAGCCTCCTGCTCTCCCTCACCTGAAAGCAATAAGGGGTGAGTCTCACGAGTCACTGGCTCAGTAGGAAAATTTCCTTTAAAGCCGCAAACCACAAAACAACACGAGAGAAGCAGCAGTATAGCACAACTATAAATAACTAACAAATCTACCTGAGTATAAAACTATAATCACAAAGTTTAAATAACATTAAGCTAATAACATGATTCCAACTTTCATAACTAAACAACAAACCATGCTTAGGAGTACGAGCTAAAGAAGGTAGCACCAAACACGAGTCACGAAGACTGGTTCGCGACACCAGCTACAGATCCGGACAAGCAACACAGGTCTACCTCTCAGCCTCGTAACCAAGGATGAAAGGTCCGGATACCGCTCCACCACAACAGAACCAACAAGCTGTGGAGACCACACCTCACCACAACTGCAACTCACACGACTGCAGCTCTATGCCTAGCACCTTTAAGGACTCTGGTCTGAGCTCCTTAAAGTGAGACACTGGAAAAAGGACTAGCTGGGGACCACTACGTCTATCGGTGTCCGTCCCCTAACCAAGAGCGCACTACAAGCGACTAAGCACACCCACAACACACAAGCCGTTGTCCCATTGTCGTCTTTCCCTCAGCTAGACGTACTACTCAAGCTACGGAGTGAGGGTGTCTAGGAAGACGACACAGACCCTAGTGGTACACAAGTACCAGGACAAGACTTCGAGCACTACGTGCCTGGCTCACAGAGAACCTGGGCTACCCGACTCGAGAGGTAACCACGGGTGGCGTCGTATACCCGACTTACCTTGCACGCACAACCACGCAAACTCGATAATTCCACTTACCACAAGTGCCAATGCACCGCTTAATAACCACTGCACGCAAACCAACACTTATATGGACCCATACATGAAAGCAACTCATAGTACCATGTAGACAAACCAGGGCTCGGGTAGCAGTCATCTAAATCGCGACGGACACAGAGGTCTCTTTTTGATAACTGAAACGCGTCGGATCAAATCGTCACGTTATAGATTGAAACGTGACGTCTGGATCTGTCACGTTTCAACTGCAGAAACCCTACCTGAAAACTCTCTCCGAGAGAAGCTCAAACCACCATGTACAACCCATTCACATGATATCTTGCAAAGAAATAACGTCCTACACATGCCTTCTACATTCCTTAACCCATTACACACCTTTAAAACCTTAAACATGGTCCGATTAAATCGAAAGTAGAAGAATCCCCCTACCACACGAAGAACACGAAGAATGCGTAAAACGGCACTGCCCTGGTGTTTCCCGCACTCCGCACAACGTCCTCACGTCGGAAACACGCCGAACCGCACACCGGAACCTCCGAATCGCCAAGAAAATCCCCACACGAGCCTCCCCCACGGCTGAGCAGTGTTTCCTGCACTGCTCGGCCTGGGTTGGCCGGCCACAACACAAAGTCGAAATCGCGATGGGTATATCCGTCGCAATTAAAGGCGACGTCCCTGCATGCAACACGCGGCGTGCATGCAGACGCGCACCCAGGTAGTGGCATTCAAAATGTGACGACCAGGGCGGTTGCGATTCTCAAAATCATGACGCGTGTGTTGGTCGCGTTTATGAAAGCCACACCAGAGGTTGGTTTGGCCTAGATTCCAAGCTTCCAACCCACACAACTTGTACAAACCATAGAAAAACTCCATATTGGGCCACACACTGCCCACAAAACCTACTAAGCTATGATTCGAAAAAGTCGCGATGTTACATTACTATCATCTAAAAAGAAATTTCGACCTCGAAATCTATAAAGGGATCTAAACACATAATGCATTAAACACTACACCACGTACTATCATCTACAAAGGATTAAAAGCTTACTCAAACAGGTAAGGATACGCTTTAAACATTTCTTCTGCTAACTCCCACATATCTTCTCCTCCCTGCATGTTCTCCCATCTAATCTTCACTAATTCAATTTCTTTATTCCTCAATTTCTGTGTCTTTCGGCCTGTGATCTGTACCTGGTATTCTGGCATAGACATATCTGGCTTCAGATCATCTCGTTGATAGCTGACTACCTGTGATGGATGTACTTTCTCAACATAGAAACATGGAAAACATCATGTGCATCTGTGAAATCTGTCGGGAGATCTATTCTATATGCCATTTCATCGATTCTCTCTAAAATCTGAAAGGGGCCCACATATCTCGGACTTAACTTACCTCTTTTTCTGAATCTCAACACACCCTTGGTAGGAGAAACCCTCAGAAAAATATAATCTCCAACCTCAAATTGAAGTGGCCTGCGTCGGGTGTCTGCATAACTCTTCTGTCGACTTTGAGTTGTTTGCAATTTCTCTTAATAAATCTGACCATCTATGTAGTTTGCTGAATCAATTCAGGACCCATAATCTGCCTCTCTCCGACTTCATTTCAGTTCAACAGTGTTCTGCATGGCCTGCCATACAAGGCCTCATAAGGTGCCATCCCAATACTCGTGTGATAACTGTTATTATATGCAAATTCTACCATTCCCAGGTGGTGCTCCCAGCTGCCTCCCCACACTAAACAACAAGCTCATAGCATGTCTTCAATTGCCTGAATGGTTCTTTCAGTCTGTCCACCGGTTTGTGGGTGATATGCCGAACTATACCTCAATTCAGTGCCAACTACTCTATGTAGACTCCTCCAAAAACCAGATGTAAATCTTGGATCTCTATTAGAAACAATTGTCTTCGGAATACCGTACAACGATATAATTCTATCCACGTATATTCTTGCCAATCTATCCACAGCCCAAGACATACTCACAGCTAATAATCTGCATACTTTGGTCAATCTGTCGACAAACACCCAAATACCATTGTGCCCTGTTGCTGTCCTAGGTAGTCCTGTTACAAAATCCATAGCAATGTCGTCCCACTTCCACTGTGGAATTGGTAACGGCTGAAGTAGTCCTCCCGGCTTTTGATGTTCTGCCTTTATCTACTGACAAACTGAGCATCTTGTAATAAATTCTACTATCTCTCTCTTCGTGTGTGGCCACCAAAAATGTTTTTTCAAATCTTGATACATTTTAGTACTGCTTGGATGAATGGTGTACCTGGATTTATGTGCCTCTTCTAGAACTCTCTGCTTTACCTCCACTTCCGTTGGTACATACAACCTACCTCTAAGCCTGACTATACAGTTATCATCAATTGTAACACCTTCCATCTTGACAATCTCGGCTAAATTTCCATCTGTCTTCTGTGCTTCAACAATCTGCCAATACAAGGATGGTTCAATAGCACTGCTGGCTAACACTGCTCGCCGTTGATAGCTTGGAACATATAAAGAATTCTCTACTACTTCCTCATATAACTTCCACTTTTTAATCATCATCTGACTTAAATAGGACCTTCTGCTCAATGCATCTGCTACGACATTTGCTTTACCCGGATGGTAAGCCAAACTGAAATCATTATCTTTCAAATACTCTACCCCCCTGTGCTGACGAAGATTCAAATCTTTCTGGGAGAAGATATATTTCAAGCTCTTATGATCTGTGAAAATTTCAAATCTCTCACCATAAAGATAATGCCTCCATATCTTCAAAGCAAAAACAACTGCTGCCAATTCTAGATCATGAGTTGAGTAGTTCTCCTCTGCTGGCTTCAACTGCCTAGATGCATAAGCTATAACCTTACCATGTTGCATTAAAACAACTCCCAATCCTCTTCTAGATGCATCGGTATATACAACACAAAACCTCTGCTGCCTTTTGGTAATGTCAATATCGGTGCTGCTGTAAGTCTTCTCTTTAATTCCATAAAACTTCTCTGACAATCCTCTGACCAAACAAATGGTACATCTTTTCTGGTTAATCTTGTCGTTGGTGCTGTGATCTTAGAAAAATCTTGTATAAAATGCCTGTAGTATCCTGCTAAACTCAGAAAACTTATGATTTCAGTAATTGTTCTTGGCGCTTCCCATCTCATGACTACCTCAACCTTTGCTGGATCAACTGCAACACCCTCTGTTGAAATAACATGTCTCAAAAATTGAATTTCTTTCAACCAAAACTCACATTGACTAAACTTAGCATACAATTGATTTTCTCGCAATGTCTGCAAAGAAATTCTCAAATGTGCTGCATGATCTTCTTCTGACGCTGAGTATACCAATATATCATCTATGAAAACCACAATAAACTGATCCAGATGTGGATGAAAAATTATGTTCATTAAATTCATAAATGCTGCTGGTGCATTGGTTAGCCCAAATGGCATAACCACAAACTCATAATGTCCATACCTGGTTCTGAATGCTGTTTTATCAATGTCTTCTTCTCTAATCCTCAGTTGATGATACCCGGACCTCAAGTCAATCTTAGAAAACACTTTAGCTGACTGAAGCTGATCAAACAAATCATCGATTCTTGGCAATGGGTACTTATTTTTAATAGTGACCTCATTCAATTTTCGATAGTCTATACACATACGAAAGCTTCCATATTTCTTTCTCACAAATAACACTGGAGCTCCCCATGGTGAGTGACTCGGCCTAATGAAACCTTTTTCTAGCAATTCTTGTAACTACTTTTTCAATTCTTTAAGCTTCGCCGGTGCCATTCTATACGGTGGTTTGGAAATCGGCATAGAATCTGGCTACAATTCCACTGTAAAATCTACTTCCCTGTGTGGAGCTAAACTTGGCAAATCATCTGGAAACACATCTGCAAATTCTCTGACTACTGGAACTGCTTCAACTGACTTACCAGACTCAACCAAACTTACTGATGCTAGGTAAGCTACACAACCCGCATTCAACAACTTCCTAGCTCTAAGTGCTGAAATTATAAACTTGGGAGTGTAAAACGGCATACCTTGGAATTCAAATACAGCTCCATTAGGGTGACAAAATCTAACCCTCTTCTTTCTACAATCAACCATTGCACCATAGGCTTCTAGCCAGTCCATACCTAGAATTATATCATAATCTTTCAACTGCAAAGCATATAATCTAACAGGTAACTGGTTTCCTTGTATCACAATAGGAACTTCATCTATGTAGCAAGAAGTGAGCATGAATCCACCTGAAGGAACCTCTACTACTAACTCACACAACCTTTCCTCTAATGGGTGCACCATACTATCCATAAATTCCTCAGAAATAAAAGAATGTGAAGCACCTGGATCAATTAAAACTCTAGCTAAAAAGTCATAAATAGGCAATATACCTTCAATCAGATTGGAAGTCTCTGCCTGTGCCTGAGTGATAGCCATAACCCGGCCTCGACCACACTAGTGTGCTCCTCCTCTACCTCATCCTGCTGGTGGCTGTTGGGGCTGCTGCTGCTGCTGTTGCACTCCTCTTCCATACCCATACTTCCTTGGGTAAGGACAATTACGAATTATCAAATGTCCCGGCTGGTTACAATTATAACACCTGTAACCTAGTGGAATTATAGGCTGTCTTGCTGTACTTTGTTACGATTCTTCCACCTCCGGCCTGTAGCCTCGCCCTTGTTGGAACATCTGTTGGCGACCTCCTCCTTGTCCCCTGAATATCTTCTTCAATTTCGAACCCCACTTGCTGAAACCCGAGGAAGATGATCTCGCTGGTGCCTTCCCTTTACTGACCACTGAGGATTGATGTGGTAGCCGAAAACTATCCGAATCCCCTGATTGACAGGTCCGAACTGAACTTTCTAAAATGGCTGCTCTCTATGCTGCCTCCTCCACAGTCCTGCACATAAGTGGTATCACCGCATTCTGTAACACCGACCTCAGTCCACGAATGAAATATTCAACCATCATTGCATTATTTGTCACAACATACGGTGCATATCTACTTAGTGCCATAAATCTCATTTGATACTCTAAAACTGAAGAATTCCCTTGCTGTAAAGTTTTGAATTGCTCCCTCTTAGCTTGCTACACTTGTACTGGGAAGAATGTATCATTAAACACCTCAGGAACTCTAGCCATGTAATGGTATCCTCCACTCTACCTGAAAAAGTCATTTGCATCTTTAACCTCCACCATTCCTGTGCAAAGCCCCGTAGCTGGTAGGTAGCCAGAATCCCTCTGTCCGTTGATGGACACCTCATAATCACAAAAACTCTTTCTATTTCATGGATCCAGTGCTCAGCTGTATTTGGATTGGGTCCCCTTGTGTAGGTAGGCTGCTGTAACCACAGGAATCTTTCAATCTGCATGGTTGGTTCTTCTACTGCTCTCATTGGTGGTACTGGTGGCACAGGTACCGGAAGAGGTACCTCCACTCCTGGTGGTGGTGGGGGTGGTATAATTGGCACTGGCTCTGCCTCCTCAACAATTGAAGGCCTTGCTACTGCTGGCAGAACTGACCCTGCTGGTCCAACCTTGTTCTTATTTCGATTATGCTCTCCCATAGCCTCTCAATCAATTAATGAGTTGTTTCCTCCGGCTCATCTCCCCCACCTCTCCAATCTCTCCTGTCAGCCATCTCAAATTCCTACACAAACAACATTCCAAGCACGTATATGCTAACAAATCAATATAAAAACTCGGGTCAACTACCAGTAGTGGACTAATGTAGAAATCAAACTATGTAATCCCCCAGTTCCTTCATATTTACACGGACAATGCTCTGATACCAACTGTGACGGACCACGTCGTTCAAACCCGTTAACCTAATAACGAGCTTGATCCGACTCCGCCTCCCGCGAACAAGTCGAAGCCTCGCCAAGGATATCAACACACATGTCCGTGGAAATATAAGAGAACACACTGAATATATATAAGATCAAACATCTCACACATATTTACAGAAGGATTACATAGCCAAATTTCAACAAGAGTAAAACTCAAGTACAGAAGCCTGGGACATACCCTGGGGCATAACAAAAGAAAATTACACTGCTGAAGGCGTGAACCCAACACCGCTGCGATGCGGCTCCAGACTAGAAGATGAATGTGAAGCCTCCTACTCTCCCTCACCTGAAAGCAATAAGGGGTGAGCCTCACGAGTCACTGGCTCAGTAGGGAAATTCCCTCTAAAGCCGCAAACCACAAAACAACACGAGAGAAGCAGGAGTATAGCATAACTATAAATAACTAACAAATCTACCTGAGCATGAAACTCTAATCACAAAGCTTAAATAACATTAAGCTAATAACAAGATTTTAGATTTCATAACTAAACGGAAAACCACGCTCAGGAGTACGAGCTAAAGAAGGGTAACGCCAAACACGAGTCACGAAGACTGGTTTGCGACACCAGCTACAGACCCGGACAAGTAACACATGTCTACCTCTCAGCCTCGTAGCCAAGGACGAAACGTCCGGCTACCGCTCCACCACAACAGAACCAACAAGCTATGGAGACCACAGCTCACCACAACTGCAACTTACATAGCTACAACTCCATGTCTAGCACCTTTAAGGACTCTGGTCCGAGCTCCTTAAAGTGAGGCACTGGAAAAGGACTAGCTGGGGACCAGTACGTCTACTGATGTTTGTCCCCCAACCAAGAGCCCGCTACAAGCGACTAAGCACACCCACAACACATAAGCCGTTGTCCCATTGTTGTCTTTCCCTCAGCGGGACGTACTACTCAAGCTACAGAGTGAGGGTGTCCAGGAAGACGACACAGACCCTAGCGGTACACAAGTACCGGGACAAGACCTCATGCACTACGTGCCTGGCTCACTGAGAACTTGGGGTACCTGACTCGAGAGGTAACCACGGGTGGCGTCGTATACCCGACTTACCTTGCACGTGTTGCCCAGTTGACGAGCCCAGAGAGGGGGGGGGGGGTGAATGGGTCTTTTACAAATAATCTACAAGATACCTGTAACTAAAAATATTCACACAAATATTCTTCGAAGGAGGTTAGTGATTGTTAGTTTAAGTATCAAACACACAAAGAAGACAATCACACAACACAAGGTTTATCCTGGTTCGGACCTCCTTTCCTTAGGAGTCCTACATCCAGTCCCTGAGGAACAACTCAGGATTTTACTAATTAGGGTACAGTCCCCCTAAGGATGCTACAACACCCAGCTCGGTTGGTCTTCCTTCACACCCGAAGGGAACAACAACACCCTGGATACCCTACCAGGTCTTCCTTCACAACCGAAGGGAAACAACACCCTGGATACCCCACCAGGTCTTCCTTCACAACTGAAGGGAAACAACAACTCAAACAGAATTGAATGAAATTCAATCCCCTAGATCAAGCTTTTGACAAGCAAGGATCTGAAGCAACTAGAACTGAGAGGAAGAACTCAAAGCTAAGCGCACTCTCAGAACTACACAAGCTCTCTCAATATTTTCACTATAAAGTGGAGAGCAAAGAGCAAAAGCTAAGTGGGATGAAGTTCTAGGCTCTATACTTCTTGCCAAAGAATTTTTGAATGCTTGAATACTTGATCTATTGTTGTATCTATCTGGTCTCGGTATTCCATAGTATTTCTTCTATTCTTCTGACTTGTATTTATATCTTCAATTTAAAATATAGACGTTGAAGTGTCCGTTGTCTCTCTCTTGAGTAGTCGTTAGACTGAATGACACCTGGAGTCTTGGAAGCTTCCTGTCAACAGTCTTTTGATCACTTGAGCACGCAAAGAGATGAGATCTTCAGAAATATCCTTTGGCTTTTATTTTGTTTAACGTTGTAACATGGAGCTGGATCAGAGGTCTGCACAAATATCAATCTCAAATAGCAGACAGCTAAGCTGTCTCTGATGTCAGTCAACGTTAGTAGCAATAGACATGAAAATAGTAATGCCAAATAGCTAAGTCTAAAAGACGTAATCAGAGTAAGCACGATAAAGGATGATATCGTCTGCATGCATGCAGAGATACGTTCAGATCTCATAAATGCAGATGCGTCAGAGAGATATCTACGTGGACTTTGACCAGTCAACACTTTTAAGATGAATAAGATATCAAGTCAATATAAGATATGAAATCGATGGCTATATGACTTATGAAATCGTTATGAATAAGTCAGTTTGATCAAGTCGTTATGAGACATAACAAATCGTTGTGGTTAATGAAGAAATCGTTGTGAAACACTTATCAAATCGTTATACATAGCAAATCGTTGTGTTCACTGAAGAAATCGTTATGGTAGCTTACGAAATCGTTACGGCGAGCAAGTTGTTGCGAGCTCTAAAGAAATCGTTATGATTACTTAAGAAATCGTTACGGCGAGCAAGTCGTTGCGAGTTCTAAAGAAATTGTTATGATTACTTAAGAAATCGTTACGGAAAGCAAGTCGTTGTGAGTTCTAAAGAAATCGTTACGGTGACTTATAGAATCGTTATGACAGGCAAGTCGTTACGAGTTCTAAAGAAATCGTTACGATGACTTATAGAATCGTTATGACAGGCAAGTCGTTACGAGTTCTAAAGAAATCGTTGCGATAACTTATATAGAATCGTTATGACAGGCAAGTCGTTACGCTTTCTAAAGAAATCGTTGCGATGACTTATAGAATCGTTATGACAGGCAAGTCGTTACGCTTTCTAAAGAAATCGTTGCGATGACTTATAGAATCGTTATTACGAGTTCTAAAGAAATTGTTGTGATGACTTATAGAATCGTTATGACAGGCAAGTCGTTACTCTTTCTAAAGAAATCATTGCGATCTTCAACATAAATCGATATGGACTCTGAGAAATATCATGTTGAAAAGATTAAGGCTTCAGAGAAGTAATGCATACCTTTATTGGCTTGTTTGACCTTGGTATTTTTCCTGTACTTAAGACTTATGAAATATTCATTAGATATAATTGATAAACTCTTGTTTGGTTTTGTTAATCATCAAAATATATATATGTAATTAATTAAAATTACATGGGGACAGACTGATCATCAGCACGCACAACCATACAAACTCGATAATTCCACTTACCACAAGTGCCAATGCACCGCTTAATAACCACTGCACGCAAACCAACACTTATACGGACCCATACATGAAAGCAACTCATAGAACCATGTAGACAAACCAGGGCTCGGGTAGCAGTCATCTAAATCGCGACAGACACAGAGGTCACTTTTTGATAACTGAAACGTGTCGGATCAAACCGTCGCGTTATAGACTGAAACGCGACGTCTGGATCCGTCGTGTTTCAACTGTAGAAACCCTACCCAAAAACTCCCTCCGAGAGAAGCTCAAACCACCCTGTACAACCCATTCACATGATATCTTGCAAATAAATAACGTCCTACACATGCCTTCTACCTTCCTTAACCCATTACACACCTTTAAAACCTTAAACATGGTCCGATTAAATCGAAAGGGGAAGAATCTGCCTACCACACGAAGAACGCGTAAAACGGCGCTCCCCCGATGTTTCCCACACTCCGCACAATGTCCTCGTGTCGGAAACACGCCGAACCGCACGCCGAAACCTCCGAATCGCCAAGAAAATCCCCACACGAGCCTCCCCCACGGCTGAGCAGTGTTTCCTGCACTTGTCGGCCTGGGTTGGCCGGCCACAACACACAGTTGAAATCGCGACGGGTCGTGACGTTGCGATTTAATCGCGACGGGTATATTCGTCGCAATTAAAGGTGATGTCCCTGCTTGCGACACGCGGCGCGCATGCAGACGGGCACCCAGGAAGCGGCATTTAAAACGTGACGACCAGGGCAGTCACGATTCTTAAAATCGCAACCCTTGTGTTGGTCGCGTTTATGAAAGCCACACCAGGTTGGTTTGGCCTGGATTCCAAGCCTCCAACCCACACAACCTGTACAAACCATAGAAAAACTCTATATTGGGCCACACACTGCCCACAAAACCTACTAAGCTATGATTCGAAAAAGTCGTGACGATATATTTTTAGTCCCTGATAGCCCTGTAACTCATTACAGTAAGTGTTATCTTCTATTACAGTATATGTTAAATTCTGTTACAGCAAGAACCTCCCATGTTATAGTCGGAGACTATGAATTAATTTCTCCTATTATAATTTATATAATAAAGTAAAAAAAAATTTATAGGGTTACCTAGTATGAAAAACAAGCGTTTCTTTTTCTTATTGTAAAATGAAAAAATAACTATACCATCCTTCAAATTTTATTCATATCTTTGCTCTAAATTTTGCAAACGGAAGACATACTAAATTATCCTTTCTTCTTTTCTATTTCTTGTACATATTTCTTGAAACAGGTACATGTATATATCCTTCACTTTTCAAACATATCATATGGACGGGTTGGTGGGGGGGTTTAAAGAATTTTATCATCATGATCGTGGGATGATTAATACCAGACATGAATTGCCATTTTTTCCCCTTGGGTTAAAAAGACAGTTGTTGCCACCTCTATATTGCCCTGATTTTGATGCAGATTTTGCATGGATGGCAGAAAGGGTGAAGATCCTATTCTATTGAAATAGAATTACATGACAGGAAACTGGAATTTGTTGATTTTTTTTTTTTTTTGAAGGATGAAACATGTAGCAAGTGGTGTGCTTCCTTACATTGCAACTATGTATCATGCCAATAACTTTACCATCCGCGTCATATCCTGGTAGGCTCAAGCTGAACCATGGCAATTTTATCATTTACATACCTAACTCATGACCAGTCTGAAACAAAGGCCAGGGATTTGGTTCAGCAGAAAGCCTATCTGCTGTGGGAGAGCAGAGGGAAGAAGTACTGATGGTTGACATAAGAGAGAGAGAGAGAAAAAAGGTTGCATCCAATTTTTGTTCTTCTAGCTAATACATATGTGGTCTATTTTCTTGAAGAGGCTCCTCCACCAAATGCCATGCCTCAAAACCCCAAGTTGCTTGATGGTGCATGCCAGAGTTTTTTTTTTTTTTTTTGGGTAATTGGGAGGTGCCTTGAAGGCACCTGCCAAGGATGCATTACTAGAAATGAAGAGTAGAACTACAACACAGAGAGCAACAAAATGAAACAAGCATGGTCAGGCTCTAAGCAACACATGGAGCAGAGAAAGAACCAGAAAAGAAACAACAGAAACTAAAGCAAACTACAGGGAAAACACAAAAAAGTTAGAATCAAATTTAAATTCCTCATGGAGGGTCCCAGACTTCCTGAAGCAAAACATCTAAAGAGCAATCAACCAGAGATCTCAGAACTCCGCTTCTTACGCCAACATCACCATCACCCACTTCTTCAGGAGGGGACATCGAAACCTGGCGGTTTTGAAAGGTTACCGGGAGTGGATTCATTCTTATGGTTTTCACCTGCCAACTCTCCTCTTCCCCAGCTATATATGCCACAGGTCTTTGGCTCCGGTTTACTGCTGTCGCCGACGATTGAAGACTGATGAGCACCGTTCACCTGATTACTGCATTGAAGACTGATGAGCACCGTTCAAACCAGGCACATGCTCATACACCACTAGAGTTACTTCAAGAGCTCTTCACATGAACTTTTTTAACCATCCTGCCTGAAAAATTAAGTTTTTTGCTTTTACCATTCTATAATATATACTCCCTGACCAGAAAAAGTTGGCCAAGAAACCTTTACATCTTGGAAAATGGTTTAGTAACATCATTTGATAACACATTAAAATAACACACTAATCAAAATACACCACAACCTCATCATTTATGAGGTGTTTTTAACTTTTTTATTTCAATTACTGATGTGACATAATTTTAATGGTGATGTTACTTTAATACGTTACCAAATAGTGTTACAAAACTATTTCTCTTACATCTTTGTCCTTTTGACAGCTGCCTCTAGGGTGAGTTTAATCAGTTGGTCGAGGAAGCTTTACATTTTTTTGTAGCACATTCATAGTGGGATCAACTAGAAAAGCAATACCTTGGCTATGGTTTCCATATAAGGAGATAGGTAGATTTTACAACACTTTAGATCCCTAAATTCTTTAGAAAAATATATGTATCACTTGTACATTTGTTTGTTCTTTTAGACTATATCTGCATATGTATACATTTAAATAGAGATGCTTACCATGCCTCCTTCAATTCTCCTCTTCCTCCTCATCGTCATTATTGTCGTCGTCATTATCCCATTATTTGGAGTTGACTACATGAATTCTGTTTCACCAAAGATTTTTATCAAGTGCTATATTTGTGTTTAAACCCAACAAAGTAATGTTCTTCTTAATAACATAGCATCATCTCGTAAACCTTCCCCAAACTCTTTTACTAGACAAATCACATTTTTACTTTTAATGCATTAAAATTTGCATTCTTTTTTGTAGTATGTAGTTAACAACTTGAGGAAAGAGAACTATCTTGTAGTGCAATTTTGTAGTATGGAATATTTGCACTAAACCACTTTGGAAATATGCCATCATACGGCTATCGTAATGACATATTTGTACTATTTGATTTTAGACAAGGATATGTCTGCTAATACATTCGAGGAATGTTTTTTTTTGTAAATTTACTTCTAATAATAGTTTATTTGAAAAACCTTCTACAAAATAAATAGATTTAGTAAACTTTGGGACGAAACTCATTTCCATCCCAAAATAAAGAAAAATTTATGGACGAAATGAAATTTTGTCCTAAAATTTGTCACAAATTGTGATAGATTTTTGGATGAAAATAAATTTTGTGCCAAAAATATATGTGAGGGATATTTACATCGTTGGAATTCTGTCCCAATTTGGAACGAAAAGTTTTTGTCCCAAAAATTTGTCCCTATTCTCGCCTTTTCTTGTAGTGGCATGTACAGGTGAACCGCCTTTGGTTGGTCATATTCTGCACTTGTGGAAGATCTCTTCAGGGCAAGTATTTGAGTTCTGACTTGTCCCAAGGACTATGGTGCATGGACATATGCCTCTACTATTGAGAAAGAGCATACATCAATCTCCCCATCGTGAATTCCATTAGTTGGGCAAAAGGAACCTCAATTGATCGACTCATCGGCATGGATGTGATTGTCATGACTCCTACCGACAGGGCTTCAATGATGGGTGGAGGCTCACGATGGTCTTGTGGTGGACCTTGACCTGAAGGTAGTTCGATCATCTTATGTTGATGGTGTTCTGCAGCTTTAAACAATGATCACATAGGTCAGTTGATAGGAGGATAGAAAACAAATTGCAGATGCTTACTCAAACACCTACTCAGTGGGACTGGGGGACTGAGCTCAAGACCCCTCAACTACTTAGGCATAATTAGGGTCTCACTATCGTTTACATAGTCCACATGCAATCGGTTAATTAACCGATGCCTAGTCACCGGATGATAGGCTCCGAGCTCTATCCCGAGAGAATATGCATACACTAAATTTGATGGGAGTGCCCTAGTAGCGTGAGTTGTTAGCATGGGCGATGACAACCAATTTCTCTCCCCACTCTTTAATCTTTGAAAGGTGGGGAGAGAAGTTCAAAAACCCACCTTAGAGGGCTAGGCTTTAAGTTAGTACTCTCCTAAATTGGCCAAAGATTTTTGGATGATGAACAAATTTTGGAAGAGGTCGATTGTGGGGTTGATTCTCAGGTTATCACAGTGGATAAGGAAATAGTAGAACAAATGTCAGGAGTTGGGTAGGAGTTGTCTAGGAGCAAGGTGATAAAACCTTAAGAGTCTAGCTATAATATGGGTTGGGGAAGGGGGGTGGATGGAAAATGAAAGCCCACTGCAAAGTGTTCAAGGTAAAGAGAGAAGCAACTAGGCAAGGTGGTGTAGAAAGTTTGAAATTGATGGGAGAAGATGATGTTGAAGGTGTGAGGAATCTTATAGACTTCCTCTATGATGTAATATCTACCTAGTTGTGGAGGCGATTAGTGATGATTTGAAGAAGGTCCAACAACTCTTGGAGTGTTTGGGACCACTGACGAGGTAGCAAAGGAGGACTATGGCTTGTTTATCTTACTTCTTTTTTGACATCTCCATTATCAACAAGAGAAGGAGGAAAACCTTATCTAGGACATGGATGTCACGAGGTGATATGAGGGCACAAGGGAGGCAAGTTGAACCCTAATGACTCAAGAGGGATGGCCATGCTTGCTTGATGCACCTCTGGTTCCAATTTTAAGGGATGCGAAGTGAGAAAGAGTGGACCATCCACACCCTTGATCTCACCTCTTTGGATCCCTATGCCACTGTGATCCATAGGGAATTAATCATTTGTGAATTGACACATCGCCTCTGCCACTTGATATTTTTTTCTACGTGATAGTCTATGTCAGCTGGCCATCATTACTCTCTACAACGATTGCCTATCACTTTAACTCCTCGATAACATGCTTCTACCCTTATCTTTGCCATAAGTATTGGAGAACCTGTGGCACCTGACATTTGGTCTACTATGAGGTCATGTACCAAGCTACATTAGAGTGTGTCTTACACACTGACATTTAACCTTCTACTTAGAGACATGAATCTCTAAGAACCATTTGTCATCTGCTAATTCCCCTTGAGCATCAAAGCTTCACATTTGGGAGTTTGGGGGGGGGGGGGGTGCAGTGCGGAGGGAGAAAGTGTTCTCAACCCAGTAGAGCCAATACCCACTAGGCCCTCCAATGGACTAGTCTAGAGCAATTGAGTCATTTCTCAAGTAGGTCCACTAATTCACTTGAAAATTTCACAATTACTTAATGGTGAGTCTTTTGAAGTATTTACTGGGGTTGACGTTAGCAAGACATGACTCATGTAGTCCCCATGAATTAACGCTTGATCATCTCGATCATAAGAAGTGAGGATGCTACGAAAGTGGTTAGTCTACCCATACGAGGGCCTCCAATTACCCACGGGGCCACATTGCCCTAGGAGGAGACAATCGTGGAGACAACTAGAAACTTCGATTGATGTCTATAAGGGGACCCATTAAGGCGGAGCAAGGTACATAAAATCGAGCACCCAACAGCTTAATGACCTTCCTTTTTCTCCTATTCTCCCACCAATTCTTGCCTTAGATATCGAATGGGTTTTCACTAGAACAAGACCTAGGGCCTTCTGATTGCTTGTTCTTTTTTGCAGGCTCTCTGCTTTAGTTCTCTCTCCATCCATTCTTAGGAGTACATCGATCAAATAGTCTAAGTTAAATGACCACTTTTTGACCTCCACAATTATATATATTCATGGGTGTCTATTGTTGTATATTTTCTGTTAGGGATACATATATACATGCATACCTAGAATAAATAGAAATATCACATACATTAGATTCTTCATCTCATCAAATATACCCAATATTTAGATGTATTACATCACAAATACTCTTGTTGTTAGGTTCCGTTAAGAACCTAACCATGATTGGATAAGGGGCAAAAAAGACTAACCTAGCTACACTCAACTTAAAGTTACCTCCCCACCCCTGAACCCCCTCCCTCTCTCGCCCATAATTTTTGGGTAAGACTATTTTCATCTTTTCAAACCCATTTAACAGCTCCTTCTACATTTTAACATAATATTCCTTAGATTCTAAACTAACTCTAATGTTTTAAGTGATGCATTTTGTTTTATCAAATATGAGTATTTTTATGAGGTCAAGATTTAGGGGTATATATGAGAATACGGTAGCTATATTTGTTTTATCAAATATGGGAAAAGTTGGAAGGTGAAGAACTAGGGGAAGGGTTGAAGTTGGTTGTTGCTCCAGCAGAACTGGCACAAATTGTGAGAGGCAATTGCAAGAGAATCTTGTCGAGCTGAACTCAGGCTGTTGATATGGTACGCTGCCATATAGCTCGACTGTAAATATATTAATTTGCTGTTTCATACCTTGATCAGAAGAAAAATCCCAACATACAAAATTATGTCCGGTAAATCTCACTGCATCAGCGAGGTCAGTAGGGGGTGGATATCTTTGCCCGGCAAGGGATAGATTCTTTGGTGTTTCCTCATTGATCCATCCGCATTCATTAACTAGTGCTGATTTCGTATTCTTCCAATTAAGTAACAAGACAGACAAGAGATTGAGGGTTAAAAAAGAATGTTATTTCCCAAAGGTGCAACCTGCAGGTGGTCCATCTGACTCAACCCATGTACGTTGTGCTTGGTCTGTATATTTTAAGTCAGAATGGGCCCAACCCGAATATATTGAGTTGAACTGAGCTGGTTGAAAGTGGGTTGGCTTGATATTTCATGTCAATGTAATATGTTTCATATGATTGAAGAAAACATATATATGTGTCGAATTAATACATTATCTCATTCACAGTTGGGTTCTCTCTCGAATGCAATTGTCATAGTCGAAACCGCCTTATGTCATTAAGTTCATGATGCAGGTTGAAAATTTTATGTCAGAGACTGGAGAAAGTAGATCACACCCTATCAAGTCTAATGGGTGATCGTCAGTCTCAAGTTGAAGAGATTTGTTTTATACCCACCGAGCACAAGATTCCATGTAGAGTACTGCGGATTTCATTGATCGAGCGCCGGATCCCACAATCATAACGCTGACCGAGCAATTCATGTAGAATTTTGTGCTCGGTCGGTTGGATATTAAGCAAGTCGATCTCTAAGTTGAATGCTATACGTGTTACTGCACTTGGTCCAAACATTTTTAACGATTTCTACCCGCATACTATAAATAAGATGGTGCAGCTATCTGCAATCCATATTTTCATACTATTAGACTGGCGAGGCGATCTTTTTCCATGGCCTCGTATGGTTCCATTTACCGGAGATATCAATTTGATAGTGCTAATATTGTTTTAAAGTATTTGAGAATTCAAAGCTCTCTCTCTCTCTCTCCTTCGCCTTAATGTTATTCTATTCTTGCTCTCATCGTTCATGCTTCGGCCTGCAACTAGCTATTCCGATAGTGATTTCAGATAACCTAGAAAACTACGTGAAATGGTATTGTCCCATACTTTCTGCTATACTTATAATATGGCAGACTTAGCTTGTTTCCTCCATTTAACTTTGAAGGAAAAATTTAATTCATTGCTTTTAATCTCTGGAGTAAAAAATTTAAATTGAGGACTTACATTCTTTGTTACTTTGAATAATCCACATCGAGAAAGGGCGATCTGAGTGCAATGAACAAACGATTCGAGTCTCCTTTCTTGGACAAGCGACAAATCGTTCCCAAACGATTCGAGTCTCCTTAATTTCTTAGACAAGCGACAACTCGTTCCCTTTATTAAACAAGCCACATTACATCATACATCATAATCACTAGCCACACCAGGCGACCAGGTACGGGAGACACTTAATTAGAGCTTACATCAACCAGATAACAACCTGAATAATGGTCCATTCCTAATGCATATGACTATAACCAGAAGTGACCCAATATCTAAGCAAACCAGCGAAGCATGCACATAGGTCGGTGAAACCGCAACAAAGCTTGGACCAGCTATAGGACGAGAAAATGCTGCACCAAATGCTGGCAGCGAACGTAAGATATAGCTGGAAAAAGTTGCACACGAAGTGTACAGTACTGTGCGGACGAGCATCAGAACATGAGCTGAATCATAATTATCTTCGCAACCCTAGATCGGAGAACTCACACAACTAGAAGCTTTGATGGATGTTCCATCGGATATATAAAAGGCTCGCGATCCTTGGGGAAAAAAAAACACACACACAATATATATATAGTTGAACTACGAAGTTGAAGAGGTATATTAAATACTTTTATCTTTTAGATGACACACATTTATATATAAGGTGTGGTGTAGCCATTTAATATGTATTTTTTGATGTGCACTAAACATTACGTGACTCTTAACATATATTAAGATGATGCCATGTCAACTCAACCTGGATCGTTACTTTCCCCGAGGCCCAAAGTATGTGTTTTGAAATGGAAATGGGACGCAGAGATTAGTTAGTATGTCATCACAACGACAGGACCATGCATGGGGTGCGCCGTCCCCTACCTCCGATCTGACGTTCCAACCTCCCCATCGCAGTGCAAGAAGTAAGGGGGGAGACAACGGAAGACCATGCATCGGGTGCTCCTAGGGGTGTAAACGATCCGAGTCGAGTCGAGTACTAGTCTGCTCGAACTCGACTCGGCTATTTTTTGACATGTTCAAACTCGGCTCGAAACTCGCCGAGTTTCTACCAGCTAGGCTCGAACTCGGCTCGTCGATCGGCTCGTTTACATAAACGAGTTCGAATTCGAACCGAGTTCTCACCTGCGAACTCGAGTTCTCTAACCCAAACTCGAATAATCAAACTCGAATAATTGAAAATTCTTAGAAGTTAGTTTGGATTCGTGCTCGACTCGTTTAACTCGAAACAGGGACTCGTTTAACTCGAAACAGGGCCCAAGCTCAGTTGGGAAAGATGGATCTAAGATTGGGGTGGGGGACCTTATTTTATAGAGTCTAAGACCATCACACATTTTAAAACATCCGATATGGGATATGGGGATGGGATGCAAAACAGGGTGTAGGTGCAGCCAAAGGGTTCGCAGGGGGGGCGATGGGGGTCGCCTGCGACGGCGGATGGGCGACGACGGCGTCGACGGGTGGGCGACGGGGTCGCGGCAGGTGGGCGACGGGGTTGCCGGCATCGCGGATAGCCACCGGCACTGTCGGAAACGTCGCCGGTGACCTTACTGCCGGCAGCAGTTACTGCAGTGTCTTCGCCCCTCCGCCGCCGTCAGGAGATCCGGCAGGCACCGGCGACAGCCCCGCCGTGGTCATCGGAGGCTCCGCTCACAGACAGCGTCCTCTCCTGGGCCACGCTGGCTGGCGGCGCCGCAGCTCACAGAGCCGTTGCGGACGGCGAGAGGAAGAAGATGAAGAGATTGCCCAAGGACCTTGTCAAATAGAATTTTTTGTATATGCCCTATTCATATGATTTTATTAAACCAAAGTTTATATAAACGCCCCTATTTACATGATTTGTGTAATACACTAATCTTTTACATCTACATCTTCAAAAATATTTTATACTTTATTTATATGATTTGTGTATGTACTTTCTAATATTCAATATTTAATATTTCAATAATAACTCTATAAAAATAACAAACTAACATTTATTTTAATAACAAATATTTAAATAAATTATTAATGAGTATTTAAACAAGTTTTTAATGAATATTTAATCGAACTCTTAACGAATAATTAAACGAGTTGTTCGCGAGCATAATCGAATCGAGCTCTCATGTGTTAAGACTCGGCTCGTTTATGAACCGAGTTTTTTTTTTTGTTCAAACTCGACTCGTTTATTAAATAAACGAGCCAAATCGAGTTTGTATCGAGCCGAGCTCCGAATTATTCGTGTATCGACTCGTTTACAACCCTCCTCCTCCTCCTCCTCGAATCCCGGTCTCAGGAGCGAGATGTCGATAGCTCATAGCTGCCCGCATCGCACGGGCGGGTAGTGGGGGGACACCAACAAGAGACCACTTATGGCGTGCGCATCTGGAACGTCCCAGCGCACGTGCAAGATCTTAACGATATAAACCGTCGTCCGTTGCCACGGGGCTCTTCTTTCATCTTTCAGAGGTCCTTAAAACAGAGCGGCCTTCTGCTTCTTGCTCTGGATTCGTTCTAGATCCCAACAAGAACAGGCGGCTACACGAATGTTTGTTTGAGAGAGAGACGCTTAGTTCTAGTTATAGATCTCTTTTCTGTTCTCTCTTTAGCTGTGCATGATCTGTTTGAGATGCAGAGCATCATCTATCGCCAAGGAGCACACTGTAGACTGCTTGGGAGGCACTAATTGGTAAGCTTTCTTTGGCGATTCTTCTTGTTTCTCTCCGTTCTTTTCTGAAACTACGCAAACTCACGATGGCCACGAACTTGGCAATTCTTCGAGTTTCTTCCTGCTCTCTTCCCGGCCATCCTCACATGCATGCAGACTTCTTCAAGCACCACATTCTTGTTAGCTATCTAACTTACAAAATCCTCAGTTGCCCATTCTCCTCTGTGCTGATCCATTCTAGTTTTTTGATTGCTCGGACAGAACGTGAACAGGGAATTAAGGAGAAGGAAGAACAAGCTAGTTTATATATAATCGATATAGTGCACGTAGATAGAAGGTGCCATCTCTCTCTCTCACCATGAAGAATCCGTAACCCTACATCCTTCAAGAACTTCTCTCTTTCAAGAATGTTATTATTATTATTATATATATCCCACCATCGATCGAGGCTGTTTCAGTGCCCATCGCAGCTTTGTACAAGGACCACCATGTGGAAGCGAGTAGTGGTGGAGGTGGCGGTGCTGGCCGCCCTGTCCGCGCTCCTCCGTCGCAGACGCTCCCCTGCTCCACGGGCTGCAGGTGCACCTTCGTCCCCTGCCGGCCTACACTCCCTCCTCGAGGCGCAACCCCCACGGCCGGCGAACATTTGCCACCCCCGGCGGCGGCCCGCTTCGGGGCAGCACCGGCGGTCGGCGCCCATCGACATTCCCCGACGGCAGCCGGACGCAGCCATGGAGGAGGAGTAACCCTGTCAACTGCGCTGGAACTCGCCGGAGTTCCAGGAATACTTCAAGAAGCACATGACGACGCCGAGGAATCCCACCCGGGTTCGCTCCTGGCCAGGTTCTTTTCGTCCCCAAACGCTTTGCAACGACGACTACTTCGAGGAACCATGTGCGATGACGACTGCTCAAACGCTTCACCGCCACGACGACGAGGAGCAACTTTTCGACATGGAGTCTGCTCCCGTCTGACTGTAGCGAGACGTACGTCTCGTCGGAGGTTGTTCATCTTGATGGATGGCTAGGATTACTTCTCGGCGTCTGATTCTGGATCAAACGGTGAATGCAATGGTTTCCTCATGATCTGGAGTTTGTTCTTCCCCCAGTTCCTCTTAATTTGCCTAGAGTAGGTAGTATGTACCCTCCGATCTTGATCCTGGGGCGGCAGGGCCGTCTTGCTCTAGCGGGCTGATCTTGATTTTGAGCGGATGACTGCGATTCCTTCTTGGCATCTGATTCCTGATCAAACGGCGATTGCATCTTTTTCTCTGGAGTTCCTATCGGCCGGGGTCGATCTTGATTTCGATCGATCGGACGACAGTGACGTGATGACATATGCATGGTGTGATTTCTCTTCATGTCCTTGGTTTTATCCTCTTCTTCGTTACTCTTAATAAATTCACCTTGCTTGGGAGTAAGCATGGAATGAGTACTAGATTGGATTTGGATGCATGGTGATCTCATGCATGTTTCCCTTTCCCGGATTGATCATGCATGCTCTAGAATCAAATTAAATGATTAATGATAGATCGTACATCTCAATTATGAAATTAACTTGTGAAAATTGACACGTACTCTTTGTTAACGATGCCAACTTAAAAAAAAAAACCATACGTCGATCGACTAGAGTAGAGCGAAGACCGGCCACTATGATCTAATGTTTTTCATGTACTGAAAATTAAAGATTACAAAGAACTTCTAATTAAGTTATATAAAAAACCCATCACTAAACCCCGACCACTGGTCAAGTACAAGCTAATTGATTTGATCAAAAGGCGTCGAGATTTAATTTGGTGGAGAGGGAGGGAGTGGCAGAAAATTTGAACTAGGGAATTAATCGCTCTCATCGTTGGGCTCCTTGTGGCTCTGTACGTATGTACGTATTTGTATATTGAGACGGCTGAATACAGGTGACGACTACATGAGGAGCAATTAACAACTAGAGATATATACTTGGGACAAAGTTTATCTCCATGCGACTACGTCCAAGAATATTTGGATGCATGGCCAACCATCCCATGATATCTGGGCTAGGTCTCAGGTGCCGTTACTGCAAGTTCTAGCGAGCTAGTAGAGCTAGCTATACCTGATCAATTCATATGTGCGGGAATCCCCCCTCCCCCATTCCTTCTCACTGTTCCTTCTCCAGCCATGCTCGCACGCGTCCCACATCTTTCCCGAATCCCACCATCGAGAGTTGTTTCCCCGCAGGGGTGTAGAAGACTGCAACCATGTTCTGGCAAGCTGTTCAGAACAAGCTCGCGGCGATGTGGACAGGTCCGCAGGCAATAGCCCACCTCTTCTCCTTCCGATCCCCGAACCGAGGAGATGGCGGCGGCTCCCGCGTCAAGCAACACGCCGTTCCGCCGGCTGCTGGTGCACCTGTCCTCCTCTCCGGCGACGACCGGACTACTCTGTCTCCTCGACCCGCAGCCCCCGCTGTCGGCACCCACCAGCGTAGTCCTACGGACGCAGCACGCGAAGCCGGCTGCGAAGTACCGCGCACCCAACGTCCCCCCGCAACGCCGGCGGTCGGCACCCATCGACATCCCGCGGCGGCCGCGGGCTGCTATGCAGGACGAGTACTACCGCCCACGGCGCTGGAATCAACCGGACTTCCAGTACCGCTACCAGAAGTTCCTGTACGCGCGGTACTTCTACCAGTGTTTGGAGTTCAACCAGCAATTCCCCACGCGGCGGAGGCCCACACGAACACAGTCGTGGCCTGGTTGTCTCAGAGGGGAAGGCGCTGCCGTGGAGCGCGCGCGGGGAGGGCGTAGGGCCGCATCGTCCTGACGGTGCTGGGGAGCCACCGGCGGTGGGCTCCGATCGGCCGTCCGATGGACGGCGTGAAGTCGATAAATCTCATCGATCCCAGGCTTTTTGGAGATACATACGTACCTCTGGACGTCTGATTCTGATCGGACGGTGGTTGCACCTTTTGTTTAATTGCTCTGGATGTTTATACCCCTGGTAGAGGGAGTTGTATAAGGTTCGTCCGATCTCGATCCGACGGCTGCATCACATTTTTGATTTGCGTTCGAGCCTTGTGTGCGGTTGCATGCTCCCCCAGTACTGTTGTTCGAGACTGTGGAATGATCAGTATATTAGGTAATAAAAAAAAGTTACAGAACTTGTATATATTTGTTAACATTTTATCATATTGTAAAATCAATTATATAAAAATTTGTTTACCAAATACCCTACTTGTATTGTCGACTTTTACTTTGACAAGAGAGTTATCTGGGGATAAATGGAGATAAATCATGGGTTAGTAGAGTATTGACTAACGTGGGATAACCAAGTTAACTCTCAAAATGTAGGGTAAAAAAGTTAATTTTTTTTATTTTCAAAGTAAAATACTTAATTTTTAGACTAGCCAATACCTAATTAATCTACCGATAAGTTACTTAGGGTCTATTTGGTTGTATGTAAAATAGTTTCAAAGGGAAATAGTTTTTCACGGAATAACTTTTACGTGAAAATGAAAATGTAATTGTCTATTTAGTTGTTAGGAAAATATAAAGTTGTATAAAGGGGTATGAGATCTTATGATCCACTCAAATGAGAGAAAATTATGTACTCCATATGTATTAACACTATTCATCATTTATTTATTTTATTTTATTTTTAATATTTTTTAAAAAAGTAAAAAAATATAGATAATTAA
Source organism: Colocasia esculenta (assembly GCA_014218235.1). NCBI lineage: Eukaryota > Viridiplantae > Streptophyta > Magnoliopsida > Alismatales > Araceae > Colocasia > Colocasia esculenta. The sequence continues at coordinate 35,387,704 of CM024753.1, forward strand.
TGAAATATAAGTAACTTTGACAAAGACAATTTAAAGAAGGAGAAATAAAATAAAAACATAATTTAAATGAATAGTATTTTATATATTTTTAATAAAAAATAAAAAATAAATTAACTAATAAAAATAATTAAATTTAACAAAAAAATATTTAAATGAGTGAAAATAAAATGAAAAGGTAACTTGAATGAATAGTGCTTCCTATGGAAACTGTAGAACTGGGCACAGCAGAAAATGGCATCCGCGTTTCTACAGCGGATGCCAAAATCAGGGATTTGTAGGATATAGCTTTCCAGATTTTATTTTTCAAAAGCACTAAATGATCTAAAACATATCATTTTCCTGAAAACGGTTTCTTCACGCGGGTTTTCCGTTCAAACAAACGGATTAACCTCTTGGCAAAGTAGCTGAGGTGGAAATTAATGGGTAAAGACATTAGTTACCGGCCAGGATCGCACGTGCAAGGAAGAAAGGTGAGACCCAATGTGCCATGCATCCGGTGCGCCACCGGAACCTCGGACTTAAGTATAAGAGAATTAGCAGCTGCCCTGATCGCACGTGTGAGCGGAGAAACACAACAGAAGATCAGGCATGCTCGCAGGAAGGGAGAGAGACCCAACGAAAGACCATACGTAGGGCGCGCCGTCTAGAACCTCCGGCCGCACGTGGAAGATCTTAACGATTTAAACCGTCGTCCGTTGCCCCGGCTCTCTGCTTCCATCTTCGAGAGGTCTTTATAAACCGCCTTCTGCTTCTTGCTATGTATTCGTTATAAACCCCAGCAAGAACAGGCGGCTACACCCCTACTTGTTTGAGCGAGAGAGGGGAGAGAGAGAAAGAGAAAGAGAGGGGGTTAGTTCTAGGGATAGATCTCTTTCCTGTTCTCTCTTTAGCTTCAGAGCATCATCCATCTCCACGGAGCACGCACTGTAGACTGGGAGGCACTTGGTAAGCTTTTTTTTTGGCGATTCTTCTTGCTACTCCGATCGGTTTAGAACACTCACGATGGCCATGAATCTAACAATTCTTCCAGTTTCTTCCTGTTTCGCCCTCTTCCCCAGCCTCACATGTACCCACATGCAGAATACCTGCAAGCACCACATTCTTGTTAGCTATATATATAACATCCGAAATCTTCTTCTAATGGGTCTCTGCTTTCATCGTTGAGAGGTCTTTCTAAAGTTGTCTTCTGATTCTTGCTCTGCATTCGTTCTGAATCCTAGCAAGAACAGTTGAGGCGGCCGTACGACTACTTGTTTAAGAGCGCGGGCGAGCGAGCGAGAGAGATAGAGAGATGTTTAGTTCTTCTAAATTTCTTTCTTGTTCTTTCTTTAGCTCTTCATCCTGCAGTTTTGCGGGGAATTACCCATCTCCACGTACGGGGCACGTCACTGTAGACTGGAAGACACTTGGAAGGTTTCCAGGCGATTCTTCTTGTTTTCCTTCCACCCTGCTGCTTCCTGTGTTCTCGTTCTCTCCTGAAACTATATGTACAGTCACGATGGCCATGAACCTGGCAATTTTTCGAGTTTCTTCTTGCTGCACCTCGTCCTCAACCTGACATTTACCCTCATGCAGACTTTTTGAAGCACCACCATTCTTGTTAGCTATACAGCTATCAGATCATCTAGTTCTTTGATTATTCTTATAGAAAGCGAACAGCTAGCGAATTAAAGAGAAGAAAACGCAGGATCGATCGCCGGGCAAGCCAAGAACAAGACTAAGTACAAGTGATATAGAACAGGTAGATAGAAGGTACCTTATCTTTTCGTAACCATATGCATGTGTTCCACCGTTCCTTCTACTACCATGTTTGCATGACTTCTACACCTTTCAGGAATTCCACCATTGCGAGTTGTTTTGTTTCGGACCCCGCAGTTGTCTAGAAGCCAACCATGTTCTGGAAAGCTGTTCAGGACGCGCTCGCGGCTGTGTGGACATGTTTGCGAATGCTAGCCCACCTCTTCTCCTTTCGCTTCCCCAACAGAGGAGACGGCAGCGGCGGCGGCGACATCGAGCAACCCCTTCCGCCGGCTATTGCACCTTCGTCCTCGTCTCCAGAGAGGACCGGACTACGCTGCCTCCTCCAGCCTCAGCCCCATTTATCAGCAGCCACCGGCCTCGTCGACCTGAAGGCGAAGTCAGTGGAGACGGCGGTGGAGGACCGCGGCCCCCACACCGCCCCCGTCGAGACCGGGCAACGCCGTCGGTCTGCACCCATCGACATCCCGCGGCGGCCGCGGGCAGACGACGATCACGGCGAATACTACCGCCCACTGCGCTGGAATCAACCGGACTTCCAGTCCCGCTACCGGAAGTTCCTGTACATGCGGTACTACTACAGGTGCATGGACTTCCATGAGCGGTTCCCCATGCGGTACATGCCCACCCGAACGCAGTCGTGGCCTGGTTGTCTCAAAGGGGCGGCGCGGCGGGGAGGCGCAGAGCCCCATCGATCTGACGGTGCTGGGGCGTCCGCTCCATCATGATGGACGGGTAGAAATCGATAATCTCGGACGATTGATCCCAGGCTCCTTGGAGACACGTACGTACTTCTGGACGATCTATGTTCATGAACACCTGTGATTGCACTTGTTCTTTTTGTTCTGGATATCTTGCTTCTGGTGGAGGAAGTTTTATGGTTCGTCCGATCTTGATCCGAGGGCCGCATGTCATTTTTGTGGAGCGGCTCGTGTCGGGCTCCGATGATCTCGTACTTGGTTACTTTCGCTGCCTTGCTTGGTCTCCGTGTTGATTGAGACAGTGGGAGTACTGCAACTGGAATGATCAGTATAATTGTCTTGGATGGAGATCCCGGTGTTCCTTATTTTTGGATTTACAATATTTTAGGATCACATTAACTGATCAAATAGTTTTGCATCTGCATTACCAATTTTTTATTAGTACAAAACTTAGAAGAATAATTGATCTGTGTCGACATGATAGTATGAATGAAAAGTAGTGCAGGTATATAACCCATCAACCCGGAACATCGATAGATATAGGGGTAATATGTAAAAAGCCCTAATTTATATGCAGACTATATATAGTCTGAATGTGATATGAATTTTCAAATATAAATTTACTTTTAATATGAGCCCTCTGGAAAAAGAACTTGGTACGTCTCCTATATCAATATTGCCATCATATGATCTTAATTTTTTAGGCATTTTCAAATTCTCAAGAAATATGCATTAAACATGAAGTATAATAAAAGTTCTATTAGGGAACTCGGAAGAACATTTATTTATAGAGAAAATCTTGGTATATATCTCAGGGTGTGTAAAATGGCACATGTCATCTTACACACTCTCTAGATTGTGCCAATTCATAAATGAATATCTCATCCCTATTTTTTTAACTTAAAGGGTTAGATAGAACCACGGTTGGCCGTACCGTGCCTGGGGCTCAGCGAGCCCCAGGCACGGTCGGGTCACCCCAATGGGGTGACCCGAGTGTGCGCAGCGGCACACCACGGACCGGACCGGTCCGGTTCGGTCAGGTCTCTTTATTTTATGTTTTTTTATAGTTTTCTGGTAGTTGGTGTATTAAAGTGATGTAAATGGTGTCCAATTAAGATAAAAATTTAAACATAAGTTAATTAAGAGATGATATAAATTATAATAATTTTAGTTTAATTTTTTTAAATTATTTTTTTATCAAATAAAAATTATTTCAAAAATTAGTAAATCGACTTAATCTCAACATCTAAGGGATCTAATGGTGTCTAATTGAGATGAAATTTCAAACATAAGCTAATTAATAAGTGATACAAATTGTAATAATTTTATTTTAATTTTTTAAATTATTTTTTTATCAAGTAAAAATGTCTCAAAAATCATTAGGTCGACTTAATCTCGACATCTATGCATCAATAACTCATGATATTTATATTTTTAGAATCAGTACATTTTTCTAGTAATTATGGTGACTTCATATTTGACTTTATTTTCGAAACTAAATGTCGTCCGTTGAAGTACGCGCACAGATAGTTTACCGTACCGCGACAAACTCTGTGTGTACTTAAGGAGTCTAAATAGTATCTAAATGAGATATAATTTCAAACATAAACTAATTAAGAGATGATACAAATTATAGTAATTTTATTAATATCTGGAATCAATTGGCATTAATAAATGATAGCCCAGTGTCATACTCAGAAGTGCGCGCTCCGACAGGACGACATCGGAAAACTATAACAAAAATGAAATCTGAGAACACCATAATTTTCATAAAAATGTGGTGATATCAGAAATGTAAATATCCGGAATTGTTGACGTATGGATTTCGATATTAAGCCGACGCAACTATTTTCCGGGCGATTTTTCACCCAGTGTAAAATAAATTCTAAAAATTAAAATAAAACCACCATAATTTGTAAAATCATCACATTAGTTTATAAATAAAATTTCAACATAAATGGACATTATTTGAATGGGTTTACAAGAGGATTTTCGAGTCAGCTAGTTTGTGGGTTAATTACGTCAAGCATTTTCTGGGATCTTCGGGCTAGCTAGTTTATGGGTTAACTACGCCAAATCATTCTTCTCCATCTGCTACAGGCGGCAGTGGTGGTGGTGGTAGCATACGTTTTTCATTAGAGTCTGAGTTAACGCATGCTACCCAAGATGGTCGAGATCACGATGCTCCATGATTTGAATATTGAGGACGATGATATGAATATTGTATTTGACTTGTATCCTGATTATACTCTTAATATTTACATGAACAATAATTGCTTGTGTCATGATTTTAGTATAATTGTATGTATGTTAAATGAATATTAAATGGTTGTGGTGGGTTGACTTAAATGAGTAAATAAATTTATTTATAATTTTCAACTTCTTTATGTGATGTTCTTATGTTTTACTCATTTTCTTTTAAAATTTACTCATTTCAAATATTAACTAAGTCACAAAATAAAAAAAATAAATCAAACAGACCAATTTTCTACCGTACCTCAGCGGTACGGTACGATTCGATACGTACCGTACCACGGAAAATACGGTACGGTCGATCCGAACGGTACGGTGAACCTTGGATAGAACACCCTCATTTGGTGTGTAAGATGACATGTTTAGATGTACACCAAGTCTTTCTTTCTCTTATTTATAAAATGAACTCGTTGACAGTCTTATCAAGACTAACAAATATGCTTATTTCAGTTTCTTTCTAGTTTAGATCTTTTTGAACCATTCTTTACATAGTTATTTAATTCTAAGAATCCTCAAAATTGACCATTCCCTGTTTCTCTGCCCACAATCTCTCTTCCTCTCTTCTGCCTCCAACTCTCGACCTCCCTCCCTCCCAACAAATGCATTGGAATCTCTTCCATCCGGCCAACGCAGATAGAAATGCATATTGCAGCCTCCACACATTTGCTCCCTTCCGTCTCCCCACCTTCCCCCAGAATCCAAGCAAAAAAAAGCAGCCTTTCAGATTTCTTCCTCTTGTCTTGCTGCCCATCATGGAACCCACCCTGCATGAAAGGAAATTTATACTTCCTCTCCCTCCCAAATCAATCACCAACATAAGATGAGATATATCTGTTGATGAATATTCCACGCTTGCACACACGTAATCAATTATTTCACTCGACGTATTGCAATTTGTAACATCTGTACGCAATCCTATCTATTTGTATTGCGAGACTAAAATGGGAGAGAGAGGAAGGAAAACTTTATGCACGGCAAATGTGGAAGTTCTGCAGAAATGGAAGAATCTGCGATAAGCCCATGATCATGCTTTCTTTCTTTATTATTAATGGGGAAGAATTTTCCCAGAACAATAGTAGTATAATATTGTGTGTAAACTGCTTGTCTGTACACACGAAGAAGTAACCACACATTCATCGATCGCGCGGCTGCGCCGCCCAAGCTGTTTTGCCACAAATCACAAGAACTGATCTGTTCGATCTGCTACTACACCTAGCTTGTACTACTTGCAACTACTGTCCGCTTCCTGCCGCATCCCGCCGCCGCCGCCTCTTCACGATGGGTTCCGTCCACCCCATGAGACCCACACCTTCTCCACTCACTAGGCCGCAGACGGAGCCGCAGCCGCGTCGCCCTCCGCCCTGGTCGTCTTCTTCTGTCTCTTGTAGACCTTGAAGTTCTCCACCGCCATCGCCGCCCTCCTCTTCTGACCCCCTTCCGCGGCCACCGTGTCCCCCGAGATGGGGGCGAGAGCTGCGCCTGAAGGAGCAGGCCCTGTCGCAGCAGCCGTGTCGACGACGTCAGAGGCGGCGGCACCCACGGACGAAGGTGACGAGATGATCACCGTCCCAGCCGCCTGACCACCATTGGTCTCCTCCGCCGCGGCCACCTGGCAAGCGACCGTCGCAAGAAACATGGGTTTTTTTTAAAATAGCATACTTTGAAAAAACTTTTTAAGGTGAGTAACACAGTTAAAAAAAAATCGCAGTCTAACATATTTTTGATCATGATCATACTTCTGTTTTAAAAAAATAATAAAATATGAAGTCGGTAGCTCGCTATCCGACTTGAAAGTCGGATGGCATGCCACCAACTTGCAAGTCAGCAAAACTTTTGCTGACTTGTTTCCTGGGAGGGGCGCCCAGGTTGTCCACCGATTAGAAAATAAAGTCATCATAATTACTAGAAAAATATATTGATTCAAAACATATAAATATCAAGAGTTATTGATGCATAGATGTTGAGATTAAGTCGACCTAATAATTTTTGGGACAATTTTTACTTGACAAAAAATTAATTTAAAAAATTAAACTAAAATTACAATAACTTGTATTATCTCTTAATTAGCTTATGTTTAAAATTTTATCTCAATTAGACATCATTTAGATCCTTAAATGTTGAGATTAAGTTGATTTAATAATTTTTGAGTTAATTTTTACTTGACAAAAAATTAATTTAAAAAATTAAACTAAAATTATTATAATTTGCATCATATCTTAATTAGCTTATGTTTTAAATTTTATTTTAATTAGACATCATTTAGATCTCTTAAATATATCGAATGTGAGAGCCAAAGTTAAAAAAAAAAAAAATGGTGGACACTTGGGCGCCCCTCCCAGGAAACAAGTCGGCAAAGGTTTTGCCGACTTGCAAGTCGGTGGCATGCCATCCGACTTGCAAGTCGGATAGCGCGCTCCCGACTTCATATTTTATTATTTTTTTAAAACAAAAGTATGGTCCATGGTCAAAAATGTGTTAGATTGTGAATTTTTTTTTTTTACTATGTTACTCACCTTAAAAAGTTTTCAAAGTGTGCTATTTTAAAAGAAAACCCAAGAAACATCAGGCGAGACATCATTCCCCCATCTTTTGCTCCTCCTCTGGCCCCCCTCCTCTTCTTGGGCAGCGGCCACACACAGGGATGGACGCAGAAATTTTGTCCAGTGGGGTCACTCAAATTATATTTTAATATTTATATAATTATATATATTATAAATAATATAAATAAATATTTATAATAAAAAATTCAATAACAATGAGACAATTCATTACAATGAGACAATTCATTTCTTACAATTATACTCGACGAGTTTTCATATTTTGAAACACTTCAATAATAGACTCATCGCTTACATTCTCAAACAAATCTTTCTCAATAAATGTCACTAAACAGTCATTCATCCAATCGGTGCACATCCGATTCCGCAGCTTATTCTTCACATAAGTCATTGCTGAAAATACTCTTTCAACACTTGCAGTAGCTACTGGAAGAAGCAATGCTAACTTTATAAGCAAATATACCATCGGATACACAACATGTTTCTTTGTCTCCACCAACTTTCTTGCAAGATCACCATGCCTTTTAAGTAAGAAAATCTCTCATCTGATGTCAGATCAAATATATAGTTTTCAAGCTGATTATGAAGTGCCACAAGATCAACAAAATTAGGAAACTCAGTTGGGTAAAATCCAGCTAACTTAACCACCTTTTCCTTGTCAAAAGCTGAAAATGAATCACAAGGATTTAAACTAGCCACACAAAGAAGCAACTCAGTGTTTATTTCATTGAAACGACTGTTCAGCTCTTGCAATTGCATATCTAATATGTGATAGAACAAGTCAATCTGAAAATGATGTAAACTTGTAATACAAGGAGCCTTGCGTCGAGATCTTCCAGAGAAAATATATTGTTCATCCATATTAGGAATAGGAATATCTTCGTTGTTACAAAATGAGCATACTTCTTCAAAAATATCATTCCAACCTTCATCTCTCATAACTTACAATCGTTGTTTAGAAAGTTTCACAAGTGACATGGTATTAACTATATCTTGATCTTTTCTTTGCAAAGCTATTGACAACTCATTTGTGATGGCCAATACTTTTGTCATCAAAATGCAGAAGAAATACAAAATCAAAAGTTCTCAGTGCAAATAATAAGCCACGTGCTTCACCTTTTTGTTCCAGAGTTCCTTCCTTATAAATATTATCAAGTACATCCACTACAGAAGAGAACAAAACAGTCAAATTTATGAGGCTTCCATAGTGAGAACCCCATCGGGTATCATCTGCTCTTTTCAAACTTATTTCTTGATTCAAACCTCTGCCACTCTGAAGATCACCACTGCTTAAAGCTTCTGTAATTCTAATACTCTGTTTTTCTCGAAGAGTGTCTCTTCGTTTGCAAGATGAACTAATCACATTTGTAATTTGAGAAACAACAGAGAAAAACCAAGAAACATCACCATGATTCTTAGCAACAGCTACAAGAGTCAATTGTAGTTGATGAGCAAAACAATGAATATAATATGCCGAGCTATTGTCTCTCATAATCAATGCTTTAAGACCATTGAACTCACCCTGCATATTACTAGCACCATCATATCCATGTCCTCTTATTCTGGATAAACTGAGTCCAAATCTCATGAGAATATGTTCAATTGCCGTCTTAAGTGACATAGCAGTAGTATCAGTAACATGAACAATGCTCAAAAATCTCTCAACAACAAAACCTCTCTGATCAATATATCGCAAAACCATAGCCATTTGTTCTTTGCCAGATATATCACGAGCCTCATCAACAAGTATGGTAAAAAAATCATCTCCCACTTCTCTGATAATTGCATTTGTTGTTTCAATTGCACATGCACTTATAATGTCTTTTTGTATATGAGGAGCAATCATTTGGACATTTTGAGGAGCATTGTGCAACACAACGTCATTAATAGATGAGTTATGATCTGCAAGAAATCTCAAGAGCTCAAGAAAATTCCCTTTATTAAATGAATTGTCAGATTCATCACGTCCACGAAATGCTAATCCTTGACGCAAAAGAAATCTTATGCAATCTATTGAAGCTTGTAGACGGACTCGATAATCAATCTTGACCTGATCTGATTGCTTTGCAAAAGCCACTTGAATACTTTGTTTTTGTCTCATCAAGTCCTCACATTTTTTTACAGCTATATTGTGTGAGCTATTAGGACCACCAATATGAACATCTAATCTGTCTTTTTTGTTCCAAGAAGAAAAACCTCAGAAACAAATGACTCACCACCTGATTGTTTTCCATGATCAGACTTGAATAAGTAACAAGGCAAGCAAAATGCAGCATCTTTTGCAACGCTATACTCTAACTAAGTTGCATGCTCATCATACCAAGAAAGAACAAATCTACGCATTTTTCCACCCAAAAGCTTCAATGGGAAATTATGATTCCGAGGTTGGCAAGGTCCTTTTAACATATATGCTCTTCTCACATCATCTTGCAGTTTTGGATGATATTCTGATATCTTCTTTCTTAATCCTGGATTTGATTCTAAAGTAGTCAGATCAAGTTCACTAACAGAAGGAGATTCTTCATGACTTGAGAGTGGAGTTTTAGAACTGCTTGAACTTCCTGCAGTGCTTTGTCCTTGACTTAGTTTAACCAGATATCATTTCATCCTAACAAAAGAAACAATTCAATAATTTAAAAGCTACTAACTAACAAGCTACAAAAGACCATTCATAATTTCACATCAATTATTATGAATCACTTAATCATATTCACATATAGCAACTTATAAAAAATCATAAATGCACATTATAGAAGTGAGCCACCACCCAGGCTCACTGAGAGCCACCACCCAGGCTCGCTGGATTACATACCTGCTTGTGCCTATTCAAGAGATTTAGACAAACACGTTGGATAGGTCACTGGCGGTGCCACAAATCGGTGGTAATGTGCAGGAAGTCAAGCAAGATGGAGACTAATTATCTGAATTTTTTTTTAAATGCACGGAGTTATTCACTGCTCAATCGAACTGAAGCAAGTCTATGACAAATACATTGTTCACTATTTAACTTTCTTACCTCGATCTGGGGACGTGAGGGCGGAGGGACCGGCCTGTGGTCCGCGAGGCCGAAGGGAGCACTGATTATCTGAAATTTTTTTAAAATGCACAGGGTTATTCACTGCTTAATAAGCAAATCTATGACAAATACAATGTTCACTATTTAACTTCCTTACCTCGATTTAGCGACGCGAGGGCGGAGGCCGGACGGGGCGCCGGAGCGGTCTACGGTCTGCGAGGCCGGACCGGAGGGAGCAACGGAGCGGTCCTCTGTCCCGGGTCTGCGAGGCGAGGGTGAGCCAGCAGCCGGCTCTGTCCGGCTGGCAGCGGCGTCCGCGATGCAGAGAAGCTGAGCAGAGGGCGAGGTCGGCGACGGCGAGGTCGGCGATGGCAGTGTGCCGGCGTCGCGGTGATGTCGAACAGGATTGCTGTGGCTCTGGGAGAGGGCGGGGCCGACAGGCCACGGGCGTAGCCGCGCAGTCAGAGGCACGCAGCGTTGGGGCCGTTGGGCGGTGACGGCGTTGCGGCGAGATGGGCGATGCCGATTGGGCGGAGGGCGGGTTGGCAGCCTGGTGCCGCTGGCGGCTGGCCGCTGGGCGAGTTCCGCGATTTGAAGTTGGTGTTTCCGGTTTCGTGAAGGGCCTGAAGACGTTAGGGCTAAAGGTTAAAAAAAATGGGAAAGTTGTGTCCCGCTGGGCCTCAGAATCGGGTCACCTCCCCCATCCAGTGGGGTCACCACCCAATGAAACCCTCCCAAAACCCAAGTTTCCCATGGCCATCTGAAACAAAAAAAAAAAACCAGTGGGGTCACGTGACCCCACTGGTTGGTCTCTACGTCCGTCCATGGCCACACAACCTGCAACATCTTCTCGATCCTCCGGCCACGCGAGAGAGGAGATAGAGAAAGCAGAGAGCAGACAGCAGAGGACTATGGAAGCAAGAGGGAGGGGAGGGTTCTGTTGGCAGGAGATCTCCGTGCTCTGAATAGGCAGCTAGGGTTTGGATATCAGCAGGGCAAGTGAGGGAGAAGAGAGGAGGATAGAGTGAAGGGGTCAGCTGCTGCAGCATGGGGGTGGGGATCTCCTAATCCAACTTGGAATCGGTATAGCAGGATGGATCGGAGAAGGTTCTCTTCTTCCCCGCTGGCGCCGGCGACGGTCATGATCTCTTCTCCTTGGAGGAACCCCCCATGATGGCGCAGTGCGCCCATGCAAAACAGTTTTGGTGAAATGGATTGAGATGCCATCATGACACGTGGCACTTTCAATCTTGGTCCACGTATGCACCGAGGCCTCCTTGGGTGCGTCCTTCATGTCTAAATCATTCTGGATTTTAGCTTAATTAAGCTAAAGCCACTCGTACCGTTGACTTATTGACTATATGAAAATAAGGTTGCACTTATTGACTATGTCGAAAATATATTATGCAGAAGTATCATCGCAGCATGTTTCAGTTCTGTTGTATATGAAAATAAGGTTGCACTTTCTATTATTATTTTTGAAAAAAATGTTATCTTTCTTACATTTTGTTAATAGCTTTTATGTACATCCACTCATGTTCATTATTAATCAGGTTAAATAACGGTTAAATGGTTGGATTGGTTTGTCACGCTAAGAAAACATTCTAAACTACAGTTGAGTCGTGGAAAAAATTTAAATTATATAGATATGATAATTTGCAAAGCACTGCTGTACTTTTCTCAATTTCAAAAAATTAGAAATATATTTAATATTTATTTATGAGAAATATTTATTATACTTTTGAAGAATATTAATTTTAGACTTGAAGAGGCGGTGTGTGCTCAAGAGATAGTGTCTCATAATTTAGAATTTATCTTCTCGATCGGGAGAAGAAGAATGAGTTTTACTTACAAACACATATTTATTTGTACTACTTTCATTATGAGACTAAATTATGTCTCTACATAATTTTTCTAGTAAAGATAAAAGTGTGCGGATCTTGTAGCAACAAGATGCTCGGATATAACAAATGACCCCTTATTCAATTGTTTACAAACAAAGTAAATGAAAATACATAAAATTTTAGTGTGTCCTCTAAGATATATTATTCCTGTTTGATGTTTTGTCCATTTCTAAGAAAAAAAGTCTTCGTAGAAGAAGAAGAATAGATATTGCTTATAAACATATATTTATTTTCAGTACTTCTAATATGTGATTAAAGTATGTCTCTAGAAGATCTTTTCTTAAGAAATTAATGAGCTACATCCCAACAATGGGAGCCAGATCGTCAAAAATACAACTAATGTTCCTCGTGAATACATATTATTGAAGAAATAATAAATTTGCAATCATCAAAAGTTTATTTAGAACGTTCGCTTTCGTATATAACTAATTTCATTTTAGAGCTATTTAAACACAATGAAATATGTACGTACAACATTGGCATTCTACAAAAGTAACCTTGTTAAACATAATTTTCAATATTTATGTATAAGTCTATTAAACTAATGATACTAAATAAACATAAGTGGGAAAATATTCTTGTAATGAACTACTACTAAAGAAACGAATGATGACTTTTTGAATATAGTGAATTTTTTAATTATATTTACATAATATTGTTATTCATGAGTCTAGATATTAAGAATATTATTTTACTATGGTGGATCTTTAGGTGAGGTAAAATTAGCCTGGCGAATTACCACCCATTCATCTGGCCCACAAGAACAAGAGAGGTTGAGTGCAACCACTGTCCTACTCTTCAACAATGACTTATGTACCATCTCATCGACATCTAAATCTATCGACTATGGATGGTTCGAAACTCGCGATGGGTGAGTTATCAACCCCCTAGGCCTCTATAAGACTCCCCTCGCTTGGATAGAGTGCATCCACACCCACTTTGGTGACACACATGTTATGCGCATGGTTGGTCCCACGGTCTGGTTGCACGATCGTGAAGGAGGCGACATACTAGGAGAACTCTCATAAAACACTTAAAAGTGACTAGCTAGCAACAAGTGGATAAAATTGATACTCCCTCAACAGACGCGCGGGGATCGGGGGTCTAGGTAACGGTAACAACCTCTCAATGGACAAGCTCAAGAGTGCCTAACAGCGGGCAAAAGAATAGAGTAGGACCGTGCTAGGAAACAACATAGGTGCCCAGAAACAGAGTCGCAGTAGAAGGAAAACTTCGAACAGGTCACCAAGCCACTCTCTGTCTGAGAAGGCGACACAAGGGTTGTCGCCACCTGAAGGCAACACCTTGCCTGTCGCCACCTGGGTCTGAAGGCGACAGGGGAACTGTCGCGAAATGGGTCGTGACAAGGGCATTGTCGCAACCACAGACAGAGGTCCGAGTGACCACCCAAAACCTCCCACAGCCCACGGGGAAAGCCACGTCAGAAGGCTACGCTCACCTTGTCGCTACTATAACATGATAGGGTCAACGTAGCTACCTAACCAGAATGCGACATGTCGGGCTGTCGCGATCTGGGTCGCGACACCAAACATGTCGCGACCTCAGACAGACACACACGAGAGCCCCAAAACAAGGCAAAACTCTCAAATCCGGTGTATACAAGGGGAGGGGAGTATGTAGGACGATGTAACCGCATTGCATAACCACAAAACACCCTCATTCCACCCATGCAAGTCAAGGATATGCATCTACACTCCATAAACCTCACATGCAAGCATAAAACCCTCAACACCCAAACCCCAAATCAAGCACAATGAAGAGCCCCAAACAAGCATGCACAACCTAGCATGAGTTCTAAAGGCTTGGAGAAGGATTTTGGAAGCCCTAGCATTATAGAACTAGAGGGAAGACAAGGGTCCCTACCTCAAGGTGAAGAGCTAGCCAACCCGTTGGGGTCTTCTCGTGTGCATGGCCACCTCCTCCTCGCTCCAAGCTCCACGGAGACACCGTCCATGAGCCACGAACGTCCTCCTACACGTCGACAGAGAGTCACACCACGGAGAGAAGACAATGCCGGAGAGGTCACCATGCCAAAGGGAGGAACCACACCGAGAAGAGCACCACTGCAAGGCAAACACACCCCTCACACTCTCCCTCAAAGCCTCACCACGGCGGAAGCACACACAAAGGAGTCGGAGGAGAGGAAGAACATCCGAAAGAGGGGAAGGAGAGGACTGTTGAGGCCTGTGCACACTTTATGCCTCGGAGTTGAGAATGCGACAAATTACCTGTCGCGTTCACTTACTGAACGTGACGGCTAACCGGTCGCGATCCTAAGGTCCTGGTCAGACCTGACTAGCGGAACCGCCACGTGTCATCCTCGTAGACCTGACACCATGAACGCGACACTTCACATGTCGCCTTCATCTTGTCAGTGGTTGACACTTGTCCCAACTGTCCTAACAGCAAGACGACAAAACTGCATGCTGTGGTCAGAGGGCTGAACGCGACGACATGCCTGTCGCGTTTCTAATCAGAATGTGACGGCCATCCCGTCGCCTTCAGAAGGCGACGTCCTGATACATCGCTACCTTCATCAGAAGGTGGTTGACAATGAAAGGAGGATGTTACAGAACGCGCCATATTGGGGCATCACGTTCTGAAGGCGACAGAGCGCCCTGTCGCCTTCTGGCTTCCGAGGGCTGCAAGTTTATGCATGGTTACATGATTATCGTGTGGCATTATTTTATGAACTTAAAGTTGGTAAGCGGTGCAATGGCACCCGTCGAGATTGAGAATGCCGAGTGTGCATGGTTTGTGTGTACGTGGCAAGTTGGGCAGTACGACGTCTTCCGTGGTTACCTCTCGAGTCAGGTACCTCAGGTTCTCTATGAGCCAGGCACGCCATGCCCGGGTGCCCAGGGTTTGTCCCGATACTTGTGTACCGTCGAGGTCTGTGTCGTCTTCTTGGATACCCTCACCTCCTTTGTTTGAGTTGTATATCTGGCTGAGGGAAAGATGACAGTGGGACAACAACTTGTGTTGGTTGTCTTCAGTCGCTTGTAGCGCGCTCTTGGTTGGGGGACAGACACTGGTAGACGTACTGGTCCCCAGCTAGTCCTATTTCCAGTGCCTCACTTTAGGAAGCTGGGGCGGAGTCCCTAAAGGTGCTAGGTATGGGCCTGCAGTTGTGTGGCCTGCAAGTGTGATGTTAGTTTGATCTCCATAGTTTGTTGACCCTGTTGAGGTGGAGCGGTAGTTGGATCTTTCGTCCGTAGCTGTGAGACTGAGAGGTAGACTTGTGCGGTTTGTCCGGATCAGTAGCTGGTGTCGCGAACCAGTCTTCGTGACTCATGTTTGGCGTTACCCTTCTTTAGCTCGTACCTCTGAGCGTGGTTTGCCGTTTAATTATTAATGTTTCAGCCATGTGAATAGTGTAGAGTTGTTTATTTATTTACAGTTATGGCATCATGCTTAGTTAGCTTGTTTAACTGCTTAAATAGATGTTTTTACTCTTGCTTCTCTAGTGCTTGTGTTGTTTTGGCCTTTGAGAGAGTTTCTCTACTGAGCCAATGACTTGTGAGGCTCACCCCTACTCCTTTTAGGTGAGGGAGAGCAGGAGAGTTCACATCCTTCTTCTAGTTTGGAGCCACATCGAGTTGGGTCTACTCCTCCAGCATTGTAATTCTCTTTCCATTGTACCTCGGGGTATGCCCCAAGCTGTTGTACACTGTACTTGACTTTTGTTGAGAACTAGCTATGTAATAATCATGTAAATATATGTGAGATGTGCAATCTTATATGTGTTTAGTGTTCTCCTTTTATATTTTCATGGACATGTGTGTTGATATCCCTTACGAGGTATTGACCTGTTCGTGGGAGGCGGAGTCAGATCAAGCTCGTTATTGAGTTAACGGGTTTGAATGACGAGTACCGTCACAAAGGATGTACTAGAATTTAAACCCAACAGAAGAGGTGAGAACCAAGTCTGTTTTGCTTCCAGTGACACATGAAGAACCATCAACATAGAGTTCTCAAGTCTGACCAGAGGTTGAGCCCTCTTACTCAGGCGATAGGGTACATTCCGCCACAGAGTCAGCCAAGACTCGCAGTGATAGACGCACTGTAGTCAAATTTATATATATATATATATGTGGCAGGGTTATGCCTTGCAAAAATTCTTACAAATCTTAGCACAATTGTCATTGTCAATATAAATATTCTTGTGCGCTCTTGATGTAGTCTAAATAAAAATTAAATTATTATTTTAGCATTTACCATTGCCTAAAGAATAATTTTTATTTTAAGATGCATTTCTGTTTACACTTTATTCTATAACAAAAAATCTTATCGTAATTTTTCTAATGGTCAAAAAGGATTTCTTAGTTTTTAGTCCTAGTAATATTTTACAATCAGATATAATTTTATAACTTTAGTATTTAGTCTGATATTTAACTTTTCTTAGAAACATGTTTTCTATAGCTTTTACAATTAACCTTTAGTCTCTACTTCTTGGAACAAATGGAACTACTTTCAAGAAAAGTTATTTTTTTGGATCTAGGGCAAAACTAAAACCTAATTTCAAAGATTTCGTAGATTAAAAACTGAAAATCTTAAGAAACATAAGTAATAATCAAGGTTTGTCGAATTAACCAAACATACTGGTCGAGCTGCATTCACTGTGATACGGTACACTTGAACCATGCAACTTTCTCCTCATATTGCATATATACTTGACAACGAACCACTTTATTGTGCCCAACATCTCTTCCTCCAGCCAAATGCTTCTTCTGATGAGAGATACATTTCCCATGAAATTCCAACTATGCTCTCCATGGAAGCATCTTCATATCTTTAAATAACATGTAAAATATTTAAAACCACATCTTTGATATTAATAATTTAATATTATTTCACCATAACTGTAATCCATTGAATTAGAAAATAAACGTTCACGCAATCTGATTGATGGAAGACGTATATCAGAGTTTCTACAATATTTTTAAACCATGACATATCTAATTTTGACATTATAATTTAAAATTGATATTTGAACATTCTTTTAAAGTTACTAATTGTGACGACCCTCATTATACCGGTACGGTTATACCAACCCACGTCGGTATAGTAAAGGTTATCACAGTGGGACATTTACCCAACACTATCACATTATTGAGATATACACAAATATAGATACAGAGTCGCGGAAGTAAAAGACTAACTGTCATCACATTCCATCATCCACATTTATCATACATGATCCATATAACAAAATAAAAGATTAAACTTTCATAATTGAAATTAAACCAAGCTACATTGTCCACAAAATTAAAGTTCTACATTTAATACATCGTTTGTCCACAATTACATAATGGTAACTCTAATACAAGCTACAATTCACATACTATGAAACAAAAAGGGACACTACGTCAACTCCACCAGCTAATCTCCACGCTCGGAGTCGCTCTCCACTGTCTCCTCCAAAGGTGTGTCACCAACTACACCTGTACGCCGAAGCAAGGAGTGAGTCTAAAAGACTCAGCAAGTAGCTCCATACACATCATTCATGCATACATCATAGTCGGGTCTACCATTTCAATTTGCAAGGCAACATATAGCATACTTGAACATTTATGAGAGACAACCTATCATGGTATTTCTACAAAATCAAAACACATGGTACATGGTTTAAGATGTTTCAAATAACACTTCCTATCACATGTTTTCTACTCATTAATCACATGAAGGCTACACTTCCAATTTGACTATAACATGATAGCAATTTATATGGGATTAGAAATGTCATAGCATGAATTTACGTAACATATTCTAACACATTCACTTCACATGGTTACACATTCCCATATTCCACATGGTTCATTTTTCAAGCATTTCACATGTACACATGTTCACATTCTAACATAAATGGTTCACATGATTTCACATTTCACATTTGCATGCTCACATATATACACAATTTACACATGTTCACATAT
This sequence comes from Colocasia esculenta, assembly GCA_014218235.1. Classification (NCBI taxonomy): domain Eukaryota; kingdom Viridiplantae; phylum Streptophyta; class Magnoliopsida; order Alismatales; family Araceae; genus Colocasia; species Colocasia esculenta. Next base: position 35,405,851 of record CM024753.1, read on the forward strand.
ACACATTTTACACATGTTCACATATACACATTTCACAATTTATTTGCCGTAACACATAGTCCAAACCACCACTAGAAGGACACATCACATACACATAATACATAGCACATCACCTAGGCAATACAGTGATGACTCTTGGCACTGCGCAGACCGGGAGAACACGTCTCCACCCTAACCAGTGGTACTTGTCCACCTCCAGGATTTCATCCTAATGCCCTTAGGATATCTTAACACATTGAACCTTCTCATGGGGACTTTTCCATGATACAGTTCCACAGCCCTCTATGGAAGCAGTGTCACACACGGCACATTTTACACATTACACATTCCGATTTAACACATGTTTCACATATGATTTTCACACTTTCTTGTTTATGCACATGGTTCTGTTCATCCCTAGCATGATGCTACTAATAACAGAATTCAAGCATTTAGTAGCTCTCATGGATTAATTGGAACACACCTTATCTAACCTTAATCATGATACATGTGTTTATACTCATTTTCACATGAAAATCTCATAGTGTAGGCTACTGTTATCAAAATTTCCCGAAAATTTTACCACATGCGGTTTTCGGGTATAATAACACACATACAAATTTTCACATTTTTCTGAATTCACATGCATTTATAGAAATTAAAACATTCAGTTTCATGCCATTCTTAAACTAAGTCCACATAGAACATGACATGGATTTCAGATTTGATCATGCACAGTCATCAACCACACATACATATTAGCACAGAAATTTTTTTTCCGAATTTATTTCCCAACATATGATTTACTAGAATTTTCACAAGGTCTACACATGCTTTCTATTTCTCATTGTAGGAATTATAAGAATTCACATGGATATGGGAAAATTCCCAAATTTGCAGGGCATGGACTGATACATATAAACATGGTTCATAAAATTCTACAGCATTTAACTCCTCAGAAATCATGGAAAAACAAATTAACCAAGCATAACCTCTTTCCTACACATGCTTTTCAATAATTCTAATAAATTATGCCATCTACAGAAAAATATAGGAAATTCCACACACATCACATTACCTATTTTACATAACATATAAAATTTACATTATATCCTCATGCGTAGAAACCTGGAAATTTAAGATATAGGGCAGAACAGTTCACTGTTCTGTCAAGAAGAACTAAACGGCATGCTACGGACGTTTACAAGAGTTGGCGGCAACATCGTTGGCCTCTGACTCAAGATCTCAACGTCAATGGGTCTTGCCGTCAAGTTCGGACCTGTGTAAAAACACAGTCCGAGCTCTGAATAATGGTGAATGTAGGGGATCCAGGACACGAGGAAAATCTATAAAAATGATAAAAACCTCCTAGACACATACATGGACAATGTGAAAGGGTTACTTGCCTTTGGAAAACTCCTAAAGGGATCAAATTAGTTGGAGAAGCTCTCCTTGGGCAGTCCCAAGAAGCCTCCAAGATGCCTCCACTCCGGCTTCTGTGATGCTCCCCTCTGAAATCCAGGGCCGGGGATGTGTAGCCGGTTATGTTGTCTTCCTCCTTGTCGAAGTAGATCTCCAGAAGAAGCCTTGGATCGCCGGATCAAAGCCTCCAAACTTCAGGTTTTTCTCACAGGAAGCTCTAGGGTTTTCTCTCCTCTTCTCTCTTCTTGCAAGTGTGAAAATGGGTAGTGGGGAGAGGCCATTTCGGGTTCAGGAAGTAGGGGAGGCCTTCACCCACTCACCATGCCGATCTGACAGTTTTGGAGCCGTTGGGGGACATCCCCCCAATGGCTACCATGCCTTGTTTCAGAAGACAGCAGCAGAAGTTGGCGTCCAGATCGCTGGACGCCGGAGCTAGTGCTGGCGTCCATGTCTGGACGCTGACACTGGCTCAACGGCCTGGGCTTGACGCCAAGGTGGCCTTCGGCCAGAACCCTAATTATGCAGAAAACCATGCATACTAAGCCTCTATACATGCAATATGTACATGATATTATATTCATACTATCACCATGCAATACATACCTTATTTACGTTTAATATAAACACATGTACACGTAATTATACTATTTTAATACCTACGTAAGTACGTACATACATACACAAGCACAATATACACACATAAATACGAAAGAAATACTACGAAAATTCGAGGGTCTTATACTAATCCTTCGAATGATTCTGTATCTAAGTCTGATGCTAAGTAACTACATATTAGCGATGGAAGGCTTCCGTCACTAATCCATAATTAATTAGCGACAGATTTAACTACATAAATTTATGTAGCTAAATTTGTAACTAATTAGCTACAGATTAGAGTCAAAATAATGTTGTCCTTAATTCATCGCTAATTAATTATAAATTAGCTACGTAAATATTCAGTCATAAATATGTAGTTAATTAGCGATGGAAATTATTCTGACTCTAATATGTAGCTGATTAGTTGCAGATTTAGCTACGGAAATTTTCTGTCACTAATTTGTTGTTCATTATATTTTGTATAAGTATATAAATATATATTCTTATATATTTATATATGTATATATAAGTATATGTAGTAGTGTAAGTATATATATAACTATATACTTATATACATGTATGTATAAGTATATATGTACATAAATATGTACAATATATAAGTATATACTTACAAGTATATATATAGTATGTAAGTATATACCTATATATATGTGCATATTGATATAAATGTACATACAAGTATATTAGTATATACTTATAAGTACATATATAGTAGTGTAAGTATATATATATATATAAGTATATAAGTATGTACTTATATACATGTATATATAAAAGTATATTAGTATATACATATAAGTACATATATAGTAATGTATATAAATGTATATATATATATATATATATATATATATATATATATAAGTATATAAGTGTGTACTTATATTCATGTATACATAAGTATTTAGATCATGAACATATTTGTTGCAATTCGTTTACTTGTAATGATTAAAACATCATTATCATGCTTCAAATTAAAAGAAAAATTAAGAAGCAAATCTAGATCGATCTAAGGTTAGAACGTTATCTTGAAGAAACTTGCTCCAAAAGAAATGAACTTTAAAAGGAGTCCCAAATCAATCTACACCACTCACTCTATTCAAAATCTGCACACACACAAAAAAAAACAAAATAAAGCAAAAAAAAAAGGAAAATAAGGAGGGGGCGGAAAAATCCTACTGTGAGCTGCCAGGAGGAAACAAATTAAGGATGAGGGGGCATTGTGGTGGGGGTAGGAAAGATGGAAGGGTCTAATTAAGTAATTGCTGTGTTTAAAGGTAGAAGCCGAACTGCACAATTTCGGTGCCAAATCGCACCGTCTTGATGCGATTCGCCACTTTCTCTTTCTAGTACGGTACGTACGATTCACACGTATTGGATTGGTACGGTAAACTTCGATATTATTCCGTTTCGATGTACGAGAAGTTTTTTCTACTTGGAGAAACGCAAGATAGGTGCTTTATTTTTGTCATTTGTATGGTATAATTCTTTTAATTAAGTTGCTATAGAAATTAATGATGAATTTTAGGCATCTCTTTAATATATAAATACATGTGTTGAGGCTAAATGGATATTATATTGTTGTAGGTAATATTATTTTCAAGCCACATTTTTCAGTGCAAAGATGAATACAATTTTTGACCATTGTGAGAACATATTAAGTATGGATAAATGTTGACGTATTTTCTAAAATCAACTTTCTCCTGTTTTTTAAGAAAAGAAAATTAGACAATCTTGTGTGTGCATTATGTTTCAACTTTAGGGGAAAATTAAGTGACAGTGACTTTTGCTGCCGAAATTAAATGTACTAATTTCATGATTTTGTTCATAGTGAACGATTAAACTTTGAAAGTTGAGTGCAATTTATTGCATGCCTCTGTCGCCCTATGCACATCTATAGACATAAGGGAGTGATTCCCACAGTACATTGTTAGCTGTAGGACCCATCCCACTTACGTAACGTGTAAGAGATAGGTCACAGGGGCGAGCCGCAAGAGTTTCTCTTGAAAGTTAATTCAAGACATTTCATAATTGCTTTGATATACATTATCTAATGTTTTCTGGTCTAAATATCTAATCTGAATCCATTTATATAATTACAAAAAACCTAATGAATATTAGGTACGTACCAAAGTATATAAATTTGTTGAAGACGGGTCTCTTTGGGGGCGACAAAGGCCGCAAAGGCTGGCTTCAAGTGTTGCCCTACAAAGATGTTCCCAGTTGCTGATGGAGTTATGGGGAATGAAGACATCCCCTCTCGATCGAACCTATATAGAAGTCAAGTCTAGGAGTTGGTTCCCAAAATCAACTCTTTGGTGGTCAAGTTAAGAAGAGTGGAAGCAAGAGGAAAGAGAGAGAGAGAGACATGAGTGAAAGCAGACATTGTTGGTTGAGAGTTGGCTATACCATCCTCCCCTCTTTACCTATATCCATCATTTTAACCTTATAGCTCATAGGAGAAATGCCTCTAAAAATGGGAACCGTCTGTCGTTGCTTTGTTGGTCACCTCTCTCATCGCCCACTCGAGGCAGAGATCGTGGGCAAACTACCATTACATGCCCTTGGACTATGGGGGAGTGGGCCATAACTGACTGCTACTTAGAGGTGGAGTGACGTAAGGCCCAATTGATGAAGTACGACCCAATAAGCGAAAGCACAATTATTAAACAGGAGCTTGCCTTAGAGAGTCCAATTATCAAGCGAGGTCCACAAATTGCTACGAGCTCCTGATCTATCGACCTAATGAGGTCCCCTTACCCCGACATTATAGCCAATATGATAGTCCTAGGCAATGGTCTAGCTCATGAGAAAACACCTTGACAAACCTTAGTCTTGTGAATCTGGCAAACCTTAGTCTTGCTGCAGCAAGGGAGTCTTGGAGGTGATGGTGGAGACTGATTCACTTAACCTGCCATGCCCTGACATTTAGCAGCGGAATAAATATCGGGTTGCGTGAACAATACGAATATAAGTATCACAGTTGAGTAACGCAGAGTCATAATTAAATGTAACATTATATTTGAGACAGTAATAATGTCAACTATAATACTTCGTATTCCATTACCATTCAACTGATTAAAACCATACATCACTAGGACCAACTAAAGGGTCCATTATTCAAATATAAACTTCATGAAAATGTTTCACTATTACATGAACTACTCAATATCTATTCCTAATCTTTCAACTTCTCGTATGACGGGTGCTCTTCACTCATGCCCTGCCCATCGGAGTCCATAGGATCCTCATCACAACCTAAAAAGGACAGGATGATAGGGTGAGCGAACTAGCTCAGTAGGATTTACATCTCAATGTGCGGACACTAATATACATGATTAACATTTTAAATAAGCAGGATATGAACATGAACATGATGACATTGCATGCATTTCTAACAAGTCAAATAGTTGAATAGAACGAATATCATATCAAATCAATTATTGAATTTCATATGCAGTGGACAGGTAATTCAAGAATAGAATCATATCAAAAAAATTGGCCATATTCACACAGATATCACATATTCACGTGATCAGACATATCATATCAAACTTATCATATCATATCAAACGAAGACACATTCTCACTAATCTTGCACACATTCCAGTGTCATGCCACGCAACACAAGTCCATACTCCCATGGTTAATAAGTACGTTGGGGCGCTCCTCCTCAGGACCAGACAGGGCCCTTATTGCACAGGTATTAGTCAAATAGACCGAAGTCCCACGTTGTGCCGATCAAACATATACACATTATGGCCACGGAATTCCAATAACAAGCTTATTGTAATAAGGACATGATCATTCATAGAGTCAAGGTAAGACAATAGCTCAAGAGATCAATTGGACAGCATAACGACGCATCTTATGTTTCATAATTTATTAATGTATTGACAAGAGAATGACTAATGACATATCGTACGCAGTACAAGTGGATCTCTATCTCCAGGTACTTCATGGTACAACACTACAAGAAAATGCGCTATTTCCGACGGACTGAATCCGTCGGAAATCTGACGGTATTCCGTCGGAAAAGGCGCCTTCCGACCGCTTTCCGTCCAAAGCTCGTCGGAAACTGGCCGTCAGAAATACTTGGTCAAAAATTTCCGACGGATGACAATTCCGTCGGAATTCGGTCGAAACTTCCGACAGATATAATCCGTCGGGAAGGCCGTCAGTATTTTCCGACGGAATTGCCGACGGTATTTTGCCGTCGGTAATTTATCAGTTCCGACGGATACTTATCCGTCGGCCAATCCATCAGTATTTTCCGACGGCATTACCGACGGTCTTTTTCTGTCGGTAATTTATAAGTTCCGACGGATACTTATCCGTCGAAAATCCGTCGGAAAATACACATTTTTTTTAAAATAAGCAAATAAAAATGATTTGTCAACATTGCTACAATGTCAAACCTGCTACAATATTCATAAATTTAAAACATACTAACAATCAACATAAAATCATAAAATACAATAAATATAAAATCATATAGAATAATGAATACAAAAATCAACATAGATCTGCTGGATCGTCTGCTGTGCCTGCCTCGTCATCGTCTGGAGCTGGATCCTATATTAAAACAAATTAAAATGAGAAACATTAATAATAAATAAAAGACACAGTATTTTCAAAAATGAAATTTAAAACATGTGATTATTTCTCAAGCTTAATACAATACTATTTTTAGATCCATCATTTTCTTGGGTGTTTTTAGATCCGTCCTTTGAATGCCCAACCCAATCCGGAGATCCAAATTGGATTTCGTCAGTTCCCACACGTCACTTTAACCCACCCGGTCGTGTCGAAGAAAACGGCACGTCGATCGGATCCCTATTTGGGATTTTAGACCCCCGGGTTGCGTGTTTTAACCATCTATATATGCTTGGCTGTGTTTTTAGATCCGTCCTTTGAATGCCCAACCCAATCCAGGGATCCAAATTAGATTCCGTCAATTTCTACACGTCACTTTAACCCACCCGGTCGTGTCGGAGAAAACAGCACGTCGATCGGATCCCTATTTGGGATTTTGGACCCCCGGGTTGTGTGTTTTAACCATTTATATATACTTTCCCGTTTTTAGATCCGTCCTTTGAATGCCCAACCCAATTCGGAGATCCAAATTGGATTCCGTCAGTTTTTACACGTCACTTTAACCCACCCGGTCGTGTCGGAGAAAACAGCACGTCGATCGGATCCCTATTTGGGATTTTGGACCTCGGGTTGTGTGTTTTAACCTTTTATATATACTTGCCTGTTTTTAGATCCGTCTTTTGAATGCCCAACCCAATCCGGAGATCCAAATTGGATTCCATCAGTTTCTACACGTCACTTTAACCCACCCGATCGTGTCGGAGAAAACGGCACGTCGATCGGATCCCTATTTGGGATTTTGGACCCCCGGGTTGTGTGTAACCTTTTATATATGCTTGACCGTGTTTTTAGATCCGTCCTTTGAATGCCCAACCCAATCCGGGATCCAAATTAGATTCTGTTAGTTTCTACACGTCACTTTAACCCACCCGGTCGTGTCGAAGAAAACGGCACGTCGATCGGATCCCTATTTGGGATTTTGGACCCCCGGGTTGTGTGTTTTAACCTTTTATATATACTTGCCCGTTTTTAGATCCGTCCTTTGAATGTCCAACCTAATCCAGAGATCCAAATTGGATTCCGTCAGTTTCTACACGTCACTTTAACCCACCCGGTTGTGTCGGAGAAAACGGCACGTCGATCGGATCCCTATTTGGGATTTTGGACCCCCGGGTTGTGTGTTTTAACCTTTTATATATACTTGCCTGTTTTTAGATCCGTCCTTTGAATGCCCAACCCAATCCGGGGATCCAAATTGGATTCCATCAGTTTCTACACGTCACTTTAACCCACCCGATCGTGTCGGAGAAAACGGCACGTCGATCGGATCCCTATTTGGGATTTTGGACCCCCGGGTTGTGTGTAACCTTTTATATATGCTTGACCGTGTGTTTAGATCCGTCCTTTGAATGCCCAACCCAATCCGGGGATCCAAATTAGATTCTGTTAGTTTCTACACGTCACTTTAACCCACCCGGTCGTGTCGGAGAAAACGACACGTCGATCGGATCCCTATTTGGGATTTTGGACCCCCGGGTTGTGTGTTTTACCTTTTATATATACTTGCCCATTTTTAGATCCGTCCTTTGAATGCCCAACCCAATCCGGAGATTCAAATTGGATTCCGTCAGTTTCTACACGTTACTTTAACCCACCCGGTCGTGTCGGAGAAAACGGCACGTCGATCGGATCCCTATTTGGGATTTTGGACCCCCGGGTTGCGTGTTTTAACCATTTATATCTGTTTGACCGTGTTTTTAGATCCGTCCTTTGAATGCCCAACCTAATCCGGAGATCCAAATTAGATTCCGTTAGTTTCTACACGTCACTTTAATCCACCCGGTCGTGTCGGAGAAAACGGCACGTCGATCGGATCCCTATTTGGGATTTTGGAACCCCGGGTTGTGTGTTTTAACCTTTTATATATACTTGCTCGTTTTAGATCCGTCCTTTGAATGGCCAACCCAATCCGGAGATCCAAATTGGATTCCGTCTGTTTCTACACGTCACTTTAACCCACCCGGTCGTGCCGGAGAAAGCGGCACGTCGATCGGATCCCTATTTGGGATTTTGGACTCCCGGGTTGTGTGTTTTAACCTTTTATATATACTTGTCCGTTTTTAGATCTGTCCTTTGAATGCCCAACCCAATCCGGAGATCCAAATTAGATTCCGTCAGTTTCTACACGTCACTTTAACACACCCGGTCGTGTCGGAGAAAACGGCATGCCGATCCGATCCCTATTTGGGATTTTGGACCCCCGGGTTGTGTGTTTTGACCCTTTATATGTAATTTGTTGTTTTTTAGATCCGTCAATTGAACGCCCGTCCCAATCCTAAGTATATGAAATTAATACTAATACTGATCTGAGCTGCTGGCTGTGTGGGGCGTACTCCCTACATTATTGAGATGAACTGCTGAACCATATCGCTGAACTGCGTCTGTAGCTGTACCCGCTGCGTCTCTATCTCTACCCGCTGCGCCTGTAGCTCTACCCGCTGCGTCTGTAGCTCTGCACGTAGCTCCTCCCAAATGATGCCTCTAATGTCCTCTACACCACTGACGGGCGGCGCAGAAGATGAACTCGCGTGTGCCGGGGGAGCGATCGAACTGGCATATGAGGACAACACTCGATGAGTATCCAGGCTGTCCCCAAAGCCGTACACTCGACCCTTCCTCGGCACTTCCCGCTGCCTCGACCCAAGCGTCCGCATCCAAATCTGGCTGGGGAGTGCCCTCTGTGTAGCGCTCCGCCATCGTCCTATCGTACGTCTCCTGTAAAATAATTTAAAATTAAATTATTGAAAACAAATTACTTTAATATCATAATTGAATTCATAATTTAAAGCTTGACTTACAGCAATCGTGCGGGCACTCTCGGTAACATAGTCATCCGTCCCCTTCTGCTTATGAGTTCGGTTAAATAACTCGCGAAAAGTAGGGGCACGCTCCAGGTCGTCATGCTTAAAATTCAACAAATTTAGTTAGTTTCACAATAATAATCCATATGTATATATGAATCGAACAATAAAATACTTACCAATTTTTGACTGTGGGTCGCATAAGATACGGATCCACTAGTATGCACATTCTTCTCCGGTTAAGTTGCTCTGTTGCGTATTACCGCCTGTGACCGCTGCTGCCATGGTCCAGCAGCCCAACGCTCGCAAAGGGACTCCCAATAGTCCCTCCGCAGCCAAACAGGGCCGTAATCCACCCAAGCCATAGGATCCCGGTTGCCTGTGGTCTTCATTGCCTTGTCCCGTACCTCCCACATCGACTTTCTTAAATTAGTCTGGGCCGTAATCTCCCAGACGGCTCGAGCTCAAGGGAGATCCTCGGGTCTCGTGAACGCGAACCTCCGCTGTAAAGAAATAAATTAATCAACGTTCTGCAATAAACCCAAATTAATAATAATTGAATAAATGACTTCAACTCTTCTAAAAAATAAAAATACCGTAAACATGTCAAATAATAAATCCCGGACTGGCACCGGGAAGTCTCTCCATGCATCCGCTGGTCCTGGAATATGTGCGTGGACCAGCGTCGTAATATAGCGGAAGCAGGACTGGGATCTATCTTCCCCCTGCAATTCCACATTAATTTTCTACATGAAATGTATATCCTAAATAACAAATACAGTAACACTGAGATGATGAACTTTACCCTGAGATCCAGCATGGTTGTTGTCCTGGTAGCTGAGGCCCCTCCTCACCTGCTGGATGTTGGCTCTCCACCTCTGTTGAAAACAATTTAGTACACTTTTATTGTATAAATTGCAAGAGACCAAACATACTAATCTATTGAAACATAAAGTGTAGAAAATTAACAACAATGTAGAAAATTACCTGTCGCTGGGACGACGGGCGTGGACGGGGAGGCAGTCCCTGCAAAATTTCATACACATTAGAAATTATGAATTTCAAATAAACAACAATGTAGAAAATTACCTGTCGCTGGGAAGACGGGCGTACAGTAGATTTCCTAGGGAGTGAACTAACCACTGATATCCCTAAATATAGTTTGCCAAATACATCTCTTCGTACATAATGGGAAGACATAACTTTGAGAATGTCAAGTTCTTTGACACAATTATTTTTCACAAATTTACACCAGTCTTTTCCAATAAATATGTACATACTACCACACCAACTGCGTCGTAAGATTACAGAATATCGCACTCCTTTTTCATCTTGAACAATAACAGATAATCCACTTTTATTTTCTAAACTTTGTCTTTCTTCTTTCCGAATAATCTTTATGATTTTCTTCATCTTCTCTTTCACCAAAAGTAAACCATCATGCAATCTTCGAATATCAAGCGGAAATATTTTACGTTCAAACAAACAAGTACTTTGATACGTTGGATATTTGTTCTTCTTTGAGTCTAATTTCCAATCGCGAACTCACATCACTAATTAGAAAAAAAATTATAACATTTTATTCATGAGTAATTTAAAATATAAAATTAAATCATAATATGGTAAATATGAAAAAATCTCTCAAATGGCTACAAATAAACATACGAATGTTGAATGATTAACTTGCAGTGTGAAATTTGTGAAAGTAAACAATATGTTTAACAAAGAAAGTCATTGCATTGTTTATTTTCATGTCAAGCGTAAAAAAATAACAGCGAGCAAGATAAATAAAAAATAACTTAATTTACCAAAAGCTTTGAATATAAAAATTAGGAGAAGGAACTTGTAGGGGAAGGGGGGCGCCAGGATGGGGAGGGGGTGCTGGGACGGGGAGGGGGAGGGGGGCATTTGTACTCGACGAATTGTACTCGACGAATTTTCATATTTTAAAACACTTCAATAATAGATTCATTGCTTACATTCTCAAACAATATTTCTCAAGTAGTCAAATCAAGTTCATCAACAGAAGTAGATTCTTGATGACTTGGGAGTGGAGTTCTACAACTACTTGAACTTCCTGCAGTGCTTTGTCCCAGTGGCGGATCCTGAAACTTAGTCCAGTGGGGTCACTTGGACCAATTTTCAAGATTTCTTGATAATTTATTATATTTTATTAAAAAAATAAAAAAATATTTCAATCATACACAAATATGCTCTTTCACTTCATCTTGCAAATTTGGATGATAATCTGATATCTTTTTCAACAAATATGCTCTTCTCACTTCATCTTGCAAATTTGGATGATAATCTGATATCTTTTCCTTAATCCTGGATCTGATTCTAAAGAAGTCAAGTCCAAATGTTCATCTAATTATGCTACATTTTGTTGTTGCACTTCATTAGTGGAAGAAGATCCTTGCAATGAAATTCTAGAACTACTAGAACTTGATGCATTACCTTGTCCTTCACTTAATTTCACCAAATATGAGAGAGAGAGAGAGAGAGAGAGAGAGAGAGAGAGAGAGAGAGAGAAAAGGAGGGAGAGGAAAAGGGGTGGGGGTTTCGGCGGAGGAAGTAAAGGTATTTACCGACGGCATTTCCGACTACAAATATCCGTCGGAACTTCCGACGGATATTCCGACGGATCGGAATATCCGTCGGAATTACTACCGACGGATATCCGACGGTAATATGTCCGTCGGAAGATCCGTCGGTATTATCCTTACCGACGGATATTGCCGACGGATATTTCCGTCGGAACTTCCGACTTATTGTTCGACGGACATTAGCACACTATTTCTTTTAATCATACATATATACCACATGTTTTTTTATTTCTTACTCATGCACACATGCTTATGACATGGACACATGCTAGAAACTTTTCAGAAGTTTATGTTACTATCTAACAGTAACTAAACATTGATTAAATGAGATTTAACTAAACATGCTTATCATGATTATAAAACTTCATAAATTCATAACTATTGAAAATAGAAGTTAGAACATGCTCAGATTTTTATCTTAGGTTACTTACATGTGAAATAACACATTTATAATTTTGTAGAATTTTTGAAGCATTATAACTATCTTTTGAATTTAAATCAAATTTCAAGAGGATATTATGTAAACGCTTAAAAATTCTACAAAAGGGATAAATGGGTTAAATAGTCTATAACAAGCTTATGATACTCAAAATCCTAGATCAAAATATTCTAAACATATTTCATGGTATAACTACTTTACAAAAATTAAATTTAACATGCATATGGTTAATTCTCATATAAGCAAAAATATAAAATTCTATAATTATCAGAAAATTCGAGGCTCCATGATCCTCTCATAGTGCTTAACACACTATGACAGAACCGTCAAACCTATAAATACGCACAAATCTCACAAATTATTATTAAATACAATTCTATTCAGAAAATTAAAAAAATGGGGGGTGCCTGGGGGTGAGGAATGGAGGGGAGGGGGGGGAGACAGGGTGGGGGGGGGGGGGGGGGGGTGGGGGGGGTGGGAAGGGGAGGGGGGCATCCCGCAGGGGGGAGGGGGCCAGTGGAAGGGGGAGGGGGGGGGGGGGGGGGGGTGGGGGGTTGGGAGGAGGGGGGCATCCAGCAGGGGGGAGGGGGCCAGGTGGGAAGGGGCTGGTTGCAGGGGGGGAGGGGGCATCAACGCGCAGGGGGGAGGGGGGCCGGGTGGGAAGGGGAGGGGGGTGTGTGCAGGCAGGGTGGGGGGGGGGGGGGGGGGTGGGGGGGGGGGAGGGGGGGGCGGGGGGGGGGGGGGTGTGGGGGGGGGGGGGGGGGGGGTGGGGGGGAGGGGTGCCGGGGGGGGGGGGGGGGGGGGGTGGGGGTGGGTGGGGGGGGGGGGGGTGGGGGGGGGCATCCCGCAGGGGGGGGGGGGCCAGGTGGGAAAGGTTAGGGGGGCATCGCGCAGAAGGGGGAGGGGGGCCCGCGGGTGGGAAGGGGAGGGGTGTGTGGAAGGCCGGGTGGGGGGGTGGAAGGCGAGGTGGGCCGATAAGGTGGCGGGGGGGAGAGAGGGGAGGTGGAACTCACTGGGAGAGGGTGCCGACGGCGAGTGGCTGCAAGCGGCGTAGGGGCGGCGACGAGGCGAAGCGGCGACCGCGTCGAGATAGAGAGAGAGAGAGAGAGAGAGAGAGAGAGAGAGAGAGAGAGAGAGAGAGAGAGAGAGAGAGCGAGAGAGAGAGAGAAGAGAGAGAGAGAGAGAGAGAGAGAGAGAGAGAGAGAGAGAGAGAGAAGGAGAGAGGGGGTTTTCGCGGGACAAGGTATAGGAGCTTTACCGACGGATATTCCGACGGCAAATGTCTGTCGGAATATCCGTCGGTATGCTTTCATTACCGACGGATTGTCTGACGGAAATATTGCCGCCGGAATGCCGACGGATATTCCGACTGACAATATTGCCGTCGGAATATCCTCGGAATTACCGACGGAAATTAATCCATCGGAAATATCCGTCGGTAATCCCACTTTTTCTTGTAGTGCAACCAGCTCGGTCTCTATGAGGGAATCCATAGAGTACGGAGACTTACGGAGGTCTTAAGGAAAAGATCGCTAGTCTGCCAATACGGAATGACCAGCAGAGAGCTCCCAATTCCCCAAGAGGGTGTGCCTAATCGTGCTAACGTGTAGTGTCGTGTCACGGAACTTTCCTAGTCATGTATATGAAATGAATGGACAAATTAGGAAACATTGGAAAGTGTATAAATAAGGAAAGTCCACATGCAATAAACAAGTAACATAATGGAAAACTCTTAACTAAGCAAGCCCACTCTAACATGTAATCTCCACAAATTCATATCATATTCTTGTTACAACAATTTCACATCAAGCTAGATCACAAGATGGTAATCAAATGAATATAGATCAATCAATTCATATCATACTTACGAATCGTATTCATGTCTTTATAGTTTTTAAATGGGTTGATTGGTTTTAGGTCATTAGACCGACTACACAATGTATCTTAAGAACATATCATGCATGACTAACATGTAACACTGTAAAAACAGGTCTCGGGTAGGCCTTGGAATACGCGTCGGACATAGTCGACACATTTAATAACACTGTGTACGGTCGAAACAAGCATAACTTGTGAAAACCCAAATCGGGACGGCCTATGTGGTCGCCTTTATGATTGAATCGTGACGGGATACCCCGTCGCATTCATGAAAATCATTCAAAATAATAATATAAAAAGTTTGCGAAAAGCTTGAGCGGGAAAACTGGCTGAATCGCGACGGGGGTCTACGTCGCGAATCAGACAGGCGCTGAAAACCATGCAACTACATTTCCATGCAGGCGGTTGACTGTTTAGACGGGAAAACGAGAAGGAGTGTCCGGTCGTCTTTTAGTGAATCGCGACGGTCAAGACCGACGCAATACCAGGCGATGGAATCGCGTTGCCTGGATCGGTCGCGATTCAGCCTCGACCCAAAAAGCAGAAAACATGCAACGAACCTCTTGCAATGCTTATATCTCTCTATCTAGGACACTTTTTCAAAACGATGAACATGAACTTGTAGGGAACATCAAGAAGAAGATATCTATGCCTTTGGACCGGATCAATTTGGTCTCGTTAAGCGTGCAAACTAGCATGGACAAGAATCGGGATAGACTTGTGCGACTTAGGGAAACCACTTATAACTCGACGGATACACCATGAAAACTGGGCAAATCACTTGCATATGAAACTAGACATGCAGCACTACAAGATGGTATATGTTTCGTTTAGTTTCGGCCCGAGATCACCTACCTTTTGACGGATCTAAGAGATGTTAACGCCCAGTCGATGCAGAGCGAGGTTGAGGAAGAACCCAGATTTTCCCCAGCCGTTCTCCTCTCCTCCTGCACCCTAGCTTGCTCCTCACGACCCCAACTCAATGCCAAATTTACCAAATGTTTTATGATGATCTCTTATAGTTTTAGGGTTTAATTCCATGTCCTAATGGTGTTAGGAAAGGTGGCTGCGAAATTTGCTTGGCACCTTCCAAAATTTGGGTTTTCTTCTCCCAATTGAAGTAGCTACACCATAGGAAGGTTCTTAGCATGGTTGGCCACGATTTGGCTTACTATGCTTGACTAATAGCATTAGTTTAAGCTCTAATTTGTCCTTCCCAATTACCACATAATTACAGGTACAAATTTTGGGTATTTTTCTTGCTCCTATTTTATTCTTGGGCCAAAAGTGATCCATTGGCCCAATTTTGATAATGGGTTATCAATACATGATGTTGGAAGTCTCTCCAACATATTTTTAATTTATGGTCGTGTTATATTTTCCGCGTTAACGATTTTTTCTGACTTGTTTCTTAATTTGAGTAATTAGTCACATTGTGACGTACACTTGGTCAATCAATTTTTTGTTGCACGAATTTCTTCGTGGAACGCTTAGGAATAATGTTTGAGGTTGATTTATAATTTTTACGGAATTTTTTGATGTGTTCTTTCACGTACGATAGTGGTACGTAAGTTCTACCATTTCGATAATACGAAATTTATTTATTTCAATTTATTTCTATTTTTTTCAATTACTAAATTTCTGCAGTGTTACATAACCTCTTACATATCGTCACTCGGTAGCTTTCTTTCCCATGGAAACTAGCTTGCATTTTGCAAGATGTGGCTGCCAAAACCCAGAAGATAAAGGCTGAAATTAGGCATGTACCCCGTGAAGCAAATCAGTGGCTCACTGTCTAGGCGATTATGGATCCTCCTGTGTTCATCTTGTTACTTGGGACTCTTGGGCTGATCTCCCTACTACTGTAAAGGATCCCTACTGCCTTGATAAGGTAGGGTGCCCTTCTGTCAGGCCCTAGCCCCGCATTGTACTTCCCTTTTCTCTTCACCAATATATTACATATACTCTTAGCCACTTGGTGATGGTAGTGGCCCTCTCACACTGTGAGGATGCCCCTACCTTCTCCTTTTGGTTCAGCTATATTAAAAAAAAAAAACCTTAGTCTTGTAAGTAGATCTTAGCTTGGTAGGACCTTAACCCGACAAAGTCTTTGGCTCGATAGAAGTGAAGCAATAGACACTCCTACATGATATTTCGGTTAGTAGATCTCATATAAATGGCGGATATTCAGGATGAGTGGAGTCTTAAAGAGGATCATGATGGGTCTATCCACGATTCTTATGGTAGGCATAACAACCCATAAATAGCCACTATCTCATGGTTACGTCCATGACCTAATCTTACCTACAGTCACGTCATATGAAATTGTTTGGGAGACTCGACCACCCTTAAATCTCAAAGAAAACCCCTTCAACTACATGTAACAGACAGAATCCTACACTCAACTATAGGGATCAATCTCCAATCATCTCACCCTCATGTTCTAGCTTTTGCCCATGAGACATGTTTATTGCAATAGCATTCTTGCATTTGAAATATAAGAATACAAAAGTGCTCTCTCATTGGTCCACCTAGAATATATCAATATGTCATGCCATGTCACTCATTTAATGAACTCAATCTAAAATTTTATGAACTCACTTGTAATTAAAATATAAGTGTGTTTTTACATTAAATATAATATTTACCCATTATTGATTTAGGTATCCAAAAGTTTTTTTTTTAGATCTCTACCTCAAGATCTTTGATTTTTCTTATTTCTTACAGATCCCTTTTTTAATAAGACACCGTACTACAATCTACCTTTCCAATAACCAATCGGCAGATTCGAGATTCTGCTTTATCAATAACAATTTAGCGCATATACACACTTTTTTTATACATACGAACGAACGAAGCCCCCGCCAAATCCGGGGCGCCAATTCCGCGGGCGCCGCTCCCGCCAGATCCGAGCCCGCTATCACATCCGCCGGGAGTCCGGGCGACGCGCGTGTAGTCGCCGTCATAACAAAGTCCTCTTCTAATCCCGGATTCGAGCCGTCACGTTTCCTCCGATCGCGAGTCGCGACATCCCAACCTCTTCCCAATTATTTTCTTTATTAATATTATTACTACTTCCCAGGAACACCAAACCTTCTTCGAGCACGCCAATCCCTCCACCCTCCCCGGCAGAGAGAGAGAGGGAGGAGGAGGAGGTACCACAGATTGCGATCATCCAGAGAGGTCGATCGGGAAAGGGAAGGAGAGATTTCGAAGAGGAGGTATCGGGGATCGAGGATGGCGTTGCACCCGGACAGGAGCGACGCGCATCTGCCGCCGGAGGAAGCCGCCCGGGTCGCCCGGGAGACGCGGGAGTACTTCGAGGGGATTGCCCCCCGGCGTCACACCAAGCCCTACCGCAGCGAGTACTCCGACCAGTACTCCGACGCCATCCCCGTCTCCGAACAGGCCGCCATCCCCGAGCTGGGCCGCCTCCGCGACCTCGAGGGCTATCAGGAGGTAATTAATATCCCGGGATGGTCGCGGCCGATCCGCTGCGGCAGCGGTGTTTTCGTGTCTGATTCCGCGTCCTTCGGTGTCGCGTTCGGGCTTTTCGGGGACGTCGTTTTTGTTATCCCTCCTTTTCGTTGCTTTCCGAGCATTCGTTCTCGGGTGTCCTGATCGCCAGATCGAAACTGATGCCCCGTTAATTTGGCCAGATGTATAGTTCTATTGCGATTTGGATCTACCTTTCAAGACACAGCCGTTGTTGATCGGAGTTTACCTACCTACCTACCAATCATATGTTCTTTGTGTTTTATTGAGGTTCGTGTTTATAAACTTGGTGAAGATACTTATCTATGTATGACTAGAATTTTCGGGGGAACTTGTAGTAGTATCGTCTTAATTTCCTACTCGCCATAGGCGGTCGTAGAGCCTCTAGATGGGAGGGGCCTAGTAGCTTGTTGACCGTTTTAGATGAATTTATAGTTTTGCGCGCGATTTTGACCGAAGGGGGCACCTTCGGCCTTCCTTGCCTTCGCGTTTCAGCCGGCACGTCCCAAGTCCATTTTAGAGGTAGCAATATCAAACAGAACAGTCTAATCTGATCGATTCTTAAAAAGGGCCACTTTAAGACAACTTTTGATGATCTTGCTAGGTTTTCAGGGACCAGTTTGGTCAGAACTTTTCCTGTGGTCAAATTAGAGTCGACAAAATTGACTCAAACCCGTTTTAACCTGGTGTAGATCGTGATTTTTTAGTCTAATCTGTCTTTGAAATACCTCAAACTCAGTCAAGATATGAGTCACATAATTTGATCGAAGTCGAACTGGATTAAGTTTTTTTTTTCCCGATCTCGTGGCCCGATTCGAACCCGTCCAACCCATTGCCACCTCTGCTCAATCGCTTCGGTCGGCTGCATGCATCGCGTGGACGAAAGCACTCTTGCGTTTGTATTAATGGTTACCTTTTGTGCTTTCTACTGTTTTGCCCTCACGTTTTTTTTCTGTATGTTGCTTGTTTGTGATGGTATAGAAACTGGTCTCTGAAGGGAGTGAGCCAGCAGATGAGTACGTGGAGACGGAGTACTACAAGGATCTCAATTGCGTCGACAAGCTGCATCACACGGTATATCTTCCCCTTCCACTTTTAGCTTCAAAGTCTATTTCGGATAGTTGCAAAAGTGGTCTATTATATACATAATTGTGAAAATGCGATTCGTGGATCTAAATTAATTAATATAACCTCACCTCACTGATTATAAATATTAAAAGTGCAGAAATGTCCGTGTAGTTATTTGCTGTTCAGGAATAAGTAAATGGTAAAACAGAACGGAGATACTTTTGGACACTTGTGTACATGGTAGGAGTATCTATGTAGTGGTTAACTGGGACATTATGAACATTTTACAACTAGATAGATTTTAACTTGAGTATAAATTTTTCACAGTGCAGATTATGGTGCATAACAAAGGGGTCAATTTTGCAGTTACGTTTATGTAGTGAGATTTATTGACTAATGCATATCTAAGAATGACATTTGTGCAGTATATATTAACAAGATTGTTTTTCAATTATCCCTATTTAGAAGTTAGAATATTGCATCTAATGCCTACTGAGTTACGTCTACTAGTGTACTACTCTGGTAGTTCGTGTAACATGCTGACAAGTATCCTGCTATATAGCAAAGTCTTGTGGAATGGCCAGGTGTTCTCAATTCTCAGTAAATTGGGATGCGAAAGCCATTTTGTTGTCATTTTCTTGGGCTATGTTGCAAGATTAGTCGGAGAAAGTGAAGCAGCAAAAATCCTGAATTTAGAGGGAATAGGAGAAGATGTTGTTTACATCAAGAAGTAGCATGTTTTGGGGTTGGATTGCAACTTGAAACTGTCAAGTTTGAGCCAGTGGTTAGCTTCAGCTAACCCAAATGAAAATCCTGACCAACATTACTTAACACACCGTAAGTGGATTGTTGGTTGGGTCACTGGCTGATGAAAACCAAGATTGCTCTCCTATCTTGGGACAATTTTCAAGCATGGTTGAGTTTAGCTATTTCTGGTTTTCAACCTTGATGTGGAAGTATATACAGCCTCTGCTATATGCTGCCAACTTGTCGCTATCCATTGATCAGGGTTTGGCTGAATAGCAGAGGGCTAAGAAAATAGTCCAAAGTCTTGAAGTCCTGGGAATAGATTTTCAGTCAGATGGTGCCAGGGTTTGGCTGAATAGCGGAGGGCTAAGAAAACACTCTTGAAGTGTTAAGTCTTGAGAACATTTTTCAGTCACATGGTGTCAAACTTCTTGTGTTGGGGTTTAGCTGTGTGTAATCCACAGGCAAGAGAAGGATCATTAGGTTTTATATAATATGTCCAAATTCTTATTTCATGCTAATTGGTTGGCCTTGTAATTTACTGAAAAGAGATGATTATACAGATAGCAAGAAGGGAATGGCAAAACTCAAGTAAGATAAAGGGATATTTTAATTATATAACATAAAATTTGTGCTGTACTGTGTGACTGAACATTTGTAGTATGCATGGATGGCAGAATCGGCCAAATCGGATCGGAATCGGCCAATTTTGAATCGGATCGGCCATGGCCGATCTGGCCGATTCCCTCCCGATTCAGATCAAGATCAGCCATGGCCAATCCAGACTCCGATTCCAATCCTGCCATCCATAGTAGTGTGGATAGACCACAAAAATGGAGCTTCCTTGATGTACATAAGGGATTGAGATCTGCAGGAAGTCTTGTAATGTCTTCTTTGGTTTCCCTCTTCCTTTTGGGCCACCAGCAGTTCACATGGACACGCCGTCGGGAGGGTGGGGCACGCCCAGGGTTCGAATCTGGGCGCGCAGGGTCTTACGCATACCTAGTGGTCTTTGACCACTAGGCTACCCAACCCCCCCCCCCCCCCCCCAAAAAAAAAAAAAAAAACATGCCTCTCAAGATACAGAAGGTTGAGACAGGGTATGACCATATTGTAGTTTACACCACTCCAGAGCATCTGTTAGATTGTTACCAGGCACAGATGTTCAGAGGTTGTTACCACGACAGGATTTTCTGCAGCAGTCAATGCCTATAGTAATTAGGAAATTGGGCATTTCGTTGGGATAAGGTGTCAGGTCCAAGGAATTCGAAGTGATATAATTACAGGGGAGTGAGCAGATAAGAGACTCAGATGCCACCATCAATAATGGTAATTATTCCTGACATTAGAATTCAACTAGCATTTGAAAGGACAAGAAGGTGAAGCAGAGGAGGGCGTTGGTATCAAAATGACTCTTGGGCTTTACAGTTTCAACAGGTGGAGGGCTGCCTATTACTTTCAGTTAGTAGTGATCGAGGGTCCGCAGATTATATTTAGGGCTTGGGCTGACAATCTAGGGAGAGGTGATAATGCATAGGTAGGAGACTCTTTTCCTGTTGTCATTCCATATTGATGATATCTACCAGCACCGTGCACAGTATCTATTCTACAGTGCCTGAAACTATATTGGTGTTTGTGTCCATTTCCTTTCACTAGTCTATTTGTTTCGTCAGTGGGTTGGAGGAAGGGGAAGTGAAAAATCACACAGTTGTTTTCTTGGTGGAACGGGCGCTGGATATACAGGAGGAAGCATTAGATGATTGAAGATTTACCAGTTCACATGTCAACACAAGACGGGTATGAGAAAGAAATGAGAGGGATTGGTCTTTGAGGTCCTTGCTTCTACCTTTTCAGTGATCATAGCTCCCATAAAATAATTTTTACCGAATATGAGGATTGCAATCTGAAAGTTATCCATGAAATAATCCATCTATTTATTCCCATTTGTTGCACCAAATCCCTTTACATCCACGAACTAATAGTTTACGAATCACTAATTGCAGATCTGATACGATATCAAGTAGTAGTCCTAAATAATCCAAATTGCATACGTACATGACAAAATTGTACAACTTCAAATGAGCTTTT
Source organism: Colocasia esculenta (assembly GCA_014218235.1). Classification (NCBI taxonomy): domain Eukaryota; kingdom Viridiplantae; phylum Streptophyta; class Magnoliopsida; order Alismatales; family Araceae; genus Colocasia; species Colocasia esculenta. The sequence goes on from CM024753.1 coordinate 35,427,648, forward strand.
CATGTATGGATTGCACGTGGTAGTTTTTTGACGCATGAACCGTGCTGCAAGTGAGTGCAAGTGAGCCAACGTGGTCATATCTCTTTGGTAATCAAATAAGTTATTCTGGATGAGTTGTACCCAAATTTGCCTTTTTGATTATATAACTATAATGTAATCCTTTCTGGACGAAAGAAGATGAAGTAAATGAAATAAATAAGAAATAGCAATGGCAAAAAATAGGTAAAATCAACTTCTATGCTTAGAATAACTAGTTCGACCTTTTGCCTCTAATTGGAGATTTCAGTTTATCTATAACTCAGTTCACCTGAATATCTCATCCCAACATCCAAAGTGAGTTACCCTCAAATAGAAAGACAACTAACTCATCATATTTCAGATTTATTCCATTATCAAAGAGGTAGGCAGTCAGGAAATTATGAGCGTGCCAAATAATTGAATCGCTGCCTAGGAAAATCGAGCAGTTGAACTCTGTTGCTTTGTGCCATATTATACAATTTAATTACGAACTTAAGCAAATGGATAGTATTGGTTTTGCCCTTATTTGAGTACATTCGGTCACACATTACACGTCTTTGACTCGTATGCCTCAGTATTTGTCCTTGAGGACAAAATCAGGGTGCCACATTTTAATCTGGAACCTCTTGAGATGTGCATTGCTGCTGCAGACTTGTTTGCACTTTTATGTCACGAAACTGCATGAATTATCAATTCCATTCCCTCGTCTTTTGATTTGACTGTCACAGACTGGAACCGGATTCATCAGAGTGGAGAAATCAAACGACAGCTCACTTACCCTGACATCAACTGACAACACTTCTACTTTCCAAGTAACCTGTCGGGGAAATCCTGCGACAAATGAATGGATCCCATCGCCTGATGTGGTAAGCCATGATTACCCAACTCTGTGACGCTAATCCTTAAAAACTAACATAACTTTATCTATTAACTGCATGTGGTGGTGTTGCTTTTGGGATTCAGGTTATTCCCACCTCTCACAAGCCCAACAGGAGTGATGTCTGATTCATTTCTTGGTCCTTCCAGATGCATGTGTCCCCTTGTGACAATATCAAGCGAGTACATCCATTGGACTGCAGCCAATAAAAAAATCCACCCTTGAACAATAAGGAGGCCGTACATACGTGAAGGATTTACACCTAGTTAGATGTTTATGCCTTTTGCACGGTGTCTTCTGAAAACTGAGTTACCTATTTATTGGACCGTATTAGGGTTACGCATGCGCAGTGTTGTCTGTGTCGTTCTGTGTGCCAAGTGTGATGCAATCTTCTTCCCCTGATATGAAGAGTTATGAGAGTACCAGACGGTCAATGGCCTCTTCTGCAGATGTTCTATCCGTGGTCGATCGGTTGCACCATCCGTGGTCGATCTGGTGCTACCACTTTGAACCAGTGGTGGAAATGGCCCACAAAACAAAACGAAATCCCAACGCTTAGAGCTGCAAAAGAGTATCCGGTGGATCACCCTCTTTTTAAACTCAACAATTCCAGCTAAAATGCAGGTTGGATCACTCGACTTCGTGGTTTTTTTTTTTTTGGTTAGAATCCGGTTGCGGGAGTCGGTAAATTGAGAAACACTTTCTACCCGATGGTTGGATAGAAAGTCCTCGCTAGGTGTCCGATCAAGTCTCACGTCTGATTGGTCAGAGATGTCAGGCTCTACATCTGTTGCGGGAGTCAATAAATTGAAAAACACTTTCTACCCAGCAACTGGATAGAAGTCACTCCCTCTTGCTAAAAGCGATCCCTGAATCGCTCTCTCTAGAATTTCTAGATAGAGGAACTAGGGAAATAATTTTGTAACACTATTTGGTAATATCATTTGGTAACATCACCATTAAAATTGTGCCACATCAGCAACTGAAGTAAAAAAATTAAAAACACCTCATAAATGATGAGGTTGTGGTACACTTTGATTGGTGTGTTACTTTAATGTGTTACCAAATGGTGTTACTAAACCATTTTCCGAGGAACTATGGGGATTTCTCCCCGTCCCTTTTCTCGCACCGTCTAGGGTTCAGTCGTCATCCTCAATCCGGTAGGGAGGGGGTATTCTGCGTCATCACGGAGCCCCCTCCCTTCGGTCTTTGTCTCCTACCTCGCAACGGAGCATCTGTTAAGTCATCGTCCTCAGTCCAGTGGGAGGTGTTATTTTGTGCCACCGCATAGCCCCCTCCGTCTTCGTCTCCAGTCTCACAGTGGAGGAGTCATTCTCCTCGGGGGGTAGTTTTGGTTTGGGGGTTGTAGAGACTATTTCTAGCCTCTTGGGCCTGCGGCCCATCAAGGCCCCATACAGCCCCTTTTCGACTCGTCAAGGCGCCAGGGTTCTGGCCTTTATGCCGCGTGTCTTCGGATTCAGCTCAAAGCTTCCGAACACGTTCTGGCAATCAAAGTGCTCAAGGGTCTCCAGGGATGATCTCCGGATATCCCCCAAGTCTGTTCGGTCCAGGCCTAGCTTATCGAACAGACCATGCTCGAAGCACGTTGCGACCCTACTAACACAGGCTATCAACCTCCGAGCAGGAGTCACCGAGCAGCCGGACAGCAGGTCCATCAGCCGAACTGTGGGCCTATCACCGGACAGCGGGCTCAGCTATCGAACAGCAGGTCTAGCCCACCGAGCAGGCTACCTGCTCGGTACTTTTCGTCCAGAAGAATCCGAGCAGTCATTCGCCTTATCACGACGGTTACAACGGCTACAACGCACGCGCCCCACGATTAAGTAGTACGTTAATTACCGAGCCCCTCAACGGGCGCCGTAACGCGTAACTCCCTGTTAGGGGTGCCAACGTGCGCGCCTTTTTTGGCGTCATTAGGGGACGTTCCGTTCCACTTCCTCTGCACCTTCGCCTATAAAAGTCTCAGGTAAACTCCATGCAAAGGTAACGCACCTTCGCGCACAATACAACACACTACTGAATCGTTCTCCTTGAAGCCTTTCCACAGTCCACTGACTTAGGCATCGGAGGGTTCTCCCCGATTCTTCAACCGGGGCCCCCTGATCCTCTTCTAGTTTCTGTAGGCTTTCGTCCACTACCGGCGATCGTCTTCCCTCTTCCCAGTGGAGACCCGTTTGGCTCTAGCCCAAACAGAAAAACTCCACCACAGGGGTCTCCCCAATTTTTAGTTCCCCCTCAATTTGGCGATATTGGTGACATCACTGGCGAGGCGGTCTCCGTTTGAAGCCTCTCGACTGCGGTATAGTATATCTATGGCGTTTCTTCGATTTGGTCAAGTTGTCCGTTGTGCAAGTATGGTTTGTATGGTGTTGATTTTCGACGAAGTAGAGAGTTATCTCCGGCAAGGTAGGTGCTTGTCGCTTCCACTCTGCCCTTTGATTCGGCATTGCCTTCAACGAACTAGTGCCCAAGCTCCCCTGTTTGCGGTCCACAACCGCCTTTCATGCTTCCTTCAATCCGGCCCAGGCGAGCTTCCCCCCCCCCCCCCCCCCCCCCCCCCGCTTAGTGTCAAGGTCTATGTGGATCTAATAACCATGTCGTTCCTCCACCGCAGTCGTCAATGTCTTCCTTCAGCAGCTCAGTGCGCCTCTCAGTATCTATTACGGGTTTCCTTGTTGGCGTCTCCACGTGCGTCCATGTTTGTTTCCCTTCCCCAACCGAAGTACTTCAGGGTGGCTAGTAGCTGGCGACATTCGGCAGCTCTTGGTCGAATGATTGTCTTGCTTGGTCCTGGTTGGGTTGGGGCTTTGCTCCGTTGTGTATGGACTTTCGGTCCTCTGGGTGGCTTGTGTTTTGGGTTTTCCTTGCTGTCCTGCGTCGTTTCCCCTAGCAGAAGTCGGCCATCTCTATAATTTTTGTACCCTGTTAACTTGAAATGCTATAAGACGCCTTACAATGTCAAAAAAAAAAAAAGGATAGAAGTCATTCCTGGATTGCTCGGCACCAGACCAAGTCTCACATCTCTGATTGGTCACATCGGATCTCAAAAAATGTGAGGCCCAGAATATGAATCACATCACATATCTATCCAGTCAATCAAATAAAAAGTGTTTATGACAATGTAGGCCCACTTAAAAAAATAGATGCTTAATACCCTTTCAGAAAGTAATACAGTTAACGTGGGTTGCCTTTTAAATAATTATATTGATCGAAAAAGAGAGAGGGAGAGAGAAATATTTATTGCCCTTCAATCAAAATCATTTGAAAGACAATCTTCATCATCTTTTGCTCTCGAAAAGTACTAAACATTTCTCTAAAAAGAATAGATCATACTTGGTACCGTACGCTTTTGGGTACTAATAACTGTAGGATGAGGAATTTGGGATTTGTGCAAGAGCTGTGCCATGAAAAGAAAATTACTACTATCTATGAACCTAATTAGATGTTAAGATAACTGACTATATATTACATTACCATTCCACGCAAGTAAATTTTATTTATCGCATATGACAAATAAGCAAATATCTAAAATCGAGAACATAAAAGGTATTTGTATCAATCTGTTTGCGTAAGGCCAAGCGCATGACGGGACGACGATGTCTCAGACTCGGCTCCTTATGCTCCTTTTGATCGCCCAAAGCTCCTTATGTTCTCGTCTCATCCTCTTTTCTCAGAGGTCTATCAAACAAAAGATAAAAAGTGAAAGAGGGTGGGTGTAGTAGAGTCCAGATTCTCTGATTTCATGGCTACCGGTGGCCACCTTGCTTACGGGCTGCAGTTCGACTACGCAAATAGAGACTAGTTGAAAGGTAAATCATCTTAATCCTCACAACAGCATAAATAACTTCAATCTCTTCATTGCTTGCCAAGTTATCTTTTTCGGGGTTCCTTTAGGAACAAACTGCATTTTCTTCAGCAGAACCATGTTTAATCTTCGTTCTGGAATCCTGGATCTACAACTACGTGAAACCCGCACATGTTCTGCTTTCAGGGGATATCATTTGCATTGTCTAGGGAGGAAAGAAAAATGAAAAAGGCACTGCCAACGACTTCGACTCCTTTTGCGTGCTTGCCGGTGTTCGTTAGACAGCTTCTCTCAGTGACGCAGCTGTAGCTTGTGTTCCAGACAAGCAACCGAGCAAGTTACCAATACTAGTATCATGCTGATGTACTAAATTTCCTTTTCTTAGAGGAAGCTATTTTCAGAGATGACAAACAATAAACTGCCGAATGCAACGAAACAGCTATGCTCCAATAAAGGTGATCATCCCCATCAGATAAGCCAATCCACATAGGAGTGTTCATAATATGGTCTAATTCGAAAAACCGAATCGAACCTGTTCGGTTCGGGTTGACAGGTCTCGCGTTTCAGTTCGGTTGCTGTTGAAAAATCGAATTGAACCGAATTTATATTAAATATATTTAATCATATATCATTTCAATGAGAAAGCGTGGCCCAGTTGCCGAGGGCGCTTCATTCCCTGTGAGCAGTCCATAAAACCCTTTATTTTATTTTTTTTACCGGTTCAATTTTCGGAAAAGAAATGGTCCAAACCGGACCAAACCGTGAACACCCCTAGATCCAATAAAGTTAAATGCTACAAAATCACACCTCTACATGTGCCTCTTTGACCAGTTGAACACCAAGAAAGCAACTGAAAATCGTAACGCCGCTTCCAATAATCCAAATTCCTTTTGTTGTACTAAACTGGAGGATTCAGTGGACGGTCAACTGAATATTCTCAGGTCTAAAGTCATAAGGACAATCATGTTTAGACTGTTAAGGGAAGATAAGGTCATTAAGAAAAACTAGTGTTTGTTGGTCAAAAAGCCACCTACATGATGTTCTGCGGACAGTAATCTTCTCAACACTGTCTACATCGAGAACGGGAATGGATCACCTGTCCCCCACTATGCATTCCAACTTAAACTAGCAAAAAATTGTGACATGACCCCATTGATGAAATGAAAAAAACCCCAGTTTAATGAGTGCAAATGGGGATGCGCCCATGGGCGGACGAATGATCTATTCTCATCGACAGCTATTGATCAACTGACATTAAGACAAGTCATAATTACGGTGCCTGGGCCAGTATCAAAATGCAGAATACCTCTATGCCATTCACTTACACGAATTTACACTAAACTATCTAAATGTCAAAGTCTGCAGCACAATACATCAAATATCAGTGTGATTATACCAGCATCATTATTCCAGAAAATGCAGTGATTGTGGTACAGTACAGACAACTACTTCACATTTTGATGGACTAGAGGATGAAAAGATATAAGAATACTAAACCAGAAGTCAATCTTCTGCCATCGCTAGTGTCCACTCATACAGTGTTTTAGAAGAGAAAAATCACCACAAAAGGGAAAGAGTTTTAGAGTGAGCAACATGATGCAAGAAATAAAATGAATACAATCCTTCTAGAAAGCCTATAAACATCTGAGAAAGGCCCTACAGTCATGAATACAAGGAGCCATAATACCTGTCTACCCATTTGATCACTAAACATCCAACCAGTGTTTTAAAAAGGACTAATCAGTCTGAGTTGGACAAACCCACCCCCACCCCCCAGTGACTAGTCAGATTGATTAGTCGGCGAGTCAGTCACCCCAAGTCCAAGTCGATTACTTTTTTAGGATTCTTTTTTCATTTTTTATGCATCCCACAAAAAATCTGATTGAATTAAAAAAAGACTGATTTAGAAGAAATGCGACATACGTATAGCTCAAATGGAAAAGCATCGACGTTATATGTATTATGAGCTGAATACAAGAGTGCAAGGCAACGAAGAACACAAATCTGACTTACTAATATAAACTATTTCAGAAGTCATCATTCAACAATGAGTTGATATTGCTGAAAAATATCATTTAACTAATATGAGTCCTAATCCTTGACATCCAAAATAACATATCATAAATAGGTAATCAGACTCAACAATGTCAATAAATGAGAGTAGAACTAATGTGAGTCATGTTTGTGTACGGAAGAGGGTGGGTCTCCTGCTGGTACATAACATGTTGTGGGTGCCTATTGGAGGGAAAGTTGGCAAAAGGGTAGCAAACCAAACACCCATAGTTGTCAAGGTGCCTAAGGCGTTCTTAAGGTCCTTGAGCACCTAAGCACTTAGGCACCCCCCTAGGTGGCGCTTAAGCATCCAAGGTGGTGCCCAATGAGATATCTCCCCCGTATATGAAATTTAAATATCTAAAATATATAATGTATGAGTAATAAAAAATGCAATTATGCAAAATGTTAATATCATATTTAATTAAAATTAGAACATAATATTCACTAAAAATATTAAAAGCATAATAAATTTAAATGGTTCTTGAACATCATGACTTTTTTTAACATTTGATGACTGCACAATGTTCACAATGTAATGATTGTGAATATTGTTGGAATATGGAGTTTTGTTGGAATATGGAGTTGAAGGCCTAAATTCTCCAATGTGTGGGTTAGCACACGTGGATTGACCTACACAGTCGGGTCATGTGGATTGACCTGAGTGATCAAGTTGCAGGGGTCAAGGGGGCAGCGGCCCTTGTTGGGGTGGGTTGCGGAGTCCCCAGGAAGAAAACTTTTAATTTTCAAGGGTACAAAAGACTTATCTAAAGACAAGGTTTCCAAAAAAAAGTGAAAAAAAAAGAGAAAGATAGTGGCCACATATGCTTCCGCTCTTTTAACCAAACAGGACATTTAATATATACATCTTATGTTCAGAAGCATAAAGTTCTGAGGGTGGACTAAGGTCTTGTCAATAGGAATGTAACCTTGTCTAATCTTCTGGTAACCCAAGCTATGTCGAAGAATATGTTCTTCCAAAAAAAATCCAAATATTGGTAGCCATCTGAAAGCTACTACTATTCACAGGCACTCACACAAATCAACCAGGCGCTATGATTTGTCATGTTGTCAGAAAATATAAGAGGTTAAAGAACCAGTTAACTAGTATAATGTTCTGTAATTATACAAAGAGTAACCCAAAAAGTGTTATTATCGATCAACTTAACATTATAGTTTCCATTATCCAGCTGATAACTGCTACTGATGAAGATGGAAGTAATGTCCCCTGACAAGGACATGAGTATCTTTGACTAACTAAGGGTAGTACAGTTTTGCACTCTCATGGATCATCCAAAAAACATAGAAACAATCCCTTTGTACATGAACAAGATTATACATGACATTAGCCTGAAAGAACCTGCAAACATGTGACAGAATGTTGAGCGGGGGAAATATGTATAAGTCACATATATTTAAGATGAAGAATTAGAACTCTATACTGATTGTGACAATACATGGACAAGACAATTTTGGAGATATGTCATGTTGCATTTACATTCTTTTGAAGCCAAAGACAGATGATCTACCAGTTGCAGTAATAAATAAGGCAATGTACATCAGATAACCTCGCAAGACTGTCTGGTCTGGTGAGACTGCAAAAATACCAAAACAATAAACAAGATTGGAAAGTGAGGGTCGAGAAGACAAACCTGAAAAGTGATAAATCAGGGCCAAGATGAGAAAATCTGGTCAATGACCAGGTTGACATTATAAATGAAAGTATCAATCTATATATAACATCTTATGGTTGATATAATAACAGGAAAATGTTCCTCCACTTCCTCTCAGCGTTTTAAGATACACAAAATGTTTTATGCTTTGAGAACCAAACAAGCTTGTAGGATAAGTTCATAGTCCACATTTGGGTGCGCGTTTGGTACCCTTTCAATCTGGAAGCACTTGTATGCCTCCAATGTTTCTCCAGCACATTTAAAACTAGTAGCACTATTCTATGAAACTGATCTAAGTTTTACAACCACCTTCCCGGCCTGTACAGAGGATGAAAGTTCTATGCCAACTACTGCACCAAATCCACTTTGACTATAGTCCCGACTAAGAGAAATAAGCGTCTTTCAGAAGTTGAAAGCTACTTCTTGTCTCAAAAGTGTGCCAAACATAGTCAATTAAGATAGACATCCATACAAGTAGATGAAAGCACAATTGAGCAGAAGGAAATGGTTAATAATAGCCAAAAATTTTAGTGAACCATGGTATACTATACTTTGTGAAAAAAGAAACCAATTGTGTGAATTTGAATAAATGAACAACCACCTTAGCAAGAAAAGATATCTAATATGTTGATGCGGCATGCCTCTTATAATGGGTGCCAAGCTGAGTAAATAGCTTTTACGACACAGATTGAAGAACCAAGGACTAGAAGAAAATATTTAAAATTAGTTTTCCTTTAAAATAGAAAACGGAATTATTAATACATAAAGAGAAAGGAAGAAGCAGAATCCAAGTGATGCTTGACAAGACATGAGCGTAGGGTGGCTAGATCTACAACCCCCCACCCCCACCCCCGGTGTACTTAGTTGTTTCAATATTTGCCTTCCATAGATATCAAACAACGGCCCATGTTCGAACCATCATAGCAACAAACTCAATAAATAAGGCTCCAACATTTAACAGAAACAAGCTGCCGAAGCAATCACATCGATCCCAGTCCGTACCATTTCTCAGCACAAGAACGGTAATCAGAAACATGGAAACAAGTGAATTCATAACTGAAGACAGCCGCGAAGAATCGAAGTGACAAAAAATAAATACATCGAGATCCAGCATATACAGTTTGCAAGTAAACGATCGTGAGCTGCTGTAGATATCGGCAATCATGAATCCTTGAAAAATAACCAATTCCTCCCTCCTTTCTCCCTATCAAACACCCCGGAAGGAAGAATCACAGAAAGACAGAACTGTCGGAAGGGGATTGATGCAGCTCTCCGAGCCTTTGGCAACAATACTTAAATTAACGGAAAGATCAGAAAAAAGATCATGACATATCAGATCCTTACCGAACCAAGAAGCCAGCGTCGGGAGGCGAATCACACGAGTTCACCGATCTGATCTCCAACGTTGGCGCGAAATAGCCGATTTGACGGATGGAGAATTGGGGCGGGAGATCAGAAGGCCTGGAGGACGGGGCGCTTGCCAAGGCGCTTGATCTCCCTGTCCATGCGGCCGGTGAGCATGAGAGCGAACATGCGGAGGTCGCAGAGGAAGGACCAGAGGGGGTGGCCGAAGGAGGCGGGGGAGTTGCCCTCGACGAAGAAGTGGCTGTACCAGGCGAAGGCGTAGCCGAGGAGTGGGCCGAGGAGGAGGAGCCAGCGACTGACCAGCGGCGAGAAGAGCAGGCAGAGAAGGGCGGAGAGTGTGCCGAGGAAGTGCCACCGCCGCGTCGCCGCCTTCGAGTGCTGCCCCACGTAGAACGCCCAGAACTCCTCCTGGCTCCTAAAGTTCATGGCGCAACACGGCAGTGAAGGGAGGCGTCTCTGGCACAGAGCTCTCTGCTATCTGCCCTCTGCTCGCTCTCTCTCTCTCTCTCTCTCTCTCTAGGGTTTCGATTCTTCTGCTCTTCTTCTTTCTCTTCTTCTTCTTCTTCTTCTTTTGTTTGCTTGGTCCAGGACGTGGAGGGCGGGTGGTGGTTGCGAGGAGGGAAGGGGGAATCTTTATTCGGATGACGTGGCTGTTTGTGAGTGGTGGGGCGGAGGGAGGAGCACAATTTTTAATTGAAATTTTTACGGGAAAATACCAGCGGGGCCGAGGAGGGGCGCTCTGACGTCGCCGTCAAGTGGAAACTGTTCACGAGCCTTCCGGACGAGCTCATCCGGATCGGCGGCTGCTGAGGATGACAGTATGGACCACGCCACCAACCCAATTTATGTATAGATAAATTATATATATATATATATATATATATTAATTATACATCTCTATCATACAATATTTATTTTCTAATTTCTATCAAATAATTATTTTAAATAATATCTCTTTTTAATAGATTTTATCCATCAATCTCTGATATATATTTTTATTTTTTATTTTTTCCTCGTTTTATCCTTCTATCTATTTTTGTGCCATCAAATATGTATGACCACTATGTTCATATTTTAATAACACTTAAAATTTAAATTTTGAAGGTATTAAAATAAGAGTTCGAAGTTGTTAAAATATGTGTGACTGTGAGTTAGAGTATGTGACATTTAAAGTTACTGTTGATATGATGATGTAAAGTGTAATTGTTGGCATGATTTAAAGTCCAAGTTCTAAAATTTTAAAGTAAAAAATTGAAGTTATTAAAATATGTGTGACAGTGAGTTAAAGTATATGAGTTTTAAAGTAACTGTTGATATGATTTAAAGTGTAATTGTTGGCATGACTTAAAGTCTAAGTTTGAAGGTGTTAAAGTAAGAGTTCGAAAATGTAAAAATATGTGTGACAGTTAGTTAAAATGTGTGGGACTTGAAGTCATTGTTAACATGACTTAAAGTCTATATTTTAAAATGATAAAATAAAAATTTGGAGTTGTTAAAGTATTAATTGAGTTAAAGTGCGTGGGACTTAAAGTAACTGTTGACGTAAATTAAAATTTAAATTTGAAGACGTTAAAGTAAGTGTTCGAAGACATTAAAGTAAATGCCTCGAGAGGTGGCCCGATGGATGGGCACCTTGCTTGCACACCAGAAGTGCAGGTTCAAGACTTGCAACAAGGCTGCGTTGAGTGCTTAAGGAGGCTTTTCAAGGTGGTTTTTCAAGTTTTCCAAGATGGGGTTTGCCGGAGGGTGGTGTAGACATGCGAATTCGACCCCACCGCGGGCAAATTTCATATTGCGCCATAACGCCACAAATGGCCCTCTTTTGCCTTGCAAGAGTGTTTTCTCCATCATTCTGGATCACCCCCATTCTTCTTCGGTGCTTCCCCTTCATTTCCAGGGCCCCTCGAGAATTATATGCATCAATTCCATGTCGCGACGGGTATGGCAGCAGCCTCTCTAAACGCGTCCAGTACCCCGGACGTGATTCAGGATACCTTGGCTTAATGCGACGGCCTTCATGGGCGTGACCTTAACGCGACAGGAAAGTCGGCCGCGACTATACGCTTAACGCGTCGGCCCTGCACGACGCGACAATGAATTCTTATTTTATTTACAGAAACTGACCTTTTCATGAACGCGTTCGCTATGGGCGACGTGATCTCAATTCCACTTTTGGTATCATTTTCATAAATAAAATTTGAAATCCTTATCGCGTTGTGTGGTGCCGACGCGATTCAGTTTATAGTCGCGTCCTGCCAACCGAACGCGATTCAGAGCCGGCTATTGGCCCAGAAAGTCGTCGCACCCAGGCCCGCAATCATGAGAAAATCCTATAATCGCGTCCTTGTTAGCATACACGATTTAGAAGGTCAAATCTTAAATCCCACCTTAGCAGACAGCGCATTTATGAGCCGATTGCCTCGGAATCACGCAAGTTGTAATCGCGTCGGACCAAGCCGCCGCGTTTCAAGTCGCGACGGTCTGACCCGACACGATTCCAAAGTGTAGCTGGGGCTACGGTCATCATGCGCCTATCACATCATTCGACCTAATGAATCGCGGCATGCCGCCCAGACGCAATTCAATTCAAGTCGCGGCGCGCTTGCCCGACGCGATTCTAATCGCGGCCTGCCACTTCGGATGCGTTTCACTCTGAAGGTCGCTCCGCTGTGTCGGACGCGATTTAAACATGTGTTGCCTATATAGGACCCCCGAGGTTAGCCATTTGAAAATCCACCTCTACCCCGGCAGAGCCCGCCGGATTCTTCCCATGACTTCCCTACGGCGGAGCCCTGCCGACCGGCGACCCAACTCCGAACCAAGGTGTCTGAGCCATCGTCTTCCTCTCGACAATCGGGTGGAACGCGAAAGTTTCTTTCTCCTCCGTACCAGTCAGCCGCGCCGCTGCGCCATCAACTTTTGGGGAAGCACCCCCCCTCTACTCTTTCCTATCTCGTCCGGTCCCCACGTGGCCCTTCTTTATTCCTCTTTTATACGCACATATGCATGCATACACACACACATCTACATTTTAGGGGTTTAAGAAAATCACCACGTGGTGAGTTCTCCCATTCTTTATTTATGTTATTCTATTTTTTTAGGATTGTATACTACACGCCCGTGGCTAATCCCCTTTTCATTTTTTGTCTTTTTCTTTGTCAGGATAATCAACACGGAAAAACGTCATCTACTACGGCCAACCATGCTTGTAGAGGAAGAAAGGACCCACATCCTCGCGCAATCCCCGCACGCTCCAACAGGTATTTCTCGCGATCACTTCTTCCATCTCGCACCCCTCACCGTACAATTTCCATTCGGCACCCTCGCGTGCTTGGCAATCATGATCTTTTTATTTTTCACATTTCCTTTCTTTTTCCCCCGTCCATATCCTCCCTCTTTGTGGATTAAATGCCTGGGGTTCCCGACGGACCCGCAGCGGTGTCTACAAATTGGCGATTGCGATGTGACATCTTTTTATGTTTTCCTTTTGATTACCCCTTCCTTCGTGTCCCACATGGCACTCTTCTTTTTATTTTCTTTGTACCATACAAATCATGTTGTGTGTTTAATTGTTTTTTGTTTTTTTTTTCTCTTCTTCCTTTTATACATATCCTACTATTTCTTGTTTTTTTCGTTTCTCTGGTGACCACTGGAATCGCGTCCAAAATAGAGAACATGATTCTGTGTGAGAATGCGGCTGGTAAACCAGACGCGTCTCTGTTTTGTATCGCGGCGGGAAAAGCCGGTGCGTTACTGTCTTAGTGTCGCACCGGCTAAGGCCGATGCGTCACTATTTTTGTGTCGCGGCGGCCTAAGCCGACGCGTCCCCGTATATCTTAACTTTTATTTCTTGTACATCTTTCCCACTTACTACCTATTTACTGCTTTATTTTTTGTTCTCGGGTGCCTGTTTGGAATCGCGGCCAACACAGAGGACGCGTTTATAACGCGTCCCCTGTACTGGACGTGTTTTAGTTTACTGTCGCGGCGGCACAGGCCGACGCATTCTTGTCGCGGTGGCAAAGGCTGACGTGTTCTCTGCCAATAGTCCGTCCACAGGGACCAGGCGTGGCACTGACAGTCTTCTGGGGCTCTCAGTTCTGCGTCCAGGTGACTGGACGCGATTCTGTAGTCGCGGCGGCTGTCCCCGTCGCGATTCACAATGCTGACAGAAACGCGCCCCTTCTGCCATTTTTGCTATAAACTGTCGCATGCAGGGCATTTTTGCATTGGTCGGGGGACCTCCTTCCCTCATATCCTAGGCTCCACACACCCTTCCGGTGAAGGCAAGCTCTCCATTGGGCATTCCGTCCCTTTGGACTAGTAAACTTCTCCCCGAACCCCGTAAGTCTCTGTCCCCGTGTTCCCTCACGTGGACCGAGCTGGCGGTACCCCCTCCGTGACTCGGGTTTAGCTATCCCATTGCATGGTGAGAGATGATTCTAGTTGTATCCCGAAGTACTCATAATCTACCCAACTAAGATCTCACATAGAGTGACACAATATTTTTCAATCCATTTAATTAATTGTGAGACTCCCAAAAACAAGCGCTAAGCATCATAACTTGTTTGAACCATATTGATTGATTATTTTTTGTTCAACTTGTTTGTTTGCTTACTTGTTAAAAATGGACCCAGGCTATCATGCTAATTTTTATATGGACTATGAGGATAATTCAAGCGTCCAATCTTTCCATTCCCATGTCCGTCCATTTCACCACCGTGAGGGACAACCTTCCACCTCCTATGGTTACGTGCACACACCGCGCACTAACCAATCTGATGTCCCTCCATACCTCACTCTAATCAAAACCCAGATAGAGCCTTCCCCCCACCATGATCCCACAGTCCAAACTGTCCTGCATGCACTCGATCACTCACCCCTCAACAACTTAATCTAATACAATCTTTAGTTGAGGGTGTGACTCTTTCTCCCTCTCTCTCCTCTTCCTCTCTTCTCCTCTCCTTCTCCCTCCTCTAGGCACCCCCTTTGTACATTCCGGCGACTTCGCCACATTCCCCTGTACATTCTCCATCTCCCGCCCCGCCCCCCTGGCCATTTGCACTCCCGTGCTCCGATCCGGCAGACCATCCCTGGAAGGCCCACTAATTCAGCTGCCTCCATGTACTCCCTCATATGCCCAACACATCCACTCCACTCCAAAATGCTCTTCCCCACAAATTGAATAATGTGGAGAATCAAATAAATAAGCTTTCCATCCCATGGGTGACCCCATTGCCGCCATGTCGGCTCTCTCACAAATTTATATTCATCCTTCGGAGATGCCGTCGTACCGACTGTACAATGGCACGGGCAATTCCTACCTTCATGTCAAGGAATTCATTTATGAGTCTTCTCGTTGGCAGCAAGACCCCGTCACCTTGACATATTTATTTAGAAAATCTCTTGACGGCCCTACACTCGAATGGTTCTACTCTCTAGAACCAAGTGAGGTAGGAAACTTCCACCCTCTGCATAAAAAATTCCTTCAAAGGTACAAAGACCACATCAGACCTTATCTCTCTGTCACGGATCTAGCATCCGAGAAGATGGGGGCCGACGAGGCATTTGTACAATTTGCTGACCGTTGGAGGTCAATGGCCACTCGCTTACAGCATGAGCTCTTGGAGTCAGAGCAAGTTAAAATAATCATTTCCAACTCTACTCCGAGGTTCAAACACATCCTGGCCATGAACCAAATCACCTCCATGGAGGAGCTCTACGAGCGGGGACATTACATTCAAGCCTATTTAGTGGACTCCCCGATCGTAGAGCTATTTGATCAAATCAAACCGAGAAAGAACAGATTAGTGGACGCCATCCACCATCCACCTCCCACATTATATACCTCTACGCATACACTACCCATCTACCACAACATGCCGCCACCCAGGCGTCCACTGATTCGTCCTTTTCAGACTCAGCAACCTCCAACCGGGCCCTACGATGCCCCTATATAAGAAGAAGCTTCTGCGCCCTATGTTGCACCTGCTCCGGCACCCATGCCAGCTCCTATGCCTCCACCACAACAACCACAAGAACCCCCACTGCCACCTCAGCTTGTTGCTCGGGCCGAAGTTGCCAGTGCCCAGCCCATCTGCGAAACCACCTGGTGTTACGATGATGAACCTTCCGAGGTCATGTTCATACGCCATTTACCTACACCTCCCACATTACCCTCCATTGTCATTAAACCTCCATAATTAAGCATCCACCCACCATTGCACCAATCATTACACCTTCCATTTCTCCAGCACCATTGGCAACCGAACCCGAGCAAATCTTCCCCTTCATACCTACTACACCTCCACCGGCCATACAACCCCCCATTACACCCACCACATCTACCCCCATCCAACGGAGCAGGCGCAAGTTTCTAAGGAGTAACAGGCGTCAGCAAAAGAAGGAAGCCCCGGGACCGGGCATGCTTTACAAATTCCAAGATTTTATTCCTCGCATGCCGGTCATTGTCAATATACCAGGCACATTTACCGAGCGGAAGTCCTCCCCTCCAATCATGGCCGTCAAGAGGCCTTCTAAATCTATGCCAATCATACCCGTTGCCAACTGTGTTCATTTTAAAATACTCATAGAGAATCTCCCTCTCCAAGCTCTCATGACCCCTCACACCATTGTTGTGAACCTTCCCACTCTAGTGAAGAGGTCAGCTTCTCAGATTGTGCCCACGCACTCTAAAGCCAAATCTCTTGCACAATCAATTATTCAAGGGGTCGTGCCCCTTCCCACAACCAACGTCATACAATCTTTGGGCACGGTCCCCTTATTGTTGCTTCCAACTCCACCAGTGGAACTCCCCACCCTTTTATTAAACTGCATTCCAAGGGGGTTGCCACTGTCATTTGAAACTCCTATGAAAGTCAACAACCCTCCAATCATTGAGAGCCATTCAATCCCTTGGAGAAGAGCACGACCATCTGCCCGCTGGGCCAAATATGTGAGAAAGTACCTGGGGGTCAGAACGCCAGCCCCCAAGCAAAAGCCAAAATGCCGGGCAAGGCAAAAGGCCAGGGGACCTTCATCTCCCTCTTCTTTTCAATCATCTTTTGTGCTTCTCAGCACCTTCCCGTGGGTTCTCTACATTCCCTCCCCATGGGAGACATTTTATTTTCATCTTTTGTATAATCTTTTCCTCATACGGGGCATCGCGCCCCCTTTTGTATCCCTTATTCTCCTCTCTGTACCCCACAGACACAACTCCCCTCCGTTCCCCACGCGGCACACCTCCATTCCGTGCCCCACGTGGCACATCTCCTTCTTGTGCCCCACGCGACACCTCTCCATCCTGCGCCCCACGTGGCACCTCTCCATCTTGCGCCCCACGCTGCGCGCCCTCCTTTTTGGCCCCTTGCGGCCCACTTATTCCCTTCTCTCCTCCGGCCCCGCCGGATTCTTTTCCTCTCTCAGGGCACTGCGCCCTCCTTCTTCTCCAATCTCCTCCGGCCCCGCCGGAGTCTCCAAAATCTTTCCTACACTCTCTCCTCGCCGCCTTTAATCGGGTCCTTCGACCCTTCTCGCACTGTTTTCGAGGCTTTAGTCCCCATGTGTTTTTCTAACTTCTAAAAATAAAATGTAAATTCTTGTAGTCTCCAGAGTCTCTCCCCGACACAGAGCATTCGTCCTCCCTCTACCCTCTTTCGGAACTTCACCCCCCACTTAGTTCTTTAATTTCCAAAAAAAAATAATAAAATGTAAATTCTTGTAGTCTCCCGAGTCTCACCCCAACGCAGGGCATTTGTCCCCTTTTACCTTCCAAAAACTCTTATTATATTTTATTAGTATCAAAAACCCATAAAAAGATGAATATTTCAGCATTGCCATGCCATCGCGACATTTCTGTTATGAGAATTCTGCGCCATGAATCCAAAATTCTCTCCCGGGTCATTAAGGTTTGCCCTTAGAATAGGAACCTGCACACACTTCACGGCGCCCTAAGCCGATTGCTCCCGGTAGACACCGTCACTGTCACAGCCACGCCTGAAAGACACAAAATGTCTATTTCTCCTCCTATTTAGTCAAAGTATGGGTAGAGAAGGTAGTTTGGACGAAGAAACCAATCTGAAGCACTCCGTCATAAGAGAATGTCCCAAAAACGGGCAAATCAAATGACCAATAAAAGATCAAAGTCAAATGCATGTCAAGAGCGGCAAAGTCCCCGAGGAGATCTAAATGGACCCGGTCGTGTGCATACAAAAGTCAAAATCAAATCAATGATGATAGGGCATGGCAAAGAGTGACAAAGTCCCCGCGGAGATCCAAATGGACCTGGTCGTACGCATGCCCCTACAATCAAATGTTCATCACTGAAGATTCCAAAATAATTCAGGAGCCCCAGTGCTTAATGAGACTAAACTTTCTGACGGCTGTACCAAAGAAGGAAGTCTAACCCAACTCCTCAACACCCATACCAAACTTGTCTCCAAATATTCTTCCCTTCTCCCTGCCAGACTTAGTCTCCTTTTCAGGCATGGCTTTGGTAGTGGCACCGCCAACCAAGTGCAATTAGCTGTGGGCGCCACGTTAAAACGCATGCCCTACTCTGGACATTCTTTAATGACACGGGAGGCAACAAGGACCTCCGCCAGTCGATTTTCATAACTTAATGTCGCCACGGCATGGCAATGTCCCAAACTCACAAAAATCAAATATTTCCAAAAAAATCAACAAAATTAGATATCTCTAAAAATTTCATAAAAAATTCAAATATTCCAAAAATCTAGAAAAATCCAAACATTTCTAAAATAAAAAATCAAATATTCAAAAATCTCCATAAAATCCAGATATTCCAAAATCAACAAAAAATCAAAATATTTTCCAAAACACCACAAAAATTCGAATATCTCCAAAAATCTACAAAAAATTTAAATACTTTCAAAAATCCAAAAAAAATCCCGATGGTATTACACATGGCAAGCAGATCTTGTCTGTGCCTCGCATCAATTCTTCTAATCATCGGTACCTCATCTCTTGCACTCCAAACTCACTCTTCCAAAGATCACTTATCCTCATGGTTAAACAAACAAACCGAATGAACCATGGCTGTTTGTTTAATACTTTATTAATGCTCCATGCTATAAATGATGTTTTTGTTGTTGTTTCCTTGGCTAATGAGTTTTGAGCGTAGGATTCGAGTTACCTCATCTGACGCTACATCAGGCTGAAGTTGCTGCCTCCACCATCAAGTTATCTATAATTATACATTTAGAGCATACCAATGACCTTGTGACTCTGAGGAATCTGGGATCTGAGTTCCCCTTTAACAAAAATAATGATTATCCCAGAGGATCCTTAGCCGCACGGATATGCTGTTACGCTTGGCACCTGAGGACGACAGACCCATGCATACCCCCCGGTTCTGACTCAATGCCATCGTAACAATAATATCCTTAGTTATTTCCTACTCCTTTAACATATTTTCCTTTTAGCCCAGCATACATGCATATTGAAATCACAGTGGAAATCCACTCTTGCAATGTAATTTGAGAGCCATCGCGCCTCGAATTCAAAAGCAATTTGAAATATTCCATTCCGAGTCGAATACCCAACTCTCTTTGTTGCCGCCTCCGGGCTAATTTCCTTCAGAACCTTTGTTTGGACTTATCCCTTTTATTTTTCGTCTTTACCTCCAGAGATCCACCTAAGGCAGTGGCAGACGCCCCCGATTGTGCAACCTAAGGGATTGTGTCCTTAGGTACTCCCCCTTCGCTGGAAGTTGATCTCTCCTTCTCTCCCAAGATCCACCTGTGGCAGTGGCAGACTCCCCTAATGGTGAAACCTAACGGATTGTGTCCTTAGGTACTTCCCCGACGCTGGAAGTTGATCTTTTCGTTCCTTTCGTGCCCACGCGCACACCTTTTTCTTTCTTATCCCTTTCCTTTGTTCAAGTATCTGTTTCTTTAGGTCTTCTTCCTGGTGGTGACTTCCTGGAGTGTTGGTGAAAGGCTCTCATCAGGTGGTAGTCCTCAATGGCTACGCGTGTCTATTTTTCACCTTGGTGTCTACTTTTCAGCCCGCTCCCGCTTCACTCCACTTCGCTACACTTCATTTCTTTTCATTTCATTACACTCCATTTCACTCCATTGCACTCCACTTCGTGTCTCTTCGCTTCGCTCCTCTGCAAAGTAGACGCTAAAGCATGGCAGCTGTAGACACGCGAATTCGACCCCACCGCCGGTAAATTTCATATTGCGTCATAAAGCCACAAATGGCCCTCTTTTGCCTTGCAAGAGTGTTTTCCCCATCATTCTGGATCACCCCCATTCTTTCCCAGTGCTTCCCCTTCATTTCCAGGGCCCCTCGAGAATTATAGACATCAATTCCATGTCGCGACGGGTATGGCAGCCGCCTCTCTAAATGCGTCCAGTACCCCGGACGCGATTCAGGATACCTTGGCTTAACATGACGGCCTTCATGGGCGCGACCTTAACGCGACAGAAAAGTCGGCCGCGACTATACGCTTAACGCGTCGGCCCTGCACGCCACGACAATGAATTCTTATTTTATTTATGGAAACTGCCCTTTTCATGAACGCGTCTGCTATGGGCGACGCGATCTCAATTCCACTTTTGACAGCATTTTCATAAATAAAATTTGAAAACCTTATCGCATTGTGTGGTGCCGACGTGATTCAGTTTATAGTCGCGTCCTACCGACCGGACGCGATTCAGAGCCGGCTATTGGCCCAAAAAGTCGTCGCGCCCAGGCCCGCAATCATGAGAAAATCTTGTAATCACGTCCTTGTCAGCATACGCGATTTAGAAGGTCAAATCCGAAATCCCACCTTAGCAGACAGCGCATTTATGAGCCGATTGCCTCGGAATCACGCAAGTTGTAATTGCGTCAGGCCAAGCCGCCGTGTTTCAAGTCACGGCGGCCTGACCCGACGCGATTCCAAAGCGTAGCTGGGGCTACGGTCATCATGCGCCTATCACATCAATTCGACCTAATGAATCGCGGCATGCCGCCCAGACGCAATTCAATTCAAGTCGCGGCGCGCTTGCCCGACGCGATTCTAATCGCGGCCTGCCACTCGGATGTGTTTCACTCTGAAGGTCGCGTTCGCTGTGTCGGACGTGATTTAAACCTGTGTTGCCTATAAATAGATCCCCGAGGGTAGCCATTTGAAAATCCACATCTACCCCGGCGGAGCCCTGCCGGATTCTTCCCACGACTTCCCTACGACGGAGCCCTGCCGGACCGGCGACCCAACTCCGAACCAAGGCGTTTGGAGCCGTCGTCTTCCTCTTGCCAATCGGGGTGGAACACGGAAGTTTCTTCCTCTTCCTCCTTCGTACCAGTCAGCCGCGCCACCGCGCCATCAACTTTTGGGGAAGCACCCCCCTCTACTCTTTCCTATCTCGTTCGGGCCCCACGTGGCCCTTCTTTATTCCTCTTTTATACGCACACATGCATGCATACACACACACACCTACATTTTAGGGGTTTAAAAAAATTACCACGCTGTGAGTTCTCCCATTCTTTATTTATGTTATTCCATTTTTTTTAGGATTGTATACTACACGCCCGTGGCTAATCCCCTTTTCATTTTTTGTCTTTTTCTTTGTCAGGGTAATCAACACGGAAAAACGCCCTCTACCACGGCCGGCCGTGCTCGTAGAGGAAGAAAGAACCCACATCCCCGCACAATCCTCGCACGCTCCAACAGGTATTTCCCGCGATCACTTCTTCCATCTCGCACCCCTCGCCGTGCAATCTCCATTCGGCACCCTCGCGTGCCTGGCGATCACGATCTTTTTATTTTCCGTATTTCCTTTCTTTTTTTCCCCGTCCATATCCCCCCTCTTTGTGGATTAAACGCCCGGGGTTCCCGACGGACTCGCGGCAGTGTCTACAAGTGGGAGGGGTTTTGAACTCGGGGTGGGTGATATCCGCCCAGTGGCGCAGCACCACTGGGCTACAACCTAAAAAAAAAAGTGTTCGAAGGTGTTAAAGTAATAGTTCAAAGTTGTTAAATTATGTGTGATGATGAGTTAAAATATGTGAGACTTGAAGTCACTATTGGTATGACTTAAAGTCTAAGTTTGAATATTTTAAAGTAAGAGAGAAAATCAGTTAAAGTAGAAGAGTAAACTTATTAATGAAGAGAAAATCAATTAAAAAGAAGAGGAAATCAATTAAAATATCTAGTCTACTAAAATAGTAGTTACAGTCTGCTAAAGTAATAGTTATAGTTTATTAAAGTGGTAGTTGCTGTCTATTAAAGTAGTAGTTGTAGGATGTTAAAGTAGGCGAAGAGACTAGTTAAAGTTGAAGAAGAAACAAGTTAAAGAAGAAGAGGAAATTGGTTAAAGTATGTGGGATTTAAAAGCTGTTAATAAAGTGTAACTTGAAAGGTGTTAAAGTAAGAGTTAAAAGGTTTTAAAGTAATAGTTGCCCACAATAAGAAACATAAAATGTTAGTCTCTAACTATCAGCATAGATCCCAATAAAGTAGGGATTGTTAAACTTTTTATCTCCTTCTAATATGTATTTTGGTGATAACAAAAACATCAAACTATAAGTATTTAATATTAACAATACTTTAAATACATATCGTCATAATAGTTGTCTCATCTGTTCAAACTCATTATCATACTTTGTAAGTTGCATGTCGACAAATGTTGCACAAGTGTCAACCTGTGTAGCACAAGTAATAACCTATGTGTCGACACATGATATCTTTGTGTTGACTATAGGTGTCGATAGTTGATGCATATGTGTTGACTTGTGTAACTCAAGTGTCGACCTATGAAAATTATGTGTCGACACATATTTATCTTCTCAATCTTGTTGACCTATGTTTATCTATTTCTTAATGAATCTTGATGGTATGTTACTTTATTGTGATCAACATATATTTGTATCTATTTTTCATTAAGTCTGTCAACAGGAAAATAGAAGTAATAACATGGCTCCAATGATCATCACTATAAGTATTCTAAAAAACTCAAGTTTATTCTATATTCTTCATTTCAAGAAAAATCTTCTAAGTCCATATCGATTAGTGACTAAACTTTCTATCGATTAGTAAACAATATTTGTTTTGATTACTATTTAAGTGACCAATTGATTCTTGAATAAAGATTCTTTCGATTACTGACCAAACATATAGATTGGTGATTAAGTTTCCTATAGATTAGTGTATATTCTATCAATTAATGTTATAACTTGTTCCGATTAATGTATATTCTATCGATTGATGTTATAACTTATTCCGATTAGTGTATATTCTATCGATTGATGTTGTAATTTGCTCCGATTAGTGAACAACATATCGATTAGTGTTGTTTGTTGCGATTAGTGACTACTTGCCTTATATTCTATCGATTAGTGATCACTATTTTGATTAGTGACCAATCTCATTCCGATTATTGAACACTTACTCCACTCTATTTCGATTAGTGTTATTTTGCTATCGACTATTAAATACCAATGCTATTCCGATTAGTGATCATTTGACCTATGAACTATCGATTGTGTTATTAAGCTATCGATTATTGATTACTTACTCCATGATATACTGATTATTGTATTCTTGTCTTATTCACTTTCGATTAGTGATGTAACTCACTCCGATTAGTGATCAAGCAACTTATTCATATCAATTGTCTTCACCTATCTGTAGACACCCAATTCTGGCCTATAAGTCGAACCACATTTCTTGTTCTCTTAATGAGCCCCAAGTTGGTCACTCACCTTGAGCCCATTCCTTAGCCATGTTGTGAGCCCATTAAAAGCCCATTTTTCACAATATCCCGTCCAATTATCCTGTTAAGAGTCCACATGCCTTATTGTTGATTATTCTTCCAAACAATTGATTAATAATTTGAGAATAATCGATTTTCCTTAATGTGACGGGTCGTTGCGTCGCGTTATCCTTGTCGCGCCTCCTTTGCCGTCGCGATAGCCCATGCACATCCATGCACGTGCCCTTAAGGTCGCGTTCATCCTGGTCGTCACGACTATCATTGTCGCGCCCCTACGACCCGTTGCGACAATAGCCGCGTGCGCTGGCCTCCGCAACCACCTCCTATTTATCCTCTTATGGCCTTATCCCTATCCCTAAGCAACCCCCACACCTCCATGCGCGGTTTGAGGGATCATGGGACCTTGGGACCTTCCTAGGACTCTTCCCCACAATTTTCCTTGGATTTATCACTTCATTTTTTAGGCATTGTCACTTGAGGAGGGGATTATTCTCTCTCCTCTCTATATAAGCATCCCTTCTTCTTCAGAGGGAGGAGAGCCCGTGTTTGCCACGATGTGCTGCCAAAATTTCTCCAGACCTAACACTTAGCACGTGGCTCACCCTTTCCCTCACATTATCTTCCACTCTCTTCACCAAGCCATGCATTCTTCTTCTCATTTGAAGCTTGGTGCTTGAGGGAGGCGACTTCTGCGTCTTCCACTACTTCTGCACGACCTGAGGACATCATCCAACGCCAGGGAGTTGCCCCATTGGGGCTCTTTCTTCCCTCCTCCCTCTCATTTCTCTTGCATGCATGTTACTATTTTCTTTTAGATAGGACGCATTTCCCTTTTCCTTCCCACATTTTTATACACCCAAGGGGTTTAAAAACCACCCCTAGATTCGTTCTCTCCATGTTCTTCCTTTTTAATTCATTTTTTGGATAGATGCTACACATAAATATGGTCTAACAGGGTTTATTTTGTGTTTTCTTCATTTTGGCAGGCATCCAAAGTAAAGTTTGACGAGGGGCTCTTGTCCTCTGGCCGGCCGGAGGACAGGAGGAAGGTCCACCCAAGTATTCTCCCGCACTGTAGAGAACGCGGCGGGCACGGGCGTCGCGACATCAACTTCATCGTGATTGGGAGACCCCTCGTGACTACAGTAAGTGCCTCTGTTCTCACCCCCCTTTCCTAGCAACGTTAGCCTATTTGACTCTTATCCATGGCAACTTGTTAGGTGGCGATCACACATCCTATTCTCATGCTAATTTAATTTATTTTTAGAACATGTTGTTGTGTTTCGAGGGGTGCGCACAACCCCGTGATTACACCTTTTGGCGATCACGATGGGACCTTCAATGCTAGCCTCGTCGATTTTGTTTGTTTGCCTACCATGTTCCTCTGTTTAAGCGCTTTGTAGAACCCTGTTAGGTGTATTTCTGTGTTTTCTTCTATCTTTTGCTCTCTGTCATTAACACGATGTATCGCGTGGTCGCGACACTATCGCGTCCATAATGGAGGACGTGACTTCAGGTACGCATTCCTCCCCTCCCCTTCACCTTGTTCCTTTTCTGAGAGTGCTTCCATATGATATCCATGTTGTTTGTTCATGTGTATTCGCGCTTCTCTGTGTTAGAATCCTGCTAGGGTTTGGATTTTCCGTTTAGTTTCATTGTTTGCTTCCGGGTGTTGTCGCACCGGGTCGGGCGGCCGCGACACTGTCGCGCTAGAGTTGGGGGACGCGTTTGCAAGTGCGCATTATATGTTACTGCTTTCGATCCATGTGTCAGTTTTTGTGTGTTCAGTGAGTCTTGCTGTGTGGTTTATCCCCTTCCATGCTTGTATTGCGCTTTAGGTTAGTCTGTTTGCCATTTGTCTATGTGTGGTTGTAGGCTTCTGTGCTCAGTTCTTATCGTGGCTGGTCTTCCGGTCGCGATAAGGTCGTGACAGATCTGGTCGTCGCGACCTCAGCAGAGACCTGTCAGCTACTGTGTGTTAGTTTAGGATAGACATTGCATGCACCTTGGTGCACATAGGCTCATGCATACACTTCTGATCCATACAGATTAGGTTTTCCTCCTTGGTAGTGGAGACCCTCTCACCCGCGAGCACTCGTGGTCTGACCAGGGCCTGCTACCGAGGGCCTCCGTACGTCCCCGTGGTCGTACGCACATTGCTGTTGCTGGGCTGGTTGTACCCATTGCACCCTTAGTTCAGGTTGTCTTACGCGTGAGTTGTGTGTCCCCTTAGTCATCCCAGAGTACTTGAGTACACACCCATTAGGGTCCCTCTTTAGCCGAGTGCAATTTAATTAAAGCGAGGACGGTAGACCAGGGCCTACTACCGAGGGCCTCCGTAAGTCCCCGTGGTCGTACGCACGTTGCTGTTGCCGGGCTGGTTGTACCCGTTGCACCCTTAGTTCAGGCCATCTTACACATGAGTTGTGTGTCCCTTTAGTCATCCCGGAGTACTTGAGTACACACCCATTAGGGTCCCTCTTTAGCTGAGTGTAATTTAATTAAAGTGAGGACGGTAGACCAGGAACTCGTGCGTTTTGACACCTCAAAACTACATCAGTCGCATGTCGGTCTATGTCCTTATCTCAGGCACATTTGGGAAGGGTGAGCCTTTGTCCCCTTAGGAGATGGTTACCAAGAAGAATTCCCAAGCACTAGTGCCAGTCACTTCCAAAGCGAGGACGGTAGCTGTTACACTGCTCATTGGAGATGCTACCATTGATGCCATCATTACCCCTCGCTCGGTTATATTGCAGGTGACTGGGCAAAAGAAGGGTTTCTCTGAAAATGTTGTCCTATCTCATACTGTCGTCAAGGCCGTCATGAAGTCAATGCTTAAAGGTCAGGCATGGCGACCTCTAGTTGAAGCTCTTAACAGTACAACCTCCACATCTCTACTGGAGTCTTCACTCAAGGGGCAACAAACCAAGCTGCCCAAAATAAGTGCACACATGGCAGTCATGGCAATTGATGAGAGAGCCATGTGGTTGCAGAAAAGAGCGAGGCCGTCTGCTGCTTGGGCCCATTATCTGAGGAGACATACCAAGAAGAAGCAATCACGTCCATCTGTGAGAACAAAGTCGTTGCGGCATGCAAGGACATCTGCCAAGAAGTGAAAGAGGCTGAGGTCAAGATCAAAGTTCTACAAGAAAAATGTTGATCTCCCTATTTTGGCATCTTCTGACCTTGATCTTTCAATGCTACTCATTTTGGTCAATCTTGCTCCCAGAAGAGACGCTCGATCTCACAATCATGGGCTATTGCCACATCCTTCCCCTTCCACTCCGCTAGGGTCCTTGGACCCTCACTTATCTCCTCCACCTGAGCCGCCCGATCAACCTCTGGGTACTCCATGTATCTTTTCATCCCCTCCACCTGAGCCTCCCAATCATCTTTTGGGTACTCAGGACTCCTCTCTACCTCTTCCTCCTGAGCCACCCGATCACCCTCCTGGTTCTTAAGGTTTTCTTCCACATACACTTGGGTCACCTGACTTTCTTCCCGGTGCTCAGGATTCCCCTCTTCCTCTTACACCTGAGCCACCTAACTTTAGGTTAGGTCCACATCCTCCAGGGACGTCTGATCTTGGTCCCGATTCCCCTCCTTCCACTTCCCCTTTTGATCCTCCAGATCCTCCACCCTCCATTCTGCAATTCATTTCTTTAACCCCTCCTAATCTCGGGCCTGACCCGATTTCCCCTTCCATATTGACTCAAGGTCCTAACCCTTTTTCTCACTGTTTTCGAGGTTTCAGTCCTCACTAGCATTTTCTTCACTTCTTTGTAAATTCTTTTTGTTTAGGGGTTCTTATCCCTCATCCTCTTGTAGAGTCCTGTCTCCACCTTATTTTTGTGTTGAGTTGACTCCAATTCTTGCTGACCCCTACTTTTCATCTTTTCCTGCAAATGAGCTAATTAAAATAAATCAAAATCAAAGACTAAGGCAATTGTTCTTTCAATAAAGGGGTCACATTGTGCACCAAATAACCGTGCAAATATTTGTTTGAACATAATGAAAACATCAAAGAGAGTCATCTCAGTTCACAACAAGAGTGGTCAAGTCAGTCTTAGGTTTTTTTGCTTCTGCAACACTCAGGCTAGAGAATACTTCACGCCAGAAGTCCGACATTCCTTCCCCTGTTGTTGAAGGTCACTTTATACAAGGATCATCACACACTCACATGGCAACCTTAGTCGGTTCCTCTAGCAAACACCGTTGCTACTTAGGCCATACCTAGGAGGTGCAAAAGCTATTCTCTTCTTTACTCGGTCAAAGTGTAGGGGCAAAAAAGGGCTATCTGGGTAAGACGACCAACCTAAGCACATCTTGATGAGAGAAAATCTCAAATAGAGACGGTCAATCAAGCCTGCAAAAGAAAAGAAAAGTAAAAATAAAAAAGAGAAGGAACGAAGAACAAATGAAAGAAAATAGATGAATAGGGGCATGGCAAAGAGTGACAGTACAGTTCCCTGCGGGACGCCCTTGAGCCCGGTCGTACGCATGCCTCAAGCAAGAAACAGGCAAAAAGAAAAATATGAAATGACCAAAAGTCCCTGCAAAACAGATTGAATCTTTAAGGCGTGTGTCGTGGTAGGAAGTTAAACTTGATTTGTCCTTTAAAACATGCACTCGACTTATCCCCAAACTTTCTTCTCTTTCTCCCTATAAGACTGGGCCGTCTCCCAGATATGGCCTTTGTAGCGGCACCACAAGCTAGGGGCAACCAACTACATGACGCCACCATCTTAATGCACATCTGACATTTTCGGTGGTCTTTAATGAAAGGGGAATGAATGGGGACCCCTCGCCAATAGTTTGATCTTGCTTTAGTGCTGCAGTAGCAAGGATGAGTACCTTCTATCTCACGTGTCTTTTTTAGGAAGGGCTAACGTCGGATTTAGGCGTTATTCAAAATTCCAAAAAATAGATATTTTCAAAATTAAAAAAAAGATATTTAAAAAAAAAAAAAAACAAATATTGCAACAAAAAAAAACCTTTTGAACAACACAATGATGTACTCAATTTCCTCTCACTCGAATCTCATATCACACTCGTGTCAATCACAATTCATTCCAACAATCATAAGTATTGACAAAAGTAAAAGATCCACTAAAGATAAGCATCATGTACAAAGATAAGGGGGAGGTAGCTCACAAGCTCCTCACTGTCCACCACCACTCTCCCCGGATCCCTCCTGCCTCTCAGGTGGTGGTGGCATCTCGCCACCACCCCTACCGCTCCGAGCACTCGCCTCTCCCGCCAGGTGTCTCTCCTCCTGCTCGTTCCTCTGACGACTGGAGGAACCAACTAAATACTGTCTAACCGATGCACCACTCGCCCCGCTCACACCACTCCTGCTCCTACTCCGAGCAGTCTGGCTCATGGTCGTCACTAGACCACGAAGCTCCCCAATCTTGATCTGCTGTGCTGCTACCTCGATGCGCAGTCGGGTCAGCTCCGCCGGGTCTGCTGACGATCCCTGCAAACGTAGTGTCGCCAATTCCCTCATTAGCTCACCCACCTGTGCCACCACTGCCTCTGCCTGGATGTGCCACCGGGCTGCATCAACCGCTGATGTCTCCGCCTCTGTGCGCCACCGGGTCACCTCCGCTGATGATGGCCCCGCCTGTGTGCGCAGCTGGTCCGCCTCTGCTACCTCTGTCTCCACCTGGAGGCACCACTGGGCGATCGACGCTGCTGCCGCATCGACCTGCTCTCGCCAGTGGGTCGCTTGGCCAATGGCGGTCCTCAACTTTGTCACCTGTGAAAAGCATGTCAGTGCCAAATTCAAAAATTAAATTTAGTTCAGCTCTATGTCACACTTACCCTCTCCGCCAGCTCCGTCTCCGCCTCCTCTGCCCTCCTCAATGCACCGGCCAGTCGATCTTTAAGATCCGACTGGGAGGTCTCTGCTCCTGCTTGAGATGAGGATGCATCGCTCTGTGTCATCCTCACCTTCGCCAACTCCGCACGCTACACATGCAACACTTGTTAGTTCTTCAATAAGATGAAATTATCGGTAAGCTACTGAAGTCTAAGTAGGTACTTACCAGCTTCTCTATCTCTCTTCGAGCCGCTTCCCGATCCTGCACGACGAAGTGCAGCAGGGCCTGGAGCGAGACGAACTGCCAAGCCACGTCCACCTGCAAATCATCAAACTATGTCAGATCCAATTCAATTATAGAACAATTCACAAGGTTTGAGTTTAGAAGTTTACCTATCATCTCGCGCCCCTGTAGACCCTCGCCCCATACTTCAAGCCGAAAGACTGCAGGTATGCGTCGTCTGACTCGGTGTCGGACCGAACCCATCTGCCTTGGTGCTCCCAGTCGGCAATCTGCTCGCGGGCCCGCTCGTGCCAGTCAGTAGTGTCATGGAGTCCCTGGAAGCTCCGGCCAGGCCTAGGGGTCCGGCCTCGGCTAGGGAACTCCACAGCACTATGATGAAGGTTGAGGGACCTCTGAGCTAGATGCAAGTGGAGAGGTAGCACGAGGTTGAGAGCATGGACCCACAGCGCCCTACCAAAGTAGGGGCGGGCCGGCTCCAACCAGGGTTGTCCCTCGTCCCCCTCCTCTAGATACAGCTGCCACACCACCTGCACATCAAAGCACATTTGATCAGTAGCCAAGCAGTTAATCAAATCAATTTGAACTTAGAGAGAGGGTAGAATACTTACATCTAGCTGAGGGTAGACGTCGATCGTGTCCTGGATGAACGCCAGCTGCTCCTCTAGGGGGTGCGTGTCTCGGCACGACACCCAGCGCCGAGCTAGGGGCACGAGGCCCGGTCGCTCCATAACACCGCTCCCCAGGCCTGGGAGGTGGAGGTAAGTCCAGACCTGCAAGAATAAAGGCACAATTAGATCGTGTATAGCATAGAAGCATTTAAATGAAAAGAGCTAGAGAAGAGAGTAGTACCTGAAGGAAGGGGAAGAAGCCGCTGATTGATGTTTGCCTGTCGGAGGAGCCCAAGCTGTCGAACTGATGCGCCAGGAATGCAGCTCCCCGCGCATACTCCCCTACCTGGTCTAGGTCCTCTAGCAGTGGAACGAACTGGCAGTGGACCGTGTCACCCCTCGTAGCAAATAGAAGTCTGCCCAGGAAGAATGTGAGGAAGCTGCGCAAGTCCAGATCTGCCTGTGCCCCGGGCTCACTGGCTAGGGTCTCCCTACAGCCCCTCGCCAGCCTATCTAGCTGCTCGTCCACCATCTCGGCCACCTCCCTGCCTATCTGAACTAGCCCTAAACTCTCTTGCAGATCTATCCTAGGGATGAGAGAGGACCTAGGACCTACAGTCAAGTCTAAGAGCCTGCGTGCTATCCCCTGGTAGTATGGGTAAGCAAACCCGCTCACCGGACGCCCATGCACTCTCAATCCGGTGATCCTGCTCACATCCTCCAGGCTGGGGATCATGTGTCCCCATAGAAACACGAAGGCAGTCGCCTCCGCATCCCACCTGCTGCGCAGGGCCTGGGTGAGAGGGGCATCCGCCCTCATCTGCTCCATCTTCAGCACCTCACCGAACCCCATGTCATCTAGCCTCTCCCTCTAGAACCCTGGGAGGGCCAGGTACATAGCTAGCACTAAGAGCCACGAGACCTAAGTGTAGGTTATGTTTTTCGCTCCTTTTCAAGGGGACGAAGAATAGTAAGCCCACAAAGAGGAGTGGAGAATGAAAACGGGTGGAAAGATGGAAAATAAAATAAACGTGATCGCCAGGCACACAAGGGTGCCGAATGGAAATGCACGCGCGAGGGGTGGGGGGGAAGGAAGTGATCGCGAAGAATACCTTTTTGGAGTGGAGAGATTGCGCGGGGAATGGTATGGGTCCTCTCTTCCTCTACGAGCATGGTCGACTGTAGTTGAAGGCGTTTCCTTGTTTGATTATCCTGACAAAATAGACAAAGAAAAATAGGGATTAGCCAAATAAGGCGTGTAGTACCGAATCCCGAATGAATAAATGAAATGAATAAAATGGGGAGGACTCACCGGGTGGTGGTTTTAAACCCCTAAATGATAGGTGTGTGTGTGTATGCATGCATGTGTGTGTGTGTGTGTAAAGGAAGTGTAGAATGGGCCACGTGGGGCCCGGGAGGAGTAGATGTAAAGAAAAAGGGGAGAAAGGAAGGGGGTGCTTCCCCAAATGGACGACGTGGCGGCGGCGTTGCCGATCGAGCATAGGAAGAGGAGGAAGACCGTGCTCCTCCCGCCTCGCTCCAGTACGCGTGGAATGGTAGACGCCCCTCCTTGATTTGGAAGTCGATTCGTCGATCTGGCAGGGCTCTGCCACGGTCTGAAAGGTCACAGAAAGAATTCGACAGGGCTCCACCAGGGTGGAGGAGGATTGTTGAAATGGTTACCCTTGGGGGTCTATTTATAAGCAAAACTTCATTAAATCGTGTCGGCAACAGTGGATGCCTATTAAGCATGAAACGCATCCGCCTGACGTGTCGCGATTCAGAAGATTCCTCGATTTCCGCTCGATTTGACATTTGAATGGTGTTTGTAGCTTACAGCTACGTTGTAAATCGCGTCCGAGCGGCCCGCCGCGTTTTCTTAGGGAAATCAAATCTCTGACGAAATTTGATTTTGATTTGACTGCTTATAGAACGCGGCGTCTGACGCGGACGCGATTCCAACAAACATCATGATTATTGACGTGGCACCTCTTAAATGCAGCTGACAGGGTTCAGCCCAAAAGTTTGACTTTTAATCGCGACAGATTAGATAGACGCGGATCAGAAATAGACCATGTGACAGAAAAGCAAGTGTTATTCGTGTCGCCTATACCAGCTGCAGATAAAGTCTTCCTAAAAGGCGTCCACTGTAGTGGAAGCGAATCAATGAAGTTGTCCATGGGCCTTAACCAAATTTAGTAGCGCACCCGGAGACCCCCGCAAGGGGCGCTACCCCCGGCCCCCCGCAACCTGACTGCGTAGATCGATCCGCGACCGAACCACATTTGAAACGAAGGGGAAGCACCGAGAAAGAATGGGTGAGATCCAAAAATATTGGGAAACTACTCTTGCAAGGCAAAAAGAAGGCCATTTGTGGTATTATGGCGCAATATGAAATTTGCTCGCGGTGGAGTCGAATTCGCGTGTCTACACCGGGCCCTCATTTCTCCCTGCAACCACAAAAGAAGCAATCAGTCAGCCTAAACATGCTTTTCTGGAGTCCTCGGCTGAGGTCGCGCCACCCAAGTGGGTCGCGACCTTGTCGCAGCACCCCAATGCGTCGCGACATGGTCGCGACACCCATGGACACTGCGACTTTGTCGTGACGGCCTATGGCCGACGCGATAAGGTCGCGGCCTCTGACCACGACGCGACTTCTGGTGTCACGACGGGGTCGGCCGTCGCGTTCTCAAACGTTTGCCGACCGACGCCTTCCTTGTCCGGTGGCCGTTTTTCTGGGCATCACGCCCTACACTCGCCCTCTATGGGGCTTCCTCATCCACCCACAATCATTCATTCAAGGGTTAGGGCTTCGAGAACTCACCTTTCTCATAGCGGCCTCCCGTGCCTCGACTGCCGCCGCGAGATTCACCTTCGGGACCTCCTCTTCCTCCATCTCGACCTCCGGCACCTCCTCTGTCGCCAGAGGCGTTGCCTCGCGCCGCCGGGAAGCCCTCCTCGCCGCCGGCCATTTCCCCTTCTCGCCGCCATTACCACCGCCTTCCATCGCCCTGGGAGATTGAGAGAGTTGAAGAGGGAGAGAGAGGGAGAGTGAGGGAGAGTAGGAGAGAGTGCAAGATAGAGTGAGAGCAGGGAGTCGGAGCAAGGGGGGGCAAGTTCCCTAATCGTCGGAGCAAAAGGGGGTTTGCGAGCGTGAGAGGGAAGAAGAGGGGTTTCTGCGCTATTTGAATCTTCGGTTAGTGTCGCGACCACCTATAGAGACGTTTTAGCTTTTAAGACAAATTTATCTTCATTAATGTCCTTACCTATTTAACATATATTATATACTAATCGGACTTATGATGATAAAAATATTATAAATAGTTTTAACATGATACTATATTAATTAATATAATTAATTAATTAATTATTACAATAATTAACATAATAAAGAATATAGTAACATTAATATGTGACTAGTATACTATATATATCTATGGTAATTAATATAGTAATATAATCCAATTATGATAACTCCTCACAAAATTATGTTTAGACATAATAGTATTAATATAGTAATTAACATAGTAAATTGGTCAAATTATTAATGATATTTTAATAAATTATGTTTAAACTAAACATAATAATATAATATTATCATTATATTAATTTTTGTAATTAACATATTACTACAGTAATTAACAATAGCATTAGATTCAAATTATGATTAACATCTCAATAAATTGTGATTAGTCTTAATATAATAATAAATTAACACAATGGCATTTTTATATTATTATAGCAATTAACATAGTAATCAACTGGTATTATTATTATATTATTATATTACATATAACTATGGTAATTAACATAATAATATGGTCAAATTAGTGACACTGCCACACTAAATTATGATTAGAGTACTTAATGCAATAACATAATAATGTTACTGCAATACTATAATAATTAATATAGTAGTGAACTCAGTTTTGCTACTATTATTATATTAAGTATAACTATAATAAAATTAACATAGTATTATAGTTAAATTATTTGTATACCATAGTATTATTGAGGACAAAATGGTCAAAATAAAGCCTTATCCTCATTTCCATTTTCGTTTTCACCAAATAGGAAATAAATTTAAAAATAAGAATATCCTAGCCAATATCAAACGACATGAGATTAGAGAACAAGAATAATTTATACTAAAATGAGTTATATTTATTTCCCTCTTTTCTTATCCCGGTACCAAATGGGAAGATCAAAGAGGCAACTAAATAAAAAAATTTACAAAGACTAATAAATAGTTATAAAAAGTTACATGTAGTGGAAAACAAAGACCCCCTTTACCATGGAAGGAGAGAGGAGCCAGCGGTGAACATCGAATGGGCCATATCTTCCAACAGCAACACCGCTTACACTGTTTTATAATTCAACTGACAAACTAAGAGATGTTGTGAAATTAAAAAAAAATTAGAAAAAAATCTGAAGTGGAACAAAGACTATCCTCTAATAACTGTCCTCTAATAACTGGTCACATGCATAAGGTGCACAAAATGATTCTCTCATCCTGTTCTAACGTTAGAACATGAATATTCAGTATTAGAAGGATTTAAAAATTAGTCTTCTATCATCAGAATATTATTAGATTCAAACTCAAAAATTTTC
Organism: Colocasia esculenta; assembly: GCA_014218235.1. Lineage (NCBI taxonomy): Eukaryota > Viridiplantae > Streptophyta > Magnoliopsida > Alismatales > Araceae > Colocasia > Colocasia esculenta. Next base: position 35,462,470 of record CM024753.1, read on the forward strand.
ACACTCTGCGTAGATCTAATTACCACTATATATATATATACTAGTTCTATACCCGTGCGTTGCACGGGAAATTTTTAGATTTAAATTAATATTTATTTTAATTAATATATGTGAAATTATATATTTATAATATTTTAAATATATAAAATATAAAAGAAAAGATGTGTTTAAAAAATTAATTAGATGACTATTATGGAGTGTCAAACAAAATTATTCTTTTAAAACTTCATTAATGAAAAGTTGACACTCACTATATCCTTCCTTATGTAAGCAATCCAAGGTATAATGTCAAAATTGGGGGTATTTTAATGTCAAAAGAGGAAGAAGGATGGTAGTCTTCGTTTGTGCATCGATTATCGTTGAACAGGTCACTGTGAAGAACAGGTACCCGTTGCCGAGAATTGATGATTTGTTTGATCAGTTGTAGTCGGCCCGAGTTTTCTCGAAGATTGACTTGAGATCCGGATACTACCAGATGCTGATCAGAGAGTCAGATGTTGGTTTGTCGGCTTTCCGTTCCAGGTACGGTCACTTTGAGTTCGTCGTGATGCCGTTTGGGCTGACAAACGCACATGCAACATTCATGGATCTGATGCATAGGGTGTTTAGTGAGTACCTAGACCGCTTTGTTGTTGTTTTTGTTGATGATATTCTGGTCTACTCGGCTTCTGAAGAGGAGCACGAGGAGCACTTGAGGATCGTGCTAGAGACCCTGCGGAGTCACCGTCTTTACACCAAGTTCGACAAGTGCGAATTTTGACTGAGCGAGGTGCACTTTCTCGGGCACGTGATCTCGAGTTCTGGTGTGGCAGTGGATCCTGCCAAGGTGGAGGCCATGTTGTCGTGGGAGCAGCCCACGTCGGTGTCGGAGGTCCACAGTTTTCTGGGTTTGGCCGGTTACTACCGGAGGTTTATTCAGAATTTTGCCAAGTTAGCAGCGCCGTTGACCAGGTTGACTAGGCAGGACGTCAGGTTTGTTTGGTCTGAGGACTGTGAGCAGAGTTTTCGGGAGCTGAAGACGAGGCTGACTTCAGCGCCAGTGTTGGTCTTGCCGTCGGGCAGCGGTGGTTTCGTGGTCTACACCAATGCGTCGAGGTCAGGTTTGGGTGCCGTGCTGATGCAGCACGGTGGGGTCGTTGCCTATGCTTCTCGGCAGCTTAAGAAGTATGAGGAGAACTACCCCACCCATGACTTGGAGCTGGCAGCAGTGGTGTTTGCTCTCAAGTTGTGGAGGCACTACCTGTATGGCGAGGCTTTTCAGATCTTCACCGATCACCAGAGTTTGCAGTATATCTTCACCCAGAGGGATTTGAAATTGAGGCAGCGCCGTTGGATGGAGTATTTGAAGGACTATGACCTAACCCTCTCCTATCATCCAGGAAGGGCTAACGTCGTAGCCGATGCTTTGAGCAGGCGCGTGCGCTTGAGTTCGCTGATGGTCAGAGAGTGGAGGTTGTTCGAGGAGCTGTCCCAGGGAGTGTTCGTTCCGTCGAGGACCAGAGACCGTGCAGTGGCGAGTAGTTTTTCAGTCAGGCCGTCGGTGTTCCGGCAGGTGTTGCAGGCCCAGCAGGCAGACCCTCAGTTGGCAGACGTTTTGCAGATGCCAGATGTGGAGCTCGTCGAGGGCAGTGAGGTTAGGTTCAGAGGCCGCTTGTACTTTCCGGAGGAGGCTCGTCAGGCAGTTTTGTCAGAGGCTCATAGATCGAGGTATGCTGTTCATCCTGGCTCCACCAATATGTACCATTGCTTGAGGAGGTCCTTCTGGTGGCCTGGGATGAAGAGGGGCGTGGCGGAGTTCGTCGCTCGGTGCCTTACCTGTCAGCAGGTGAAGGCTGAGCATCAGCGTCCTGGTGGTGAGCTGCAGCCGTTGCCCATTCCCGAGTGGAAGTGGGACGACATCACCATGGAATTTGTGGTTGGGTTGCCCCGCACCCCGCAGAGGCACGATGGTATCTGGGTGATTGTGGATCGTTTGACCAAGGCAGCGCACTTTCTTCCGATCAGGATGTCGTGGTCAGTGGACAGGTTAGCCAGGCTGTACGTGAACAGAGTTGTTTCGTTGCACGGGATCCCCGTTTCAGTCGTCTCCGACAGAGATCCGAGGTTCACGTCAGGTTTTTGGCGCAGTCTTCAGAGAGCACTGGGTACATAGTTGAGGTTCAGCACAGTGTACCATCCGCAGACAGACGGTCAGTCAGAGCGGACCATTCAGACACTGGAGGACATGCTGAGAGCGTGCTGCTTAGACTGGAGCGGCACGTGGGAGTCGCACCTTCCGATGGTGGAGTTTGCGTATAACAACAGTTATCACTCAAGCATCGGAATGGCACCATACGAGGCCTTGTATGGTCGCCCGTGCAGGACACCTCTTCACTGGTTCGAGGTTGGTGAGAGGCAGATTTTGGGGCCAGAGTTAGTGCAGCAGTGTGCAGACACAATCAGTCTGATCAGGCAGAGGCTTCGGGCTGCGCAGAGTAGACAGAAGAGTTACGCAGACGTCCGCAGGAGACCGTTACAGTTCAGTGTTGGTGACCTTGTTTTCTTGCGGGTCTCGCCGACCAAGGGCGTCATGAGGTTTGGCAGAAAGGGAAAGCTCAGTCCGAGGTACGTTGGGCCTTTCCCTATCACCGAGAGGGTCGGCGAGGTGGCTTACAGGTTGAGCCTTCCGGCAGAGCTAGTAGGTGTGCACAGTGTGTTTCACGTTTCTCAGCTCAGGAGGTACGCCGCAGATCCTTCGCACGTGTTGGACTACTCGCAGCTGGAGGTAGCGCCAGACTTATCAGTGCCAGAGTACCCAGTCAGTGTTGTCGATCGCAGAATTCAGCAATTGCGCAGGAAGCAGATTCTGCTGGTGAAGGTCGTTTGGCAGAACCGCGTCGGTGGCGAGGCCATCTGGGAGCGCGAGGATGAGATGCGGGAGCAGTTTCCCTATTTGTTTGATTGATTGGTATGCTACTTCTCCTCGTACTACTTTCCGGATTGAGACCGAGTTGTTTTTATTTCGGGGACAAAATGTCTTAAGGAGGGAGGGTTGTAACACCCCGGCCCCCTTGGGCCCTTGGCCCCGTCCTCTGGGTCGTAGTAGGGCGACTGTCGCGACGTGGATCCGATCGCGTCGATGTCTGGTTCTGCTTGGGATTGCGACAGGGGTATGTCGCCTTCTTGAAGACGACATACCCACTGTCGCCTTCTGGTTTGATTGATGGCGACATGGGGTATGTCGCCTTCTTGAAGGCGACATGGCCTATGTCGCCTTCCCATCGTGTCGCCCCAAACACTATCTGACAGACGTGACGGGCGTCCTTTGTGTCAGTACGGCTCTGGCGGTGTCGGGTGAACGCGACAAGATGACTGTCGCCTTCATTTTTTCGAATTCCGAGATTTGACCATTGTCAGTGGGTTGCGACGGGGGGTGTGTCGCCTTCTGGTTCCCGTGGCGACATGGGGTATGTCGCCTTCTCAGCACCGCGGGCTTAAAGCCCAGGCGCCCGAGCCCCTTCCCCCTCTCTTGCGCCTCTCCTCCCCCCCCCCCCCCCTCTTTCTCTCGCCTCTCGGAGCTTCCGACGGTTTTGGGGTGCCTCCCCCGTGTTGAGGCGGCCGTGCTGAGGAGGGTGTCTCTCCGTTCGTGCAGGGGTTGTGTTCGTGCCGTGCGGTGCGAGGAGGAGACGGCCAAACCTACAAGAAGGCCCCAACGGGTGCGTTCTTCGCGTGGAGGTAGGGACATCCGACTCCTTCGCCCTAAGCATGATCCCTTCCCCGTCTAGACCGTCGTTCTCGTGTGATTGGGGTCTGGGGAGTGTGAGAACTCCATGCTCGTGTGAGTGAGGTTTTCCTCCGAGCGTAGAATCCATGTTCTTGGGGTGTTTGAGGGTTTTGTGTGTTTAATGATTTTCTAGCATGATAAGCATGCTCCCCTCCCCCGTGTGTAGTGTTTCTCCCGTTTCGGGGAGGTTCCCGAAGAAGAGTCTCCGGAACCCCTGACTGGCCTGAAGGCGACGTACCCTGTGTCGCCACCTGACTGGTAAGGCGACACCTCCTATGTCGCCTTCTTGAAGGCGATAGGGCCTATGTCGCCTTCTCAGTCCAGAGGCAGTTGTGCTTCCGCCGCTTCCGTTTTCGCTTTATTGTACCGTGGCACCTGTGCTAGTTCCCTAGTACGGTCTCACACTAGTCGTTCGCCCGGTGCGCGACACTTGAGGGCTTGTCCCGTGCGAGAGGTTGTTACCGTTACCTGGGACCCCCCGTCCTCGGGAGCCTGTTGAGGGAGTACTCCGGGCTACGAGTGTGCTCGAGTTGGCAGCCGCTTAGGCGGATTCTGGAGCTGAGGGGAAAACGGTGGTTAGGACAGTGGCGTGTGAGTCGGTTGCAGAGCTCTCGTGGTTGGTCTGGGACGCCGAGGACAGTTTGGAGTTCTACCCGGCGCAGGCCAGCTAGTCCTGTTTCTCACTGCCTTGCTCCTTGCGGCCCCGGAACCGCTTGGGGAGGATAGGTGTGGGACCGTAGTCCGGCCAGACTACGGCGGTTACTGTTGTTGTACTTGTGTCCTACCTCGCTCTGACGAGACGCGAGGGTTAGGACCTAGGTCGAGGATAAGACGTCTGTGGACGCACCTGACCGTCTGACTAGTCGCACCTGACCGTCTGACTAGTGGTGTTGTTCCCGTAGCTAGTGTTCCTTGTCCAGGCGGAGTTCCCTCCGTCTGTGTTTTACTAGCCGTGTGGTGGTCACGACGAGCAGTCGTACAGAGTTTTCGACCGAGAGTACTTTCCGTACCGTGTTAGCTTTAGCTTCGCTTCTGCACTTCCTTTTGTAGGTAGAAAGATATCAACTGCCGTCTTTCCTTTATTAATAGTTTGTATATGTTCCTCTGCCTGTTTAGAGCCAGTAGGATTGGTAGTCCCTACTGAGCTTCTGTTGTGAAGCTCATCCCTCTGTTTTCCAGTGAGTCTTCCCAGCAGCGGCAGGGCACGCGTCGGGCGGAGGAGACGGGGCGGTAGTCTTGGTCCCTGTAGCTAGCAGTGGTTCCCCCTCTCAGTGTACGTCACCCTCGGGGTATGCCCCTAAGGGACTTGTCTCTCCCCTTACTTGTACTAGTGTGCGTGCGTTGGGACTGTACTTAGAGCGGTACGCAGCGGTCTCGCTTTACTTTCCTGTTTCCGCTTGTACGCTTCTAGCTTAGCAGTTGACGTTTACTTCCACTACATATCTTGTCAAATGCGTGTTATAGCCCTTCCGGGTCCCCCTGGTCCGTGGGCGCGACCACGAAAATTGGGTCCTCGGCGTGGGCCGAGGGTCGGGTTCTCGGGTCGTTATGGTTGGTATCAGAGCGAGAGTCTGACAGGACTTGTAATGGAATTGAACTGCAACAGGAAGTCCCAACGGTAGTACAAGTACACTGCTAGCTGCCCGAGTGGTATTGTTAACCCTTGTTGGTTGTGTGTCGTGTAGGACATGGCTCTGCGTAGGCGCATTCAGGCTAGGCAGTTGATTGAGCAGCAGGATGAGTTCGAGATGCCCGCGCAGTGGCAGGTCCAGGAGGAGGTCTCAGCAGATGAGTCAGTGGCACAGCCTCAGGGTGCAGCAGCAGCAGCAGCGGCAGGTGGGCAGCAGCAGCAGGAGTACCAGCCTCAGTCGCAGTAATACGCAGACTGGTTTCCCCTAGCAGAGCAGTTCTTTAGGAACTTGTACCAGGGAGCGTACCAGCCCGGGCAGGCAGCAGCAGGTGTTCAGCTTCCGGTACCTCCGTCAGCGGTGCCGGAGCAGCAGGTAGAGCCAGAGGTGGAGCAGCCAGAGCGTCAGCAGCGGTCGGGCACTGGGAGTACCCGGGCCGGGCGGCGGAGGACGGCGGTTACGGAGGACAGGACCGCTCTCCTCGAGAGGTTCCTGCGCCTTCGGCCATCGATGTTCCACGGTGAGTATGATCCAGACAAGGCAGAGAGTTGGACCCATGAGTTGGAGTGCATCTTCGAGACGATGGAGTGCGCTGAGGAGGACTAGGTTCGACTGGCAGTGTACCAGCTCAAGGGAGCAGCCCATGAGTGGTGGAGAGTTCAGAGGCAGACTCACTTCCAGGGGCAGAGGTTGGATCACATCTCTTGGCAGTGGTTTTCGGAGGTCTTCCACGGCGAGTACTTCCCCGACTACGCTCAACGTGAGAGACGGGACCAGTTCCACGCGTTGGTTCAGGACGACCTCACAGTTTCGCAGTACCACCAGAGGTTTGTCCGGTTGTTGAGGCATGTGCCTTATGTCGCAGGCAGCGATCAGGCGTGTGCAGAGAGGTTCATAGCAGGACTGAGACCAGACCTGAGGTGGGGTGTGACGGCACACATGTGTACCACCTTGGGAGAGGCCGTGGCGAAGGCCACCGCCTTGGACAGAGAGACCTGGCAGCCTCAGCAGCAGCAGCAGGGAGGAGCCTCTTCCAGGTCCTCTCTTACCAGCGTCCGGCAGGCAGCCGCGGTAGTGCGACTTCCTCTTCCTCCGGCTCGGGTAGTTCCGGCGGCGCCGGAATTCGCTCGCTGTTTAGGAAGTTGTCTACTCGCGGGGGCGGTCGGAGCCGGCAGCAGAAGCGCCAGTCCAGGTTTGCAGAGCAGTCAGTTGTCCAGGGAGCTGAGCAGGGCGGTCAGGAGCCAATTTGCTACACTTGTGGCTTGCCAGGCCACTTTAGGAGGGATTGCCCTAGGGGGCAAGCTCCGCAGCAGCAGTAGCCAGTGCAGTACGCGCAGCAGCCACCTCAGTACCAGTACCCTCCCCAGCAGCACGCACCGCGTCAGCAGCAGAGAGGGCAATACCAGCACCAGGTCCAGCAGTTCCTGAAGCCGCAACATTACCAGTCGTACCAGCAGCTGCCGCAGCAGCAGCCCCAGCAGGCGCCGCAGCGTGGACGTGGTCGTGGTCGCGTGATGGCACTCACCCGGGAGCAGGCAGAGGCATCGAACCTGGTGATAGGTACTCTACCTATCCTTGGCAGAGCTGCTCGTGTTTTGGTTGATCCCGGTGCTTCCTTGTGTTTTGCTTCCGAGGAGTTTTACGAGTCTCTTGCTTGTAACACACCCGAGAGGCAGTGTGATGCATTGGTCGATCTCCCGTCCGGTGACTACATGTGTTCCTTCGGTTACCTGGAGGGTGTGACAGTCGAGGTTGAGGGTCACCAGTTGCCGGCCAGGTTGTACGCGCTGCAGCTTTGCGACTTCGACGTCATCCTGGGCATGGACTGGTTGGAGGCTCACTCAGCCGTGGTTGATTGTCAGAGGAAGACCGTTCGGTTCGAGATACCTGGAGCACCTATTCTCTGCTTTCGAGGTATCCGGTCTACCCGTTGGCCGTTCATTTCTTTCTGTAAGGCTCGTCGTTTGATCCGTGATGGCTACGTTGCTTACCTTGCTTTGGTTTGTTCCTTGGAGCCTAGCGGGTCTTTAGTTTTTGATGTGCCAGTTGTTTCTGAGTTTTCTAACGTGTTTTCGGAGGATCTACCTGGGTTGCCGCCTGAGCGAGAGGTAGAGTTCTCCATCGAGCTTTTGCCTAGTACGATGCCTTTGTCCAAGGCACCTTACCGGATGGCCCCGGCGGAGCTGCGTGAGTTGAAGCGCCAGCTGCAAGAGTTGCTTGAGTTGGGCTTCATTCGTCCGAGCCGTTCGCCGTGGGGCGCGTCTGTTTTGTTCGTGAGGAAGAAGGATGGTAGTCTTCGTTTGTGCATCGATTATCTGCAGTTGAACCAGGTCTGTAGTACCCTGGATTTTCAAAATCCAAATAAAATAAAAATGTTATTATTTAAATAAATGAGATAAATTAATTTAATTAGAATAAAGGGAGAATAAATGAAAACAAAGGCAATTAAAGTACTACCCATTAAGCTAAATTATTAACGGGTTACTCTAATAACCCAAACCCAATGAAATGGGTCCAAATAGGGATAGCTCATCATAGGATGAGAGCTAAATTAATGAAATTCGTATCTAATTAATTTAATAAATAGTAAAGGGTTAAGATAAATGTTAAATAACCCTTATATATCTAAAAGAAGAGTCCTTAATCCATCCTAACTCTTTAACCACGAATTTAAGCTCTCTTCCCTACCCATTAAGTGGATAAATGAGAGAAAGAAGGAGATAAAGAAGGAAAATTGATTTTTATTGGGAAAAGAGAGAGTTTTAGGATATATGGACTCTTTACTCAAATAAAACACCTCCAATTCGCCCCACCCAAGCCCTAGATCGTGTTGGGACTCTGAAGGACGAAGAGAAGGGAGCTGGACGTGGAGAACAAGGAGGAGGAGGCTAGAACAAGGGGGATTTTCGGATTTTCGTCATCCCAAACTAGGGTTTTCTTGCTTCACGAAAAAGGTAGGCAATCTCTCAAGATAAAATCGTGAAATAATTATCCTAGGTAGAGTTCATATACCTCTTCAAAAGCCCTATACTTTCGTGGCATTTCGTTTACCCATTTGGGCGAATTTAATTCATGAAGTCCTGCTGTTACCATGAACTGAGATCTTGTATTTTCTATAATCCCCAACGTGTACTTGCTCTCATGCTTTGATAAAATTCTCAGATATACTACATCTTATTATCATTCAAACGCCTCTAGTCTTGCTTGATTTCGATCTCCCATGAGGGAGAATTAAATCTTTGAATATATCTCAGACCTATGCACTCGACCCTCCTTGTTTCCTTTTTAACCTCGTGCAAACTTGACATCATTCCATTATAAAATTATCATAAATATTACTACATGTTAGCTTTCAAATGCCGCTCATTTCAGAATTTTTCATCATGTATACATCTCTAATTAATTCCTTGAACTCTGACTGCGCCTGTTTAGGTCACCAAAAAGTAACCTGATCAATGCATGTCTAAACCTTGTCTATTTTCAAATTATCGTGCATGTTGATAGATATACATGTCTACTTTCGTTTAAAACTGGTTTCGTTCTTTTTGGATCACCGTGCGATTTTATACTGAATTTAGAATGACCCTGTGTCAAGAAAGGTCTACCCAGAGAAAAAGGGAAAAATTGGACCGCCCCTGTTATCGCGACGGCGCGATACGCCGCGATAACAAGAGTGTCGCGGTAGGCTTCCACGTCGCGTCATGAACGCGACGGGACTCACCGCTACGTTCCCAAACCCGAACCGGGCCAGGCCGGCCGGTTCACCTGTCGCGCCAGGCCGCACCACCGCGACCTGAACCGCGACAGGATACCCTGTCGCGACACTCTGCTTAACCCGCCCATGCACCCCGTCGCAACATGATCGCGACTTGCACCCCCGTCGCCTTCTTTAAATTTCGGCCAGAATCTTATATTATGCATATGCCCTGTTTTATTTGTCATATAACCCTTATACAAGTTAATCCATGTACTGTTAAGCTTAATAATCGACCTGAATATTTTTATTTAATAATAGTTAATTAATTCTTGTTAATTTATAAGCCGTGAGCACGACTTGTCATATCCTCAAGATTTCTTTACACCTGCACACTCATAACATTGTAAATTGCCATTGGACCTTGATAAATTATGCAATAATGTATTCGGTAAATTAGCGAAATAAATGACTAAATTACACTATTTTGTTAAATACAATTGTTTCCGTTTTGACTCGCGTATTTTATCTGCCGTTACCATTTTCCCTCGGCCTTCGAGCACTCGAGGCACGACGGACCCGTTTTTACACACTTTCTCTTGACTTGGACCACCTCTCCACCGGGAATATTCTCGACTGGACCAGGGACTCCTTATCAAGACCTCCGTAAGTCTTTTTGGCTTTGGCGCACGTCCTTAGTCAACGAGCTGGTTGTACCCTAAAACCCGTTACACCTTAGGGATCAGTACGATCCATGGCCTTAGTGTTCTCTCCTTATCTTGCAATCACGCTGGACCATCTAGCCTGTGTTCATAGCACGGCTAGTGGGCGGTTGTGACTTCTACCAGACTGCCGGTACCCGACCTGGTGCCGTGCAACCGTTACTATCGCGTGTTTCTCGTCTTTTTTACGGAAATGTCCCTATCTCATCTACTATCTCGATACTCTCATCTGTTCACGTTCTCTCTACACTCTCGTCTAGTTCATCTACTACTCTCATCTATTCTTGGTACTCTCTTGGCCATTTTGTGATTGTCTAAGATAACAAACATGACTATGCTAGGCAACATAATAAGGGCCCGATCTGGTCCTTGGGAGGAGCACCTGAAAGGCTATAACTCGCGGGGGTCTAATGATCAGGTGATGGCATACACCAAACGCATGACTATCAAGATTTAATCTAAGACAATTCACAAACATTCCTGTACATAATACTTGACTTGTGGTTGATAAAATGATCGACCAAATGCATGTTACTTGCTTTACTTCTATCGTGACTTGTGCACTGCTGTGGAATTACTTGTTAACTTGAAATGTGGCCAAATCTTTTGTACTTGTTACCTATGAAGGTATTCTTGTCTTGTGAACTTACTGGCACGACTATACCTGATCGTTCTCATACTTTCTCGTTCCTGTTAGTTATCCTGCTTGATAAAAGGTTAAACACTTTAAGCCTGCTTGTTTACATGAGATATTAAGTCCTACTGAGCGTTATTCGCTCATCCTGCATTTTTATTTAATGTGTTACAGGCGAGTATGACGATGACCACACTCACGAGGACGGGACTGAGGACGATGCTCAGGAGTGACCCCTTTCCAGCAACCAAGGCTTTCTAGTAGTAGTCAGTTAGTATAGTTATGAGTTAGTGAGTCAGATAGTCATTCATGTATTAGTTGATTTGAATAAAGTACTCTGGGCTCTAGTTCTGGCTCTGATACGTTGATGTATTAGTCAGTTAATGAGTTATTAGTGAATGTAATGGAGGTTGTTGGATTATTAATGAAATTGGAGTTTAATTGGTGTTATCCAATTGTGCAATGGTCTGTTATTTATTTCTCGCTCTGTACTATTTAATAACTGTAATCCCGCTCCGATATTCCGCGTCGGGGCGTTACAGTTTTGTGGTATCAGAGACTAGGTTATTCTTAAGTATAGGATGATCTAGGTTTGACCTGCCTCGACTTAGAGTCTAATTTCATACCTATGAGAGATGGGTAGAACCTTGGGTAATAAGATAAAATAAACGCACACACGCACAAACTTAGTGCAAACTCAATGATTTACATTTAAAATTTTCTTTTGACGGAATTTAAACATCAACTATGGCAGCGGAGCGTGCTCAACTCTGTGACATGCAACACACAATTCAACAGCTTACTCAGGCATTGCTCCAGGCTGCTGGAGCTAATAACAACAATAACCGAGGAGCTGGTGAACTACACAGGAACTTCCGCAACTTAAACCCGCCTCGTTTCAGTGGGACCACTGATCCTGACGAGGCCGAGAATTGGCTCAAGGAGATAGAGCGTATTTTCCGCGTCATGCAGTGTGCGGATGGAGACAAGCTTCTACTGGCAACATTTCAACTTGAACGGGACGCCCGTGCGTGGTGGGAGTCCGTTGAGGCCACAAGGGATGACGCACAATTCACCTGGGAAGAGTTCAAGGAGCATTTCAACTCCAAGTACTTTTCCGAGAGAGTCCAAGAGAGGAAGGCATCAGAATTTGCTGCGTTGAAGCAAAGGCACCTTACTGTTGCTGAATATGAGGCTCAATTCTCTCGATTGGCACGTTATGCCAATCACCTGGTCAGCACCGAAAAGATGAAAGCAAGACGTTTCCTCAATGGGCTTAAGCCTTCTTATATTACTCAACTTGCACCCATGGACATTCAGACATATGCTGAAATGGTCAAGAAGGCTCAGTTACTAGAAGATGCGACTGGTCTGACTGATCGCATCAAGGGGAGACTAGTCAAGAAGGAACCAGCATCCGGTTCCTCCAGCAAGCCCACAAATGTCAAAAAGCGTCCGTTCAACATCACTGGAGGGACAAGCCAGGAAAGAAAGCCCAAGATACCTACTCCTCCAAACACCAACAAGACCAACTGTGAGCATTGTGACAAGTCTGGTCACACTGCCGCTGAGTGCTGGAGAAAAGTAGGCGCCTGCCTGCGTTGCGGAAATCGCAATCACCGCATTTCCGAGTGCCCCGTGCTGAAGGAGCAAGAGAAGGAGAAGCGTCCTATGGGACAGAGGAAACCAGGCAGACTGCAGGCCTTGCAAGAGGTTGAGACCACCGAGGAAGGTGGAGTTGTTGAAGGTACTTTGCCAATCTTTTCGCAATCAGCATTTGTTTTATTCGATACTGGTGCTACACATTCATTTATATCGCAAGCATTTGCTGACACATTAAAGGAGAAACCTGCATCTATGGGTTTCACACTACCTGTCACAACACCACTAGGGGAAGGCCAACTGAACAAGTATTTTCCTTTAGCTGATGTGAAGATTGGTGAACTCAATCTTAGAGCCGATCTAATCTGTATGCCCATGGAGGGCTACGATGTCATTCTGGGAGCCGATTGGCTATCCACGTATGGGGCTATCGTGAATTGTAGAAGAGGGAAAATTTCTTTTAGTGAATTCCCTAAGCTGACCTTCACAGGACGTAGGCACAAGCGACACTTGTCCCTCGTTTCTGCTATAAAGGCACAGAACATGATAAGGAAAGGGAGTATGTCGTTTCTTGCCGCCATCATAGTTAAAAAGAAAGCAGTTAAGATATCAGACATCCACATAGTGCAAGAATACCCTGATGTGTTTCCCGATGAGCTACCAGGCATTCCACCTGAGAGAGATGTGAATTTCTCAATTGATCTCGCACCTGGAGCTGCACCGGTTTCACGTCAACCCTACAGGATGTCCCCTGCTGAACTGAAAGAGTTGAAAGAGCAACTGATGGAACTTCTAGAAAAGGGTTTTATTAGGCCAAGTACTTCTCCTTGGGGAGCACCAGTGTTGTTCGTCAAGAAGAAGGATGGATCTATGAGGTTATGCATCGATTACAGGCAGTTGAACAGTCTCACTATCAAGAACAAGTACCCCCTGCCGCGTGTCGATGAGTTATTTGATCAAATATCAGGAGCTAAATATTTTTCTAAGATTGACCTTAGATTGGGATATCATCAGATGAGGATTCAAGATGCAGATATCTATAAGACAGCTTTCAGGAGCAGGTACGGTCATTACGAATTCGTAGTCATGCCTTTTGGACTAACCAATGCTCCTGCAGCTTTTATGCAATTAATGAACAGCATCTACCGGCCCTAACTCGACAAGTTCGTCGTGGTATTCATTGATGATATTCTCATATACTCCAAGACCAAAGAAGAGCACGAGGAGCATCTGAGGATCGCTCTGCAAATCTTGCGGGACAACCAACTCTACGCCAAATTGAGCAAGTGTGAATTTTGGCTCGAGAAGGTGTCGTTCCTAGGCCATGTCATTTCCAAGGATGGTATCACTGTCGACCCCTCCAAGGTAGAAGCTGTGCTGAACTGGGAAAGGCCGACCAATGTCACCGAAATAAGAAGTTTTCTTGGACTGGCTGGATACTACAGACTGTTCATAAAAGACTTCTCCAAGATAGCTGTACCTCTTACGCGTCTTACGCGGAAGGAGAACCCATATGTCTGGAGCAAGGAGTGCGAGAAGAGCTTTCAGACACTCAAGCAATTGTTGACATCTACACCTGTCCTCGCATTACCAGTCGAGGGCGCAGGATTCTCAGTCTACACTGATGCATCTGGAATCGGTCTAGGCTGCGTGTTGATGCAGAATGAAAAGGTGATAGCATATTCTTCAAGGCAATTGAAGCAACATGAGGTTAACTACCCTGTCCATGATTTAGAATTGGCTGCAGTATTGTTTGCACTCAAAATTTGGAGGCATTACTTGTATGGGGAACAATTCATTGTTTACTCCGACCACAAGAGCTTGAAGTATTTATTTTCTCAAAAGGAGCTCAATATGCGCCAAAGGAGATGGCTGGAGTATCTGAAGGATTTTGATTTCAATATTCAATATCACCCAGGCAAAGGTAATGCAGTAGCTGATGCACTTAGTAGGAAGCCAGTAGTTTCATTATCATGTTTAGTCATGGGCGAGATGCAATTGTTAGAGCAATTCGCCAGTCTAGATCTGAATATTGAAAAGAGGAGTGATAAAATGATAGTTGCCAATTTGAGAGCTCAACCCGATATATTTGTCGAGATCAAAGAGCAACAAGCAAATGATCCATTTCTAGTCCGAGTCAGGGAGACCATAACTGACAAGCCAGACTTCTCCATCGCTGAAGATGGAAGAATTTTATTCCAAGCCAGGACATGTGTGCCTGACAATGAAGAGCTGAAAAGGAAACTGATGGATGAAGCCCACAAGACCAAGTACACAATACATCCAGGTGCAACCAAGATGTACCAAGACATGAAAAGGTCATTTTGGTGGCCAAACATGAAGCGTGAGGTGGCTGAACATGCAGCGCACTGCCTCACTTGTCAGCAGGTAAAAGCAGAACACCGTCATCCTGCGGGTGTACTCAGGCCCCTGGACATACCTGAATGGAAGTGGGAAAGCATCGGAATGGATTTCATCATGGGTTTACCCCGAACTCGTGGTGGACTTGATGCTATATGGGTTATTGTGGACCGTTTAACCAAGTCCGCACACTTCCTTACCATTAAGAGCACTTGGAGTGTGGATGTGTTAGCAGCTTTGTATGTGAAAGAAGTAGTCATACTACATGGAGTTCCAGTATCCATTGTCTCGGATCGTGACCCCAGATTCACTTCTAGATTCTGGAAGGGACTCCAGACTGCCTTAGGCACGAAACTCAACTTTAGCACAGCTTTCCACCCACAGACGGATGGACAGACTGAAAGAACAAATCAGATAGTAGAAGACATGCTACGAGCTTGTGCTATAGACTTTGAGGGGTATTGGAATGAACAATTGTCACTGATAGAATTCGCCTACAATAACAGTTATCAGGCCAGCATCAAGATGGCACCATTCGAAGCACTGTATGGCAGGAGCTGCAGATCGCCAGTTTGCTGGTTGGGTCGTCACAATCTTTTGTTGGAATGAAGTAGGTGAACAATAATGGCTGGGACCAGACATGGTGCAGAGCACTAGCAGAGATATACAAATTATCAGAGACAGAATTAAGATAGCTCAATCCAGGCAGAAGAGCTATGCCGACAAAAGAAGAAGGGACTTAGAATTTCAGGCTGGAGATCATGTAATGCTGAAGGTATCCCCGACCCGAGGATTTCAAAGGTTTAGGATGAAAGGTAAGCTGAGACCAAGATTTATAGGTCCATTTGAAGTACTGGATAGAGTTGGCGAGGTGGCGTACCGACTAGCACTACCTCCCCAGTTCTCTACGATACATAATGTTTTCCATGTATCCATGCTAAGAAAATACATGTACGATTCATCACACGTAATCAGTTATGATGATATCGTGTTAAACAAAGATATGACCTATGAAGAAAGGCCAGTGAAGATTTTGGACAAGAAGATACAACAGCTTCGGAATCGATCCATACCCGTGGTGAAGATATTGTGGAGAAATCACGAAGTTGAAGAGGCCACGTGGGAGCCCGAAGCTACGATGCGCCGGAATTATCCGGAATTCTTCAGTAAGTCATTCTTCCTCTTACGATTGAGTGAATTTGGGGACCAAATTCTTTTTAAGAGGGGGAGGATGTAGTACCCTAGATTTTCAAAATCCAAATAAAATAAAAATTTTATTATTTAAATAAATGAGATAAATTAATTTAATTAGAATAAATGGAGAATAAATGAAAACAAAGGGAATTAAAGTACTACCCATTAAGCTAAATTATTAACGGGTTACTCTAATAATCCAAACCCAATGAAATGGGCCCAAATAGGGATAGCTCATCATAGGATGAGAGCTAAATTAATGAAATTCGTATCTAATTAATTTAATAAATAGTAAAGGGTTAAGATAAATGTTAAATAACCCTTATATATCTAAAAGAAGAGTCCTTAATCCATCCTAACTCTTTAACCACGAATTTAAGCTCTCTTCCCTACCCATTAAGTGGATAAATGAGAGAAAGATGGAGATAAAGAAGGAAAATTGATTTTTATTGGGAAAAGAGAGAGTTTTAGGATATATGGACTCTTTACTCAAATAAAACACCTCCAATTCGCCCCACCCAAGCCCTAGATCGTGTTGGGACTCTGAAGGATGAAGAGAATGAGAGCT
Organism: Colocasia esculenta; assembly: GCA_014218235.1. Taxonomy (NCBI): domain Eukaryota; kingdom Viridiplantae; phylum Streptophyta; class Magnoliopsida; order Alismatales; family Araceae; genus Colocasia; species Colocasia esculenta. The sequence continues at coordinate 35,478,636 of CM024753.1, forward strand.
GGACGTGGAGAGCAAGGAGGAGGAGGCTAGAACAAGGGGGATTTTTGGATTTTCGTCATCCCAAACTAAGGTTTTCTTGCTTCACAAAAAAGGTAGACAATCTGTCAAGCTAAAATTGTGAAATAATTACCCTAGGTACATTTCATATACCTCTTCAAAAGCCCTATGGTTTTGTGGAATTTCGTTCACCCATTTGGGCGAATTTAATTCATGAAGTCCTGCTGTTACCATGAACTGAGATCTTGTATTTTCTATAATCCCCAACGTGTACTTTCTCTCATGCTTTGATAAAATTCTCAGATATACTACATCTTATTATCTTTCAAACGCCCCTGGTCTTGCTTGATTTCAATCTCCCATGAGGGAGAATTAAATCTTTGAATATCTCTCAAACCTGTGCACTTGACCCTCCTTGTTTCCTTTTTAACCTCGTGCAAACTTGACATCATTCCATGATAACATTATCATAAATACTACTACATGTTAGCTTTCAAACGCCGCTGGTTTTAGAATTTTTCATCATGTATACATCTATAATTCATTCCTTGAACCCTGACTGCGCCTGTTTAGGTCACTGAAAAGTAACCTGATCAATGCATGTCTAAACCTTGTCTATTTTCAAATTAATCGTGCATGTTGATAGATATACATGTTTACTTTCATTTAAAACTGGTTTCGTTCTTTTTGGATCACCGTGCGATTTTATACTGAATTTAGAATGACCCTGTGTCAAGAAAGGTCTACCCAGAGAAAAAGGGAAAAACTGGACCGCCCCTGTTATCGCGACGGCGCGATACACCGCGATAACAGGAGTGTCGCGGTAGGCTTCCACGTCGCGTCATGAACGCGACGGGCCTCACCGCCGTGTTCCCAAACCCGAACCGGGCCAGGCCGGCCGGTTCACCTGTCGCGCCAGGCCGCACCACCGCGACCTGAACCACGACAGGATACCCTGTCGCGACACTCTGCTTAACGCGCCCATGCACCCCATCGCGACATGATCGCGACTTGCACCCCCGTCGCCTTCTTTAAATTTTGGCCAGAATCTTATATTATGCATATGCCCTATTTTATTTGTCATATAACCCTTATACAAGTTAATCCATGTACTGTTAAGCTTAATAATCGACCTGAATATTTTATTTAATAATATTTAATTAATTCTTGTTAATTTAAAAGCCGTGAGCACGACTTGTCATATCCTCAAGATTTCTTTACACCTGCACACTCATAACATTGTAAATTGCCATTGGACCTTGATAAATTATGCAATAATGTATTCGGTAAATTAGCAAAATAAATGACCAAATTACACTATTTTGTTAAATACAATTGTTTCCGTTTTGACTCGCGTATTTTATCTACCGTTACCGTTTTCCCTTGGCCTTCGAGCACTCGAGGCACGACGGACCCGTTTTTACACACTTTCTCTTGACTTGGACCACCTCTCCACTGGGAATACTCTCGACTGGACCAGGGACTCCTTGTCAAGACCTTCGTAAGTCATCTTGGCTTTGGCGCACGTCCTTAGTCAACGAGCTGGTTGTACCCTAAAACCCGTTACACCTTAGGGATCAGTACGATCCATGGCCTTAGTGTTCTCTCCTTATCTTGCAATCACGTGGACCATCTAGCCTGTGTTCATAGCACGGCTAGTGGGCGGTTGTGACTTCTACCAGACTGCCGGTACCCGACCTGGTGCCGTGCAACCGTTACTATCGCGTGTTTCTCGTCTTTTTACGGAAATGTCCCTATCTCATCTACTATCTCGATACTCTCATCTGTTCACGTTCTCTCTACACTCTCGTCTAGTTCATCTACTACTCTCATCTATTCTTGGTACTCTCTTGGCCATTTTGTGATTGTCTAAGATAACAAACATGACTATGCTAGGCAACATAATAAGGGCCCGATTTGGTCCTTGGGAGGAGCACCTGAAAGGCTATAACTCGCGGGGGTCTAATGATCAGGTGATGGCATACACCAAACGCATGACTATCAAGATTTAATCTAAGACAATTCACAAACATTCCTGTACATAATACTTGACTTGTGGTTGATAAAATGATCGACCAAATGCATGTTACTTGCTTTACTTTCTATCGTGACTTGTGCACTGCTGTGGAATTACTTGTTAACTTGAAATGTGGCCAAATCTTTTGTACTTGTTACCTATGAAGGTATTCTTGTCTTGTGAACTTACTGGCACGACTATACCTGATCGTTCTCGTACTTTCTCGTTCCTGTTAGTTATCCTGCTTGATAAAAGGTTAAACACTTTAAGCCTGCTTGTTTACATGAGATATTAAGTCCTACTGAGCGTTATTCGCTCATCCTGCATTTTTATTTAATGTGTTTCAGGCGAGTATGACGATGTCCACACTCACGAGGACGGGACTGAGGACGATGCTCAGGAGCCTTTCCAGCAACCAAGGCTTTCTAGTAGTAGTCAGTTAGTATAGTTATGAGTTAGTGAGTCAGATAGTCATTCATGTATTAGTTGATTTGAATAAAGTACTCTGGACCCTAGTTCTGGCTCTGATACGTTGATGTATTAGTCAGTTAATGAGTTATTAGTGAATGTAATGGAGGTTGTTGGATTATTAATGAAATTGGAGCTTAATTGGTGTTATCCAATTGCGCAATGGTCTGTTATTTATATCTCGCTCTGTACTATTTAATAACTGTAATCCCGCTCCGATATTCCGCGTCGGGGCGTTACAAGGTCACTGTGAAGAACAGGTACCTGTTGCCGAGAATTGATGATTTGTTTGATCAGTTGCAGTCGGCCCGAGTTTTCTCGAAGATTGACTTGAGATCCGGATACTACCAGATGCGGATCAGAGAGTCAGATGTTGGTTTGTCGGCTTTCCGTTCCAGGTACGGTCACTTTGAGTTCGTCGTGATGCCGTTTGGGTTGACGAACGCACCTGCAACATTCATGGATCTGATGCATAGGGTGTTCAGTGAGTACCTAGACCGCTTTGTTGTTGTTTTTGTTGATGATATTCTGGTCTACTCGGCTTCTGAAGAGGAGCACGAGGAGCACTTGAGGATCGTGCTAGAGACCCTACGGAGTCACCGTCTTTATGCCAAGTTCGACAAGTGCGAATTTTGGCTGAGCGAGGTGCACTTTCTCGGGCACGTGATCTCGAGTTCTGGTGTGGCAGTGGACCCTGCCAAGGTGGAGGCCGTGTTGTCGTGGGAGCAGCCCACGTCGGTGTCGGAGGTCCACAGTTTTCTGGGTTTGGCCGGTTACTACCGGAGGTTTATTCAGGATTTTGCCAAGTTAGCAGCGCCGTTGACCAGGTTGACTAGGCAGGACGTCAGGTTTGTTTGGTCTGAGGACTGTGAGCAGAGTTTTCGGGAGCTGAAGACGAGGCTGACTTTAGCGCCAGTGTTGGTCTTGCCGTCGGGCAGCGGTGGTTTCGTGGTCTACACCGATGCGTCGAGGTCAGGTTTGGGTGCCGTGCTGATGCAGCACGGTGGGGTCGTTGCCTATGATTCTCGTCAGCTTAAGAAGCATGAGGAGAACTACCCCACCCATGACTTGGAGCTGGCAGCAGTGGTGTTTGCTCTCAAGTTGTGGAGGCACTACCTGTATGGCGAGGCTTTTCAGATCTTCACCGATCACCAGAGTTTGCAGTATATCTTCACCCAGAGGGATTTGAACTTGAGGCAGCGCCGTTGGATGGAGTATTTGAAGGACTACGACCTAACCCTCTCCTATCATCCAGGAAGGGCTAACGTCGTAGCCGATGCTTTGAGCAGGCGCGTGCGCTTGAGTTCGCTGATGGTCAGAGAGTGGAGGTTGTTCGAGGAGCTGTCCCAGGGAGTGTTCGTTCCGTCGAGGACCAGAGACCGTGCAGTGGCGAGCAGTTTGTCAGTCAGGCCGTCGGTGTTCCGGCAGGTGTTGCAGGCCCAGCAGGCAGACCCTCAGTTGGCAGACGTTTTGCAGATGCCAGATGTGGAGCACGTCGAGGACAGTGAGGTTAGGTTCAGAGGCAGCTTGTACGTTCCGGAGGAGGCTCTTCAGGCAGTTTTGTCAGAGGCTCACAGATCGAGGTATGTTGTTCATCCTGGCTCCACCAAGATGTACCATTGCTTGAGGAGGTCCTTCTGGTGGCCTGGGATGAAGAGGGGCGTGGCGGAGTTTGTCGCTCGGTGCCTTACCTGTCAGCAGGTGAAGGCTGAGCATCAGCGTCCTGGTGGTGAGCTGGAGCCATTGCCCATTCCCGAGTGGAAGTGGGACGACATCACCATGGACTTTGTGGTTGGGTTGTGTAACGTCGCGTGCTTTTCAGATCCATACGGATCATGTGCATTATGGTTGTGGCGGCCGTTGTGAGGCCAGTGTGAGTTGGGTGTGTGGAATGCATGGTGTGATTGCGTGGCTTGAGCAAGTGAAGAGTAGGGTAGGTCCTGAATTGGAATGGGACCTACTGCTGTTCTGTCTGAGTTGGCGGCCAAGGGGTGGTCGTTGACTGTTGGCGTCCAGGTTCATGGACGTTTACATCATGAACTTGGCGGCAGCTTTTGTGGTCGTTTAGTCTGGCGGTGCATGTGGGCGACAAGGGGGTTGACGCCAACCTGTCAGTTCAGCAGGTTATATGTTCACCCGAGGGCAGCTCTCTCAGCTCACCCTCTCTCCCTCTTGCCCCAGCTTGCTGCCCCCGAGTCTTTGAAGGTTCTAACAGGTATCGAGGAGTGGCTGGTCGATCGTGGGACGCGCGGCGTCGCCGAATTGCGCGAGGAAACGTCGCGGCGTGGTGCAATTCGCGTGGGAGCTCGCGGAGGGCTCGGCGTAAACCGAGGAGTTGCGGGAGATTCTAACGCGTTCTGAGGTAGGGGACGAACCCTGGTAGCTCCGTAGAAACATTAAAACACATCATAACTACTTGAACCAGCATGATAATCCATGTTTGGATAGAGTTGCACCATATGGGATAATGGGTGGTTTGAGTAGTTTATTGTTCGAATCATGTTTAAACGGGTTTCATTGGGTTCTGTCATGCTAGAGGGTATGCATTTGCATGTTTTCCAGTAATTAGAACAAGTAGAAAACTCGCAGGACCGGATTAGGGTTTCTGCAGGGTTTAAGGCCGGGGAACTTGGCGTCAACATCGTGTGCCGCCAAGATCTTCAGCCAGGAGGTTGACGGCCAGAGACCTTGTCGTCTACTTCCTGTAAGCGGCAATCGATGTGGCCGCCTACCCCTATATGAACAGAAATGGCTATTTATGGTGTTTTATCGTTAATGCGTGGGTGTTAACGTATGAGGTGCACTGAGTGCACTTGGTTTACGTGTTTAGCATACAAGATATGCTGTTAAGTGTTTACTTCGGTGACTGCACGTTGTGTACGCGAGTCAGTTGGGTTCACATATAGTGGACCAGTGGTTACTTGTGGTTTGCATGAGGTTTCACGTGGTTTGTGTGTGACGTGCACGTGGTTTTGTGTACATGACGAGTAGTACGACGCCTACCGTGGTTACCTCTCCAGTTGGGTGCCCCAGGTTCTTTGTGAGCCAGGCTGTTAGCTCGGGGCCTTGTCCCGGTACTTGTGTTGTACCGTTGAGGTCTGTGTCGTCTGACCTGGACACCCTCACTCTTGTGTTAGAGTTGTACGTCCGGCTGAGGGAAAGACGACAGTGGGACAGTGACAGTTGTGGTTGTTTTTAGTCACTTGTAGCGCGCTCGTAGTTGGGGGTACGGACACCAGTAGACGTACTGGACCCCAGCTAGTCCTTTTTTCCAGTGCCTCACTCTAGCGAGCCCAGGCCAGGGTCTCTGGAGGTGCCAGGCATGGGCCTGTGACCGTGTGGTTTGCAGGTTGTGGTGTTTTAGTTGGTCTCCACAGTTGTTTGACCTTTTTACGTGGAGCGGCAGCTGGACCTTTCGTCCGTGGCTGCGAGACTGAGAGGTGGACCTGTGTTAGTTGTCCGAGTCAGTTTCTGGTGTCGCGAACCAGTTCACGTGGCTCGTGTTGGCTGTCTCTACTTTGGCTTGTACACCTGTTTGGGTTTGCCGTTTAGTTACTACAGTTGTTTCTCGTAGTCGGCAGACAGTGAGAAGTTTTACAGCTTTACTTACCTGCTTAGCTATTTTATATGTTGTTGGTACTGTTTACTGTTTTGTACCTGTGGTTTGTGGTTTGTTCGGCTTTGGGGGAGTTCCCTACTGAGCCAGTGACTAGAGAGGCTCACCCCTACCCCCACAGGTGAGGGCGAGGAGGACGTTTCCCGTCCGACGTCCAGTTCTGGGCCGCGTCGTAGCAGAGCAGGGTCAGTACCTTCAGCGGAGTAGTACTTCAGCAGTGTAGCCTTGTAGCTTTGTAGTTTTATAGTTGTTTACTTTCTTTTGTTGTACCTCGGGGTATGCCCTAGGCTTTTGTACACCTTTACAGTTTTAATGGAATATGGCTATGTAAATTGTGAAAAATTATATATGAAATGTGGTGTGTTCCTTTATGTTTACACGGACTGTGGTTTGGTTTCCCTTGCGAGGCTTCGGCCCGTTCGCGGGAGGCGGACTCGGATCAAGTGCGTTATTAGTTTAACGGGCTTGGCCAAGGCGTTCCGCCACAGGTTGCCCCGCACCCCGCAGAGGCACGATGGTATCTGGGTGATTGTGGATCGTTTGACCAAGGCAGCGCACTTTCTTCTGATCAGGATGTCGTGGTCAGTGGACAGGTTAGCCAGGCTGTACGTGGATAGAGTTGTTTCGTTGCACGGGATCCCTGTTTCAGTCGTCTCCGACAGAGATCCGAGGTTCACGTCAGGTTTTTGGCGCAGTCTTCAGAGAGCACTGGGTACAGAGTTGAGGTTCAGCACAGCGTACCATCTGCAGACAGACGGTCAGTCAGAGCGGACCATTCAGACACTGGAGGACATGCTGAGAGCGTGCTACTTAGACTGGAGCGGCAAGTGGGAGTCGCACCTTCCGATGGTGGAGTTCGCATATAACAACATTTATCACTCAAGCATCGAAATGGCACCATACGAGGCCTTGTATGGTCGCCCGTGCAGGACACCTCTTCACTGGTTCGAGGTTGGTGAGAGGCAGCTTTTGGGGCCAGAGTTAGTGCAGCAGTGTGCAGACACAGTCAGTCTGATCAGGCAGAGGCTTCGGGCAGCGCAGAGCAGACATAAGAGTTACGTAGACGTCGGCAGGAGACCGTTACAGTTCAATGTTGGTGACCTTGTTTTCTTGCGGGTCTCGCCGACCAAGGGCGTCATGAGGTTTGGCAGAAAGGGAAAGCTCAGTCCGAGGTACGTCGGGCCTTTCCCTATAACCGAGAGGGTCGGCGAGGTGGCTTACAGGTTGAGCCTTCCAGCAGAGCTAGCAGGTGTGCACAGTGTGTTTCACGTTTCTCAGCTCAGGAGGTACGCCGCAGATCCTTCGCACGTGTTGGACTACTCGCAGCTGGAGGTAGCGCCAGACTTGTCAGTGCCAGAGTACCCGATCAGTGTTGTCGACCGCAGAGTTCAGCAATTGCGCAGGAAGCAGATTCCGCTGGTGAAGGTTGTTTGGCAGAACCGCGTCGGTGGCGAGGCCACCTGGGAGCACGAGGATGAGATGCGGGAGCAGTTTCCCTATTTGTTTGATTGATTGGTATGCTACTTCTCCTCGTACTACTTTCCGGATTGAGACCGAGTTGTTTTTATTTCGGGGAGGAAATGTCTTAAGGAGGGAGGGTTGTAACACTCCGGCGCCCTTGGGCCCTTGGCCCCATCCTCTGGGGCGTGGCAGGGCGACTGTCGCGACGTGGTTCCGATCACCTCGATGTCTGGTTCTTCTTGGGATTGCGACAGGGGGTATGTCGCCTTCTTGAAGACGACATACCCACTGTCGCCTTCTGGTTTGATGGATGGCGACATGGGGTATGTCGCCTTCTTGAAGGCGACATGGCCTATGTCGCCTTCCCATCGTGTCGCCCCAGACACCGTCTGACAGACGTGACGGGCGTCCTTTATGTCAGTACGGCTCTGGCGGTGTCGAGTGAACGCGACAGGATGGCTGTCGCCTTCACTTTTTCGAATTCCGAGATTTGACCGTTGTCAGTGGGTTGCGACGGGGGGTGTGTCGCCTTCTGGTTCCCGTGGCGACATGGGGTATGTCGCCTTCTCAGCACCGCGGGCTTAAAGCCCGGGCGCCCGAGCCCCTTCCCTCTCTCTCGCGTCTCTCCTTCCCCCCCCCCCCCCCCCCCCCCCTTTTTCTCTCGCCCTCTCGAAGCTTCCTACGGTTTTGGGGTGCCTCCCCCGTGTTGAGGCGGCCGTGCTGAGGAGGGTGTCACTCCGTTCGTGCAGGGGTTGTGTTCGTGCCGTGCGGTGCGAGGAGGAGACGGCCAAACCTACGAGAAGGCCCCAACGGGTGCGTTCTTCGCTTGGAGGTAGGGTCATCCGACTCCTTCGCCCTAAGCATGATCCCCTCCCCGTCTAGACCGTGGTTCTCGTGTGATTGGGGTCTGGGGAGTGTGAGAACTCCATGCTCGTGTGAGTGAGGTTTTCCTCCGAGCGTAGAATCCATGTTCTTGGGGTGTTCGAGGGTGGTTTGTGTGTTTAATGATTTTCTAGCATGATAAGCATGCTCCCCTCCCCCATGTGTAGTGTTTCTCCCGTTTCGGGGAGGTTCCCGGAAGAAGAGTCTCCGGAACCCCTGACTGGCCTGAAGGCGACGTACCCTGTGTCGCCACCTGACTGGTAAGGCGACACCCCCTATGTCGCCTTCTTGAAGGCGACAGGGCCTATGTCGCCTTCTCAGTCCAGAGGCAGGTTGTGCTTCCGCCGCTTCCGTTTTCGCTTTACTGTACCGTGGCACCTGTGCTAGTTCCCTAGTACGGTCTCACACTAGTCGTTCGCCCGGTGCGCGGCACTTGAGGGCTTGTCCCGTGCGAGAGGTTGTTACCATTACCTGGGACCCCCCGTCCTCGGGAGCCTGTTGAGGGAGTACTCCGGGCTACGAGTGTGCTCGAGTTGGCAGCCGCTTAGGCGGATTCTGGAGCTGAGGGGAAAACGGTGGTTAGGACAGTGGCGTGTGAGTCGCTTGCAGAGCTCTCGTGGTTGGTCTGGGACGCCGAGGACAGTTTGGAGTTCTACCCGGCGCAGGCCAGCTAGTCCTGTTTCTCACTGCCTCACTCCTTGCGGCCCCGGAACCGCTTGGGGAGGTTAGGCGTGGGACCGTAGTCCGGCCAGACTACGGCGGTTACTGTTGTTGTACTTGTGTCCTACCTCGCTCTGACGAGACGCGAGGGTCAAGACCTAGGTCGAGGATAAGACGTCTGTGGACGCACTTGACCGTCTGACTAGTGGTGTTGTTCCCGTAGCTAGTGTTCCTTGTCCAGGCGGAGTTCCCTCCGTCTGTGTTTTACTAGCCGTGTGGTGGTCACGACGAGCAATCGTACGGAGTTTCCGACCGAGAGTACTTTCCGTATCGTGTTAGCTTTAGCTTCGCTTCCGCACTTCCTTTTGTAGGTAGAAAGATATCAACTGCTGTCTTTCCTTTATTAATAGTTGTATATGTTCCTCTGCCTGTTTAGAGCCAGTAGGAGATTGGTAGTCCCTACTGAGCTTCTGTTGTGAAGCTCATCCCTCTGTTTTCTAGGTGAGTCTTCCCAGCAGCGGCAGGGCGCTCGTCGGGCGGAGGAGACGGGGCGGTAGTCTTGGTCCCCGTAGCTAGCAGTGGTTCCCCCTCTCAGTGTACGTCACCCTCGGGGTATGCCCCTAAGGGACTTGTCTCTCCCCTTACTTGTACTAGTGTGCGTACGTTGGGACTGTACTTAGAGCGGTACGCAGTGGTCTCGCTTTACTTTTCTGTTTCCGCTTGTACGCTTCTAGCTTAGCAGTTGACGTTTACTTCCGCTACATATCCTGTCAGACGCGTGTTATAGCCCTTCCGGGTCCCCCTGGTCCGTGGGCGGCGACCGCGAAAATCGGGTCCTCGGCGTGGGCCGAGGGTCGGGTTCTCGGGTCGTTACAAAATGACTTTAAATCATGTTTCTAAATGAAATTTAAAAATTACTGGTAGAAAAACACAATGATTATTAGAAGCATATGCAAAACAGCATATTGAAGATAATATTACATCAAAATTGAGATATGAGATTGATTTTTTTTCTTTAAGATATGCAAAACAGCATATCTTTGAATGGTTGGAAAATTTGTATAATGTTTAGAAAATAATAAGATGAATAGAAAATATTATTTATGAAGATTTATAATTTTAGATTTAAAAAGTTTTGTTACTATAAAACGTATAAATATGGTGAAGATATATTTTACATTGACTTTTTATATTTCTGCTTGGCATTCTATTTAAATATTTGTCTTTTCCTTTTTTATTCCAATAATGTTAAGCCAGTATTGCTTATTCTGTTGATCACTGAATTTACAAAGAAAAAAAAATTGAGACTACTTTGGTAGCATGATGTTTTAGACATTCATAAGAATAAATGTACTCACAAACTAAGGCCAACTGGTAGTGAAATTCATCTAAGGTTAAGCTTGGTAATATTAAGTCAAATCAACTTAATGTCACACGATCTAAACTAATTAAAGTTAATTTGACTTTCACCTAATAAGAATAATCCTAATTATTTTATCAAAAGAGATTATTATATTTAATTATCATGCAAAATGGGGTTGTTTAATTATCATGGCTGGTTTAATTATCAGGGAATCCTGCTATTGAGAGCCGCATGCCACTCTGAGCAATGTAATGTGGATGAGATCTCCAGGGAATTTTGATAATTTATATATCTTCAGTAAATAAAAAACTCATATGAAAGATTGGTCTATGTTATGAAGTGCAAGTCTATAAATAATTACAGACATAAATATCAGATAAATCGTCAATTTTTTACATTTTTTTCAACTTTAATATATACATTGATATCATGTACATTGTCAAAAAATTATGAGATGAAACAAAATTCATTGATGTACAACCTCCAGCCCTCTTTAACTCACATAACAGTAAACATTGAAAAAAGTAAAATGGGTATTAGCTTTCAAACAAACTTCCCCGGAATTCTAGTAGTATAGATTGTATAATCCTATCTCCTCTTTTCCTTCATCAGCTCTTCCATAGCCTTTTCTCTCTCCATTGTTTTGTTGATCTAAGAACAACCTTCAACTATACAATGGACGTGTATGAAAGAATCTAAAGAGTAACAGGAAAAAAGTGGGGAAAAAAAAAGAAACTTCCACCTCTGATTCTGGCTTTCAGATTCTTTCTAGCAAGGCGATTCTGGTTGTGTTAATAATAATTTATATCTTTTCAATTTGAATGTTCAAGCAACGTGGCAAGTCTTGGTAATGAAGGACTTGGTATGGCTGCTATCACCATACCTCAAAAGATCATGTTGTTCCTAGCCTCATGTTAGCTGCTGCCGGCCACATGGGAGTGCATGTCGTACAGGACCACCGAAAGCTAGCGACGCCGGAGTGGCTGCTAGGTTGACGGCAGCCCCCATATGGCAGAGTGCTGTTGGTTGAGGAAGGGGTGTACCGAGCTCATCAGCGGGATGGGCTGTTGGTTGGCAGTAGTGCAGTACCATACCCAACAGTAAGCAGCGAACTGGTGATGAGGGCTAGCTACCGGGGACGCCGGCGAAGCGGAGGGCCTCCTCCACCATGCGGACCTGCGCGGCGCGGTGGTCAGTACCGGAGGCCGTCGCCCCAGGCTTGTAGAAGCCGTGGTGCATGTGCTCGCCCCATATGCCCTCCCACGTCCCCGACGACTCGTCGTAGAACTCAGCGATCCCCTTCCTCAGCCCCTCCGCCGCCGCCATCTAACCTTGTTAGCGACCCACCTTTGCTGGAGGCGACGTCAGAAGCGCGAGCCTATATCTTTGAATGCTGCTACTCCATATGATCAGTTTGTGTCACTACTGGTCATGAAGCCTGCTCTCTCTGTGCTTCACCGCCACATAAATGGTGGCAGAGAGGATTTATAGAGCCGTCTTCACATACCTTGTCAGCCAAACCCTGAGCAGCACTAATGGTCCGAGCTCTTTCAGCTTGGACAGGGCTCAAGGTGATGCCTTGGCACTTAGCCTCATACTTCCTAGCCATGTTCTTGCATACCGCCATGCTATCTCCCTTGGGTTGTCTATTAGAAGATAAGTGGTCTTGTCGAGGAAGGCCACAAAGAACGTTAAGATGATGTCGACAGCGAAGAATCCATTGACAACGTTGTCCGTGATGGCAAGCCCTCCAGTCGAGTGCTCTAGGAATCCAAACTCGAATGGAGACACCCAAGTAGAATAGACGACCAGCAGAATCAAAAACGTCTCCCAAGCTCTGTTTTTACAATCAAATGTGGTGAAAACAGCGTTTGAAGTACAGGGGGAGGAAACAGTACTTAACATTTGCTTTGCTTATAATTTCAACTTGGCCAAGACCACCATACTACATTTGCGATGTACAGGTAAAATTATTTAAAGCACCGGATCAGAAGTGAAGAAATTGGAAGAAATTATACCAGAAGTAGTATGAAGAAGCAAAACTTTCGGTCAACGGGATCAAACTCTTTGATGGCTAATAGGATCGAAAGATAGGAATGCTGGATGTTAGCTCAAAAAGTATTTGGATCTGTGTATAAGCTGTGCTCTGTTTTGCCTTTGTTTCCTTTTGCCCCCTGCCTATAGATGATTGGACACCAGATGGAGCAGGAAGGGGGCGAATCCCGGGTTCGAACCCAGGTCGGGTGGGTTTTTTCACAAGTTTGCGTCTGTTTGATCTACTTCACCTTTTCTACCTTTACAACAAATTTTCTGGTCGGACACCAGCATGGTTTGGGTGTGTTCATGCAAATTTCCATGTAAGTTTGCTTAACATAGTATATTTATCTGTGAACAGGGGTGTATAAGTAATGAGATCAGGTTGAGCGTAGAAGTAAAAAAAAAGAAAACTTACTGGAGAGCGAAGAAGACCTCCTCTGTTGGGCGCACACCAAGACGATGGTGGCGACAGAGACGGGGACAGAGACATCCTTGACGCACTGGACGATGCAGCAGGGGGCGCGCACCAGGCCGAGCACCCCGCGCAGGTCGCTGTTGAACACCGTGCGGGACACGAACAGCGAGATGTCCGGCCGCATGTTGAACAACGTCCGGCTGAACTCCCGCACGCCGCCGGCATGTCTACCCCCACCGCCAACGGCGCGAACTGGTCGATGGTGGGCCGGTGGCGACGGTCGACTGGCCGATGGTCGCGACGCGTGTGCAGCAGACGTGGGGGGCGAGCGAGCAGGGTAGGCGACGGCGACTGCGACGGCGACGCTGCAACTACGAGGGGGATGCTGCGAGGGCGAGGGCGAGGACAGGACGATGCATAAGTAGGATGGCTCCCCCCACACCATCTTCACCGGGAAATGACGGGCAGACGTGAGAAGGCAAAACAGTAATGTGAAGGGGATGGTCATGCGGTTAGCGAAGAAGTTAACGTCGTGGGCGATTTTTCTTATAACCGTTAGTTTTTTTTTGTTTTGTTTAACAGAAGAATCGCGGTGGAAGAGAAAGAAGACCGGCAAATTAATGTGGTGCTGCCACATCAACTTTTAAAGATTGTGTTATATATATATAGTAGGAAAAATTAATTAGGGGTCTCTGTCAGAGCCTTCTACTTTTTTCCTGATCCCTGTCAGAATACCAGTAGACGTAAAGTCCCTCCTTTTCTCAAGGTTTAATTTTCAGTCTCTGCTTTTCACACGTCACCATTTACGACCCTCCACGCATGGTTTCTGTCTCCTTCGCTTCCGTCTCTTTTTCTCATTCCCGTCTTACCCTTCCCTCCTTTTTTCCATCGCCTGTTCCCCAAACGACGCTGACGCTTCGATCCTTTCCAAGGCCCGTGAGCTGTAATCGATGGGAAGTTACTCTTACATAACGTGCCAAGAACTGATACAACAACCATTGACATCACTTACACAGCTTCTTTCGAAGGCCCATGAACCATTCTTCACAACTATAAAAGGAACACAAGGCCCCATACTTATCCTTCACAAGCTTCTAACGCTCTTCTTCTTCCTATCTTTCTTGCTCGTCTTCTTCATCTTTATTTGCAGATGTCTTCATCTAACCGTGCTCCCCAGAGGGATGGCAAGGCACCTGCCTCACCGGTGCCACCGTCGCCCCCGGCTCCCCCGTTGCGACAGTCCACCTTCAGCGCCGACTACTGGGACGATTTTTACATGGGCTGGAAGATGGCTTTACAGAAAGCCTCCCGGCATTACGGCGACAAGGGCCTCAATAACATCCTCCCAGACATCGGCCCTAGGGTAGAACACATCCCTTCCTCCCCTGACCGTTCCGGCACCTACCCTTCCTCCCATGACCGTTCCGGCACCTCCCCTTCCTCCCCTTCCTCCCATCCCTCCCCTGACCATTCCGCCTCCTCCCCTCCGTGCTCTACCGAGTGGTCGGTAGAGTAGAGGTAGAGAGTTATTGTAACATGGCTTGTTTATGATAAGCATTTTCGTTTGATGCAGTCTTCTGTGTGCTTATGTATGTGCTCTGTATCATGCAAACTCAACATGTTACCAATAACACACTGTAACATCCCCTCATATATAGTATAATCAACATGACCAACGACTGTAAGAGATTATAACATATAATGTAAAACTGTATGTTAGACTGTAGTGCTTGGACTGTAAGAGTGTAGTGCTCAAACTGTAACAGGGCTGTTCTTTAGGTGTAACACTGTAGTGCTCGAACTGTAACAGTCTAGTACTTAAACTGTAACATTTTATTACATATAATATAACAGAATACGTAAGTGCTGGAACTGTAAGAGTGTAGTGCGCGAATGTAAGAGTGTAGTGCTGAAAATGTAAGAGTCTAGTGCTTAAACTGCAACATCTTATTACATATACTGTAACAGAAATCGTGAGGAGACAGTGCTCTTCTTCCTCCTGTCTTTCTTGCTCGTCTTCTTCCTCTTTATTCTGAGATGTCTTCATCTAACATACGGTACACAGGTCAAACTGTAAGAGTATTAGAGTTAAACTGTAACACTTCATTACGTACACTGTACAACAAAACGTAATTGTAAGTGCGCGAACTGTGCAAGTGTATTACTGAAACTGTAATAGCGTAGTAGTGGAATTGTAACATCGTAGTGCGTAGACTATAATAATGTATTACATACACTGTAATATTGGAATATCAGGATGACGTTCTGTTGTAACTAATATACAACATTTAAAATCCGTCAGGATTGTGGGGTGGGTTGCTACAAGTTCTTCGGTTGTGACCTGTTTGTTTGCACCGTGAACAAATATATGCATGATCTACTTCTCCTCTTGAGTGTATTCTCCTCTTTCTCGGTCTTCCTGGCAACATTTTTGTTGTCGGTGGCTTGATTAGAACTTCTGATGGTTGAGGCGGATCCGGCATGTCAAATGTTGGGATAGGTTGAATGTTTCTTTCATATGCAGCCCTATACACTTCTGTGCTGTAAAATGCCGAAACATATTGAGTAACGGCCTCCTTGTTACTGCCAATTACTGCGCATGCATGCTTGCAAGGAATCTTGACAAGTTGCCAGTGTCCACAGGAGCATGTTTGTAGATGGAGGTCTACGACGTACGTCTTCATACTTTCAACAACCTCAAATTTGATTCCATCTGAATGACGGATTGCTAAGCTTCTCCTTTCTTGAAGGTTTTTTTCGATGATTTTTTGTACTTTAGGACAGTATGGTGTATCCCACAAGGCAGCATCAATTTTCCTCTTTGCAGCCATTTCCATCATTTGCACTCTAATTTTGTCAACCATCTGTAGTATTGGTAGACTTCGCGCGTCATGTATCCAATTGTTGAATGACTCTGCCAAATTAGAGTATAACTCCCCAAACCTGTATGGCAATGTGAAGAAAATTAGGTTAACATCAAATATCTGTAATAAGTGTCCGCTACATACTGTAACCTTATTTAACACGTTCTGTAATAGATTATCCCTATAACTATAAGCCCATAAATGGCAGAATGTAATAGAACATATTGCTTGTGTATTTAAAGAGCCGAACCTTTGTCCCGGGAAACGAGCATGGGACCAGTGTTCGACATCATTTCGGAGCACCCATTCTTTGGCATCAGTAGAATTAAGCTCCATTGCCATCATTGCGTCTTCGTACTCTTGTTCAGTAACAGCATAGGCAATGCGCTGGAGAATTTTTCTAAGTAATTTTTTGAAAGGGGCGGCATATTTCCCCGCACATTGGTCATTGAAGTTCTGCATGATGTGCTGGAAACAATAGCCTTGATGATCATTCGGAAATATGTCAGGAATCGCTTCCTTCAGACCTCTCCCTCTGTCAGATAGGAACGCGATCCTTCTATCTGATAGCAATGCCTTTTTCAAATTTTGTAGAAACCAGACCCAGTTGTCATATGTTTCCGAATCTGCGATGGAGTATGCTACAATGAATAGCTCATTGTTACCGTTTAAGGCACTTGCAGCAAGTATAACCCCTTGCACTCTATGCTGTTTGATATGAGTTCCGTCCAAAAAGAGCATAGGTCCACAACCAACTTCGAACCCATATGCAGACGCCTCGAAGCATATGAAAAACTGTTTGAAACGTTGAATCTCCGGGTCCACTAATTCTAGAGACAAGATCGATCCCTGGTTTGACTGTAATGCACGTTCGCTGTACCAGTTCAACATATGATAGCTTGTTCTGAAATCACCGTATAGTGAACTGACAGCAACCTCTTTGCCCCACCATGCCTATTCAAATGATTATACATGTTATGTAAGATGGTTACAGTACTTGTCCTTATACCTTACAGTAGCCATGTTAAGTTGTTACAGTATAAGCTCAAATGATTACAGTTGTTACAATACAGACCCTTACAGTATATGATTACAGTGGTTACAGTGGCCTGCCGGCATTGTTACAGTATACGTCGAAATGATTACAGTTATTCATTCTTACATATCCTTACAGTATATGATTACAGTGGTTACAGTGGCCTGTCGGTATTGTTACAGTATACGTCGAAATGATTACATTTATTAATTCTTACATATCCTTACAGTATATGATTACAGTTGTTACATGTGGCCAGGAGGTATTGTTACAGTATACGTGGAAATGATTACAGTTGTTACAATGCATACCTGATGATAAGGGATGCAGATACCGTATTCCCGACGGATGTCACTCATCATTTCACTTGCTCTGTAGGTGGGTTTATCAACTAGTTTCCCCTTCACAGCATTTGCTACCCACTTCTTAGATGTTCGTGGATGTCCGTCGCTCATAATGTCACATCCACAGGTGTGTATGTTGTTGAGACTTTTGATTGCAAATTGTGGACCTCCACGAACGACGGACGCATGCAGGCGCCATGGGCAAACAGAGACATTGCAACGTACAGTTAATCGTACAGAGTCGTTCTTCAAATATTTCCAATTAAATCCTCGTGCGATCGCGTAATTTGTCAGTTCCATCTGCAATAGCTCTTTGCTTATGAAGACTTGTCCTACCGAGTGTATTCTACCTACGGAATATTGCGTCAACACTGGTACTACACCTTCCGCTCCTTGTCCTCGGTCGTACAACTCCAAACTGCTTCCTGGTAATTGAAGGGGTTCGGTGGTTTCCAAAGAACCGCCATGCGTGTTTGAAGTACTTCTGCAAGATATGTACATACATACGTACAAGATGCATGGGATAAGACGAAGGCTTTTTAAGAATGCATGGGATAACATGAAGGCTGGTGAAGAATGCATGGAGTACGTACCTATCAAGTGGTTGTCGATCACCTGACTGACGACTAGCATGCGTACTAAGGCAACGAGTTTCCACCGCATGAATTTGTAGATTTATGAATGATGTTCCTTGGCACTTGTGAAGATCAAACATAGCTTGGACATCCCCATCGTCAAGCAACACCTGTTCAACGTCGGTATCCATGGGAAGACGATACTTCAGTATGTTCTCCTGCATGTTTACACCCAACCTTTGGGAAACCCTGCTATGAATGGACGCCAAATTTGTGTCCCTCCCTATGAAAAGAACGAAACTTTGATCTCCAAATGAACATCTTCCAGGGAGCTGCTCCATTGGGTCGTAGAGGAAGACGAACGTTTCGTGGACGATGAACGAAATAGGGTGCATAAATAGCATGTATGACTGGTTTGGACGGGGGGTCAAATTGGCGGGAGTGCGTATAAGGCTAGCATAAATGGCGGGAAAGCTCTATACGAACGGCTGTGATATCCTTCACGTCCCATCGTCCGTCGTACCGACTATTTTCAGCCGCCCGATGTTCATCATTCCATGGCACCGCCATCCCGTGGGTCCACCCGTCGGGTCCACCGAATCCATCCCTTCATATATCTTGACTTTTCCCCTTCCCTTACTCCCTTACTCCTACACCGCCATTCCTGCACCAGACATGTTCTCTCTTACAGTTTCCCATTCTTCAGTTACATCTCCAGACGAAGCAATCCCTCTCTCCCCTCTAAGATGGCACCACGTCGATCTCCTACGAGCGCTGACATTGAGAGCATCGCAGCGGATGCGGTGCAACAAGCGCTGATGTCCGTGGAAGTTGAGGAACCCAGACTCCAAGTCGTCCGAAATAGTAATTTCTTCTTACCGTAAGACGGATCATTGTCGAATGCATGTTTTGTTTTTTTTAAGAACCGATCTTCTCTTTGCAGAAAAGAATGAATTTAATACGCAATGCTCGCTTTCGTGGTACTGCTCCGTTATGCAAGATTTGTAATTTAGGAGCGCGCATCTGAAGTTGATGAGAAATTCACCATTTCACGCGTATGTGAAATGCCAAATGGCCACCTGCCCGATTTCACTCCTTGTCGATCTTATGACACGTTTCGATGGAGAGCGTTTTAAGATTGGCCCATGCAGCCTGCCTTTTCGCCCTTCGGACATAGCAACAATTATGGGTATACCAAATGTTGGTTCACTTATCAACCTGAAGACGGATGGGACAAAAGCTAGTTTGCGCTGCATCCTTGGATCCAAACAAACGATGGACAGGCACAATATCCATCTGAAACTTAGGGAGTACGTTCCACAGGAGGGTGCGCTAGCGGTTGAAATTTCGGTAAAGCTTTGGGTTGCGCTCCTATGTTCCTGTTTCTTCTTCCCCACAAGTGGGAGGTCGGGGTTGCTGTCCATTCTGCCATACCTGGACGACCTCCATGAGATGAAGAACGCCAACTGGGCTGCTGCCATCCACGAGTACCTGATATCGGGGGTAAAGGCATTCAGAACAGCAGCTGGTTCCAGCAAAACCATCTTCCTAACCGGCTGCGTTCCCGCTCTCGGTGTGAGTATGCTTTTACATACCTCATAAGTACTGTTACAGTACCCTTAGTTGTCTGTGACAATACCAAACGGTCTTTATTACAGTACGCGAAGACTTCTTTTACAGAGGACATATGTATCTGTTACATACGTTTACAGATGTCCTCTGTTGCAGTACCTGACAGTGTCTATTACAGAAGACATACGTACCTATTACAATACGTGTAGACTCCTTTTACAGAGGACATATGTATCTGTTCCATACGTTTACGATACACTTCTCATACGCATTATCTATTTCTTAATGATGTAGGTATGGGTTTTGATGCACTAATTAAAATGGAAACCAGATCATCCCCAAAGAGATCCCCCATTTTTCTGTTGGGATTGCCGGGGTAAGGGACCGGAGTTATCCGCCCTACTACGGGGGTTGCGACGATCTGATGTAAGTGTAACTTACCCATGGAAGTGTGTTATCTTCGTATATCACTTATACCTGTACCTGCGTTAATTCAGGTCTATTTGGAGGTTAATGTGAGGGATGAGCAACCTACAGCTTCGCGACGATTGACGGCATCGACGTCAACCACTTCCCGAGCCCCTCCATCAGATAACTCTATACATGGCATTATTATCCAGTTACAGCTGCAGAATGACCAGTTATTACGGCAGAATGACCAGTTAAAGCGGCAGAATGACCAGTTACACCGGCAGAACAATATCCTCCAATCAATGGACCGAAGGCTACATAGACTGGAGGAACAATTTGAGCGGCAGCCTCAGTGGCAACATCCCCCCCCCAGAGACAGAATCTGCAATGTTAGCCCTACCGCCACCGGAGCTCCCAACAGCTTCTGTACGATCACATGCCGTGGCAGAGAAGAGTTCCCAAAGTCAAGGTAAACGTTTTGTGTACTTACAGTGTTTCATTTTCTTATTACAAAATATGCTTTCTACGTTTACAGTTCGATTCCTTCACTCTTACAGTCATTCGTATACCTAGTAATACTCATGTAGTCTACGTTTACAGTTGGATTCCTAATTTGTTACAATCTTTCATATACGAAGTTACAGAAATTGTTTTCTACGTTTACAGCTGTCTTTCATAGACGTTTACAGACTTTCGTATTCTCAGTTACAGGAAGGAGAACCGTCCAAACAAAGTCGCGGCGAAAATTTTCGGACTTTCACATCCCGGAGTTGAAGGAGGGGAAAAAGAGGGGGCGAATGGAGGGGGAGGCGGCGGAGAGGAAGGAGGAGGCGAAGAAGAGGAAGGTGGATGAAGAGCAGAGAAAGAGGAAGGAGGAGGAGGAGGAGGCGGAAAGGAAGAGGGAGGAGGAGGAGGCAGAGGAGGAAGCGAAGAGGAGGAAGGAGGTAGAGAAGAAGAAGGAGGAGGAGGAGGAAGGAGGCGGAGAAGAAGAAGGAGGAGGAGGAGGCGGAGAGGAAGAGGGAGGAGGAGAAGGAAGGAAGAAGGAGGAGGAGGAGAAGAGGAGGAAGGGAGAGAGGAGAGAAGAAGGAGGAGGAGGAGGAGAGGAAGAGGGAGGAGGAGAAGGAAGCGAAGAGGAAGAAGAAGGAGAAGGAGGAGGCGCAGAGGAAGAAGAAGGAGGCGGAGGAGGAGAGGAAGAGGGAGGAGGAGAAGGAAGAAGAGGAGGAAGAAGGAAGAGAGGAAGAAGGAGGGGAGAGGAGAGAAGAGAGGAGGAGAAGGAAGAAGGGAGAAGAAGGAGGAGAAGGAGGAGGAGAGGAGAAGGAGCGGAGAGAAGAAGAAGGAGAAGAGGAGGAGGAGAGGAAGATGGAGGAGGAGAAGGAAGCGAAGAGGAAGAGGAGGAGGAGGGAGAGAGGAGGAGAGGAAGAAGAAGGAGAGGAGGCGGAGAGGAAGAAGAAGAAGAGGAGGAGGACCAAAGGAAGAAGGAGGCGCAGAGGAAGAAGCAGGAGGAGGAGGCGGAGAGGAAGAGGGAGGAGGACGAGGACGAGCACAGGAAGAAGATGGAGGTGGAAGAAGAAGAAAAGAAGAGGAAGCGGCGTCAGATATCCCCATCATCATTGTCTCGACGTGTTTCAGCTGGGACGAGGATAAGACGACAACCAGAGTGCTATACAGTATGGTTTTCCCTTACAGAATATACATAAGCTGAGCATTCGGTTACAGAACCCTTCATGACACATAACAGTATTATTCAGAGTCCGTTACAATTACATTATAATCATTTTACAGAACATTCTTTTTTATTTACTCTATCGCAGCCAGACGATTTTCGGGACCACAAAGCCACGAAAGTGAATGTGTCCACTTTCGAACCGATATTTGTTGACTCTCAAGAGAGTACATGCATACTTCCAAGGGGCAAGAAAGAGGAGAGACGTGATTACGTCACCCGGGAAGTATTAGGAGTGGCCAAAAAATCATTGATTGAACGATTTCTTAATGAGTGCATCATTAGTGAGTACGTGTTACAGTATATGTCTACCATTAGGAGTGTCAATGGATCCTCCGGATCCAAAAATCCGACCCGAATCCGAACATTGAAATTGGATTCGGGTCATATATGTTGATCCGAAAACAGGTGTTTCGTCGAATTCGGGGCGCTCTTTCCTGCCCCAAAAATGTCAGTTCCGGGTTTTATATCGGGGCGCCACAAACCCGATCCGAGAGAGACATCTCCGTCTCCCACCTCTCCCGTCTGTCTGAACAATCTCCAGTCCCGTTTCACCTTAGGGTTTTTTCTCCTCCATGAGGGCGGCGGCGGCCGGCGGAGGAGTGCCTCCCATGGAGCTGGATGCTGAGGCTCTACGGACGATCCCTACAACACTTGTTCGACCTGGATCTCGGGCACACCGGCGATAGCCGACTTCACACAAACGACGCCAAAGTGTCGTCTTCACGCGAGGCCAAGACGAACAAGCTGCTCTGCACAAGTGGATGACGGACGAGCTCCTGCTGCGAGTGCCATTGCGGAATCGGGGGAGTTGCTGGAGGCATGGGGGAGCTTCCCCTCCTTCTGTTGTGTCACACCGCCTCCATCCAAATTAGGGCTTGGCGATGCCGATGGCCTTGTCGCCGCTCTTGCCCGACGCCATTGCTGCCTCGGAGCTGCTAGCAGAAGACTATGTTGGCTGCTTAATGGTAGTATGGCACAAAAACTAAAACAACAAAAGTAAGGTGTCGATTCATTGGGGGAGAATCCTGCATATATATATGTATAGCAAGAGGAAGAAAGGGTCGTTGCTTTCTGGCAAAGAAAATTAGAGAGACCGTGGGGGGAGAGAGAGAGAAGACATGGAAAACCCACAAATTTTCTAACTCAATTCCTTCGTGATCCTTTACAGGGGGGCTGGGAGAGTGATGAATCCATCCAAGAGGCCGCCCGCAAGGGGGCCATGGAGGAAGCCGGTGTCCAACTAACTGTGGAGGTCAGTTTCTGTGCAAAATATGGGCTTCCCTGTTCGACATTTGGCTGTGATTTTTCAACATCCAGACTATGGTTTGGAGGCAGCATCTCACCAATACCAAATCTGCTTTTCAGAGAATCCTGGGCAAATGGCGATACAAGAGCAAGGCGCAGGACACCTATAAGCTGGGGTACATGTTCCCCCTGAACGTGACGGAGGAAATGCTGCACTGGCCGGAGATGGAGAGCCGGAAGCGGAGATGGCCTCCCCTCCTGAGCAGAGCGTGAGCAGAGCAGAGCGACGGGACCCCCCTGCAGGTGCGATTTAGGGCAGGAAGCGAAGCGGGGGCTGGTGTTGTTCCTGCTGCTTGTTGCCAACCACCCCCCCCCCCCCCCCCCCCCCCCCCCCAGGCGCTTCGCTGGTGTTGCCACTGTTGGGGGCCGAGTTTGGGATTTCTGGGAAGAAGAAGATGAGGAATAGTTTTGTTAGGATTTTTAAAGATTGTTTAGGAATTTCTTAGGACAAGTATAAAGTACGTAATATTTTTTAAAGATTTTTTATTATATTTTTTTGAATTTGCAGATCTAGATAAGATACAGATCCAGATTGGGGATCAAAAGTTGAGTTTAGATCTAAATCCGAATCCAAAATATTGTGTTAAATGTATCTATTTTTTTTTAAGTTTTTTTATATTTTTTATTCCATATAGGATTCGGATCCAGATCCGGATCCAAACAGGATCCGAAATGTTGATTAGATCCGGATCCGGGTCGGATCCGAATATGTTGATTTCGGATTCGGATTTGGATCACAGAGGATCCGACCCGGATCCGGTGCTTTGACACCTCTATCTACCATGTTTACAGTATATGTCTACTATGTTTACAGTATATGTCTACCATGTTTACAGTATATGTCTACCATGTTTACAGTTTCGTCTATTACTGATGACAGTCTTAATTCTTGCCAAACATGTTTTCTTACATATAGAGAGTTCATGTTCAACGGCTCTGAGGAAGGACTCGACAATTTCCTCTCGTTTCATGACATCCGGGAGCTATTGTTCGTGAGGGAAAGCGAATCGGTCGTAATTAACTGCTACGTCTACGCTTACTTGTTTCGCCCCCGTGAAGAGAACCCGGTCATTTTTTGAAATTTTGGATATTTGTGAGCCGTTTTAAAGGGTTATGCCCAATCTTGCAGAGACGACAAGAGCAAGAAAGAACATTTCGAATACGCTTTCAGGACATTGGACTGCGCCCCAAATGAATTCGACCTCATCTTCTCCCCCATGCACGTTGGAACGAACCATTGGGCTCTTTCGGTAATCCACATCAAGGAAAAAGAGTTCCACGTGTACGACTCATTACGAAGCAAACATCGTGCTGACATTCCACAATATGTAAGTGACGCGTGTTACATACAATGCTTACATTCGTTACAGTGCGAGAGCACTTGTGTTACAGACGTAATAGTAACATTAAATCTACATTAAGTTGCGGGAACTCTTTTGTTCATTCTCTCATGTAGGTGGAGGAACTGAAAAGATACCTGAAGGGCAAGCACATAGATGCAGATAAATGGCCGCTACGCTACCCCGACCCATGTCCACAACAAGGATCGGGAGACGACTGCGGAATTTTTACTTGCAAATACATGGAATGTCTAGCACGTAGGGACATTCAAGATTTGCCCTTCAGTCAGGATGACATGCCTTTAGTGCGAGCAAAAATGGCCCTCCACTTCATCAAAGCGTACTTCAATGGACAAGGGCGTTC
The DNA here is from genome assembly GCA_014218235.1 of Colocasia esculenta. Classification (NCBI taxonomy): domain Eukaryota; kingdom Viridiplantae; phylum Streptophyta; class Magnoliopsida; order Alismatales; family Araceae; genus Colocasia; species Colocasia esculenta. The sequence goes on from CM024753.1 coordinate 35,503,089, forward strand.
ATAGCGTCTACAACTGAGAGAGAACTGCCGCACGTACTAATTCCTAACCATTGTAATGATACTTGTTGTATAGTCTTTACCTATTGTTGTTACAGTATAAATGATACTATGTTACAGTTGAAGAAGTACAGTCTTACAGCTTGAGCGCGTAGCTACGCGTACCTCATTACAGTGTATGTAGAATCTTGTTACAGTCTTTACCTATACTTTTATAGTATACATGATAGGCGGTTACAGTTCCAGAACACATTATTACAGTATAAGTTGAAATCTGTTACAGTACTTATCTATTGTCATTATAGTATACATGCTATGAGGTTACAGTTCGAGCAGTACATCGTTCCTTTAGCTTTGATCGCACACCTACAACTACATTATTACAGTATATGTACAAACATGTTACAATAGCTGCATATTATCATTACAGTATGCATGATAGGAGGTTACAGACTAAACCTACAACTACATTATTACATTAATAGTTTTCCGTGTTACAGTATGTGCCCTTCTTCATTACAGTGTCCATGCTATGGGGTTACAGTTCTAGCAGTACAGCTTGACCGCTTCGGAGGAACCTGTTAGTATTACAGTACACGCATCATATAGAGCACATACAAGCCCACAGAAGACTGCATAAAAGGAAAATAGGTATATTCCATACACAAGCACTGTTACAATCTAAACTCCGTATCCCGATAGCATGGACACTGGAATGAAATGGAGGGGAGGGGACAAATAAGGACAGCAGAGATAGGAGGGGAGGGGAGGAATAAGAAGGACAGCAGAGAAGGGAGGGGAGGGGAGGGGAGGGGAGGAGGGACGGGCCGGGATGGGAGGGGAGGGGAGGAGAAGGAAGTGACCGGGATGGGAGGGGAGGTGAGGAGAAGGAAGGGATGGGAGGGGAGGGGAGGAGGAGGAACGGGTCGGGGAGGGAGACATTCTAAACTCCCTAACCCGATTACTCGGTGGACGCGGGAGGGGAGGAATAGGCCGGGGAAGGACGAGAGGAAGGTGAGGAACAGATGTGTTCTGCCCTAGGGTCGATGTCAGGGAGGATGTTGGTGAGGCCCTTGTGGTGGTACAGCCGAGAGGCTTTCTGTAAAGCCATCGTCCACCCAACGTAAAAACCGTTCCAGTAGTCGGGGCTGTACGTCTCCGGAAAAGGTAGAGTCGGGGGAGCCGGGGGCGACGGTGGCACCGGTGAGGCAGATGTCTTGCCATATCTCTGGGGAGCACGGTTAGATGAAGACATCTGCGAATAAAGAGGAAGAAGACGAGCAAGAAAGATAGGAAGAACAAGAGCGTTAAAAGCTTGTGATGAAGGATAGGTATGACCCTGGGTTCCTTTTATAGTGTAAAGAACGGTCCTCCGAACGCTATTTGTAAGTGCTGTTATTGATTGCTGTAACACTTATCCGCACGCTATGTAACTTCCCATCGGTCAGAGTTCACGGGCCTTCGTGTCAGCGTCGTTTGGGGAAGAGGCGATGAGAAGGACAGAAGGGTAGGACGGGAATGGGAAAAAAGACGGAAGCGAAGGAGACGGAAACCGTGCGTGGAGGGTCGTAAATGGTGACGTGTGAAAAGCAGAGACTGGAAATTAAACCGGATGAAAAGGATGGACTTTACGTTTACCAATATTCTGACAGGGATGAGGAAAAAAGTACCAGCCTCTGACAGGGACCTCTAATTAATTTTCCCTATATAGTATAGATATATATCCTGAAAAATAAAAGCATAAGAAGTGCGAGAATGAAAGCTGATAGAACTACCAGGTTCTGTTGGGTTCGTTCTATGACATTGAGGCATGTTTGTGTGTTGCCGCCGCTCCTCCTTGCTTTCCTTCGTGTCGCTCTCCCTTTGCTTCCTATATATCTTTGGTGTTCTCCCGGAAGACATCACCATCGACCCACAAAATTTAGGGTGAAGACTCTTTTTTGGGGGTAAGATTTGGTAGTTTGTTTTGTTATCTTTCGTGAGCGAGAAAATATTCTCCACTACTTGTTGTCTTAGACTAAGATATGTCTCAAACTTTTTTTTTTTCTCCCGCAACTAATTTGTATTCGTTTCTCATTGGAGAATCACTTTTTACCTGCTCGATGAGTAAAATATATGCACGTTTGACATAACACTTTATGAGTCAGGCGTCGGATCCCGCATTTTATTAACATATGAGATTCGAGTGTCCGACCAATCAAATATTTTGACTGGATAATTCTTTTACCCACCAAACTGATAAAACATGTTTTTCTCTTGTCGTTGGTCTCAAAGTCAGACTTATTAATTCTTTAAGAACATTTTTTTCACAAACAAATTAAGAGGCAAGTCCTGTGGAGACTGCTCAGGGAGAACAACAACTCGTTGAGGGTGATGGGAGAGAGTGCTCCAACCCTCGATTCTTTATAAGAGAATCAACCATCATAACCCTAATACAAATGATGAACTATCATAGAATTCAGGGATCGCAGAATGGATATCTTAGATGAGACGACAAATAGTGGACGATGTTTCTTTACTCGCAAATGAAGAATGAAATGGACTACCAAAGCCTACCTCCAAAAATCCCATCCATGCTCCAAATCTCGGGTGAGATGCCCTCCGAGGAAACACTGAGGACGGAAGAGCAAACGTAGCCGCCATATATGTATATATGATCACATGAAGTATGAGCAATGCTTAATATTATTTGTCCAACCGGGCCATCCGCCCACATAAGCGGAGGATTCCGCTGTTATATATGTTAGCAGCAGAATCCACACCTATTTGTGAGAGTAGTAAATAACATCAAAATATTCGATAAACTCTACGATAGGAGTATAAACGGAACCCGATATTCTGATATTCGATCCGATTCCGATAAAAATTATCAGTTTCGGAATCGGAATATGATACCGATAGCTTATCAGAATCGGTATCGAATATTCCGATAAGTTATCGGAATCGGAATTGAAAAAATAATCGAAATCGGTATCAGTATCTGTTATTCTGATAAATTATCATAAACTCAAGGTAAAATTATGGTAAACACTTTACCTTATCAGAATTTCGGTTCCGGTAATATTATCGAAATCGGAACTAACCATTCTTATCGGAATCGGAATCATATTTCGATTATCGGAATCGAAATCGAAATATGTGTTTCCGGTTCCGAACCCGACCCGTTTGCAGTCCTACTCTACGACAACTCAACATAATCTTGTCACATATGCTTTGTTATGTCCTTATGTCCCTAGTAAGATTGGGTTTCGAACCCGGGGAGGATGGTATTCACCAATGGCGTCGTCTTCATCGTACTAGTCAACAAAAAAATAGGATTCTACTCCACTATATAGTGGATTTGGCAAGCAAAATATTAACAATTTGTAATCTAGATTACAAGTAGAGCTGATCGTCCATATCTTCTACAATATATGGTGGATTTGGCAAGAAAAATATTAACAATTTGTAATCTAGATTACAAGTAGAGCTGATCGTCCATATCTTCTACAATATATGGTGGATTTGGCAAGAAAAATCTTGACAATGTGTACGTAATCTAAATTAGAAGTACAGCTGATCATCCATATCTTTCTACAATAAGAAGGCTTGTCCATCACTTCATTATAAACTCTAGGCGCTACGTACCAACTTCCTGCAAAAGAGATCCATGTATCGCTAGCTGGATTGGTATCCCATTACGACATATGTTGGATTTGGCAAGAAAAATGTCACCATTCGTAATATAGATTAGAAATACAGATGATTATACATATCCTCGATGATGTAAATACACATTTGGAATGGATCTCATTACCAACATCTTTGACAAGGGGGAAAGGAGTACTGACTCAAATTTCACAAACCTTCCATGAATGTAATCTTTGGCAGTTCAAATATTTGTTTTTCATAGTTCACGTACTCTGAATATATACGGTTAACATGAAGAAATTTCTTGTGTCTTGTACATACATGTTTCTTTACCATCATTATGCTACTACCTACCACAGAGAGAAAATGGTAGATGGGTGGAGAATATAACAAAGATGAACACAAGAACCTAGTGTTCCTCATGAGCTGATTTGACACCATGTAAACTTTTTCAAATTTATTTGTATATGGCAACATATATGGCCGAACAATACCCGTTCTCACAAAGCAGAGGGGCATCGATGCCATCACACCTGATCTGAGAATGGATATTGCTCGACATGGCAACTTGGCCGAGCAATAAATATTTCTCTATAGTGGCATGTCGATTGATCAATATGGCACCACTTGACCCACAAAGGAGGGGGAGAGAGAGAGAGAGAGAGAGAGAGAGAGAGAGAGAGAGAGAACAAGTTGGAGGAAAATTTGTGGACGGACAGTCCTCCATTATAAACTACATATCTATTTTTCTTTGCCGAGAACCCCAAAGTCTCGGCTCACAGGTTGCGCCGGAGATAAGCTAATCAACCTGACACATGGGTCAAGAACCCCATTGATGTAGTATGAGCTTATTGGTGATAACTTGTTGCTAAAAGAAGCCAGGGCATTTGTTCTTGGCCTGGAGTCGTCTCATGCTTCGTGGTCTACAGGAAGTTAGGGCACACGGCATTCTTCAATGTTCCATATCTCTTTGGCATATTGGGAGATGGTGCGGTCGCTGCTGAATTTGCCACACCCAGCAGTGCTCATGATAGACATCTTCAGCCACGTCCTACGATCCCTGTGACATGAACATCAGTTTGAGATGAGAAATTCTCCAGAAAATATTGCACAGTAACCGTGAAGCTCCCGGTTGATTCTAAGTATGTTTACAGTGTAAGGAAATACCATACTATGAACAAGAAACTAATGAACTGGGAAGTACAAAATCGTACGGACATGCAACATCTCATTCACTCATGACGAAAATGTGATACTCAAATAACAAGATGAAGTTACTAAACTGTTCAAACTTTGAAGGAAGTGGATTTGCGGTTTAGAGGGGCGGGCTAGATAATGGTGAGAAGGGAATGGCTGAAATGACCTCCGCAAGAAGAATAAGCATAGGGTGCTACTGTGAACTTTCAACTTGTACTATTCAGAAATATCAGGATCTTAAAAAGAAAAGTCCTCAATGAGGATAGTGTCAACTAGTTTATGGATGAAAACAACTTACTGCTCGGCGGTTTTGCCCGCCAAGCTACCCGCCCCAGACACATGGGGCGGGCCACACAGCACGGTACTTTCCCATTATGGATATGTTGATTCTCAAGTGCAGTTGAATGGTTAAAGTTATAAAAAAGAGGGAAAAACCAAAGCAGCGTGGGAGCCATATGAAAAAAAAGGCCAAAATTTTCCAGTTCCTTCTTAATTAACCATGGACCCAACATTTAACAGATGAATCTCAGATATGCACAGAGTGGCTATATTTTACTCCAGCAGAATTGTGGATGCATTATATAGAGCACTTGACAATAAAAATATTGAGCAAGATCTTAGTAAGCATACTAGTAATAAGCGAAATGCTATTAAGGTCTCATGTAATAGGTGCTTGACAAGAGTAAGGATGGCATGTAGGAATTTAAAATGGTGTACAAAAATGTGCCAGTAATATGCTACATGAAACATATCCTGAAACCATGGTTTTCAGAATCGGAATTGGAAGGTGAATCATGTTTCTCCTGATTCACCCTGATTCCCCCAGAATCGGACCGATTCGCATGGGTATATTATATATTATATATCATATATCATATGATATATATATATATATATTACATATATCATATTTCAGACACATTTATATTGATTAAATACATATATGTAATATATATCATATTTATAATGTACAACATATATTACAAATATGATATATATATATATGTTATATATTAAAAGGGAATCGGGGCGAATCAGGGATCGGGTTTCCCCTGATTCACACCGATTCGGGGAATCGGGCTGATTCACCCTGATTTGGCAAACCATGCCTGAAACAATGTCGTACTAATCACAGAATGACTTCCTGCCAACGTTGTCAAAGAGGTCTAAGCCAATCTTTTTTGGGAAAACCGGTCCATCTCATAGGATTAGAATCTATAATGCACGCCTTGTTCGATTTCATCAAGATACTTATCTAATAGACCTCATTTACATGCATTTTGAAAATTCCCTGAACAAAGTTAACATAACAAATGAATAGCCAAGAATGTGTCTACGCTTCATGTTTCACATGCAGGGAAGTTTGAAAGTCAAATAACCAGTCACATAGATGGAAGGATCTGCATGGACAAACAAGCAAAAGAATTTGGATAGCAGGAAAGAAATCTGATCACAATTAGTTGAGAAGTAAACTATGGTTTTGTTTGTCTTACTTGTATGCCTCATCAACCCTGGCCTGAGCATCAATGTAGCTTGGGAAGTCATGACCAACAAGGAAGTAATCACCCCGCCCATATCCAGTGTCTCCTTCCAAGGAATCCAGGAGCGGGTTATAATCGTAGCCACCAAAAGCACCACTTCTTATAAGTTGCTTAGCTTCTTCGAAACGAGGATCTGGTTTGAACTGCACCAACCAGGAGGCACATGATTAAGACATTACAGCAAGCATGCCTGGCCAAAGACCTCAGTCCCAAAGGGAGTTAAGAGAATAACATATCCACTCATCTATTAAAATTTCTCTCCCAAGGAAAACATGCACAAGAGTGTAGACGATGCTTGAGATTCTCCATGATAGCATTTTAAAAGAACTAAAATTTCCTGACTTAAACCTTATTACCAGTCCATCTTCTCTCTCCTTGCGGAGCCTAGAGACTTCCTCTGCTTTGGCACCAAAAAGAAGAAGTTCTCCTCTCCTATTTCTTCTCTAATCTCAACATTTGCACCATCAAGGGTTCCGATTATTAAGCACCCATTCAATGCAAACTTCATGTTGCTTGTCCCACTTGCCTCCATCCCTGCTGTGCTGATGTGCTGAGAAAGTTCACTTCCAGGTATAAGCAGCTCGGCAACAGATACATTGTAATTTGGAACAAAGACAACCTGTTACGCAGTTAGAGAACAGAGTTATAAAGAAAAAGTTACAACTTAGAAACAAAAATAATGCCAACATATAAGGTTTAGCAATGCAGCACAGTAGGATGAATCTCAACAATCATTCATTTGTCTTATGTGATCAATTAAGTTACTGATCTACAGTCTGAATAACTGTTGATCTTTTGAGAGATTGGCATAGGTGAGAATAGCCACAAGGAGGTGTGATACAACTGTATCCAGCAATCAGTCCAAAGTGGTGATATAATGCTATCAATTCATCTTATTATTTTACTGTCTCCTAGAACATCATTTCTTTGGTTTCATGTGCAGCCATTTTATTACTCCAAAGTGGTGATATGATGCCATCAACTGCATAGACAATACTTGTTCATTTTTATCATTATAACTTCTGTTACGATTATTCTCATATATTACTGATCTATTACTCCTGCACAAACAATTATCATTTTTATGTATTAGAAGAGCAATGCGAGCTGTTGATATACGGACTTACAATAGTTGATCTTTTATGCATAGATGAGCATTTGCTGCATGGAGAAGATGAATACTAAAATGTACTTAGAATACAAACTTGGGTTTTTTGCATAGAAACCACTGTCACAGAAATTGGGGGGAGAGGGGGGTTGATTTCTGTAATTTTTTCATTGTCGGAGCTCGAGCGAAGTATTGTGTAGGGGGTGAAGCACCTCACTGGAAGCCATGAACTGGGTCAACGCTGGGGATGTTTTTGTTTCGTCTTCACCATCATACACCACTTCTGCCTCTCTGCTGTCAAAGTCCTCACTGTAGAAGAGGAGCCAGAATGAGCCCGAGAGATCGCCTGCCTAGTGCTCGCAGGGTGTTCAAGAAGCAGGCCCTCCTCGCGGGGGCCCATGATCCTCATCGGCAGCTCCTACTGCAGCATCCACCTCATCTCTGTCATGTTCTATGGTCACTTCAGTGAGGCTGGTGGAGCTAAAGTTGGAGATCATCAGCTGCATCCACAGCTGCTCAGGGGAACTCCAGCAGGGGTGGGGTGGGTTTTTGTTTCTGCAGCGAGGAAGGGTTGTGCCAGAGGGTGGAGTGGAGGGCTACTGAAAGACTGGGGAGAGGAGACGGGGGTGAAGTAGAGGGCTTTTGGTGCCTGGGGGAAGGGGGGGGGGAGTGTTCAGGAGGGAATGGATTATGCAGGGGGGAGGTTTTTTCTTTCTGAAGGGGATGGGGGTTGGGGTTGCGGGGATGGGGGGAGGGGCTCCAGCTGGTGGGGTGGTTTCCTCCAACAGGCGGGCTTCCGGAGGCAAGGGATGGTTCTGGCATGCAGAGGCAGGTTCCGACCAGGGGGAGGGCTTCTGACAGGAAGGGATTTCACAGGGGTGTGTTGCAGGGTATTTTCGTCATGAAACTTTAGACTTCACAGTGTTAATAGAATCTAACGAGAATATTCTCCTCTTCCTAACAGCAGTTAACCACAGTGGCAGATTTGCAATGTTTCAGTTACAACAATGGTATTTTAGACAGCATTGATTTAAAAATGATAAATTTTTGTATTTTTTTTTATGTAACAGTGTTTTTAGGCAAAAAAATCCAAAGGGTTTCTTGTGAAGGATATTAGTGACACCCAAAAAAGAATATATATATATATATAGTCTTTTGATCATTCCTCCTGAAAGTTTGATAATAAGATCAGCCTCACAAATAATTCTTGAGATGTGTTTCCAACAGTTGCATGTCTCAATCATAAGTCATCAAACCTCCCATTTAGCCTATACATCCCCAAGAATATTTTGAATTCCATGATAATCATTTATTTGCCTCTTTATCACAATAAAAACCTCAAATGCATAATTTTTGTAACTCTCTTCTTTAACAACTGCTAGTTAGGGAAGAAAAATCCTGGAAATACATTACACAGCATGAAAAGTAGAAATATATCTCATCATAAGAAAAACAATATCTAAAAACACTATTGTAGTATACAGGGTGCAGAAGTGTCATTGCAAAAATGGATAAGTTCATAGAGCTTTGATTGAGATAAAGAGGCAATTTTGCAGGGCATAGAGGCAGCACATATCCCATGCTCAAGGATGGCAGTGTCGGTTTCGGTATCGATTTCAGCCGGTCCGAAACCGATACTGTTTCGGTTTCATTTAGCCCAGTTTAGGCCGTCAGGCAGCCTTGAGAGGGGAGTAAAATGGACGGTTTCCGCCGGTTTCGGTCTGGTTTCGGCCAAAACTGGCCGAAACTGATTAAAATATTAAAATTTTTAATGGTGTTGGATTTGCTACAGTAGAAATTAGAATGTCTCGGTTTCGGATCGTTCCGGTCTGAAACCAAAATGTTTCCGCGGAAACTGCCATCCATGCCCGTGCTTTGATTTAGTTTTCTTTTTTGTTTCCCAGAAAATATTGCACACTTTATAGAGGCAGTGCAATCGAAAGACAGAGAAGAGATTACTCAACTTACCCAAGCTAAGTTAAGACAGAAAATCATAAATGTAATTTCAGAGCTATGGTATCAAATTAGAACGATTGTTTCTGACAGGTAAACATGGATGCATGGAAGGAAGAATCGCCGGGATCGAGCCAGAATCGCTCGATCCCGGATCGGATCGACCCCCCAAGGGTCGATTCCCCCTTGAAGAACCCCAAAACCCCACATTTCCGGCTGGATCGACCCAACTCAGTAGGATCTGAGTTGGATCGCTCGAGTCGAACCGGGATCGATCGATCCCGGCTCGATTCAGTCGATCCGGCCGGGTTCAGTTCAAATTTGAACTTAAGGCGCCGGATCGACCCTTATCGGGTCGAATCGATCGATCCTGCGTCGATCCGACCCGATAAGGGTCGATCCCGATCGATCCGCGGTCGATCCCCCTTATTTCGGCCCCTTCCCACCCGAGGACACCAAAAGATGCAGGTTTTGGTGTCCTAGGAAGGAAGGAAGGTGCTCCCCCTCCCCCCCCAGCTCGGGCTGCCTCCTCCACCGCCGCCGGCGTCCTCCCCAGCCGGCCTCCTCCTCCTCCTCTTCTTCTTCTTGTTCTTCTTCTTCTTCTTCTCTCTTCTCCTTCCTCTTCTACTTTTTCTTCTAAACCCTATCTTCTCTTTCAAGTTTGAAAGAGGTTAGAAGGAGCACATCCAAGGGAGATCTTCTTGAGTAGATCTCAAGAGATCTTACTCAAGCAAGGAAGAAGTTGTTCTTCTTAAGGTATATTTCATTTTTTAATTTCAAAATTCAGTTATAAATTCTGAAAAAAATGAAACACATGTACACATGTTTAATCTTCTTATATCTTCTTATTCTTCCCTTACATTTTGTCAATTAGACAAAAGCTCCAAATTTCACCCTAATTGGCTAATTAGGGTTTGATATTTGGGGCTTATGTTGTATTAGCACAATTAGAGATCAATTAAGTGTTCCAATCACTTAATTGACTTAATCATGCCTTTCTATGATAATGGAACTATTTCATTTCGGGAAATTAGAGAAAATCTCTAAATTTCACCCTAATTAGGGTTAATATTAGATGTAATTATGTTTATAATTGTATACTTACACATGAATGTGTTTGTATTCTTAATTTGTTATAGGATTAGCAAGTATGGCTGATGAGGGACACGAGGAAGAGCAACCACAAGTAGACATTGGATGGAAACACGGTGTCCTTATTGATGCTGCCTCTAAGAGAGTGCGGTGTAACCACTGTGGTAAGGAAATGAATGGAGGTGTATACCGCCTAAAACAACACATTGCAGGCATTGGAACAAATGTAGTAAAATGCAAGCATTGTCCACGGGAGTTAGTGAATGAGATGAAAGACTACATGGCTGGAAGACAACAACAAAGAGGCATACGTATTCAACATCAACAAGAACTGCATGAAGAGATTTCTGGGAAGGGAAAAAGTAAGGCAGCTACAAGAACTGTTGATGTTGAGGACTCAGATGATACAGATTATGAGGATCTCTCACCTAATGAGAGAGAATGGCGAGAAGGACTACGGCAGAGTCGGCGTGCTGCCATGTTGGAAAGTGACATGCGGAGGTTCCATAGTACAAGAGAAGGATCATCATCAGGGGCTAGTGTCACACGGCCACCGGCACCACCTATCAGGAGAGGTGGTTCAATGAGGGGAACGGGACCAACTAGTGGGGTTGACACATTTTTCGGAAGGAAATCTTCATCAAAACAGCCTGGCATAAAGCATGCAATGAAAGGGGTAAAGGCCACAGCTGCTTCCGCTAAACATGCAGTTAAAACATTGTAAAATGGTTTTTGCATGCAGGGGTCCCAGCCCATACAGCATCTAGTCCTTATTTCCAAACGATGATAGATTCAGTTGGTGAGGCAGGCCCAGGTTTGAAAGCTCCTACACCAAAGGAGATTTATGGCAAATATCTTGAAGAGGAATTGACTGAGATAAAGGATTGGGTGGCGTCATTCAAAGATATATGGATGGCAAGAGGTTGTACTCTTATGTGTGATGGATGGACGGGAACAACAAGAAGGTCCATGATTAACTTTCTTGTATATTGCAGTGAGGGTACAGTGTTCATGAAATCTGTAGATGCAAGTGGACAAATAAAAAATGCAGATTACTTGTTTAGGCTCATGGATGAGATGATTGATGAAATTGGCGAGGAACATGTAGTCCAAGTTGTCACTGATAATGAACCAAGTTACAAGGCAGCTGGAAGAAAATTGATGGTAAAACGACATCATCTTTATTGGGTCCCTTGTGCAGCCCACTCCTTAGACTTGATGATGGAGGATATTGGCAAAGACAACATGTGCATGACTTGGTGTCCAAGTCGCAAATGATTACTACTTTTATTTATGGACACATAGAATCTTACATATGATGAGAGAGTGCACAGATGGACATGACATAATTCGTCCTGGCCCAACAAGATTTGCCTCACAATTTATTACATTGGAGAGTCTGCATCAGTTTAGACATGAGTTGGGCACTCTCATACACAGTTCCGAGTACTTGGCACATGTGGCTACATTGAGAGAGGAATCCAGACATGTGGCACATGAGATTTCTTGCTTGGTCAGTGACCATCGTTTTTGGGAGAGAATCCACTATTATTTGAAGCTAATAGAGCCTCTTGTACAAGTGCTGAGGATGGTTGATGGAGAGGACAAGAATGACATGGGTTACTTATATGAGGCTATGGATAAAGCCAAGGAAAGGTTGAGAGAGAAGCATCCGCAGGCATATCAAAAATGGTGGAGGATTATTGATGCAAGATGGGAGTCCACACTCCACCATGATTTACATGCAGCAGGTAAATGTATTATATCTTATTGTGCATATTTCTTATTATGCATATTGAATTTCTAACTTACTAGACATGTTTTGTACATATAGGGTATTTCTTTAACCCTAGGCATCAATATAGTGATTCCCCTCACAATGATGGTGAGGTGCTCCAGGGGACAATCAATGTTATCGGGAGATTATCTAGGAGCATGGACGAAAGAATAGAAGCTATGTTAGAGGTACATACAAGTTAAAAACTTCATTCCATTTTCATGTATTCTATATACTTTACAAGTTACACTTAGCAACTGTATTATACTGTAGATGGACAGATTTAAACTGAAGTTGGACATCTACAGAGATTATGATGTTAAAGAAGCAGTGACCAGAATGGGTCCGGTAAGAACCTTCAGACTTAAGCTCATGCTTACTTCATAACAAAATGACAAATCACTTGTATTATGTGCTAATTCATTGTATGTTTTTTTTTTTTTGTAGGTGAGTGGTGGGTTATGTTAGACTACAAGACTGGTCAAAGAAGTCCACTTGCAAGGATTGCTATTAGAGTACTCAGTCAGACCACTTCATCTAGCCAGTGTGAGAGAAATTGGAGCACTTTCTCACTTATTCACACAAAAGTGAGGAACAGGTTGAGTGCAACTAGGCTAGAGAAGTTGGTCTATTGCCACTACAATATGAGGTTGAAGCTGAAATGCATTAAAGATAGACAAAAGAAGAGCGAGGCAAGGCTAATGACTTTTGCAGGTAGTCATTGGGAGCAACGTTTTGCAGAGAGGGAAGCATTATCATCTCAAATTGATGTTGATGAGTTATTTGATGAGGAACACCCACTAAATGCATGGGTGGAAACAAGACAGGAAAGGGATGTTCCAGAATTTGACCCTCGCGATTGCTCATGGGCGGAAGGAGAATTGGATGGAGTAGAGGCTCGAGATCCAGAGCTTAGGGTAAGTAAGGACCAACCTCTCACCCTCGGTCCTCTCTTCTCTCTGCCACGACACTCAGCTATCTTGCCAGAGACATCTAGAGTGCCTCCCACTCAGCCTGCATTAAGAAGAGCTGCAACACAAAAAGAGAAGAGTTCAAAAGCCTTAGAGTTAGAAAAAATAACATATGCCAGGCAAAAAAAAGAGGAAAGTGCAGCAACCAATTCGTAGTGATGACACCACACAAGATCCAAATGATGATGATGATGATGATGATGATGATGGGGCTGCCACTGGGGCCACAGGAGTTGGCCAGGGATATGCAGGAGCAGGATATACTGGGGCCACAGGTGTAGGGCTTACTGAAAGTTATGTACCAGAAACAGAACATCAGGGAGGCGGAGGAGAAGGACAAGGGCATGGACAAGGGGGATATGAAGGACAACAACATCATGCAGCCTATGAGTGGCCACCTTGGGAGCCAAACTATAGTTCAGGGTCTACTCATATACCTGCATTTCAGCCTCCCATTTTACCGTACTCAGATATTAGTAGCTCACCTTATGGAGTACAAGGAGGATGGGGACCTTGGCCTTCACAAGAACAAGAGCCTAGTGGCCCTAGTGAAGCAACAAGTACATACAAACCGCTTGGTATATGGTGTCCAGCTCCATCACAATCTGGAGAAAGCTCAAGTCAACAATTTACACCAAGAGGGATTCAAATGGGTATGCATGATTTAGCAAATTCCCTCTTTGGTTATAGCTACCAAAACCCAAATGATGATGGCTCATCTATGTCTGGAAGTGGATGGAAAGATTATTAGTCTTCTATCAAATGTAAGTTACATGTACAATGTCTTAAATTTCATGTTTTATGTACTATGAATGCATGTATAATTGATTTTTGATGCAAATCTTAGTTCTTTCAATATATCAGATTTTTTCTGTTTTTTCCTGATTTTTTCTGAATTTTCCTGATTTTTCCTGAATTTTCCTGCATTTTTTCCAAAAAAAATAAACATTTTATAGTCTGGCCGATCCAGGATCGGCCAGACTTCCCTGGGATCCAGCAGATCCTTCGATCCGATCCGATCCAGGATCGGATCGACCAGGGTCGATCCCGATCCCGATCCCGATCCTGCCTTCCTTGCATGGATGATTTTGAGGGTAGGCAAAAATCCTTGGATGGAAACATTAGTTATGGTAAAAACTATTTAGAGTCCCCAGTGCTATAAGTATGATATTATGTGCCCATCTTGAATCAGGAAAAGACACAAATAGTGTCCTGAAAATCATCAATCCTGCTAACCAGCTGTAGCAAGGAACCATGCACAATTTTGCCCATGTATCACATTACCTAACAAACGATTTGGAATCAGGAAACTGGCAGTCGTCACTAACCACTCTGAAAGGACATTCTGTGAGCATTCACAGAACATCTTCCAGGTACTTAAAATGCTTAATCAGCTTTCTAAGATGACTTCATATTTAGACAGGACATTGACGAATATAATATTATAACTTCACGGTGATTTTGGAAGGTATTAATCATCAAGAAACAGAAGGCGCATTGCAAATCCCCATGAAACCACATTAAAAAAATATCCCCATGAAACCAAAATAGTGAGCCTTAAATCAGACAATTACATTTTTATACTAAACAAAAAGGCTTGATAAAATGTTGAACAATTTACCAATACGATTGTTAGAACTTAGAATAGACTAAACTTTATTGTGAAAGCAATAAACATAGGCATAATAACCAAAGTAAAGCTTCAGGAATGATACAAGGAGAACAAACAATACCTTTAGATAGTTATTGACCTCAGGATCATTATTTACTACAGCACCAACATCATTCACCAACTTGACTATTCTTTTAGCATTGGTATAAGTTGCAAATGCCTTTCCTCCGAGCATGATGGTCCGTGGAGTTGTTTCTTTCCTTTCTTCAGGGCTCATTTCCTCAAAATATCACTTTCAACCGTCATTTGTAATACAGGAAATCAATGACAAAAAAAAGGATGTATTCAACTCGTACAATATTTTTTATCTAGGATAAATTCCTCCAATATTAATATTTTAAACTCCCATGATTATACATTTATTTGGTAAACACAATTTCTAGGTTCTTTTCTCTTAAAACCTTAGATTCTTGAAGGGCTTATTCCTATTTTTCCAGGGTTTAGCAAATATTTAGAGGCAGTGGAGCATTTTATAAGCAAGTATCAGATTTAGGGAGTAATCAGGAAAAATTGCAGTGCGCAATTTGTAGAAAACCATTTTAATTGCATCGATTAAAATCGGCCTTTTGTCTACATATGCAATATAAATTTGAAAAACTTTCCAACCATACAACTTAGATAAAATGTACAATGATACCATCCTAGTCTCATGATTTGATGCAAACGTGGCAACATGCATGCTTTAGGCTATAGATTTCAACCTGGATGCAAAACCAGTGATATCAGATGAACTGAGAAGTTCTTTTTTTTTTTAATGGCTCCAGCCACAGGCAAACACCCCTCCTGGACTCGAACCCCAACCCTCCCCCTCCCCACCCCACCCGATGTCCATACCGCAGAGATGAACTGAGAAGTTGTGATACCTTCAGTTTCTTATATCTATATACTGCCCCTAGAATGTTCAGCAGTTGTCTCTTATATTCATGTATACGCTTCACTTGTATGTCGAAAAGGCTATCAGGGTTGATGCTGACACCAGTTACTCGTGAGACATATTGTGCTAGGTTACATTTATTAGCCTTTTTTGCTGATGCCCATTCAGCTTGCAGTTCCTCGTTGTCAGCAAACTGTTGAACAAGGTTACAGAGTATGGGTAAGGGTACAAAGATAGATAATAGACACAGGAGAGACAAACAGATCACAGAAGACATAACAGTCACCTCACGTAGCCCTGAAAGGAGATCAAGGTTGGTGATCCATTCATCAGTTTTCAACCATTTGGTGATTATGGAGCTCAATTTAGGATTGCAGAAATGCAGCCATCGACGGGAAGTGATGCCATTTGTTTTGTTCTGAAATTTTGTAGGCCATATAGAGACATAGTCTGCAAACAATTCAGATTTCAAAATATTGCTGTGTAGTTCTGCAACACCATTTACCTGCAGGCAACAAGAGTAGAAAATTTCAATTGCTTAAAGCACTGAATGATCAAACAATAAATGCATATGGAATCATTCAGAGCAGCAAAATCCATTGTCCAATATACTTGCAGGGAATTTCATCGAGAACCACCAAGCAGAACATAGGCTACTCAAGTTATAGATCATCAGAAGTATCAGAGATCTTCATATAGAGACAAAAATCACATATAATGATGGGATCAATGGTCAAATTCCCTGGAATTGCATTGCAAAACAGCACTTTGGCAAGATAACTCACTTCCCCTTTAGACCAGAAGCATACAAGAATCACAAATAGCTTAGATAAGTCTCTCAAACAGAAAATCCTCCCAAAAGGAATACTAATTGGGAATGCTAGATACCTATCCAAATAAAACAAGCTTTTCACATGGATTTATCTTGGATCTTAGGGACAGAAGAAAATGTCAGTTTGCAAAGTAAAATGTCTACTTGAAAGCAAAAAGTAGCAAGAGGATAACTATTATTTCTGCATATTCACTGGAAATTGGTTGTTATAGAGTCATGTTTTTAATTGATGAAAAGTCTTCTTAATCATGATGAAGAATATGATGAATTGGTGTTACTGTATCATTTCATGAGGTTTGCATACCGTGTGAGAGGAAACAACACAAAGATTGGCCATTCGGATGACGGGTTTCTGTGGATTTGAGTAATCCAAGATGCGCATGCTGGAAACCTTACTCTCCATGTCTGCTCGTGTGGAGCGTACCATAGCCATGAACTGGAAAAGAAAATTTATCAGTCTTGGCCTTGTACAAAAAGGTCACTGAAATGAAACAAAGGAGTGGGATAAGATGCATACCCTCTTGTCAATTTCTTCTATGATTTCCACATGGCGTGGGAGAAGCTTTGACATAATGGCAAGTGACCATTTCTCTAGTGCCTCAGGGAGTACTGTATGATTGGTATAAGCAACAGTCCTGAAGTAGAGGTACCAACAACTTAGTTGCAAAAAATTGACATGATTTAAACCAGATATCCAAACTTAAATTGAGCAGATAACTGGTCTATGTGGAAGAACATGATGGACCTTCTGGTTATGTCCCAAGCTTCATCCCACCCAAGTCCTTCATCATCCATCAATATACGCATCAGTTCTGGAATTGCAAGAGTTGGATGAGTATCATTCATCTGAACAGCAACCTTGTTAGGAAACTCCGACCATTGCAGCTGGTCTTGTCCACATCTTCTCTCTTTGAACCTCGCAATAATATCCTGTAAGACATTTTATCCAATGTGACCACTAAGTCAAGCCTTAAATTCCTCAGTTATAAGAAAATTCTTCTTGTTCTTTTAAAATTTTGCTTATGGACAAATCTAAGACCTGTCGAAAAAACCAGATGAAATATTTGAATACTGATACCCAGATCAATCCGTATTTTCATCAGATTGCATCAAGCTATAGAGCGTATTAGCTACAAAAATGTATTTGTCTGAGACATGTAATTGCTTTAGTTTAATTCTATGTCTGAAATTGTGCAGAAGGATTTGAAGACCACTCAACATACAGTGATTCACATTGGTGACTGTGCAAAAGTGACAGTCAAAGTTGTATCATATGGAGAATCTAAAATTATCCAATTCCAAACAAGTTGTAGATCACGGAAGAGTCTTATATCCACAGATCTTCATTTCTGCCTTCGGATGCATCACATAAAGAGTCTTTAGACAAATGAATAGAACATTTAACATGCCATTTTTCGGATCTGAATGTTCATGTGCATTATCCTTTTGGGAAGCATTTATTTCCATTGTAAAAATAGGCTAAGTGTCAGGAAACTTACAGAAAAAGTTGATAAATCATTGATAAATATGGATTTTAAGACCATAAACATGGCTTACAACCAAGGTTCAAAAACCCGGGGATCGGGATCGGATCGGTCGGCCCAAAACCGATCCGACCCGGCGATCCCGACCCCGGCTCGGCCGAGCCGGGCCGAGCCCGGCTGAGCCAGGGGTGGGTGGATCGGCCCATTATACAGGCCGAGTCCACTGTGATTTCATTTACTTAAGATATTACATGTAAATAAGGAAGTACCCCCCATTTGAATCTAATAAAAATATCAAAAAAATCATATCTCTTACCAATAAAAAGTCAACTCTCCCACCGAAGAAGAAAATCGTGATTTCGATGATTTTAGCGAAATGCTAACTTTTTAATCTCTCATAATTTAGCATATCTAAAAATTTGATAATTCAAATAAACCATATGGAACACTAAAAATTCAAAGTCCGGTAAAAAAAATCAAACGTGCATATGACTTCTCCAAGGGAGCCACTCTCCTACTGACAACACTTAGTCTGCTTGAGACCTCTCAGGATTTGGTCAAACTTAAATTATCATCACTCAAAGTCATGAGAATTGTTACTTTCTAATTTCTTTTCAATTAAAAAGTGAAAAATCTCATGAGTTTAGATGATGATAGCTTAGGTTTGACCAAATCCTGAGAGGTCTCAAACAGACTAAGTGCTGTCAGTAGGAGAGTGGCTCCCTTGGAGAAGTCATATGCACGTTTGATTTTTTTTACCGGACTTTAGATTTTTAGTGTTCTATATGGTTTATTTGAATTATCAAATTTTTAGATAGGCTAAATTATGAGAGATTAGAAAGTTAGCATTTCGCTAAAATCAACGAAATCACGATTTTCTTCTTCGGTGGGAGAGTTGACTTTTTATTGGTAAGAGATATGATTTTTTTGATATTTTTATTGGATTCAAATGGGGGGTACTTCCTTATTTACATGTAATATCTTAAGTAAATGAAACTACAAATAATAACATTTACTTAAATGATATTCAGGTAAATAAGGCCTGAAATCGCAGTGGACTCAGCCTGGGATTGGCCTGACTCAGTCCATGACAAGGTTGAACAGGATCGGCCCGGATCGGGCCGGGCTCGGCGAGCCGGCCGAGCCCAGCCGAGCCGGTCCGATCCGCGTGCAAGGACCGGCTAGGTTACCCCGGCTCGGATCGGGAGGCCCAAAACCGAGCCAACTCGGCCGATCCCATCCCGATCCGGCCGAGTTTTTGAACCATGCTTACAACCTCCTCTTTTCCCAAATGCATGCTAACATTCAGTCATTACCTACTTCTGTGTGCTAGGCCAGTACATGCACACACATCATGGAGAAGCCCCCTCATCCTTGCCTAGAGGGTCAATCCTGTAAGGGCATTCCCACAAATAGGCAGGAGATATATCCTTTATTTTATCCACCTGATACTGGGATAAATGGCTTTTGCCAACATCACCCCTTACAGTGAATGTGTGTAGAGTCTAGTGGTGCTCATGAAAAGGTGTCCAACGATAAAACTAGTTCTCACACCATGTCAGGAAGCAAATCATGACCCAAGATTCAAGTAGAAGGGGAAGAAAGAAACAGAAGCATAGAAACAATCTAAATGAAATGGCAAACATAATAAAATGGTGCACGATAATGGCACATAATAAGGAGACATAAAAATAGAGATGTCGCATACCTGCAGTGAAGCACTGCAAAGAAAATATTGTTGTTTTAGCCGCAATATCTTTCCATTTTCTGTGGCATCTCCGGGATATAGAACTGCACAAATCTGCATTATAGGTAGTTGCCTACGATCAGGGATTTGGTTATGTATTAATTCACAAGAAGCTGCTGCACAATTTGGATGCAGTGATTAAAAAAATAAATATATGACCACACATACATCTAGAGGAAAATAATAGAATCATAATAGGCTGAAAATACATATTCTCTAAGGAACCAGTGCCGTATATGTTAGTAATTAGATTGTGTATACAACACATGATCATAGGAAAACATAACCAAGGGAATCAGAAAAAAGAAAAAGGTGAAAAAGAAGAAAAATGTATGTCATACGAGCCTAGACATGATGCTCTGTATAAAAAACAAAAACAAAATTTTTTGCATAGATTGACCATCTAGGCATTAGAATTTGGGAAAATACAGTGTGGAAAAAAAAAACATAGATGCTTTGCATAGTTGGGATCAAATTCAAGTTAAACTAAGAGATCCTATGGTTTTATATAGTGACTATAGTACCAAAAATACAACCTGTTGAGCTTTAGAATGAAGTTGAGCAGCAGATTCATACTGTCCATCATTAAATTGAAATAGATTGAAATCCTCCGAACCAGCTTTCGCTTCCCAAAGACGAAGACTTATGGTGTTTCTTGTTTTGCACCCTGGAATTGGCACATCGTACGCCAATGCTTGGATAACCTCACCACCCACCCATTTTCGGCTGTTCGATTTTTAAAGGTAAGAAAATGTCATGTTCTGCTATAGCTTGTGAAAAGTTTCTATAACACAGAAGAAACCAAGATAACAAATTTGATGGTTTCATATAACATCAATTCCAAATTTAATGGTTTTGTATAACATTGTATGACATGAATATAAAATGCGCAGAAATATCAGAACAAAAGCATAATCAAGCTTTTATAGAGGCATCATGCATGAATAGGAAATATCCAGCTTTGTCAACTCAAACAAGATGGCAACAATCGGTGTTGAATCCACCATAAGAAATAGCATAAATCAGAGAATAAAATTTGAATTCTGATCAAACTACCATTTGTACTGATAAAGGGTCATGTTCATCACAAGGCCAAACAAAATGACATGTTGCCAACCTTCAAATGGTCACTAAATAAGAACTTCCACCTTTCCTTGCATACCAGCATAAAAGTAAATGCATATATATATGCATATATATATATATGTACATATATATATATATATATATATATATATATGCATGTATGTTTGTATGCACGCAGTACACAGAGAAAGGACATCTTAAATATTTTGTTTCTACTCTGATCAAAGATCTTCCAATGGGTAGTCAAAAAATCAAAGTAGATGCACTGGCTCGTCAGTTTACTAAGGGCAAATAATTCTGCAAAGATGTTTCTACTGACCGGAAAAAAAGTATCAAGACGATGCAACTTGACAGACATACAGAATGAATATTGTTCACTCTTGCTGGTAGACACTTACAATCCTGTAGGAGAAACCTCGACATGACCAAAGAATCTAACAGGAAATACTACATCATGCCTGACAATCTCCCATGGGTTCAACATCTGAAAATGAAGCACCATAATAAAACTCATTTGGTGATAGAATGGAGAAAACAATTGTAATGATCAAAGGATTCTATCATCAAACCTCAAGCCAGTCTTCAGCAACTTCTTTTTGACCCTCCCCACAAATTTGTTGTTTAAAGAGACCATAATGGTACCGCAGACCATAGCCCCATGCAGGCAGATTCAATGTTGCCATTGAATCAAGAAAACATGATGCAAGCCTTCCCAAACCTCCATTTCCCAGGGCAGCATCCTTCTCCTGTAAAAGTTTAGCACCATGAACCTCAACCCAATAACTTGAGCACTTTTGCACAACAAAGAAACGGAGGCATAGGATAAAAGAAAAATGAAATGCTCAATGGTTCACAAATTGGAATCAGCTGTCATTTTTAAAAGAAGAATCTACATTGAAGTTAGTGAATCAAGGCCCTTTCTTAAGATGCCATGCCCTTACTACTCCCTGGATATTCCTCTCCCTGCACAGTCTCTGTTACCAAAGGCAGGATCAATGAAAGTGGCAGCCATCACTAATGATCAGCAGAGTGCATACATGAGTAGACATACGCAAGGAATATACATAGATAAAGTGTCACTTCAACACACTGTCAGCTTCTGAGTTGGATAAAAAGATCCCAACAAAAGTGGGTAAATCATCACCAGCTGAAGTGCAACCCAATAAATTGAGCACATGTGCACAATGGAAAAACTGAGCATAGGATAAAAGAAAAAGGAATATTCAGTGATTTACAAATTTCCTTCTGATGTCGTTTTTAAAGATGAGTAGTTAGAGTATGCCCTTTCTTAAAATCCCAGTGTCCTTGCCTCGATATTCTTCTTCCTGCACTCTCTATCTGTAACTCCGACAGGAACCATGGGAGTGGCAGCCACCACTAATTAACCAGCAGTAGAAAGATACATCAGACAAAGCTTTGCTCCAACTTGTCAGTTTATGAGTTAAAAACAAGATCCAACACCCTGAGTAATCATTGGCTTTGGCTAGCTATCAGTCTGATGCCAGCTACCACAGTTGTTATGCCAAAGGACTAACAATCACAAGATGGTGTGAATAGGTGGAATTTCTTGGGGCCAAAATTTTCCGATTGGTGCTAATTGTCCAAAGATATGACTTGAGATAATACAGGGGAAATGTCAATAAAATAATAAAGTAAAGTAACCAAGACAAAATTCAGAACAAAGACCTCATAAAATCATACGAAGAGATAACTTAATTCAAAATACATGAAGATAAAAGGATAATATAGCTTTCTGAAAATACAAGGGCTCATACCTTCTCAGCTACCTCTTCGAGTTTATTCCCCAGTTTTCTCAAAGCCTCAGCATATGAATGAAGGACACCCAGGTTCCCAATTGCATTAATCAGAGCTCGACCTTGGAGATACTCCATGGAAAGGTAATAAGTTTGCTTGGGATCAACTTTGTGAAAATGGAAATACGTGTCATTCCACCGCTGCAAACGTTAAGAAATTCAGAAGTCATAAAGGACTCAACAGACGGAAAATCGTATACTGGAAAGATCCTGGAAAGCCCTGATTTTCGTCAAGGAAACATGCAATTCGTAAAGATGTCCCCGGTATCCGTTTCACAACTCTTTCGACTTTCAGGAAGACCAACAGTGTAAAGGTGTCCGAGAATACAAAAAATCACAAAAAAACCAAGTGCCAAAGGGACTCACTTGGATCAGGAGGTCGCGAACGCTATCTGCAGTGGCATAATAGGCCTGCTCCGGAGCGAACTTGATAGGAGAGAAATGAGGACTATAACGTGCATGATAGGCAATATTGGACGCTATCTCCGACGGATTCTCGGCCAACGGGTGTGCCTCGGCCGGAAGCTTGTTCATGATCGCCGGAATAGCCACATCGGCTTCCTTCGACTTGGACATCGTCGACTCCAACTATTCCTCTCTGCTCAGACAACTTCGGAAAAAGTAAAAAGGAAGAACAAGATCAGAAGATATACTGGCAAAGATCAGGTGCGCAATTACTCAAACAAGTGTTAAACACAGTAAGGAAAACACGCGGCACTTTCAATGAGCAAAGAATTCAAACAAGTCCAATGGATGATCATGCCAACACATGAAAAAAAGCCCCCATTTCTGCAATCTCCGATCAGAAGGAAGGACAAAAGGAGAAGAGGAATTACCGTCAGAGTGGGCTACGGATTAAAACCAGACCACTGACCACCTACACCAACAGCACCAGCAGATGATGGGGAAGACGAAGGAAGAAGGAGCTGAAGCGTAGGAACTCCGTGACCGCGCACGGATCGGGGAACCAGCGGATGCCTTCTCGTGATGGAAAGCGAGCCAAACGCCGAACGCTGGGCGAGCGCGCGAGTGCGAGCGCGAGCAAGAGACAAGGGTCCCCCCCTACGAATGGGGTAATTATATCGAAACGCGAGAGAAAGAGTGCGTGTGTTTTGCGAGGAAGGGGTGGATGTTGGATACCGTCACCGTCACAAAATGAGACATAGGATTAGGTAACCGGTGGCAAACGCAGAACTCCTGGAGGTTGTAGACCGTTTCTGTTCCCTCGCGGTGAGCATAGTCCTGCACTCGACGTGAAAGGATGGGTGGTGGCGGGAATAGAAATGGCAACGGTCGCGTGGCTTGCCACGTGGGAAGCCGAGAGAAAAGGACGGGCGGATCGTGGTGTTGGCGCCCCATGACAAAGACGTTGTCTCAGATCTTAAGTGAGGAACCCGCACAAAGGACAACTCCTACATGCAGTTCGCTTCCTACCGTGCGCAGTTGCGGGCCAATGAGGAAGTGCCAAACCAATTTAGCAATAAAAAAATTATATTAGTCCATGTAGCTCTTTATTAGATAAACTTTACTCTTTATTACTTTATTACTCAATATAAATTTTAAAATTATGAAGGAAGAATATGGTTATAACTCATCAGAGATCAATTCCTTGTAAGGGCCCATTAAAAATAGGAAGAACGTGCATAGTCATAGCACACTAGAGCCCAAATTATCATGTCAGGCATATTAGGGACGGAGAATGTGATCAAAGCCTACTAGAGCGTAATTTCTCAGGCCCAACAGAGCACAATTAGTTCAACTCTAAATAAACAAGTCATTTCGAGGCCCACCAACCCATTAAATAATCTCCCAACTGTTGTAAGTGAGTCTTTGGAGCTACGCATCCCGGAGATAGTCATAGCCATGATGAGGTTTGTCTTTGAGACCTACGAGTATGGCAACATCGACAAGTATGTCCCTACGACCCCAAAGCATGGCAACTGTAGCAAAGCACGTCCCTGTGGCTCCAGGGCATGGTAACACCAGCAAGACACGCTCCTAAACCCTAACAAATGCTGACAAAAGTTGTGCTAACCCCTATCTATGACCACTCCACCCACACTAGCGTGTCCAACTGCTTCCAAAGACGCGCGCGCGCACAGGAAATGGAGGAGATGGTGGAAGAATATGAAGTCCGAATGATGCTTTTTATAAGAAGATTGATAGAGACCACCCAAGTATGAACATTTTGGATATGCTCTCTCGAACACTTACACTTGCACACTCGAACTCAAACTCTGAACCTATCTCCTTATTGCCTTGTTCTCGTGTCTCTTATTGACTTAAGCACCGGGAGATTGTCTCCCAAGATAACACTTGGATCCCCACTGATTGCTAGTTCTTTGTTGCATGTCCCTTACTATGTTTCTTGAATGAGACAGGCCTAGTCATATTCGTTGCGTAGGCAAGACTAAGGCGCTCGGTGATTGGTATGACAGGGGAGAGGGATCGAGCTTTTTAGGTGACTACCACCAAAGGTGTAGCAATTGGAGTAGCAATTATAGGAGCATGGCAAATAGATGGAGGATATGCGCGTGCAAATAACACGTATTTGGTCCCTCGTAGATCAGTTGACCAATCAGGCATCACACGTGCATATTGTTGCTTCTGAGAATGAGAGGGCTGATGGACTAGAGATGATTATGATGATGATATTGTTATTTCTTGAGATATTTTGTATTTTTTTTTTTGAATGATTTGTGTATAGATAATTTATGCTTATTTTTCTTTCATGGTAATTGTGGAAGTTTTTTATGATAGATGTGTGTGAATTTTATTGATTTATTGTGCATACTTTTTTTTACAAATTTGTAAAGAATTAATAGATTTATTATGTAAATTAGATGAATTTTTTTTTCTAAATCAAAGATATGTAGATTGCATGCAAATAAATGAATAAAAGAAGGGATGAAAAGATGTCTAAGAGGGAGACAGCTCCCTAGACTTGCGAAAAATGAAGAAGAGTTTGGAGATGTAGGCAGCGTACTCACGAGCTCTACTAGATATCCTCCTTGGCTCTTGCACCGTAAAGACCTATTTATACGAGAAAAACCCTAATTCTGCAACAAAGAGCTAATTATCATAAAAATCAAATTTTGGAGGTTAAAACCACCCACAAATAGATCCCAACTTATTTAAAAGATAAATATGAAGAGTTTTAGCCCAACTTTTAGCCTTAAAAACCCTTTAAAATGCGGATCCCAAATAGATAATGATGAAAAAAGTCATATTATGCAAACACATTTAAGAATTTTATGGATTTCAAAAAAAATTAATTAGAACATGTCATATCGAGTTGACACATTGAAGAGAGAGAATGAATTGATGTCTCACCTAGAATGGTAAATTAAGATAGAGTTGAAGAACAATTTTTTCAATTATTTATTAAGAGCTCGATTAAATATTCGTTAAGAACTCATTTAAATATTCATTAACAATTCATTTAAATATTTGTTATCAAAATAAATGTTAACTTGTTATTTTATAGAGTTATTATTAAAGAATGAAATATTTATGAAGATTAAATATAAAAGACTAAATGTTAGAGGGTACATACACAAATCATATAAATAAAGTACATATATAGAAAATGTTGATTTTAATAAAATCAACATTATAAGGGCATATATACAAAATAGATTTTCTCAGGGTTTGCAAGCATCGCCAATCTTCATCTTCTTTTTCCCAATGTGCCTGTGTAGGTGCGACTCGGCGAGGTCGAGGGGGTTACGGTCTATGCTGGCCGAAGTCGGTTGGAGCCCCTGACAGATCCCTCACTGGTGCCTGCCAGAGCCATTAAACGAGTTGTTTGACGAGTCGAGTTCGAGTATATAAAAAAATAAACGAGTCGAGTTCGAATAGGATTTTAAAAGCTCAACGAGTAACGAGTCAGGTTCGAGCTTAATTTTAGGCGAACGAGCCGAGTTCGAGCAGAGCACTATTCAGCTCGACTCGATTCATTTACACCCCTATTTGAGGTTAAGATATTAGACCCATTTAATGACATCAGATCAAGTCATTTATCTTGGATATCACACGCTTAGCCATAATACTCATTGCCCACGTGCTAGTGCCTAATATTGGCCTGCACGTGCGGAGGCGTGTTGGGGATAGTCCTACATCAGATATCTCATAGACTTTCCTCTCCATATAATAGTTAGGTCCTCTCACCTCACCTCCATGTTTAGATTTTGAAGTTGTGACCCCTCACCTCAATGCCTAAGTTTTGGGGTTGAGATATTGGACCCATTTCAACGTCTCGGGATGCCATCAACCGACTTGAAAATAGATATAAGTCGACCTATGCCCAGTTACACAGAAAAAGCAACAGTTGTTAGGTTCTAACTTCTAGAAATCTAAGATCTTCTTATCTTAAGCTTCTCGATCCATATTTCTCAAATTAAAGACATACTTTTCTGCAATGTCTCAACAAAGTGTTAGACCTTCGATTTATATGAGAACTTTAAAACACAAAGATCTTTCATGAAAGGTTGACACTTGGAGATTCTTGAGTCAAAATTTCGGTCAATTCAATTAGATGTTTTGTTATCACAAAAAAATTACTAGAAATACAACATGAATGTCAATGGATCCTAATGCGTTTAAGTTTTCAGTTCTAGATTTCAAATAGATGTGATGAAATTAAAACACAATAGGCACATAATAGGATATATATAAGATCAACAACAATGACTAATTTGAGACATTGGCCTGATTTAAACACGAAAAATGGGTGTCTACAAATGTGACAAACCTATGTACTCATTTTTCTTGAATTATATATCCTAATTAATAATAGATATTCTTAGACATAAATGTTATATATGAATAAAATATAACATAAGATATAAAATACTAGTAGAAAAGACGACTTTACTTTCACATAAATATTAATATTGGTGTCATAAACATAATGCGGCCATACTTCTTTGTTATAACTTCACAATAAAATAGATTTGGTATAAAATTAACAATGTCACTGAATGTATATAAATATCATAATATTAATGATATGTATTAAGCTAATTTATAATTACTCAAATTAAAATAATAAAAGAAATATGTGTGAGTTTAATAAAAATTTAAGAATAAATTTATTAATAGTCTCTGACTGTAATAAAAGAAGTCATTGTTGTAACAAAGTTTAACGTATATTGTATCAAGGGATAACACTTACGGTATAAGTTACAGTTCTGTCAGAGACTAAAAAATAAGTCAAAGACTTCTAATTAATTTACCCAAAATTTAATTAATCTAAAGTGCATAACGATTCAATTGGGAATAAAAATTCTAACACTTTAATTAAGCTAAATTCCTGAAGATAACTATCACTCTCGTCTCTTTGGAAAAAGTTTAATGCATTTACACAAGTACACTTACTACATCAGAACAAGACATGGTAATCTTTAGATGTCGTACAAACTATCATACAAGATTTACTATATTTGCTGTAAAATCTTTCTCTTTTTTCTTTGAGAAAAATTTTCTATATTTTTCTCATGTATTTTTAGTACATTTTGGGCATCTTTCGTTAATCAATGTATAAAAGTGTACTAAAAATATATGAAAAAAGTGGAACAAACTTTTCTCTTCTTCTTTTTAGTATAGTCTAGTAAGGTGGTTTTTTATAACACTTAATGTTTAAATTAAAAATCTTATTTTTTATTTATTCTCTAAATTCAAAAACTTTTAAAAAACTTAACATATATAAGATATTTATTAATAATTGTTTGATAACCAACTTAAATGACATCTAAACTGAGGCACAATTGGTTAAAATATTACACTTTTATTAGATAGATCTTGAGTTTAAAATTCAGAATTAATAAAAATAATTTTTTAAAATTGAGTCGTCGAAATCAAAATTCGATCACTATCGACGACCGACGAGTCGTTGGATTCTGGCACCACCCGCCATATTTTAGATTTAAGCAATTAATTTAGATATTATTTCAGATATTTTATCAAACATTCTGAAATCTTAAAAATTAAGTGTTTCAAATTTTAGATGTCTATTAAATATTATCAAATAAGCCTTAAATACATAAAATTTCTCTTCCTATTTTTTCAGTGGAAGAAAACAATCTACCACGCGTCGGCGCATACATAAACCAATAGGAAAGAGCCATGTCACGCTTCTCATATGGTTATAAAAAGCACCGAGGACCAGTGTGATACGGGCGCACTGCGCCAACAAGAGTGGTTCCTTTTGTGGAGACGGAGATGACCGTTGCAGGGTTTTGCCAGAGGGGACGAAGTGATCCTTCTCCGAACCCCTGCCTTTTCCTACTTAGATTAGGAAACCCCAAACCCCTCTCTCTTCCCCAGACCTCACTCTAACCTCGTCGTCTCATCTCCCTCGCTTCCCCTGCTCATCCAAACCCTAGTTGATCTCCTGCCAACCGAAGCCCTCCCTGCTGCTTCCAAACTCCTCTGCTCTGCTCTCTGCTCTCTCCCTCACTCTCTATGCGGGGGGGAGCACGGTGGCGCAAGAAGATGGAGAAGCTTGTGTGGCCGCTGCCCAAGAAGAGGAGAGGGTGGATGCCTCCGCTGCTCTTGCTTGCTACGGTGGCTAGCTGGGTGGCCGAGGACGAGGAGGACGCCATCACCAAGGCCGCGGCGGAGGAAACGAATGCTGATCAGGTGGCTCGGACGGCGATGGCGTCTTCGCCATCGTCCTTGAGGGCCGCCGCCTCTGAAGTCGTCGGCACGGCCGCTGCGGCAGGGTCTGCTCCGGCAGCAGCGCTCGCCCCCATCTCGGGGGACACGGTGGCCGCGGAAGAGGGTCAGAAGAGGAGGAAGGCGACGGCGGCGGAGAACTTCAAGACCTACAAGAGACAGAGGAAGACGGCCAGGGCGGAGGGGGGACGCGGCTGCGGCGCCGTCTACGGCCGCGTGGGTGGAGAAGGTGGGTCTCATGGCTGGATGCAACCCTTGGTCTAGAGGCGGCGGCGGCGGGATGCGA
Organism: Colocasia esculenta; assembly: GCA_014218235.1. Lineage (NCBI taxonomy): Eukaryota > Viridiplantae > Streptophyta > Magnoliopsida > Alismatales > Araceae > Colocasia > Colocasia esculenta. Next base: position 35,532,828 of record CM024753.1, read on the forward strand.
CAGTAACCGGCACAATTGTAAGTAGATCGCGTAGGATCAGTTCTTGTAATTAGTTGCAAAACAGCTTGGGCGGCGCAGCCGCGTCATCGATGAACATCTGGTTCTTCGTGTGTAGAGACAAACATTGTATACACATAGTATTGCTATTGTTTTGGGAAAATTCTTCCCCATTAATGATAAAGAAAAAAGAAAACTTGAGCATGGGCTCGCCGCGGATAAATTCTTCCACTTTTGCAAAGCTTCCACATTTGCTGTGCATAAATTTTCTTCCTTTTTCCGTTTTGCTTCCTCCCTCTCCCATTTTAATCGAACACAGATCAATTGTTTGTATGCGCCGTGGAATATTCATCAAACAGATGCATCTCATGCTATGCTGGTTGTTGATTTAGGAGATTTGAGTACAATGCAACTGGGTTGGCCGGATTGGGAGATGGACAGAGGGGAGGAAAAGAACAATGCAACTGGTTGGGAGAGAGATGGATGTAGAGAAGATGGGAGAATGTGGGCAGGGGAGCAGAGAATAGTGATGGGCCTTTTAACAGCTAGCTTTGAGAATTAGATTAATCTAAATTGAGTAAATACTTACGTTTTAGAATACGTATACAATCTTGCAAGTATGATCAAATCACTAGGAAAAGAATGATTCGAGCAGATCTGTTAGAGAAACAAGCTGAAATTGGCACATTAATTTGTTAGTCTTGATAAAGTCGTCGTCAATGAATTAAGTTCATTATGTAAGTAAATGTTCTTCCATGTGAGCTCCCTGAAATTTTTGTTAAAATACAAATATATACTTCTTGAGCTCTTATTTTAACAAGTAAACTAGGTAATTCATCATCTAAGAATTGAAAGAGAGAGTTACAGACATGCCGCTGAATGCAGCAGACACATCAGTTGGGGGACTAGCTAAGACAGAAGCAAGGGCGTGAGCAGACAGAGTAGTGGCACTAGCTAAGACAGGCAGCTTAGAATGTCTGGATGTAACGCCAAGAACTGTCCAGAATCAACAGGACAAGCAGCTGAGAGTTGGGGAGCTCCACACTTGATGATCTTGGCTTGAGAATTTAGGAGAACGATCGCACGAAAAGCTGAGTCATTCTTTAAATGCTGCATCTGTCAGCCTGGTTAATGAGAAGCTGTGGCATTTGGTTTGTAACTTGTTACTGGTGTGACCATATATATTTCTGCACTGCTGCATCATGACATCGTCAACTCAAGTAGATCTTGGTTAATAATTCTGTCAATGATGTGAGTTAAAGTTTAAAAGTGGCATTTGCATAAGTTAAAATTTGATATATAGTAATGTCCATGATGTGAGAATTTTTTAAGATAAGTAAATTGGGCTCACGTGATGACATAAGGAACTTGCCAAGAGAGCTCGTATTAAAAGTAAATTTAAATATATATATATATATATACCACCTGTATATAAATTTAAAGTCATGTATGTGCTCGTAAGTGATGTTCATAATTTATTAATAGAAAGCCAAAGCATCAGTACAATTAATATGAAACTTACTTGTAAAGTAAGACTCTCATGCAAATTGGCTTTCAAAAAAGGTATTTATTTATGAAAAACCCATCCTAAAAAATTGTGTCTGGTCTACTATCAACACTAAAATTGAACTCTCTGATTTGAGTTGGAGAATGCAGTGTTCAGTCATGGAGATATATTAGAGAAGAAAAAGGTAACGACTTTTTATCGGTATCAACAAGAGCAACACTGTTTCCAATTGTTGCCTTCCGGATAGAAGACATGGGTTAGCCGTTTGAAGTACCTCTTCCAAGCTAGAAATTTATCTTTATGCTAGAACTCTCAGCTCCCTTTCTCCCTATATTCAAAAAATAATGTTGTTATATAAACATGATGCAGAATTATCTCTCTTTTGACCGTGTCATCATGTGTTTCTTAGTAGTTCATTGCAAGAATTTTTATACATGTTTATTTAGCACCATTGCTTTGATTGGTGCATAAATAGATTTATGATTATGTATAAGAAGGTACTTTCTGTAGAACACCCTTTTCGCCCATATATAGTACATTGTGCTGAAAAAGCTCTAAAATAAAATGGTAAAAGTGTTACATTCTAAATAAAAGTTTTCATGATCGTATATTATAATTTCCTAAATAATATGGATGAAAATACTATTTACACCTATAATTTTTATGAATATAAAGAAATACCGCAAATAATGATGGCTGCATAATTTATACATTTTTTCAGTAACTCAACTGTAGTTTGGATGTTACTAACGAGACAAATCAATCTAACCATTTTTTACCGCAAATTAACCTAATTAATAATGGCTATTAGTGAGACATAAATGCTATTAACAAAATGCAATAAATATAATTTAGTTCAGATATATAAGTAGAAAGTGCAACCTTGTGTTCACATAAACAATAATATTGGAAAATAAATATAGTGTCGTACATGCTTTTGTGATATAAATTTATAATTTCAAAATAAAATAGGTACGATATTAATATATATAACTCGTCATAATAACGAGGGATGCACAAAAATATCTTAACATTAATTAGTGGTCTTACTGAACGTAAGTTATAGTTAGCCAATTAAAAAATTTAAACTATTTAATTTAATGACCCTAAGGCTAAGATCCATGTATGGGCGAATCACAGACACGTGGTGTGCTACGGGCGCACTGGGCCAGCAAGAGTGATTCCGCCCGAGGAGACGAGATGACCGTTGCAGGGTTTTGCCGGAGGGGAGGGCGAAGGGATCCTTCTCCGAAACCCTGCCCCGCCTTTTCCTAGTTGGATTAGGAAACCCCAAACCCTTCTCTCTTCCCCAGACCTCACTCTAACCTCGTCGTCTCATCTCCCTCGCTTCCCCTGCTCATCCAAACCCCAGAGATCTCCTGCCAACCGAAACCCTCCCTGCTGCTTCCAAACTCCTCGGCTCTGCTCTCTTCTCTCTGCTCTGCTCTCTCTCTCTCTCTCTCTCTCTCTCTCTCTCTCTCTCTCTCTCTCTCTCTCTCTCTCGATGCGCGGGGGAGCACGGTGGAGCAAGAAGATGGAGCAGCTTGTGTGGCCGCTGCCCAAGAAGAGGAGAGGGTGGATGTCTCCGCTGCTCTTGCTTGCTACGGTGGCTAGCTGGGTGGCCGAGGACGAGGAGGACGCCATCACCAAGGCCGCGGCGGAGAAGAAGGATGCTGATCAGGTGGCTCCGACGGCGATGGCCTCTTCGCCTTCGTCCTTGAGGGCCGCCGCCTCTGAAGTCGTCGGCACGGCCGCTGCGTCAGGGTCTGCTCCTGAAGCAGCGCTCGCCCCCATCTCGGGGGACACGGTGGCCGCGGAAGAGGGTCAGAAGAGGAGGGAGGCGACGGCGACGGAAAACTTCAAGACCTACAAGAGACAGAAGAAGACGGCCAGGGCGGAGGGGGGACGCGGCTGCGGCGCCGTCTACGGCCGCGTGGGTGGAGAAGGTGGGTCTCATGGCTGGATGCAACCCTTGGTCTAGCGGCGGCGGCGGCTGAATGCGAGAGGAAGCGGCACAAATGTAAGTAGATCGAGCAGATCAGTTCCTGTAATTAGATGCAAAACAATTGGGGCGGCGCTGCCGCGCGATCGATGAACATGTGGTTCTTCGTGTGTAGAGACAAATTTTATACACAGTATTGTTTTGGGAAATTTCTTCCCCATTAGTAATAAAGAAAAAAGAAAGCTTCCACATTTGCTGTGCATAATTTGTTCTTTTTTTCTCCGTTTTGCTTCCTCCCTCTCCCATTTTAATCTCTCTTGATCAGACAATTAAGTACTTGATTTAGGAGGGAGGGGAAGTATAATTTTCCATTCGTGCTAGGATTGTGGGAGGGAGATGGAGAGAGGAAAGCAGTAAATGTGTCCAGGCTGCTGTTCGCATTTTAGTGCCGGTTATCCGGACGGGGGAGATGAAGAGACGGGAGGAAGTGGAGGATGCAGTTGCGAGCGAGAGAGAGAGAGTTGCAGAGGCAGAAGATGGGAGGAAGAGAGACCGTGGACAGGGAGAGACACAGAAGATTGATGGCATCTTCAATTTGAAGATTTAGATTAATGTAGTCAGAGTTTGCATCTTAGAATATGTAAAATGACAACTATCGCCAATGATCGTCTTTCCAAATCTTCTAGAATAACATGTAAAATGACAACTATGACAACAAAGGAGCTGGACGTTTTGCATCAATTTCAGGATTTGAAGAATTTGTTTAGGTAAGAATTTGTAAATGAAAGTGCATGATGTTTCTTATCCAAACAGTACCAAACAGAAGCTCCGACTCAAACTTTCTGTCCAAAATCGTGTTGAGCTTTGCTTGATGTATCATTAACAGTGCATTTCATCAGCAATAGGGTATGCTTTTTTAAATATATATATACACAGTCAGATCCTGGATCAAATGGTCCGAAAGAACATATTGTAGATATGTCCAAAGTATCGAAAGGGTCATGATTAGATGGGATACGGGTTGAATTTCTAACAGAAAAGTGCCCGATGTATGTCTTATCTCCAATCATCAGATATGAATGTATCGCCTTGGGAAAAAAAGGAACAAGAGAGACCCAACAACCATCACTTGCCAAGTGCTTATCGCATTAGAAGAAAGCAAAACTTGCCTAATCATAGCATGGGAAAGACATTAATTAGCAAACACAAACTAGAATTATTGATGGTACCACTAGCCAAGGCTCATGATTCAGATGGACTGAAATTGTTACCAATTTCTGAGCAACAGTCACTTCCAATTTCAGTATTTCTATTTTTCCGATCAGGTCAGTGGAGTCGATCACATCTTTGATCCTCTCCTGATACAGTGGTTGTTCGATTAAGTCTCTTGCTCTAGATGACTCCACCTTTGGTGCTACAAAATCAACATTCAGTTTCACCGACTTTAATGTGCCGATAAACTCAGATTCAACTTCCTGTTTCACCTTCAGGATTTTCTCCTGCAAACCATCATCAACATCAGATGATTTGGACACCTCAGCATAAAAAATTTCAGCTTTCAACAGCTCTACTTTCTGCTTTATGTCAGGGCGCTCCATGACCATTTTGAATGCTTTATTGATTTCCTGCTTAAGAGACGAGAGTTTCTTTGCTTTGGAGATGTCCTTTAGCATATCAAGCTTGCAAATCAAACTCAGGAAATTGGGAGATTGTGTAAGACTCTCATTAAACTCCTGCTTCAGTATCCCAATCTTTTCTTTCAAACGTGAGTCCAAAGTTTGTTCTGGTGAGCTTCTTGCTTTGATGACCTCCTTTCTCAGTGTCTCAAGCCTATCAGCTAACCCCAATGATTTGGCTGCGTCAGCCAGTTCTTGGTCAACCTCTTTCTTCAGTTTCACAACCATCTTGTTCAGACCCGTCTCTGGAGGCTCAGTAGGTGGTGTCTCTTTTTTGGCCCTGAGCATCTGTTGTTTCAGTTTCTCTTGCTCATCTTCTAAGTTAAGATCTCCCACATTCTGAGGCTTCTTTACAACTGCTTCTTTCTTCTTCATGTTGACAGTCATTGAAGGATCCACAGTTTCGCCTCCTATAAAGCTTCCAATCTTACAGAATTTCAACATACGATGGTGAAGGAGAGTTGTGTTCATTTTTAGTAATTCCTGAACGGGGAGCAGAAATTTTCAAGGATAAATGATAACAAGCTTCTTTTCCAAATCAATGAAATTATGAATTGCTGCATACATCCATTGCTTCCACAAGGGCAATCTTTATCTGCTGCGAGGTCCAAGAGGGATCAGCATGGGCACCACCAAGGGGCTCTTGTAGGAAAGGTGTTTCATACTTAATCAAAAAAACTCAACAACCAGAGAATGAAATACAAAATGAGCGCTATTATCAAATTGGATAAACAAAGAGATGATGAAAACTGGTCAACTGAGGGGCCGAAATTATAAGATCAGAGCACTGGCTTGTATTTAACTGCTTGTCCTGTTTCAACTGAATCTTAACTATACATGTACTTTGTTGCTCCATTGTTTGTCTGCGACACAGAATCAAACGTTGGCCAATACATGGAGGATGGAAGCCAATTGACTGAGGTCTATCAATGATCGAATTAAAAATGCCAGTATGTTTGCAACTGACCTTTCTGTATATATTTATCCTTTGCCCAATTGTTAATCTGATATAAAATCCTTAAATTAACAAATAGCATAACAGAATTTCCATATATATATATATATAGTCCCTAAATACAAAGAGGATACTTTTTGTCAGAAATACAGTCAATCCAATCATAACATATGTACCAAGTTTATAGTTGTTTTTCAATTATACAGAAACCAACAATCTTCCAGGGCCAGCTGCCTGACGGGCAAGAACAACTCACCCCTTCTAACAGGTCATGGGGTGAGCTGGTGCCAGTGGTCATTGTGTCGATAAGGGGCAGCTTAGCCCCAAGCTGATGCAGGGTCAATGTATGCTGACTCATCTTACAAATTATTCACTTTCTATCCTCCCATTTAATTAACCAAAAGGATAACCATTCAAGATGCGCTAAAACAACAGCCTCTACCTTCTCCTGAGAGGTTGCAAAAGAAGCATGTTCAAGAATGGTTCATGTTCCAAAACAGGTTCATCAGAATGCATCATGTACTGTAACATATCTTTATCAGGAAGGACAAAAATGGTAGGAAAATGATATCATGGTAGCTGAAAACCACAGCCACTGCATGCATCCATGCACACAGTGTACTTGCACAACCTTGCTACATTATGTTTCATAGAGTCCTCCCATGGAAAATAGTAATACCCAGGAGGTCATAGTTTTCAGTAATACTGCAGGGATAAAAATGAACCCTTATACAGAACAAGAGAACAAAACCCCCAAATGCAATGTAGCTTAATAAATCTTGTCACATTTTCAGCATCATGAGATTATGAAACCTCGACGAGAAAAGATAAACCTAACAAATAAAGGCTGAAAGATTCAACTATTCATGAAGAGAAAAGGAAGATAGATGATTACCAGAATGATCCCATCAGCAATTTTCAACTTGCATAATTCCGTAGCAGTTATTCTCAGCTTCTCAGCAGCCTGCATGTACCATCGGTTTCAAATATTTATTCACAAGGAAACCCAAAGCAGTTTACGTAGAGAAATCCAAAGACCTTTGGTGCTGCTTTTGAACTCTTCCACAAGATTGCTGCACAGGCTTCTGGGCTGCAGATGAGATCATACTTTCATAAGGTAATGCATTCATAAAAAGAAATGTTGTGATGACAGACAATGTGCTGCAAAGGAATTAATACATCGAAAAGAAGGATATCATGCTAAATTTAATGATATGGTGCATAAAAGCTGGTAATACAGCTGGTGATAGGCTTGGAGCTCAGAGGTCAGGATCGGTCTGAAATATCATTCAATAATACTCATAAACTAACAGTCTATTCTTCTTGAACCAGATGCTCAGTGACACAAATAGATCATGCTGCTTTTATTCATGTTAATATCCACGGATAACACTAACAGCAAAGATAGAGTAAGGATAATTGCCATTAATATAACCGACAACATTGATGGATCTAGTCTATTCCTTGTGATGTGGGAGTAGTGTGTTTTTAAAATAAAATAGCATGGACAGTATATGGATATTCTACGTGGTTTAGTAAGAAGAAAGATGATGGATATTTGGATTGATAGAACAAGAAGAAAAATACATTTTTCAGTGTACTTCCTCACCAATGGAGACTGACTGACTAAAATGTATTTCAAGTTTGCAAAAACAACAAGTTCAGTATGAAAGTTATCTACCCTTCTCATTCAAAGTATGAAAGGGACACTTAGTCACCTCACCAATATTTAAACAAGGGGATTTCATCCAATGCTCATAGCCACAAAGAGGTAGGATGTTGTCCATAAGTGGCTGATAATTTCTTTCAAATAAATTAAAGCAATGTTGAGGTCTATCATTCACTTGAAACTGGACAAACCAAACTCCTAGACAAAAGATATTTGGAATAATGACATATATGCCCCATAATCTAGCCTATTCTACCACACACAGCCATATAAACCGCATTCTTTACATGTACCCCACTATCTGCCTTTGGTTTAACTTGAGTTTATGTAGATTAAGGCAGTATAAGTCTACATTACATTTGTTTAACATTCTCACATAACTAAAATGTGGCATATGTACGCGTAAGATCTTTCATCTTCTCTTATATACTCAGATATTCTAATTTATATTTTCAACCAAATATTCAGTCAATCCTGAGAGTGGTGGAACCAGAGGGATGTTACTTGGATGAGGGGGTACACATGACCACAAACAGAAAATGGGGTTATAGAGTGGGATGTAAGAGTACTATGTAACAATTTCAAAATAATTAGGAGAAGCGTGATGTAGCCAAGAAGTCATTGGATTTGGAACTAGGGAGGATTCTTTTGGTTCTTTCACTAAAAAGTACTTTACCAAAAAATAGATATTCATAGTGAGGAGTGGTTAGGGGAAGTCAAACTTCGCATGGGTTAAAGCTACATCTAAAAGACAGACATAGAGCCCCTAACAAACCCAGCCCCCCAAAAGGAAAACATTCTTGTTAGTAGCAGAGGCAAGAAAGTTCTTGAGGTACTTTCCAATCCACAACCAGGGAATAACCATTTCTCTATAGTTGTTTATATTTCAGAATCTTTAATGGAGAACATGAAATCAGCTATTGTTACTGCTTCATGATCTAGTTAAAAATTGTTGCAATCCTTATATTATATCCAACTTTTACTTAACAAGGACATAATCCAATTTGTATAGGGTTTTGAGTCTTTAGGGACCAAGTCCCAAAAGTGACTTGCCTCCAAGAAAAGTCAAGTTTTCTGGGTTTAGGGTCAAATGATCAGGTTGCATGGACTAAAACTAATTGCCAAAGATTACAGGGAATAAAAACTAAAAAATCCTTTGTGAAAATGTAAATCAAGTCATACACCAGTCTCATTTCACATCTATCTACAGTTATAACAGAAAATTGCCGTATGTACTGAATCTAAGAGCTTGGCATCTTGCACATGAAATTTTCCATTCCCTATCTTCATTCAAGTTTCCTAGCATCCCTCTTATCAAGACAACTCCTGATTATTCTTTAGGTGATAACATTAGTTAAGGCACAATTTTCCTAACCTTCGATAACAAATAAAGGTCAACTTGAACTCCATTTGTCTTCAATGTAGATGAAATATTTAAATCCAAGAAGCATCTCAGCATAGCAGAAGCAAACAAAGGTAAAAGACTAGTAAATCACCTGACCATATAAAAGATGGCATTTTCCAACATCAATAACTTGTTGGCACATCCAATGGCAAGTGCACCACCGGAGCCACCCCTCCCCAATTACAACATAGTCCTCAAGTTATGTGCTATTGCCTCGCCCTAAAAGGTTTAGAAAGAGACCAGTCAGTATAAAAATATACAGATTCCTAAAGCAACTGGTTGGGAGAGAGAGAGAGAGAGAAGATGGGAGGAAGGGGAAAATGTGGGAAGGGGAGCAGAGAATAGTGATGGGGCATTTTAATAGCTTTGAGGATTAGATTAATGTAAATTGAGTAACTATTTACGTTTTAGAATATATATATATGTATACAGTCCTGCAAGTAGAATCAAATGACTGTGCAAAGAATGATTCAAGCAGATTTTTTAGAGAAACAAGCTGAAATGGCACATTTGTTAGTCTTGACAAGGTCTTCAATGAGTTAAGTTCATTGTGCAAGAAAATGTTCCTCCATGTGAGTTTCCTAGAATTTTTGTTAAATTACATATTTAATGCAGTTGATACATCAGTTTGGGGAGTCCCAATTACCACATAAGCCAGAAGCAATGGCGTCTCGAGCTAAATGATAAGCAGGCAGCTTAGAATGTCTGAATTGAACGCCAAGAGCTGTCTAGAATCACTAGGACATACAGTTGAGAGCTGGAGAGCTCTACACTTGATGATCTTGGCTTGAGAATTTAGGAGAACGATGACACAAAAAGTTGAGTCATTCTTAAAAGCTGCATCTGTCGGCCTAGTTAATGAGGAGCTGTTGCATTTGGTTTGAAAGTTGTTGCTGGTGTGACCATATTTCTGCACTGCTACATCTTGAGATCGTCAGCTCAAGTAGATCTTGGTTCATAATTCTACCGATGATGTGAGACGGAAGCAACTGTAAATTTTAAAAATGGCATTTGCATAAGGTAAAATTTGATATATACTAATGTCCATGATGTGAAAATGTTTGAAGATGACTAAATTAGGCTATTTGTTTTTGAAAGGACTATATTAATTAGGGCTTACGTGAATCGTGATGACAATATCGACACATAAGGAACTTGCCAAGAGAGCTCATATTAAAAGTAAAATTAAATATATATACCACCTGTCTATAAATTTAATGTCATGTATGTGCTTGTAAGGGATGTCCATAATTTATTAATTGAAAGCCAAAGCATCAGTATAATTAATATTAAACTTATGTGTCAAGTAAGATTTCTCATGTAAATCTTACTTTAACATAAGTTTAAAGTAGATGAATTGTACATTTATCTCTCTTATTCCAAAATCTGAAGAGGTACATTCTCTTGATTAGTGCATGCCCATATCTTTATGTAATTTTTGTTATAAAATTATATCTAAAATATTGGCAAATAAACTCCAAATGGTGCTGCCTAAGTTGATTAGTAAGAACCAGTCTGCTTATATTAAGGGGAGGAGTATTTATGACAATGTCCTACAGGCTAATGATCTCATTGAAGACTTGCATTCTAAGCCAAGAGGAAAGGTTATTTGCTTAAAGGTAGATGTTAAAAAGACATTTGATTCGGGTGAACAAATAGTTTATCTACTATATGATGGCCAAGATGGGTTTCCCAAAATAGTGGGTGCAATGGATTAAAATTTCCCAACACTCTCAATTCTTTTCAATGGCTGGGCTTCTTCAAAAGCAGCAATGGTGCTCGTCAAGGTGACCTGCTCTTCATATCTATTTGCAATCGCCATGGAAGGTTCATGTCTTATTGATGATGCTGTGACTAATGGTAATTTGTTGGTGCCCCACATCCTTCAAAAAGACTACCTTTAATCTCTACATCCTTCAAAAAGACTCATTGCTTGCCTATTGTGGATAAGATCAAGAAAAAAATCGAATTCTTGGAAGAATATACTTCTCTCGAGGGCTGGAAGGGTGGAGTTGATCAGATCTATTCTCTATCCGTCCTCAATTTACTGGTCTGCAACATTTTTACTACCTAAATGGCTTATAAATATAGTGGAAAAACTGATCAAGGACTTCCTATGGGATGGATCAGATGACAATACTACCTTGCAAATGGTGAGTTGGAAGCAAATAGACCCAAGGCTGAGGGAGGAATGTGCCTTAAAAGGTTATTTGACTGGAATAAGGCTTCTATGTTAAAACAATTGTGGGATATTTTTCAGAGAAAACAATCTCTATGAATTGAATGGGTATACCAGAAATATCTGTCCAAGGCCAATATATGGATTATTGTGGCTAAGCACTATCACTCTAGTGCATGGAGGGGTATTCTTAAAGAACGGGATTGGATGCAAAGGCATATTTCCTACACTATAGTGTTGAAAATCGAGATGTATATAGCAAGAGCAGATAGATTCAATCTGATCAATATAGTTAAAACAGATGTCAGAGAGTAAGATCGTAGGTATGCAAACTTGAGGGCTGAAACGCAATGTCACTTTCTTTAAAGTCGTTTCGTCCCTATCACGGTGCAATATGATGATGGTGAACTCCTTCCAAGATACGACGACCCAACACCATTGTGGCACGAAAGTGTACTCCAAATCACGTCGTCGGATGAACACTTCTTAGATCGATTGCTAGCTCTCAAACACCATTGTAGAGAAGTCACGAACACAACCGCGAGGGAGAAACGAAGAAAAATGCAGTAGCTATCCAGAGAGAGAGAGAGAGAGATCAACCTTCTCCCATCTCATCCTCATTTCGTAATACCCCCCATTAAGGAGGGCAACTGTTTGGGCACAAAAGATGCAAAACGCCCGAATTCAAACGATCAATCACAGGTCAATAAGCAAAAATAAAAATATAGAAAGCTATGTAGGCGGCTAGCTAGACCTCCATGCACGCCCCATGCCAAGGCAAGACAATTCCACGCATATGAAATAAGGCCCAAAACCCACAAGTCCAAATGAGCCAATCTCCATAGCTTTCCCTTAATGATCGCATCTCCATAGAAAGGAAACAACCCTATAAAGGAGAGAGAGTTTTTCTCAACTTCTAATATGGTATCAGTCACAAAAAAACAATCCAATCACCCTGGAGAGTCAAGAACTCTTTTTAGAGTTCGCCAAATCAAATAAAATCACAAGCAAACTTTTAAATTAAACTCTAAAGACTCCAACATATAGTTGATGGCAATAATACAAATATATGGTATGATCCATGGGTAAATGGGAAGAACATCTACCAACTATATGGGGATAGAGTTCGATACAATCTGGGGATGGCTAAGAATTTGAATGTCTTGACTTTCATTGATAATGATACATGGAATTTACCACCAGCATCATCTCCAGATATGATCTCTTTGTGACCGGTTATCAATTCCATTGTTGTACAGTCCTAACAAGTAGATAAGGTGATATGGATGCATGATATTAGGGTCTTTTCTACTAGTTCAACATGGAATGCTATAAGAGAGAAGCAACAAAATTTTCATCTTCATTCCTAGATTTGGAATCGACTTACTTCTCATGTTTGGTATCGAGATAGGGCGGGAATAGCGGGGTCATATCCCTATTCTTTGTTTGTTACGGTTACTGTTTACGGGAATAAGAGAGGATAAGGGGAATGGGAATATCCCTAAAACCAGGGATAATACCGGGGATAAGCCATTCCATGGGGACCCCTGGAATGGCGTATCCCCAATTCGCCATCCCCGAATGTGCCTTCCCGAGGCAACGTCCCCCCCTACCACTTTTGCCCCTCTCGTGCCTTGGCTCTCTTGCTCCTTCTCCCATTTCCACTGTCTCAGGCTTCTCGTCTTCCCTCCACAGCGACTGCTCTACTGAACGACGGTGGCGGTGGATGATCCCCGGCTCTCTCTACATCGCAGCGGTTGCTCTTCGGCGTCGGAAATAGTTTGACGCCTCCGGTCTCTCTCCTGTACCACAGCGAGCGCCTCTATGAGGTCGTTTCCCAAGGCACCATCATCGGACGATGTGAGCTCCTTCCCTCTTCCATCTGCTTCTTCCTTTCTATGTACAAAAACCCTTCGACGGATCATCATCGTGAGACGCTACTTTCGCTCCTTCCCCTTTATTATCATTGTAGTGGCCATTCTGTTCCTGTTCCGGGCACACACAATGTCTGTTTAGTCTTCGGCATTCCTTCCCTCTTCCATCGTCTTCTTCCTCTGTGTGTAGAAAAACCCTTTAACGGCTCCTCATCGTCGGACGTTGCTTTAACTCCTTCCCCTTTACTGTCAGTGGTTTGGCCATTGTGTTATAGGGCACAAACATCGACTGTGTATTCTTGGACGTCAAGGTATAGTTCGCTAATAAGGTCATATTCCAGCCATGTTCATTCATCTACTTGGTTCTACGGTTTCATGCTTCAATGTGGTACCCTACTTGCAGTAGGCATTTTGGTAGATATAAACAGATGTACTGGAAGTTTCATTTGTATTCATCTACATTTTCATATTCACAATGGTTGTTATAAAGTCATATGTAAAATAATGATGTGCTTTCTTATTTCCACTGTTCAACTTGTATATTACATATTCTTTTTAGTTTTTTCATACTGGGTGTTCGCTCACATATTTTTCGTCACAAAAGAATGGCCACACAAACAAAGGGACGGGTCCCTAATTGGAGGGAGGATGGTGATTAAGTACTGGTGGATATCTTAGTTGAGCACAAAGTCCAACATGATGGGTTCGTAAATGAGACATTTACAAAAGAGGCTTGGAGGATGGCACTGCGACAGTTCAATGAGAAAACACAATTGTCTTACACACTCTCTAACTTGAAAAATAGGTTCAAGAACCTGAAAAAATGGTATGCTATGTACCTTAATCTTAAGAGCAGGTCTGGTTGGGGTTGGGATGATGAAAAAAACATGTCAGTGCCACCTTCGGAAGATGCTTGGGAGGAAATGTTCGCGGTATGTGTATACAATACATAAGTAGTGTCATATTTCATCCCATCTAACACATGACATGGAAAATGTGATTTTCTTTCAGATTAATAAAGATTACAAGACTCTGAAAGGAAAGTCCTTTAATTTCATGGGCCAAATGCACATTATTACTTCCACTTCAATGGCAAGGGGTGACCTAGGTGCAGGGGACTTTGACAACTCTTACTTGGACCAATGTGATGAACCTAACATGGATGATGATGACCTATTATTTGACATGATCCAAAATGATGGTGATCCTAATCCTCTTGACAACCACCAGCCAACTTTGACTGAAGACATACCACCCTATACTACTGATCATACCCCCACCCCCAACAGCACACCACACAACACTGCTACTGTTGCATAGACATCAGGTAGAAAAAAAAGACGTTTATCAAATTCATGCAATGATTCACTTGAAAAGATTGCTAAGTTAGGAGAGGAGAGGCTAGCCCTTCAAAAAGAGGCCCTTGAGCTCTAGAAGAGTGTTGCTCCTCCAGTTTCTTCTACATTGGACCAATTAATGAAAGTGGATGGCATACCGGATCACCGTTGTACAAGGCCATAGATGTAATGAAGGGGTTGAATGACCGGTGCATCTTCCTTGGCCTTCCAGTACATCTTTGGCTTGGTTGGATTCTAAGTCATCTTGGTTACATATGATGACTTTCATATCCTTTTCTTCATATCCATTTTGTTTAAATTACATTATATGTCTGCAAGTTAATTAATTTTTCTGCACATATGAAATGCATAATTAGCATAGTAGATGTTGTGATCTGACATGGAATTTCCTTCCATTTCCGTGGTTACATGCTTCATGTCTTTCATATCATTTTCTTCATATCCATTTTGTACAAATTACACTATATCTCTATAAGTTAATTAATTTTTCTGAACATACATGACAAATTAGCATAGTACATCAATCATCTGACATGGAATTTCCTTCCATTTCCGTGGTTATATGTGATATGTACTCATTCTTCATTATATGCATGTTTTCATAGTAGGTTTCCCTCGGTCTAATGGATCTTAATATTGCTCCCACTGGTCAATTTCTACAAATTTTCATGGACGAGGAAGACTACTGGGAGGAGGTGGATGATACCCTAATCCTTTTACATAGCACCCCGGTATCTAGTCCGGCACCAAGTAGGCCAGTGCATACTAATGAGGGACAAGGTCATAGATGGGTTAAAGAGGTTATGTCTGGGCATTTAGGTAGGTCATATTCTTCTTTCCGCATCCATCCAAGCATGTTTGTGAAATTGAGGGACAAACTAATAGAAAAGGTGTCTTACAAGACACCAAAAATATGTCTGCCACGGAACAATTGGCCATCTTCTTGTTAGAGGCCAGGCATGGGATTGGTAATAGGCTGCTGAGAGAATGGTTTCAACATTCTAGTGAGACCATCAGTAGGCATTTTAATAATGTCCTCATGGGAGTGCTAGCAATACGACGTGATTACATAAAGATGCCCACCAAAGATAGCCTTATGCATCAGAAGATTCAGCATGATCCAAAGTTCTATCATTTCTTCAAGGTGATCGTATGATTCATTTCCATTTACAACACAATGCAATATCATACAGGTGCGGGACGACATTTCTTGTATGATGAGTAAAATGCTATTGGTGCAATTGATGGGACTCATATTGTGACGGTACTTACCGTTCAGGCCCGTTAACCCAATAACGTGCCCGATATGACTCCGCCTCCCGCGATCGGGCCGAAGCCTCGCAAGGGATATCATTCACACATGTCCGTGGAAATATAAAGAAACACATTGAACACATATAAGATGTCATTTCTCACATATATTCACATGAAATGTACATATTCAGTTCCATACATAAGTCATGAAACAAGTACAACAGCCTGGGACAAACCCCCAAGGCTCCACAAGTGAAAATATTACTTTGCTGGTGGTGAAGGCCTAACTCCACTACGATGTGGTCCCGAACTAGAAGAGGGATGTGAACCCTTTTGCTCTCCTTCACCTGGAAGAAGAAGGGGTGAGCCTCGCGAGTCACTGGCTCAGTAGGGTAACTCCCCCAAAAGTCGATAAACATAATGGACAACAGATATAAATATCAAAGTTGTAAGCAATTAACATATAACAACGCCTATGCATGATGCTACAGTTGTAAGCAAGTAAACGACAAACCATAAACACGTGTACAAGCTACAAAAGGGTACGCCACACACGAGTCACGAAGACTGGTTCGCGACACCAGTCACAGACCCGGACAAACCACACAAGTCCACCTCTCAGTCTCGCAGCCATGGACGAAAGGTCCAGCTGCCGCTCCACCTCAACAAGATAAGAATTGTGGAGACAACTAACACCACTCCTGCAGACTACACAGCCGCAGGCCCAAGCCTGACACCTTTAGGGACTCCGTCCGAGAACCCTAAAGTGAGGCACTAGCAACAGGACTAGCTGGGGACCAGTACGTCTACTGGTGTCCGTCCCCAACCATGAGCGTGCTACAAGCGACTGCACACCCACAAACACGTGTCGCTGCCCAATGTCGTCTTTCCCTCAGCCGGACGTACAACTCAAACTCAGAAGTGAGGGTGTCCAGGAAGACGACACAAACTTCGACGGTACGCACTGTACTGGGACAAACTCTGAGCACCCGGTGCTGGGGACCTGACTAGAGAGGTAACCTCGGAAGGCGTTACAACCCGACTTGCTACGCACACATTTCCATGCAAAACCTTTCGTTAACATTCTCGGTATAGACCGACACAACCCATGTAGACCCTACATCGCATTGCCAACACAGCCCATGCAATGTGGGATAGAAATCAGGAAGACTAGCCACAGAACACCAGAGCTCGGGTGGCCACATTTCAAAATTCGTCCAACACAGTGGATGTTTTTAGAAGACTGATTCGCGACGGACCAACTCGTTACCTTTAGACCTAAATCGCGACGTCTGGTTCCGTTGCCTTTTAGGTGACAGAACCCAGACCTAAACCCATTCCGGAATTCACATTCAATAGCTACACATGATGTTTAAGCAGGATATAAGCATGTAAATAAAACCCTAGGCATGCTTTCTACCATATCCACATGATTCTCAATCCAAAACTCCACAACCCTAATCCACACATGTCATATGGACTAAAACGAAGAAAAGTTCCCCTACTTATAAGTGAAATGCAAATCCGACGATATCCCAGCGTTCCCCGCACTCCGAAGCATCTCCTTACGCCAGTATCACGCTGAACGGACACCAAAACCAGCAAAATTGGCTCAATTCTCCGTCAAAGCTCACAGAAGAGCTCCTCCTAGCTGAACAGTGCAATTGCATTGTTCGGCCAAGGGCAACAGCCCAAAACACACAGGGTTTAAATCACGTCGTGTCTTCCCTCTGCGTTTAGAAATGCGTCCGACATCGACGACACCTTTAAACCCGATGTCCATGCATGCGCCACGCAGCGCGCATGTAGCGGCGCTCACGTAGCAGTGGTGCCAAATCACGTCAGTTAAGGTGGACGCGTTCAACTAAGAGACGCGTCGTCTGTGTTAGACGCGTTCTTAGTGAACCCGGCAGAGGCCTGTTTGGGCTGGGATGCCCAACCCTCCAGCCTTCCACCTACTACAACAAACCTGTAAAAACACTTGTAGACCCACATGGTCTACCAATGGGCCATACATTGGCCTCCAAATCCGGTAAACCTCGATCCGAACATACCGAATATTACATTACTATCACCTAAAAAGAATTTTGTCCTCGAAATTAAAGAGATAAGCGTAAATACAGTTCAACATATATGCTACTATCACCTAAAAAGAAATTAATGCTTACTCAAACAAGTGTGGATACGTCTTGTACATTTCATCGGCCAACTCCCAAGTATCTTCACCACCCTGCCTGTTCTCCCATCTGATCTTTACCAACTCAATATCCTTATTTCTTAATTTCTGTGTGCGGCGGCCTGTAATCATCACGGGATACTCCGACATGGACATATCCAGCTTCAAATCATCTCTCTGATAGCTGACTACCTGGGTAGGGTCACGAATGTACCTTCTTAACATTGAGACGTGAAACACATCATGTGCATCCGTGAAGTCCGCTGGAAGCTCCAACCTGTATGCCATCTCGCCGATCTTTTCCACAATCTGGAATGGATCCACATACCTAGGACTCAACTTTCCCTTCTTATTGAACCTCATTACACCCTTGGTTGGAGAAACTCTTAGGAACACATAATCACCAACGTCGAACTGTAGAGGCCTGCGCCATGTATCCTTGCCTGCTCTACGCCGTTTGAAGCTTCTCTTTGATGAACTTCACCATTTTCGCACATTGTTGTACCATTTCCGGTCCTATCACCTGCCTCTCACCCACTTCATGCCAATTCAACGGTGTTCTGCAAGGTCTTCCATAAAATGCTTCATATGGTGCCATGCCGATACTTGCATGATAACTATTGTTGTAGGCAAACTCAACCATACCTAAATGCTGCTCCCATCTGCCTCCCCAAACTAAACAACATGCTCGCAACATATCTTCAATGGTCTGGATTGTCCTCTCCGTCTGTCCATCTGTTTGGGGATGGTATGCCGAACTATACCTCAATTGTGTGCCAACAACCCTCTGTAAACACCTCCAAAACCCGGAGGTAAACCTGGGATCTCTATCAGAAACAATAGTGACCGGAATACCATACAACGACACAATTCTATCCACATATAATCTGGCCAATCTATCCACTGCCCATGACATACTCACTGCTAATAACCTGCATACCTTTGTCAACCTGTCAACAAAAACCCAAGGGCCATTGTGTCCTGACGTTGTCCTGGGCAAACCTGCAACAAAATCCATTGCTATATCATCCCACTTCCATTATGGTATCGGTAATGGCTGCAACAAACCACCTGGCCTTTGATGTTTTGCTTTAACTTGCTGGCATATCAAACATCTTGCTATAAACTCTGCTATTTCTCTCTTCATGTTCAGCCACCAAAAGTATTTCTTCAAATCTTGGTACATCTTTGTGCTTCCTGGGTGAATGGTATATCTGGATCGATGTGCCTTTTCCAATACTTTCTGCTTTACACCGGCTTCACTTGGAACATACAATCTATGCCTGAATCAGACCACACAATCTTCATCTATGGTGACATCCTCCATCTTCACAATCTCAGCCAAGTGCTCATCTACCTTTTGTGCTTCTATAATTTTCCAATACAAAGATGGCTCCACCGTGCTACTGGCTAACACCGCTCGCCGCTGGCTACTTGGAACAAATAGGGAGTTTTTTGCTACATCTTCATACAACTTCCATTCTCTTATCATCATGTGACTCATCACTGCCTTTCTGCTCAATGCATCTGCCACCACATTAGACCTACCCCGTTGGTATGCTAAGCTGAAATCACAATCCTTCAAGTATTCCATCCATCTACGCTGCCTCAAATTCAAATCTTTCTGCGAGAAGATGTACTTCAAACTCTTGCGATCTGTGAAAATCTCAAACCTTTCACCATACAAGTAATGCTGCCATATCTTTAATGCAAACATAACCCCTACCAATTCCAAGTCATGTGTGGGGTAATTCTCTTCATGCCACTTCAATTGTCTGGATGCATACGCCACAACCTTTCCACGTTGCATTAGCACAGCCCCAAGTCCTCTCCTGGATACATCTGTGTACAACACAAAACCACCTTGGCCTGACGGAATTTCCAATATCGGAGCTGAAGTGAGCCGCTTCTTCAATTCCATGAAACTGTGCCTGCAATCGGATGACCATACAAACGGTACACCCTTCCTGGTAAGCTTCGTCATTGGTGCTGCAATCTTGGAGAAATCTTGGATAAATCGCCTATAGTACCTTGCCAAGCCAAGAAAACTCCTAATCTCTGGCACTGACTTTGGTTCCTCCCATTTCATAACCGTTTCTACTTTAGCTGGATCCACTGCAACACCTTCACCTAACATAACATTCCCCAAAAACTGCACCTCCTTAAGCCAAAACTCACATTTACTAAACTTTGCAAATAATTGGTGCTCTCTCAATGTCTGCAATGTAACTCTCAAGTGAGCTGCATGTTGTTCTTCTGAGATTGAATACACTAAAATATCATCTATGAACACCACAATAAACCGGTCTAGGTATGGGTGGAAGATCCTATTCATCAAATTCATGAAAGCTGCAGGTGCATTGGTTGGCCCAAATGGCATAACCATAAACTCATAATGCTCATACCTTGTCCTAAATGCCATCTTGTCAATGTCTTCTTCTCAGATCCTCAACTGATGGTACCCCGACCTCAAATCTATCTTGGAGTACACCTTGGTTAACTGCAATTGATCAAACAAATCATCTATCCGTGGAAGCGGATACCTGTTCTTTATTGTGACCTGATTCAATTGGCGGTAATCAATGCACATTCTCATGCTGCCATCTTTCTTTCTTACAAATAAAACCGGCGCTCCCCATGGTGAGTGACTCGGCCGAATGAAACCTTTCTCAAGTAGCTCTTTCAATTGCTTCTTTAATTCCTTCAATTCTGCAAGTGCCATCCTGTAGGGTGCCTTGGAAATGGGCATGCTGCCCGACTGCAACTCTACGGTGAAATCCACCTCTCTGTGTGGTGCCAATCCCGGTAACTCCTCTGGAAACACATCTGCAAACTCCCTCACCACTGGTACCATATCCATTGTCTTACCTACCTCAACCAAGCTAACCGATGCCAAATAGGCTACACACCCTGCATTAATCAATTTCCTAGCCTTAAGGGTAGAAATGATAAATTTAGGGGTATAGAATGGCATACCTTGAAACTCAAACATTCTGCCTTCTGGATGGCTGAACCTTACTCTTTTCTTTTTGCAATCAACAACTGCCCCATATGCTTCCAACCAATCCATGCCTAGTATCACATCATACTCTTTCAACTGTAGTGCATATAATCTTGCTGGCAACTGATTTCCTTGAATCATAATAGGAACCTCATCCAAATAGCATGTAGTAAGCATGAAATCCCCGGAAGGGACCTCCACTACAAGCTCACACTGCCTCTCCTCAAATGGATGCACCATAATATCAATAAAGTCCTCAGAAATGAAAGAATGTGATGCACCTGGATCAATTAATGTTCTAGCAGAGAATTCAAGAAGTGGTATAATACCTTCTATTAAATTCGATGCCTTCGCTTGAGCCCTTATAATCGCCATCACTCGTCCTCATCCTCCTCCTCTCTAGTAAGGTGTACCCCTACCTCGCTCCGCTGAAGGCTATTGAAATGGCTGCTGCTACTGCTATGGTAACCCTCTACCATAGCTACCTCTTCTTGGATATGGACAATTCCTCGCCAAATGCCCCAGCTGATCACAATTGTAACACTTGAATTCTGCGGGTTGCCTTGCTGTACTTTGCTGCGATTCCTCCACCTTCGGCTTATAGCTTCGACCTTTCTGAGATCCTTGCTGCCTGCCGCCTCCTCAGCCTCTAAATATCTTCTTCAGCTTGTTTCCCCACTTGCCAAAGCCCGATGAAAAAGCTCCTCCCGAAGGTGCCTTGCCCTTGCTAACACCCGGTGCTTGCTGTGGAAGTCGGAAGCTACCTCCACTTGATACCGATCTGCTGGACTGCCTTGCTTGCACTGTTCTTTCAAATATTGCTGCTCTTTGGGCTGCCTCTTCCACTGTCTCGCACATCAATGGAATCACTGCATCTTACAATTCTGGCCTCAACCCCCGAATAAAGTACTCCACCATCATTGCATTGTTAGTTACCACATAAGGTGCATACCTGCTCAAGGCCATAAACCTCATTTGGTACTCCAACACTGACAAATTCCCTTGCTGAAGTGTTCTAAATTGCTCCATTTTAGCTCGCTGAATTTGCACCAGAAAGAAAGTGTTGTTGAATGCTTCAAGAAACTCGGCCCATGTAATGGGATCTTCTGCTCTTCCGGTGAATACGGTTTGCATATTGAGTCTCCACCACTCTTGTACAAAACCTCTCAACTGATAAGTAGCTAATATAACTCTATCTGCCTGTGGACACCTCATGGTAGTAAATACCCTCTCAATCTCATGCACCCAATGCTCCGCTGTATCCGGATTCGGACCTCCTGAATAAGTAGGTGGCTGCAACCACAGGAACCTTTCCACTAACACCGTGGACTCCTCCACACTTGCTGACCTCACTAGTGCAACTGGAGGCACAGGTGGTACCTTTGCTCCATATGGTGGTGCTAAAGGTGCCGACACTACCTCCTCTTGTACCTGCACACACAACATTCCATCCACACAACACACAAGCATATCATTACAAAAACAAGGCCAACTACCAGCAGTAGACTATAGTAAGGAACATACTATGTACACTTCCAGCCCCTTCATATTTACACGGACCTTGCTCTGATACCAACTATGACGGTCCTCGCCGTTCAGGCCCGTTAACCCAATAACGTGCCCGACACGACTCCGCCTCTCGCGATCGGGCCGAAGCCTCGCAAGGGATATCATTCACACATGTCCGTGGAAATATAAAGAAACACATTGAACACATATAAGATGCCATTTCTCATATATATTCACATGAAATGTACATATTTAGTTCCATACATAAGTCATTAAACAAGTACAACAGCCTGGGACAAACCCCCAAGGCTCCACAAGTGAAAATATTACTCTGCTGGTGGTGAAGGCCCGACTCCACTACGATGTGGTCCCGAACTAGTAGAGGGACATGAACCCACCTGCTCTCCTTCACCTGGAAGAAGAAGGGGTGAGCCTCGCGAGTTACTGGCTCAGTAGGGTAACTCCCCTAAAGCCGATAAACATAATGGACAACAAATATAAAAATCAAAGTTGTAAGCAATTAACAAATAACAACACCTATGCATGATGCTACAGCTGTAAGCAAGTAAACGACAAACCATAAACACGTGTACAAGCTACAGAAGGGTACGCCACACACGAGTCACGAAGACTGATTCGTGACACCAGCCACAGACCCGGACAAACCACACAAGTCCACCTCTCAGTCTCGCAGCCACAGACGAAAGGTCCAGCTACCACTCTGTAACGACCCGACCTCCCGGACCCCAGCTAGGGACCCCAAAGTTTGCGTCGCCACCCACGGATCCGAAGACCTGGAAGGGTTATAAGAAATAGTATAATGAGATATGTACTAAATTTAAATAACTATAACAATATAACAATTGTACAACGTGTCCCAAGTAAAAGCACAGGTACAAGAAGAAATGTGCAGTCCTTAAGGGGCATACCCCGTGAACTTGCAAAGCACAACTCTCTACTCACTCAGGTACAAGAGCTCACAACACTCGCTCTCACTACTGTTGACAACACACGGCGCCACAGTCGCCTCCACAACCCATCCGACATCGAGCTCCCGCGATGACGAGCCCCTAGCTGAAGGAAGTAGGGGGGGTGAGCCTCGCGAACAAGGCCCAGTAGGGATTACCAGTCCCTCACTAGCCAGAGCAGCAGGAACTCCGAAAATAGGAAACTACCCTAGAAAGCTATAAAGAGAGGAACACCTACAACATGGTACTACTAAGCAGCGGAACAGAACAACGCAACGTCACGACCGCCAACCAAGGCCGTGACACACACACGACTCCCACAGAAACCAACGATGTCGGGAACCAAGCAGAAGCAACCCTCGACACACCCACCGAGACCACACAACAACCAAGTAAGAACGACGTCTCAGCAGAAGCACGGCCACCTCAGACCTCCACAAGGTCGAGGGCCCACAAGCAAAACCACCCCGAACCCCAGACACACTGCGAGGTCGGGAAGCCACACAAGTTGGTGCCACCACGGACTGGCACCCAAGAACGGGACTACGAAACCGAGAGGACACCAAAGCAAAAACCACCGGAAGCACGGGCCAACAAGGCCAAACCAACAACGCCCACAGAAGCTAGACATGGCCAAGCTACAACCACCGTGCAGGCTAGAGCAACGAGACATACTTGGAAACGTCGTGAGGAAACACCGTCACAACAATAGCAACCAAGCCACCGCCGCTAGCAACCAAGAGGGGGACATGCCGTCCACGCCTTCTGCTCGCCAGCCTGGCTCCTACCTCCCCTCCGCGGAAGAGCGAGGCAGAGCCGCCACAGAAACACACAAACGCACGTAACACCGCAACCTGGCCAAGCTGCAGCCCCACGTCTAGCACCACTACGTGGCTCCGGAACCAACGCAGAGAGAGGCAGTGAGACAAAGGACTATCTAGGCCGCGCCAGGAAGAAAACACCTCAACAACCTCGGCGTCCCGCCCCAGACAAGAGAGCTCTACAAACGACTCAGTGCCGCTGTCCAAACCTCGTTTTCCCCTTAGCTCTAGAGTCCGCCAACTCGAGCACACTCGTAGCCCAGAGCACTCCCTCAACAGGCTCCCAAGGATGGGGGTCCCAGGCAATGGAGACAACCTCTGAACGGGACAAGCTCTCAAGTGCCAAGCACCGGGCGAATAGGCGGGGCAAGCACAACAAGAACCACGTCAAACCGCTGGCTTGTAACCCACGACAAGCCCAACAAGCGAGAGGCACGCACGGACCCTCAAGAAGGCCGTCGGCCAACCAAGGCATGCACGAGCAAGCCAGAACCCCGGAACACTACCAGAAGTACGGAAAGCCCGTCGCTCTGCTAATAATCGATTGACCGCCGGTCAATCGATTATTAGACAGACGCGACCCTCCTGGCACCGCCGTCAGGACACGGCCATGAAGGTGTCACCTTCAATCATTGAATGCAGCTAGGTGACCTGCCGTGTTCCCCACCTGAAGGTCCTAAGGGCAAGCCAGCCCTGGGGCATATGCCGACACCCCAACCGGAACCACGGAACACCCGAGGCACACACAGGCACTGTCACGTCCCCCTAGGCCATCGCGATACCATCGCAACGGGGAAAGGCACTGCGACAGTTGTGATGGGGCAGAGCATCGCAACATCAAACCATGTCGCGACAGGAAAACACGTCGCGACAGCGATCCTTATCGCGACAGGCAAACGCGTTGCGATAAGGTCACGCCCGACCGAGCAGACGCCTCTTCTGGTGTCACGACGCGCACCGCGGTCGCGACACCAGCAGAGAGGCAAACGCACGGAATGCTCCATCCCAGGGCCACCCACAAGCCACACATATACCACACGGCGGAGGGGAGCATGGAGAAGCTATCTAAACTAACTAGAAAGCACGAGAAGCTCCCAATCCACCCGGATCGAGAAGAGTTCAAGCAATCCCTACCTTAAACGAAGAACGAACCCCAATAGGGCCCTTCTGTCGGATTGGCCACCTCCTCCTCACTCCATGCAAGCTCCACGACGCCAGGGACACCACACACGAGCCTCCTCCTGGCCTGAAACACACAAAGGGGAGAGAGGGAGGCGGAGCACCGCCAGAGGGAGAGAAGAGAGGGGAAAGAGGGAGAGAGGGGGAAAGGGTCGCCGGCCAAGGCCTTATGCCTGTGGCACCCAAGACGCGACGGGGCGATGCGTTGCGTTAAGGATCTTAACGCGACGGGTCAATGCACCGTGACAAGAACGCATCCCCCAAGGATGCCACGATAATGTGACAGGTCATACTGACACACCTGCCACCCTGACAGGCGTCAGATGATCGAAACGACAGAAAGCTATCGCGACCCGTTGACCGGGCGCGACACGAAGACGCGACGGAGAAGCTGAGCACGAAAAGAACGAGACGCACACGCTCATCGCAACAAGGATGACTGTCACGTCGCACACCCTAGACGTGACACTAACGCGTCACTCAGCCTAGACGCGTTAGTGACCAGTCATCCAAGACACCAGACGGAAATCCAGGAAGCCGGGTGTTACATCCTACCCCCCTTAAAATAATTTCGTCCTCGAAATTTAAGGCACGCCTGAAAGATCCCGAGGCACGAAACGAAGCACAAGGAGTAAACGTAAGACCAATGTGATTAAACCACTAAGTCTCAACACGACTTCCTCGTGGCAACAATCGCACAGCCAAACACGCGCGGAGCACACGAAGTCGGAAAACCAACGGCTCACACAACGGGCGCCAAACACATGGGGAGCACACAACTGAAAACCCAATGGCTTACAACACGCTCCAAACGCACTTGGAGCACAAAACCGAAAACCAATGGCTCACTCCAGCCATACGTGGGGCGTCCAAATGGAATGACAACCCCACAAGTGCCGAGCAACGCCAAATCCGACCAGAATAGCAGAAATTGCCAGGCAAAAACCGCACGGCTGCAGCCACCAACAGACCCTGCTGTTGGGACTAGCCGACCAGCAACCCACTCTGTCGCCAGCAAAACCCGATAGAGGACGCGGTTGCCGACAGCAACACGAGAATCGCCGATCAGCAACTCACTCTATCGCCAGTGAAACCTGACAGAGTACACAGTTACTGACAACAACCAGGAAAAACACCTGAGAGCCAAGCACAACACTCAGAGGAACAGCCTCACGCTACTAGCAGCAGCTAGCAACGGTCACCAGCCCAACCGAGAAACCACGCGAGGGACAATAACCAGAGCGAGAACACGTTCGCGGAGAATCCTCAACACACGGAAACATCGTCCACCTCCACCGCTAGGTCTCGCCAAGACCTTCCTCGTGGTCCAACAGGGACAACAAATGCATGTGGAGAAATCTCAACACGCGAAAACGGCATCCACTGTCACAACTAGGTCTCACTCAGACCTTCCTTGTGGTCCGACAAGGACACCAAACGCACGTGGAGCCACAAAACTAGGAAACTACACACTCCACAGTGCGACACATCGCAACAGAAGCATGGAAGACGTCTGAGATTAAGCCAAAACCTAGCACCTTACAACGTCAACAAACCACGTGGTCGAGTACTAGTAAGCCAATAGGCCTCACTGTTACAAGACGAACTGACATGAGATTCCGCCATTGACTTCTAGACTCACCAACGCCACGCACAACCGGAGAACCAACGAAGAGTTGGCAGCACATCCGCCACGTGCACACAGAGCTCAGCGCGGATACCAATGTGCCAACCACCAAAAAGATGCACAACCACACAGGAACCAAAACAACTGCAGAGGTTGAGGACAACACGTCAACCTCATAGGGACTCAGACCGAAGCAGGGTACCACAACCGAACACACTCGATCCCAAAGCGAGAGGGAAAACCTGGACATAGGCCACAACCAAAGCCTGGTGTACCACCGATAGGGCGACCTAGACAAGGAAAAGCAGCCACCCCACAGCAGCAATGGTACAACCACAAGACTCAGGCTAGCAGACCTGTCCCAGAGGCGGAAAGCCCAACGCCTCCAACATCGAGCAAACTCGTGAAACGACGCACGAAGCTCACGAACAAGCATACGACACAACACAAGGTGCCATCACAAGCACCAGGAGCTACCCAAGGTACAACACAATGCACCAAGGCTCCAGATGGCACAAAACCGAAACGCTCGAGCACGAGCACACGGTGCTACCACAAGCACCAAAACTAAGCAAAGTGCAACACAAGTGCACCAGCGGCTGAAACAACACCACGGGCTAACAGGAAGGGCTCTTCACTAGAGACCCTCCAAAAGCCACATGCAAAGGACTGCAAGCCTGAAAGGGCACTACAGGCCATGCCGGTCCCAGCCCTTGAGGCACAAAACACGATGTTGCCCAGTTGACGAGCCCAGAGGGGGGGGGGGTGAATGGGTCTTTAAAAAGTTAATCTAGAAGATACCTGTAACTAAAAACATTCACACAAACGTTCTTCGAAGTAGGTTAGTGACAGTTAGTTTAAATAACAAACACACAAAGAAGACAATCACACAACACAAGGTTTATCCTGGTTCGGACCTCCTTTCCTTAGGAGTCCTACGTCCAGTCCCTGAGCAACAACTCATGATTTCACTAACTAGGGTACAGTCCCCCTAAGGACGCTTCAACACCCAGCTCAGCTGGTCTTCCTTCACACCCGAAGGGAACAACACCCTGGATACCACACCAGGTCTTCCTTCACAACCGAAGGGAACAACACCCTGGATACCACCAGGTCTTCCTTCACAACCGAAGGGAATAACACCCTGGATACCACCAGGTCTTCCTTCACAACTGAAGGGAACAACACAAAGAGAGTGAATGAACTTTAAGCCCCTAGATCAAGCTTTTGACAAGCAAGGATCTGAAGCAACTAGAACTGAGAGCAAAGATCTAAACAAGGCACACTCTCAGAACTATGCGGGCTCTCTTAAGATTTTCACAAACTAGTGGAGAGCAAAAGAGCAAAAGCTAAGTGGAATGAAGATTCTTGGCTCTGGACTTTCTTCAGAGGAATTTGAATGCTTGAATGCGCGATATATGTTTCTTCTGTTCTTCTGACTTGAATTTATATCTTCAATTTGAAATGTAGATGTTGAAGTGTCCGTTGTCTCTCTTTTGAGTAGTCGTTAGACTGAATGACATCTGGAGTCTTGGAAGCTTCCAGTCAACAGTCTTTTGATCACTTGAGCACGCAAAGAGATAGATCTTCAGAAATATCCGTTGGCTTCTATTTGTTTAACATTGTACCATGAAGCTAGTTCAGAGGTCTGCACAAATGTCAATCTCAAATAGCAGACAGCTAAGCTGTCTCTGATGTCAGTCAACGTCAGTAGCAATAGACATGAAAATAGTAGTGCAAAATAGCTTAAGTCTAAAGGACGTAATCAGAGTAGGCACGATATGGTATGCATGCATGCAGAGATATGTTCAGATCTCATAAATACAAAAGCGTCAGAGAGATGTCTACGTGGACTTTGACTAGTCAACGCTTTTAAGATGAATAAGATATAAGATATGAAATCGATGACTATGTGACTTATGAAATCGTTATGAATAAGTCAGGTTTGACCAAGTCGTTATGAGACATAACAAATCATTATGTGACAGAAGATATATCATGAACACTTAATGAATCGTTGCACAAAGCAAATCGTTGTGTTTACTGAAGAAATCGTTGTAAGTTACTTAACAAATCGTTGTAAGATGCAAATCGTTGTATTTCTGAAGAAATCGATATGGAATACTTAACAAATCGTTGTAAGATGCAAATCGTTGTGTTTCTGAAGAAATCGTTATGATTACTAAGGAAATCGTTACGGCGAGCAAGTCGTTGCGAGTTCTTAAGAAATCATTATGATCACTAAAGAAATCATTACGGCGAGCAAGTCGTTGTGAGTTCTAAAGAAATCGTTATGATCACTAAGAAATCGTTATGGTGACTTATGAAATCGTTACAACAAGCAAGTCGTTGTGAGTTCTAAAGAAATCGTTACAATAAGCAAGTCGTTGCGAGTTCTAAAGAAGTCGTTATGAATACTTATAGAATCGTTACGACGAGTAAGTCGTTACGGGCTCTAAAGAAATCGTTACGGTAACTTGTAGAGTTGTTGTGACGAGCAAGTCGTTACACGCTTTAAAGAAATCGTTACGGTAACTTATAGAGTCGTTGTGACGAGCAAGTCGTTACAGGCTCTAAAGAAATCGTTACGGTAACTTATAGAGTCATTGTGACGAGCAAGTCGTTACAGGCTCTAAAGAAATCGTTACGATCACTTACAGAATCGTTATGGCATCGACTTGTTTGAAACAACATGACTTTTCAGTCAGAAAGGAAATCGTTATGATAATTCTACTGAAATCGATATGCTTATAAAGAAATCATTATGGCCTTCAATATAAGTCAATATGAACTTAGTGAAATAATATGTTGAAGAGATTAAAGCTTCAGAGAAGTAATGCATCCCTTTTGTGGGCTTGTTTGACCTTGGTGTTTTTCCTGTACTTAAGACTTATGAAATATTCATTAGATATAATTGATAAATTCTTGTTTGGTTTTGTTAATCATCAAAATATATATATGTATGTAATTAATTAAAATTACATGGGGACAGACTGGTCATCAATCTCCCCCTTTTTTGTGATGACAAAACTGAACAATAAGCATGGATAAAAAAATATAGATGTTTCAGACATAAATTTTTCTCCCCCTTTTTGTCATTAAGCAAAAAGCAAACAGAGACAAAGAAAGAAGAGAAAGATGGGATCACCAGCAAAGAGATTCTATTAACTCTGTGGAGGTACAGGTAAGCAGTAAGCAGGAGACAAAAGGGAGGCATAGTGGGAAATGGTTTCCCATGCCTGTTCTTCCTGCCGTTCAAAGTATTGTTGAAAAGCTCCAACAACAATAGAGTAATTTGGTCCCATTGTGGGAGCCATCTTCTGAAGATGAAGCTGATAGTGCTTGTCAAGAAGCTCAATGTAGGAATTTTTGTCCATAGTCATTCGAAGAGTAGAGGATTTCCCAAAGCTGGCACAAGAGAGGAACTGGTCCATTGTGATAGGATAGTGATTGTGGTTGTCCCTGAGAGCCTTGTGAAGAGCCACATAGACTTTGTATCGTTCCTCCCAGACTTTGAAGGGATCATTGACTAGGTGGATAGAGTTCATATCAAGGAATGTGGCTGGAGACACTGCAGGCTTGCCTTCTGTGGCTTGGGCTTCATTGAGGGCAATCAATTGTTGGGCTGACAAGGGATAATACTTGGACCATTCTGTGGAAGTCAGCCTCTCACATTCTGACAGAATAGGGCCTAGGGCATCAGCACTGACATGTCCCTGGATATATTCCCTAAACAAGAATCTGGGAAAAGCTACCAGGCATCCTTTCTGTACTTTAATCATGCCCATGATTCTGGCATAACGCTCAAATATAATGGAACCAACAGAAGACTCCATAACAAGGAAGTGAATTTGAGGAAGGGCAGTGTCATCAGGTACTGAGAGGGTGGCAAAATCGACCTGAATGTCTGAAGCATGACGAATTGTTTTGCTGATATTGGAGATAGCCCTTTTGAACTGACTGAGCTGAACTTCAGGAAGATTGTTGATGTATCTGTAGTTATTGAAAAGCATGAAGTGCCGAACCATCTTGATTTCAGTTTGGATGTAGGGTGCCCAGAGCTCTCGGTGATAGATCATTAGCCACTCTGATAAGGTCAGGGAGTGGTCCCTTGGAGGGAATCTGGCAGTTTTGACTACATTGTATCTATAGTAGAGATCCTTGTGGCTTTTGCCCCACTGCTCTTCAGATTTTGAATGAGCACCAGAAAAGATTTTGGCTCTTTCGAATTTGGTGAGAGAGGTGTAGGGTAAGTTGGTGGTTAAATGATCAGAAAGATTAAGAAAAGGGAGGTTGATAATTGTTGCAAAAACAACCTTTGTCAGATACTCTCTATACAATGGTTTATGTTTGTTAACCACTGTGAGAGAGAACCACAAAGGTGGGTACTTGGGCTGAGAGGAAATGGAGGAGGTAGAAGAAACTTTCCTCTTCTTTGAGGCAGGACTGGAAGAGTCTGCCTTGTGGATGTGTTCCCCAACTTTCAACACTGCCCTGAGGATAGCTTCCTCAAACTCATCCTTTACCTTTTCCAGAAAAGGAGAGGTGAGTTGGGCGCTATCAGGTATGAGAGTGATGAAAGAGGGTGGAGGAGAAGGATGAAGGAAAGAGTGAGAAGTAGTTGGAATATCATCTGTTGGAACAGAGGGGGGACCAGAGGAGGAGGATGCTCCGGCTGAGGATGCTGGAGGGGCTTCAAGAATTGGTGATGAAAAAGGAATGTTGGTAGAGGAAGCTGGAGTTGAGGTTGATTGAGAAGGAAATGGAGTGGGAGAAGAAATAGGTCTGGATTGGGGCTTCTTGAATGTCTGAGGAGCAGGTGGAGCTGTAGGAGCTGAGGGTGGTGATGGTGGAATGGGTGTGTGAGAGGGAGAAGAGGGAGCTGGGGGCTTGGCTACCAAGATCTCTTCAGCTGCCTCAGTCTACACAGACTCACTCTCCACTGACCTTGATGGCCCTGACCCTTGCTCAGCTGGCACTGGAGGCCCTTTAACCTGATCAGCTGGCCCTGACGACCCTTGCTCATGCACTGCTGCCTCTGCTGATGCTGCTGCTGTTGCTGTTTCTGGCCCTGAAGGCCCTGATTCTTGGGCTTGGTCAGCAGGAGGAGGAGAAGGAATTTGATCTCCAACCACCTTCAGAATTTGCTTTAGCATCTCCTTCATAGTGCCCATTTCTTTATTGAACCACTTCATGACATTTCTTACACTGGCCAACTCCTTGGTGGCTGATGCTTGGCTCATGAAGATTGAATTGGTATCTGCTTGGAGAGAACATAAGATTTGTCCTTGAGCATCAAGTCTCTCTATTACTGGCTTCAAGTTGATTATAATCTTCTGCTTTACTTGCCTTTCAAAGGGAGTATTTGATAACATTGGAATTTCAGATTCTACTTCTTTCCCCTTTTTCTTAGCCTCTGAAGCTGGAGGAGGCTCATCATCATCCGAACTGGAGGAGCTGGCTGTCTCCCCTTCTCTGACATCTTCTGGACCAAGAGGGACATCATCATTTTCTGGTACAGTGTCCACTTGCTCATCAAGGTGAGCTTCTTCTTCTTCTATATTTTACTTTGAATGCTCCCCCTGAATAGGAGCATCTTCCACAATAGCGTCTACTGGAGCACTGGACTGCTCCACTTGAGTTGATGCTTACCAGATTCTTCAATGTGGCCTGATGCCACAGCTTCTTCCATCTCAACTTCACCAGTCTCTGAGGGAACTGGGGTGGTGAGGACTGAATC